>JANUWF010001120.1:1110000-1783451 GCA_026120185.1 Voacanga thouarsii
CTAGATGTAGCCTTTCCGATGGGTAAGATGCCTAATATTTATAACGCTCTGGTAGTTAAGGTATGGAAACCTATTAAGTGATAACTTTCAAATTCAGAGAAACCCGGGAATTAATAAAAAGGGCAATCCTGGGAATTGTCTTTCATTTCAAGGCATAACTTCTATCCATGCGCTTCATATTTGCCCGGAGTTCTCTCCCAGAAATATAGCCATCCTTGCCCCCTCACGTCAATCCCACAAGCCTCCAATAGTAGGTAGAACTTATTAGATACCATCGACTCTAGTATCTAATAAGTTTTTGACCCACCCTTTTTTTTATTTTATTTTTCCGAAAAGGTCAAATCTTTGATGATTCCATTATCTATGATTGAATTGAGAAAACTTTTGGATAGGTATCCTATATCTAAATTGAATTATTTCTAGTTAAAGAATCTCTTTCTAGTTGCTTTGGAATAATTAGGAGATTCTCTAGAAGAAATACGGGGTTCTACTTCTTCTCATTTACGATCAACATCTTTTGGGGTTCCTTTTGAACAAATCTATTTCGGGCTATTTTGCTGAGTTCCTTAGAGAGAGTTGTCTCGTGCCCCTAGGTATATATTGGACCTTTTGAGGCAATTATAGATCCTGGGAGGCAATTTTGATTGGTAAATAAAAATTAATTTCAATGCTATTTCTTCTTTCTTTATTTCTTTTTCTTCTTTTGTGTTAAGTTTATCAATTTTTTGTAATAAATGGTTGGCTACAAAAGGATTTTTTTTAGTGAACGTGTCACAGCTTACTCCTATTTTTTTTTCTTTTTGTTTTGTAAAGATGAAGAAAAAATTCAATTTTCTTTCCTATTTACAATGGCGATGAAGAATCAAATTATCACTATATTTATTCCTTTTTCTACTTCTTCTTCCAAGCGCAAGATAACCCTAAGGGGTTGTGGGTTTTTTTCTACCAATCGAGTTCCTTAGAAAGAGTTGCCGAACAGTAGCTACAATAGCTGCATTCACGTAGCTACCTATCATTTGGAAGCTATTAGAAAATGAAATGATTAATGAAAATTCAAATACAAAAAATGCAATTGTATAATTTTTTTCATACCCTCGTGGCCCAACCCTAGACACTCTAAGATCCTTTTCAATCCTACTTCCATTTCAAGTCAAGAGATAGATAAATAGACACATCCCATTGCACTGATCGGGGGCATTCGTAGTGATTGAGGGGGTCGAAGACGAGGCGTTTCGAATAAAATTTTATTATTTCATTTTTTATTTAGATTTTTTCGATTCAATGGACAAAAAGGAGAAAGAATGATTCGAACCCTTGATAGTTCTTTGTTCAAAACTATACCATTTTGTTGGTTGGTTAATTGGTCACATTTTATTCATGAAATGGCTTGGCGTAGATCTACTTGTTGTTAATAGATTGGTAAGAGTATTGTTCTGATAAATAACTCTTCTATAGAGTTCATTAATATCCGAACTCATTAGTTTACCCACCTATTTGAAGTGGCTCATTTTGTACCAGAGAAACCTATGTAGGAACAAGGGTTTATTTTACTTCCCCACCTAGCTACTCTAGGTTAGGGGGTAGGTCCTGGGAGGGAAGTTATAGACATCTTTCCGTACTTTGTATCTATATATATATATATATACATATATTCATATACATACATACATATATATATCTATATATACACATATACATACAAAATTCATATATATATATATATATATATTCACATTTATATGATATGGGTATCGTTATGATACACAAGACATGGTTTTATGTGGGGTTCAAGACTTTTGAAAAATGAATTTGGCATTCTAGAAAGTATTATACAAATAATTTTACTCGGCAAAATAGTTTATTCAAGATACTAGTTGTACTTGCTAAATCTCCCCATAAAATGATAATGTATTCATGATATGAAGATTATTTAAATTATGAATATATTTGTTCAAATCTATATTACTCATGCATCAGGACATCAAATTTTGAAATTGAGATACAAACTCACACACTTTGGACTTACTGCGATTTTTTATAATCTTATACGGCTTTTCTAACCATGTTTTCAGGTAAGAGGAAGTTATTAATGCTGAGGAATAGAGCTCTATTTTGTAATCGCAATAGTCTTGATACAATATTTTTGGCTAATTAATTCAGATATGTGGAAGTAATATTTTGGAGGCTTATCTCATGTAGGAATTGTAATAGTCGTAATTTGGAGTTTTTAATTTAAGTTAAAGTCTTATAGTTTTATTTATTTATTTTTATTTTTACCTCGTTATATAGACTACTAGTCCATTGGACATGGCAACATCCCTAGCCTATTTGGGCTACGTATGTAGTGGGATGTTACAATTTTGATCGGTAATCACGTATAACTTGTCTTGTGATCATTCCATATATGGATAGTTGAATTGTTTTACTCTTTTTTTCCTTTTCTCGAGTGTACTCGAGTAAAATCATCATTATCAAATTTAATTATGCCATCTTTAATCAAATTAACATACAATTCTAAAGCTTTGACAATCTACTTCCTTTCCTTGCTTCTTTTTGTACATTTTAAGTCTCTTAAATTGTTGTTGAATTTGAACTAAAAATCCAGTCTAACTTAATAGTGAAAGTGGTCAAAAAAATAATTATAATCATATACTAAATCATGGGTAGATTATCTAATATATGTCCCTAAACTATGTATATTACTCTACTCTTGTAATTACATTTTTGTTTCAATTAAAGCCTTAAATTCTTTTAGATGCTTCAATCATACCATTTTTGGCTTATTGTTGGATATAGGTTAAAATCAATATACAAGACATTGACATGTAAATGAAAGTATACCGAGGCTCAAATTACTAGATAACTTTCGTGAAATTGTCAAAAACACAACCTCTTCTAGCAAAACAAATCAAATTTGTTGATAGTGAAATTGGATAAAAGTATACAATTTACCCAAGTTTAAAAGTTCAAAGTGCTATATACGAAAACTTTAGGAGATGATAGAACTAGTGTGAAATATAGTTGTAATTTGGGGGCATCTCGTCTAATTTGCCTTAATCTTTTTTTTGAGACAGACTAATTCAAATAAGCTATGTGGTTGAATGCTCAAATTGATTGGATCAATTACTAGTATATATTTAGCAGATTAAGCAATCTCATTTTCAAAAAACCAATGGATCCTCAGTTACACAGAGCTGCCGAGTTGGGTAATTGGGATGTCACCAAAAATTTTGAAACCGTATTTGATTCTCAGCTTACTCCCAACAAAGACACTATCCTCCATGCACTAGTCCAATTCTATGAGTCTTCGTTTGCAGTCAAAGAAATCCTTGCAAGAAATCCCAAATTGTTATTAAAATTAAATGCAAAATGTGAGACTGCATTTCATGTTGGTGCAAAATGGGACATGTCGGGGTTGCTCGACAACTTCTTGACAGTGCAAAGGATAGTAAGTCTCTACTAAGGTTTCTTAACAAGGACAGAAATCTAGCATTGCATGAGGCTATCAATGAGAATTGTGCAGACATTGTTCGATTCTTCCTTGAAGAAGATCCAAGTCTTATACATGTCACCTATAAGGCGAAGCAGTGTGCCCTGTATATTGCGGCCAACAGGAGTTATGAATGTATTGCAACTTTGATTTTGGACAAATATGATAATGACCATAACATTTCTACTAGTTCAAGTCCCTGTGGGAGAAGCGTTCTCCACGTTATTGCGAGGAGGAATTTGCCAGGTAAAATTGAGCCCTAATAAGATAATAAGATAGGCACAAGGAACAAACCAAAACTCCAATGGCAAAACCACATAAGACGATAGCAAAGAAATAATAATAAGAAAAATAATGCAGAGAAAAATAAATAAAGAGAAAGGAAATAAAAAAGAGAGACACAAAGACTTACGTGGTTCTGTTAGATAACCTATGTCCACGGGTAGAGGCGGAACAAAACTTCACTATGAAAAAGATAATTTTACAAGGCTTTAAGAAAGTGTTCCTAAACCACTAAATACCAATAACACAAAATAAGAGAACCCTCGAAGAAACAAAGCTTAAACAAGCTAGAAGAAACTCTTATTGGTGTTTTCATCAAAGAACCAAACTAAGCCTTTATTTATAGGCAACTTGAGGTAGTTAGAATTCATAGAAATTCGATGTAGGATTAGGAAATAAACAAAACCTTTAATGGTGGTGGATGATTTCTTTAACATTTGATGTGGGATGCAAGGCACCCCAACAAATCTCCACCTTGACTTGCATCCCAAACTCAAATATAGTAATTTTACTCCACCTTCTCCACGAAAGTCCAAAGACCACAAATCTCGAATAGTGAACACCAATTAAGTCCAAGCATTCTTTTAACGGCTCGTGAACTACAACTATGTCTTCTACAACTGACAATGTATATGCCACTAAATTTGCTATTTTTGAGGTGGTTGAATCTCTCTTCTTGGTCTATTCTTGGCTATAGAACATTTCTCTTCTTCTCAAACTTCTTCATTAGAAACCACAACTTGATCAGAGGCAACAGGTACTGGTACTGTATTTTGCTGAATAGAATAAGTCATCATAGAAGGACCAGAACAGCTAATTTCAAGCTCCACCTTCTCCTGCGTACTATTTTCATCTACACGAGAAGAACTCAAAGACTCCCTTTTGGAATTTAACATAAACAATTCATTAAATATAACATCTCTGCTAATTACAGATTTTGGTGATTTACGATCTAGACACCACAATCTGTATCCTTTCACCCCAGAAGCATATCCAAGAAAAATATATTTCTTATTTCTAGGCTCTAATTTTCCATCATTTACATGCATGTATGTCGGACATCCAAAAACTTTCAAATCAGAGTCATTAGTAGGAGTACCTGACAAAACTTCCTCAGGAGTTTTGAAATCAAGAGCCACAGAAGGAGATCAGTTGACAATATAACAAGTTATAGAAATTACCTCTATCCAAAAATCCTTTGTCAGCCCTACATTTGAAATCATACAACGTGCTCTCTCCAAAAGAGTTCTGTTCATACATTTTGCAACACCGTTTTATTGAAGCGTCATTCTTACTGTATGGTGCCAAAGAATTCCTTTATTTTTATAGAATCCATCAAATTCTTTTTCATAGAATTCTACGCCATTATCTGTCCTCAGTCGCTTGATCTGTTTACCTGTCTGTTTCTCAATCAAAAATTTCACCGTTTGAAAGTTAGGTAAATATTGCTCTTATTCTTCAAAAAATAGATCCAAACTTTCCTTGAATAATCATCAATGAAAGTCAACAAATACCTGGCACCACCCTTAGACGGGACACGAGATGGACCCCAAAGATCTAACTGAATATAATCCAAACTACTTTTAGTCCGATGAATAGTTGGTGAGTTGAAGCTGACCCTTTTCTGCTTCCCAAAAATATAGTGCTCACAGAAGTCTAATGCACTGGTATTTTATCCATCAAAAAGGCCTTTCTTGCTCAACATACACAGACCTTTCTCACTCAAGCCCCAAGTGCATATGCCATAATTTGGTGATGTTAGTATCAGATAAATTTGATGTAGAAATAGCAACATAACCTATAACAGTAGTTCCCTGCAAAGTATACAAACTACCAGACCTATAACCTTTTTATAACAATAAGAGCACCTTTACAAACTTTCATAACTCCACCTTTAGCTCCATATTTTCACCCAAGAGCCTCAAGGGTACCTAAAGAGATGAGATTCTTTTTTAAATCAAGAACATATCTAACATCAATGAGAGTCCTCACAATACCATCATGCACTTTAATTCAAACTGTGCCCTTACCCATAATATTACAAATGACATTATTGCCCATCAAAACAACTCCACCGTTATAAGCTTCATAAGTGAAAAACAAATCCCTATTGGGACACATATGATAAGAACAACTTCAATCTAAAATCTATTTATTTTCAGACATTGTCCTATTATCAGTCACAAAGAAAATATTTCCTTCACTCTTATCTGCTACAATACTAGCTTTAGCAGTATCAATAGATTTTTCTTTATGCTTATCCTTACTTTTCAATTTAAAACATTTAGACTAATTATGCCCCTTTTTATGACAATAATTACAAAACAAATTTCAATATCTTGATTTGGATTTAGATTATGATTTATCAGTGCCACAACTTCAATTTTCAAATATACCCCTGGCTATTAGACCTTCAACCTAATATCCACTAACCTCCCCAATTAAGTCTTTTTCAATCATTTCTTTTGATTTTGAGATTTAATTTCCTGATACGAGATAGTTTCTTTTCCACATATCATAGTATCTCGAAAATGCTTAAAGGATTGCAGAAGAGAACACAACAATAAAATGGTCTGATGCTCATCATTTATTTTCACATCAATATTAGTTAAATCCATAATTAGATAATCAAACGTATCAAGATGTGAAGTAATAGATGTACCTTCAGCTATTTGAAGAGTAAACAAAGTTTGTTTCAGGTAGAGCCTATTCTCCACTGTCTTCTTCATACACAAAGCCTTCAACTTTTCCGTATAGCTTTGGCATAAGTCTTAGTAGCAACTTCTCTTAAAACCTCATTACAGAGATTTAGAATAATACCTGACTTGCCCTTTTATACATAAATTTTGGGTGTATAAAAATCTTTAAATTTAAATCCATCTCTTATCCAAGTTTTAATTAAAACATTAATCCCAAAATATATATACGAGTAAGTATACTTATCACAAGCTTAGTATATAGAATTAACTAGTATCGATCCTTAGAGAAATAAGTAAACACTAATCACTTTTCATTCATTGTTTAACCGATCTAATAAAGTGATAAGATAATAAAAGAAAATTAAAGAAAAATATATGCAACTTAAGGATATAAAAATATGCAATTTAGATAAAATGCTTTTGAAAATATGGTAATGAATCATTTAACAAATATCATAATCAATTATCATCTTTGTCTCACAAAGGATTAAATTAGAACGACTTCATTTGCAATCCATGATTCTCTATCTTCTAAGTAACTTAATGGATAAGTTATATCTTACTAGTCTTACCCAAAAGATGTATTAAAATCAATCCTCATATAAATCCCTATATTCTAAGTGATTTAAAATATGAAATTAGCCAAGGAATCCATATTCTAGCAATCATTAACCAACCTTTGATTACCCAAGTTCTTGACAATTAACCTATTTTTCAAGTAAGTTAAGAGATAACAAAATATGAAATTAATTAATTGAAGTCATTATCAACCCCTTTTTCAAGCAAGCTAATAACAAAAATCAACCAACCGGCTCCGTAGGAAAAATAAGTAATCAAATCTCAAGGTAAATAATGAATTGATAAAAAAAGACTAAATTAATTCAAGAAATCATGAATTCCAAAAAACAATATCAAATTACAATGAAAATATTAATTGCACCGTTATTCTAGAAAAAGAAAACAAAGGTAAAAGAAAGAACTTATAGATAAAACTTCCTTCTTCTCTTTAGAAACCTTCTTAAGTAATACCTCTTGAATGATCAATCTCCTCATTTTGTGAGTAATTGCCAACTTTAATCCTTGGATTCACACCTTTAGCTTATATTTTTCTTGTTTAAATGAGCTTCCAAAAGGCTAAAATTCGTTCTCTAAGAGTTTTGGGCTAAGTAGAGATTAGAAAATACCAAAACTCTGGGGAAATTATGAAATCTGTGCAAAATTAGAAAGCTCGCTGACTTGGGATAGAGCTGAGTCAGTGGCGGCCGTGCTCTGGTCGGTCCGGTCATGCTTTATTTGTTCTCTGAAAAATCCCCTATTCTTCAAGATTGGGGTCGTCGCTGGCTCTGTGGCTCGCGGCCGGTGCCGACTGTGCTCTGACGGCGACGGTTTTGAAGTTTTTTCATCATTTTCTGCAATAAAAGTCCAAAACACCTTTTCAATGCTAAAATATCAAATATGAAGGAATATGCCTAATTATTATAACAAATGTATCACAAAACACCCACAAATAACTAGAAAAATATAGATGAATTTTGCCTTTATTATATTCCCCCACACTTGAACCTTTGCTTGTCCTCAAGTAAAGCCTTTTAAAACAAAGAAAAACCAGACAATCTCTCAAAAAGTTTACTTAAAACAAAGCCACAACTACCTGTCTAACTCTAGATACATTCTTGTTATTTTTTCAACCTTTTGAAAACATTCATAAAACAAAGTACTAAACAAGATATATCAAGGCCCTCGAAGTTGAATTAAACAAGTTTATACGCTAATCTAAGAACATTATTTCATACTTCAAGCAAAAACATAGATAACATGAACCATACAAGTTAAGCTATCTACTAACTCAAGCATTATAAATTGAAAAATTACACAACTCAAGTCATAATTTAAGGAGAACACTCTAATTTTTTCCCTCTCAATTTTTTTCTTCAATGACTTAGGAAATTGATAGCCTCAAGTGCATGGATTTCTTTTCACGCACATATTGGCCCCCTTATAATAATCACTCAACATTTTTTCAATATTTTTTATTTCTTTCTTTTGATTTTAGGAATTAATAGCCTCAAGAAAGTGGATTTTTCTTCACTATCCGTATTGGCCCCCATAACAAGCAAAAAGATTTTTCTCACCTTTAATGAAATAATAATCAACTCATTTTTCTTCATCTTCACTCACAATCAAACGTTTTCCCACAAAAATGTTTTCACTCAAAGATATTTTTTCCCTCACATTCCTTATCACAACTCAAAGCCAAAGAAAGTTTAAATCCATAATACAAGAGTTAGCCAACAACTTTCTCCACATTCATCATATTATCCATATTTAAACTAGATGAATCAAATAATACTCAAACACTAATACATAAATAAGATTAACCTAAATTCTCAAGTCTTAACTTTTCCCATCTAATAAACCATTTTACTATCAATAAAAATCCACGATGTGAATGACAAAACTCATATCCAAAGAAGAAAGATAATTACAACCTTGCTAATGCAATGAAAACCACAAAAAAATTGAAAAATTTACACAATGTACATAATGTATATGGAAAATATCTTTAATGCTAAATTCTCCCTCTACACTTAAACTGGACATTGTCCTCAATGGCCAAAAATATAACAAAGAAAACCAAGCCAAGGGACCAAAAGTAAATAAAGAGGAAGAATAGAGAAAATAAAATACTTCCATTGCAGATTAGTTCCAATACATGTGAATCCACCATAAGGAGTTCTTGGGAAAATTGTACCTAAATAAAAACAAAAAAACAAAAACAAAAACAGAAAACATAACTCTAGAAAAGGAAAATAAAGTTAAAAGAAAATAAAATAGAAATAAACTAAAATGAAAGCCTAAGAAAAGTCCTGAAAATATAAATAGAAAATAAAACTAAAAAAATAAAATGCAGATTAGTGAAAAAATATTCAATCCTCATCATCATGATCATCATCCTTATCATTAGCCCTATGACTTCCAGTGCCTTCTTGAGTTCTAGGAAATCTTTACATCCATTGCGCCCATTACTATTTTTGAGCATCTTGCCTCATAGTGAAGGCAGTCATAGACTCACACAACTGTAACAATATCTCCGTTTGGGTTTTTATGCCAACTCTCAATTGCTCTAATTGACCTCACACCACAGCCTCGAAATCACCCCTAGATTGGGTTTGTGAACTACTAGCACAAGCTCGAGATGGTGGTGCAGGACGCTTTTCTTCTTCAGGTGGAATATCGATTTGTCCCGGGTGCTGCACATCAAAAGGTTGTAATCAATGCCTCACCTCTGTATTTTACTGATAACCACAACTAGTAAGTGTTTCCTCAGTACCATATCACGCTCTATTGTGATTTTAGTAAGCTCCCTCTCCAAGCTAATACTACAAGTTTCAAGAATTTTCATTATCACGGGGGGAAAGACTAAAGCTTTAGTGGAAAAGTGAGAATGGACCCCATTCCACATGGATTAAATAATTAAAGGAGTAAGTGAGATGGGCTGGGTGTGCATCATCCTATGAAGAATATACAAGTCAATCACGTGGAACTAATTGAACCTACTAGCTTTTGGAACAACATAGTAAGCAAAGATATAGACTGGGGCACATAGGTTGGCTTCAAGATCATTGTTAGGGTAAAAAGATACTTGCCCTACTAGACCTCTCCTGTAGAGTCACAAGGTAGCTCTAGTATCAATTACTTTCCACTCGGGATTAGACAATATCTTTTGGTTGTTGTGATCTATAGCTAACCAAATACCTTCATTATTTACATGGAGGATGGCAGCTAGCTTTTCTCGATCTAGAAAGATGGGGGTGCCTTTTACCCTAGTCTCAATGGTCTTAAGATGGTTGTTAGATTTCTAGACCATGTTAGTATAAAATTCTTTTATCAAAACAGGGCAATAGAGTCCCTTCAATTGAACCATTAGTCCCCACCAAGCACCTAAACATGAGACCTAACTTGAGGGCACGGTCTAAGGAGGGTGCGAAGGTGTTTTCTACTGTAATCTTATTGGCAGCCCTCTTAGTGTACCACTCTTGGCAGGATGGATCAATGAAATTAGCAGGGTGTAGGAATAATGGGTCTATGGAAGTAGGGGTAGAGGAAAATGAAGCTCTAGCCCGTTTAGAAGATTGACCCCTCTCTCTAGGCATGATGAAGTGATAGGAAAAGGATGAACAAAAAATAGGATCGAGGTACCACGACAATGTAACAACCACACTCAATGGGATCACACCACCACAACACAACTCTACACGCAATCCCTACAATCCACAATTTCTAATCAATCCCCAACAACCTCAATTCACAATATAAATGAAACCTAACCTCCTTTCAAAACTTGCAAGACAAGCAATAGAAACCACAATTCAAACCATATGATTCCCAATTACTTCACATACTTCACATCCTGATCATAGCATGAAAAACATATCCATATCCCAAGTCAAGAATAATGGCTATGCACATTATCCAATTATCATGAATTCATCAACCATAATAATAAAAAACCACCTATAGTCATAATATGGATATATAGTTGTAAAAAGAATCCACAGATCATATTCTCATGCTGTTCTAATCATAATAGTGTCATTAAGATAATCAGATTTAACCAACACTTGAAATATATGCAATTATCTTCCAAAAATAGGCCCAAAAATACGAAAAATTTAATTGCAAGAATTTAACCATAGGAATTTAAGAAAAATCATAGCTTTGTGCTCTCTAATGCATAGGCAAGCAAAATATGTAATCTTTTTGAAGAAATCTTTTCTTGAAAAAAGAGGTTTGAAAGTGAGTTTTCGAAGAAAAAGTTGAGATTTTTGGAGATTTGCTCCGTAGATTCAACAAAAACAAGAGAATTTTATGTTGGATTGATGTTTTTGAAGATAAAAATGGAACTGGTGGTGTTTGGGAATGTAGAAACGGCACTGGGTTGAGAGAAAAATTAAGGGAAGTTGGTTTGATTTTGAAAACAAAGTGGCAAAATTGGCCTTTTGAGAATGAGCTCGACAGGAGCCGGCGTTGGCTCCATGCGGCCCGCTGAATTTTTTTTATATATTTAAATACTATAAATAGAAAACTGGGAACTACAAAATTATATAGAAAATACTACTATTTTAAAAATAAAAAATACAAGAAAATAAATGAAAGTACACAAAAATTAAATAGATATCCCAAAATCAATAAAGATTATTTCTTTCCATGGTTAAGATCACGTGGATTGGTCTTAATATTTCCTGGAAGGGATCCCACTTGATGTCTCTAAGGAGTTTGGCTAGTTGTCTAATTTGATTCTTGAGATTCCGAATGGATGCCTCCAAATTTCTCGTAGTTGCATCCACTCCTTGAAATCATGATTCTGTACCACTTACCAATTAGTTAACCAACTCTTTCGGTGAGGGCTTAGGCAGAGGTGCATTGTAAGGTAGGGGGGTTGAGTCCTTTGATTCCCAAAATTAGAAGAAGTCTGCCTCAGTTAGTTAATTGGTTGTTCCATGAAAAATAGGATAATTCCTCCACCCAGGGTTGTAAGTGGTGCTATAAGGATTATTATCTTGTCGTCCATTGCCCACAAACGTAGCTTGTTTTAATGACTCTTGTGATGACCCCATACTTTGGTACTCATGGTTTGGATACACTTGCCCACAAAAAATCACAATTAACCTGCACTACCTATCCTTGGGAAAGAGGCATCACTATTTACTCCATCTTTTGCGTTAGTGCCTCCACCTTTGCTTGCAAAGCTGCCATTGCATCCATCTTGTATGCTCTTTGAACACGAGCTCTTGACCTTAAACTACCCCATACATAGTTGTTTGTTGCAAGATTTTCAATCAAATCAAACACCTCCTCCAGGTTCTTAGAGTTAATGGAACCTCCTGTAGACGCATAAACCAATTGCCTTGTAGCAAAGTTTAAACCACTATAAAATATTTGCATTTGCATACTAGCTCGAACCCATGATAAGAACACTTTCTAAGCATCTCCTTGAACTTCCTCCAACACTCATAAACATTTTTAGATTATAATTGTTAGAAGGTAAAAATATCAGTCCTAAGCTTGGGAGTTCTAGCTGGGGAAAAATATTTTGCTAGAAATTTTTCAGTCAAAACATTCCAAGTGGTAATGGAGCTGGTTGGCAAAGACTTTAACCAGGATTTAGCTATATATCTCAAAGAAAAGGGAAAAACCTTAGTTTGATAGCATCTTCAGAAACCCCATTTATCTTAAACGTGTTATAAATTTCTAAAACACTCGTAAAGTAGGCATTAGGATCTTCCTCAAGTAACCCATCAAATTGTACCATATTTTGGATCATTTGGATAATATTGGGCTTTATCTCAAAGTTATTAGCCTATATCCTAGGTCTTGTAATAATCAAGCCTATAATCGAGATTGTAGGTTTCACAAAGTCATCCATAATCCTCAGATGACCACCATTACCACTATTATTTAGTTGCTTAACCTCCATCTCTCTTCTTACCCTTTTTCTAACAACCTTTCGGATCTTTATGAGGGTTCTCTTGATCTCATAATCAAGATCTACAATTTCTGCTTTAGATCTTTGGGTCATACACTAAGGGCAAGATATATAGAAAACAGAAGATGGTGAGATTGTAGAATTTATAAGTTAAATAGTTACTATGCATTCACAAATTAAGTTAGGAGAATTACAACATGTAGGGAAATTAGGAAAGTAAATTACAATTATACAAATAACAAAATATGGTACCTAATCATACAAGGAACATATATACATATTTACATATTTACATATTTACATATTTACATATAAACATATAAACATATAAATATGGTTAAATTAACAAAATTCAAGCTTTCATGATATTGTTCCCCGACAATGGCGCCAAAAACTTGATGCATATATTTTCGGCATATAAAAATTATTAAATTTAAGTCCATCTCTTAGTCAAGTTTCATTTAAAACATTAATCCAAAATACACATACGGACAAGTATACTTATCGCAAGCATAGTACAGGGAATTAACGAGTATCGATCCTCAAAGGAACAAGTACACACTAATCACTTTTCATTTATTATTTAACCGCCCAAATAAAGTGATAGGATAATAAAAAGAAAAATAAAGAAAAAATATACAACTTAAGGATGTAAACATATGAAATTTAGATAAATGCTTTTGAGAACATGACAATGAATCATTTAACAAATATCACAATCAATTATCATCTTAGTCTCATGAATGATTAAATTAGAATCACTTCGTTTGCAATCCATGATTTCCTATCTTATAAGTAACTTAATGGATATATTCTATCTCACCAATCTTACTCAAAATATGCATCAAAATCATCTTCATATAAATCCCTATATTCTATGTGATTTAAAACATGAATTTAGCCAATGATTCCATATTCTAGCAATCATTAACCAACTTTTGATTACCCAAGTTCTTAACAATTAATCCCCTTTTCAAGAAAGTTAAGAGATAACAAAATATGAAATTAATTAATTGAAGTCATTATCAACCCATTTTTCAAGCAAGCTAATAACAAAAATCAACCAAACAACTCCATAAGAAAAATAAGTAATCAAATCCCAAGGTAAATAATGAATTGATAAAAAAAACTAAATTAATTCAAGAAATCATGAATCCCAAAAAATAATGTCAAATTACAATGAAAAAATTAATTACATCATTATTCTAGAAAAAAAAAAAGGTAAAAGAAAGAACTCATAAGCAAGCCCGCATTCTTCACTTTGAAAACCTTCTTGAATAATTCCCCTTAAATGATGAATCTCCTCTTTTTTTGAGTGATTTGCAACTTTAATCCTTAGATTCTCACATTTGTCTTGTGTTTTTCTTGTTTAAATAAACTTTCAATATGCCAAAATTCATTCCCTAAGAGTTCTGGTCTGAGTAGAGATTGAAAAATACCAAAACTCTTGGAAAATTACTAAATCCGTGCAAAATTAGAAACCTCGCCTACTTGGGACAGACGTCGGCTCAGTAGGTTACGGTCGGCGCCAGCCGTGCTCTGGTCAACTCAGTCGTGCCCTGTTTTTTCTCCAAAAAATCCCCTATTCTTCTAGATTGGGGCGGGGCCGGGCTCTGATAGTGATGGTTTTGATGTTTTCAAGAGTAAAATATCAAATATGAAGGAATATACCTAGTTATTATAACGAATGTATCACAAAACACCCGAAATAATTAGAAAAATATAGATAAATTTTGCCCCTATCACCCTTTTTTTCTAGGTCTTCAAATGCCGCTATTGTCATATTCGTTGGCTTCTCCTCTATTCCTTTCAAGGCTAAGTCAACCCCATCTTGAATTAAGATGGCCTCCATTTTGAGTTGCCACATGCCGAAGTTGACAACCCGATCAAATTTCTCTACCTTAGTCTTTGTTATCATCTTGAATTAAGATGGCTCTGACACCATCGTCATTGCCACAGAGTTAAGAACTAGTAGCTCTACTACCAGTTTGTTAGAGATAGATCCCAAGAACAAACCAAAACTCTAATAACAAAACTACATAAGATGATAATAAAGAAATAATAATAACAAAAATAACGTGGAGAAAAATAGATAACGAGAAATGAAATAAAAGAGAAAGCGAGAGACAAAGACTTATGTGGTTCGATCAAATGACCTACGTTCATAGGCAGAGGCTGAACAAAACTTCACTCTTGAAAAGATAATTTTACAAGGCTTTAGGAAAGTATTCCTAAGCCACTAAACACTAATAATAAAAAAACAAGAGAACCCTAGAAGAAACAAAGCATAAACAAGCTAGAAGAAACTCTTGCTGGTGTTGTTCACTAAAGAACCAAACTAAGCCTTTATTTATAGGCAACTTGAGGTAGTTTGAATTCATCGAAATTCGATGTGGGATTAGGAAATAAACAAAGCTTTTAATGGGGGTGGATGATTTCTTCAACATTCAATGTGGGATGCAAGGCACCCCAACAAATGATAACTTGGTGTCTAAGTAGTACTGTACCCTAACTAGTTGGATAGAGTTGGGTACAATTTAACAATAAAATATTGCATTTTATCTAAAACTACTGGTTTTGTGAACTATTTTGTTATCGTATCTTAATATTTTTTTTAATCACAATAGTTAAGATCAAATTAGCAAAATTCTCGTAATATCTATTTGAAACTACATCATAATTTCATGATATACCTTATGCCCAAAAAATTAACAACCTTGTTACTTTTCTTCTATTTGTTGCATATTAAAGAGCTAGTGCAAAAGATGAAAGATATATATATGGTACAACATACTATAAACTTTGTAATACATATGCAACATTATCTTCAAGATTTTCAATTGCATCAATCTCACCCTACATCTGTAGATGGAGAAAGACTTTTCCGCTATAATTAATATTATAATTACCAAATTACTATAAAATGAAATACCCAGTATTTTATTTGAATAACTTCATGTTGTTGTGATAACGGCACGGCGGCTGAGTACTAGATTCGTATATTAGAAAGAGCATGGTTCCGATTCTTAAGATATGGAATAAAAAATAAAACAAACCTCACATTATTTTTCTTTTGCAGCGAAAATTGTCATCATTGTTAAAATAGCATATTTTTTCTTTTTGTACCTTTCATTTTTTGTTGTTAAAAATAAATATACTACTATTTGGCTGTGGCAACAACGATATGATGTTACATTCATAGGAATTATCCAATTGATAGTGGGGAAGCTTCTGCATTTTTTAAAAGATGTTGATGATTCTGGATGGACTCCAATGCATTTTACTGCAAGATTAACCATCACGAAGTGGCAAAACTAGTAGTTGCAAATAGGTTCATGGCCTATGTCAGGTTATATATTAGTCATTCACAAGCATTTGGACTAATACTTGCAGATAGGTCCATGGCATATCTCAGCTCATATATTAGTGTTCCACAAGCATTTCGATTGCTAATAGGTGGAAGTGCAGGGAACACAACCTTGTATGAAGTAGTAATTCATGGGAACACACAAGTGATGGAAGTCATTTTGTCGTATTGTCCAGATTGTTGGCAAATGGTCCAGATTGTTGTCTAGATGTCCAGCTCATATTGTCGTATTGTCCAGGGTGCACAACCTTGTATGCAGAATGAGAAAATAAAAGTGTTGAATTTCATCTTAGAGAAATATTGGGCTTTTGACCTTATGAATCAGTGGGATATCAATGGAAATACTCCTATCCACTTTTATGCGGCTACTTGATATGATCCATCACAGGCATAAAGGACTATTCAAAGAAGGGGGATGGATAGCCAAGACTTGCTTTAAGGTTCCTTGAAAAAATTTAACATTCAAGAGGTTTCTAGGAGATTTTCAAGCCATCCAAACACACAAGCCAAGAATCAAGAAAATAGTTAAGTAATGGATGCCAAAAGGGCAGATTAAAGGAGCTCAAACTCAACACAATCACATATAGAAGATCAAGAACCCTTTAAAGCTAATTGAAGAGCCAAAAAGAGCTTAAAAAGAAGTTGATTCAAGTGAAAGATCAAAGAATGACTCAGATGTATTTGATCAAGCTTGGAGGAGTGCAGTAGGGGATGCACGGCCATGCATTAAGCTGTACAGATTGTAGAAGAAAATTGCTCCAAGAAGTTGGTTGCACGACCAGCAGCACGGTCGTGTATGAAGCCCTACACCATGCACAGCCAATTGCATGGTCGTGCAGCTATCTGTACATAACTTGTTTTTGTGAAGCTCGATGGTGGCACGGCCGTGCAACCATTATGCATGGCCATGTAAACTTCCTAAAGACATTTTCATGTTTTATTTGAAGTTATTTCAATTACATTTCATTTATCCTCGGTTTGTAATAGTTTTAAAGGCCAAGATTGACTTAAATTAGGCCTTTTTTTTGACTAGCTTAGGTTAGGGGGTCCTATATTTACCCTATTATCACCCTTTAAAATTTTTTTTGACATAGTAGACATTTTTAAATTCAAGAAACTCTTTGAGAGTTGAGAGGATGATCCTCTTGGGTGATTCACAAATCATTTAAGACTTCTCTTAGGAATTAGTCCATCCTAAGAATCTAGTCTCTAATCTTCCTAGGATTATTTAATTAGTTCTCTAGAATTAGGTCTTAGTTGATTATTCATCTAGGGTTCTTTCTAAGTTCCAAATTGGGTGCCTAAACCTTCCCATCCTATTTATTCTTGATCTTTCTTTGGTTAGAGGTGTTTGGGTATTGATTTAGTTAGCCCAGTTGAATAGATTATAGGGTTCAATGTTTCTTATTTTACCTAGGGTTCTTATCTTTGAATTGGCTTTTTGAGTCTTTGCGAACAACAAATCTTAAGGTGCTTCTGTGCTCGCAATAAAGTGGTATCGGAGCAAGGTTGTATTAATTCTAATTAACACAACCTTCTTTGGGCAAAGGCACAATTGTTAGCCTAATAGGCTCTTTCCTATGTTTTGATTAATGATAAACATTGATCTAGACTAACATGTGTGATCTGTTTGTGATAAGATTTTTGGAAATGACATGTTGGACTATGATTCTTCAAAATCTTACAAATGGGATTGCCAAGCAACTCCTAGATGATGAAGTTCAAAAAGGATTGATCAAGTCATGATCCTACCTAAAGGAGTTGCATACCATGAAGACTTTTGAAGAATTATAGACTAGGAAATTATAGTTTAGGTATTACTAGTATTTCCTATGTCTCTTTACTTTAAGTTCAATTCATTTCATCTTGAAGCACTCAAAGTTATTTAAAAAATAAGATATTTTTAATCTAGGTTTTGATCATAAAAAGAATTTTAGAAGAAAAGCTTTTAATTTTATCAAAACTTGGTTGAGTGTTTTTGAACGGACCTCTAAATCCAAAACGCCCAACCAAAGTCTGTTTCCAAAATGTCTAAATCTAAAATTGTTCAAAATATACTTCTTAGTATAAAATGTTGTTTTGGATGTGCATTTCGGATAGACAACTTTCTACTTTACCAAACCAAAGCCAATAGAATTTCAAAATGGATATTTTAGTATCAAGTAAACTTTTGGATGTACTTTTCAGAAGCACAAATTTTCACTTTGTGAGTCCAAAATTCCTGTAATCCTTGATAGCAATATCTAGCCGTTGTAGCCATGATTTTTGCCCTTATAAAAGCCATTTAAATGCGATTTTTAGCAAGAATTCGTGCTAACATTTTCGGAAACATCTTAAGATTTTTGGGGAAAAAAATCCCTCATATGCATTATGCTTCAATGTGAGATCTATTGTTCTAAAGGTAAAAAGGTAAAGGTATCCCAGTTAGTTTATATTTGCTCAATCTATGAGCCATTTCTGCATTTTTCTCTTTAATCTGAAATATATCAAGGTTTGAAAAATAAAATCCACTTAAGGTAAGCCTTAATTCTTGGATGTATAGAGGTTGGAAGTAAAACTAAGTGCGGTGACCCTCTATTGTAATATTGGTGTAACCTACTATGATTAATTTGGGAAAAAGGTTTTAGTGGTTGAGTAGAAATCCTTAAGTGTGTGCTGAAGGTAGTGGATGTAGATTATTTATCGAACTACTATAAATCATTAGGTCTATTCTCTTGCACTTATTCTGAAATTTATAGCTGTGATTTTACCGATCATCTGATTTGAAAACATTGCATTCTTTTTTACATTTACTGATTTGATTAAAGACATTTATGTAGTAGAGTGAAACGGCTGTTAATTCTTTATATGCCCATATTTAATATAGTTTAGCTTCTCATCATTTAGTAGAGTTTTGAAAAATCTTTGGCTCCACACTTAAAGCTACACAGAAAATCTATTTTTTTAGTACACACACATTTTTAGTTTTTTTTTTTTTTAGGTTTTCAAAAGACTTTGAAAATTTTCTTTTGTTTGCCATAAACCTTATTCACCATCCCTAAGGTTTATCAATTGGTATCAGAGCTTAGTTTATATTGTTTTCGGTCTAATAGCCTTGTAGGAAATGTCCAGATGGCAAACACTTTATCTCTTCCGTAATTGAAGGGTCTTCAACAAACTGACTACCATTGTTCAATACAAGCAATTATACCTTCTAGAAAAATAGAATGAAGATCTATGTATGCTTAATCAATTTTGAGCTATGGAACCTGATCGAAAAGGGACCGTTTGTCCCATTCAAAACTGTCGAAGGCAAAAAATTCGTAAATAGAGTGATAAATATGATAGTGAAGACACTTCAAAAATAACATTGAATTTTGAGGCTATGAATATACTATACTGTGCCCTTGATGCTAATGAATACAATAAGGTTAGTGGTTGTGATTCAGCCTATGAAATGTAAAAATTACTTGAAGTCGCTCATGAGGAGACAAATAAAGTAAATAAATCAAAGTTAGGACTCTTAATCTGTGACTATGAGCAGTTTACCATGAAACCAAATAAGAACATAACTGATATGTTCACTAGATTTACAAACATTATGAATAGATTAAAGGCATACAGGAAAATCTATTCCTTTGGAGAGAAAAATAGAAAAATACTCGATGCCTTGCCCAAAAGTTGGCAGCCTAAGACCTTGCCTATAGAAGAATCTAAATACTTGAAAAACCTACCAACTAAAGAACTAATTAAATCTCTCTTGACTCATGAAATAAGACTTAAAAGGTTTCAAGAGCATGATGATGATAATAGAAGCAAAACAAAAACTGCTTTAAAAGCTACTGATGATGAAGCTAACAGTGAACAATTTGAAAGTCACTATGGCACTAATTTAGACACTAAATTGGCCATGGTTGCTAGAAAGTTCAGGAAGATGTTCAGAAAAAGCAACTTCATAAAAGGCAAAAAAAAAAAAAAAATTGTCAAAAAGAATGGATAAACTTTATTCTTCAAACCTTAATGTTATGAATGTAAGCGTTCGAAACATTTTGTTGCAGACTGTCCAATAGCTAAGGAAATGGAGGCTAAGTAGAACAAAAAGAAAAAAAAAGAAAAGATATGAAGATAAAAAAAGGAAAAGGACTTGGGACTAAGATGGACCTGAAATTGAAGGAAATTATGAATCTGAAACTGAAACAACCAACATATACTTTATGGTCATGGAAAGTACGGTAAATCCTACTCTTCCTAATTCTGTATTTGAGTTACATAGTTTTACTTGTGAAGATTCTGATGATACGAATGAGCCTCTTGTTGACATATTCCATGAATTCAAAAAGTTATCCAAAAGAAATAAGGAAATGAAAATGAAGATTGATTCCTTGTTAGATGACAATGCTAAGCTATTGAGTGAGAATAAAGCTCCACTTGATTTCATTATTTGTTCAAATGTTGAAAAGGATATTATCTCAACTTCTTTGCATTATATGTCACTTGAGAACAAATGCTTGTGTGATAAAGTACTCTCTCTTGAAATTATGCTTAGTAATTTTAATGACATAAAAAAGAGAGTTGAAAATCTTACTACATGCATTGAGAAGTTCACAAATGGCAAAGACATTCTAAATAGATTGCTTGGAGTGCAACGTGTAGCTGGGACAAAAATGGTCTTGGCTATAAGCATGTGAACAAAGTTGAAAATTACAAATCTTATTTTCTGAAAGCTAGTTCTTTATACATGACTCATATTTGTTGCATATATTATGGAAAACATGGACAAAGCATCTAGGTGTCATGTTAGAAAGAAAGTGAAATCCAGCACAAAAACAGTGTGGAGAATTAAAGGAACTATTATTAACCCCCGTAGACCTAAGAAATTATGGGTACCAAAAGTCACTTTTCCATCATGTGTATAGGTATATTTACCGCAAAAGATGATCTCCACAAAGTGATTCATGGATAGTGGATGCTCTAGATACATTACAGGAAATACATCACTAATGAAAGATATTCAAGCTACAAATAATGGATTTGTCACCTTTGGAGACAAGAAAAAGAGAAAAATACTCGATATAGGTAATATCAGTAAGGGATCTCTTACTATTATTAAGCAAGTATTGTTGATTGATAGATTGAAGTACAACATGCTTAGTATTAGCCAATTATATGACAATGGCTGTAAGGTTAAATTTGAGAAAGATTCATGTACTGTTATTGATAATTTTATTAAGGAGTCATTTTTATTGCAAATCTTATTGGTAATATCTATGTATTATATCTTGATGATCTTATTGCTCATGATATAAAATATCTTTTCGCAAATGATGATGATGACTACCTTTGGCATAGAAGTCTAGGTTATGTGTCTATTGATTTGTTAAATAGATTATCTTTAAAAGAGCTTGTAAGAGGACAGCCCAAAATGAAATTTGACAAAAACCAACTGTGTGATGCTTGCTAATTTGGAAAACAAACCAAAACATCATTTAAACCCAAGAAAATGATTTTAACCTCAAAACCTTTTGAACTTATACATATAGATGTATTTAGACCAATTGGGACCACTAGCTTGGTGGTAAGAGATATGCTCATGTATTAGTGGATGATTTTTTCGAGATTTACTTGAACCTTATTTCTTGCACAAAAAGATGAAGCATTTTCTAAATTTTCAAAGTTAGTCAACCGTGTTCAAAATTCCCTTAGGTGTAAATTGATTTCAATTAGAAGTGACGATAGTAAAGAATTTTGCAATAATGAGTTTACAAAATTTTGTGATGGGAATGGCATTTCTCATAACTTTTCAGCAATAAAAACCCTTCAACAAAATAGTGTAGTTGAGAGGAAAAATAGGACTTTGCAAGAAATGGCAAGATCAATGCTCTATGAAAACTTATTTCCAAAATATTTTTGGGTTGAAGCTGTGAATACAGCATGCTACATTATGAATCGTGTTATACTAAGGCTTTTTCTTAAAAAAACACCCTTTGAACTTATGCATGACAAAGACCCATCCATTTCATATATCAAAGTTTTTGGATGCAAATGTTTTGTTCTCAACACTCGAGGTA
The DNA here is from genome assembly GCA_026120185.1 of Voacanga thouarsii. NCBI lineage: Eukaryota > Viridiplantae > Streptophyta > Magnoliopsida > Gentianales > Apocynaceae > Voacanga > Voacanga thouarsii. The sequence continues at coordinate 1,132,373 of JANUWF010001120.1, forward strand.
ATCTTGAATAATTCGATAGCAAATTGAATGAAAATATATTTTCTTGGATACTCTTCCAAACAAAAGGCATCTAGAGTGTACAATAAAATAACTCTATGTGTGGAAGATTATGTACATATTGTATTTGATGAATCTAACATATATTCCTCTGGAAAAGATGATGATGATGTAGGTACTTCAAAAGAAAATGGCATTGAATATCACAAAGCTCCATTTGCTAAAGAAGAAGAATTGGAAGAACAGCAAGCAGAAGACAGTGAGTAAAGAACTGACGATCATATTGATCAAAGCTTATCAAAAGAATGAAAGTACAAAATCGGATGTCTAAAGGAGTAAATTATCATAGATCCAAACTATGGTGTCAAAACCAGATGGTACTTTATTGATAATGTCGCCTTACTTTCAAGTATTAAACTAGATTGCATTGATGTGACTTTGTGTGGTAATTTTTGGATTATAGCCCTACAAGAAGAATTGAATCAATTAGAAAGAAATTAAGTTTGGAAACTTTTTCCTAGACCACTTGACCATCCCATGATTGGTATCAAGTGGGTATTTAGGAATAAACTCGATGAGCATGGTGTTGTTATTAGAAATAAAGCTAGACCTTTTGCCCATGGATTCAATCAAGAGGAGGGCATTGATTATCATGAGACATTTGCACCTGTTACTAGATTAGAATATATTAGAATATTACTTGTTTTTGCATCCTTCAAAGGTTTCATACTCTACCAAATAGATGTCAAAAGCGTCTTTTTAAATGGTTTTATTGAAGAAGAAGTATATGTGAAGCAACCTCTTGGTTTTACTCATGAACATTTTCCAAATCATGTTTTTAAACTTTCCAAAGCTCTTTATAGTTTAAAACAAGCTCCACGTGCTTGGTATGAAAAACTTAGTGGTTTTCTTCTTTCAAAAGGCTTTTCAAGAGGTTTGATTGATAGTATATTGTTCATCGAGGCTGAAAATTCTGATGACCTTTTAGTTGTTCAAATATATGTTGATGACATTATTTTTTGGTAATACTAATGAATTTTTATGTAAGAAGTTTTCAAAGACTATGCAACAAGAGTTTGAAATAAGGATGATGGGAGAACTCAACTTCTTTCTCAGTTTACAAATTAAGCAAACCAAGGATGTGATCTTTCTAAATCAAGCTAAGTATGCTAAAGAACTACTCAAAAGATTTGAAATGAACCAAGCAAAGGAAATCAGTACACCTATGAGCACTTCATTAAAACTTGACAAATATGAAAAGGGAAAGAAGGCAGATGAATTAAAGTATCGAGGTATGATTAGAAGTCTTCTATATCTCACTGCTATCTATCCTAACATCATATTCTCGATTTGTCTTTGTGCAAGATTCCAATCTTATCCCAAAGAATCACACTTATGTTCTATAAAACATATCTTTAGTTATTTGGTTCGGACACATGATTATGATTTATGGTATCCTCAAACTAACTCTTTTGATCTTATAGGATATACAAATGTAGATTATGCAGGTTGTAAAGTTGAAAGAAAGAGTACAAGTGGGCATTATCAATTTCTTGGACACTCCTTAGTTTCTTGGTAGAGCAAGAAGTAAGCTTGTGTGTCTTTTTCAATAACCGAAGTAGAATATATAGTTGTTGTGCTCAAATTTTATGAGTGAAACATTACTCGAATTTGGTCTTAATTTTAAGTGTGTTCCTATTCTATGTGACAACACTAGTGCTATAAATTTAACTAAAAACCCTGTTCAGCACTTAAGAACTAAGCATATTGAGATTAAGCATCACTCTATTAGAAATTATGTGCTTAAGGGTGATGTTTATTTTGAATACATTTCTACTAAGGATCAACTTGTAGACATATTCACCAAACCACTGGCTGAAGATAGATTTAATTATTTGAGAAGAGAATTGGAAATTACCAAATTATGTAACTAATGATTTTGTTGGGGTTAGCTGTTTATTCTTGAAGGTTCATGACAATTTCTGATTTCGGATGGAGATTTTAGATATAGTGTTTGGATGAAGTGAATATAAAACCTCCTCACCAGAACCATCTCTCAAGCCAAAATATTTTATGTCAAAATCGGATGGGCCTTTTGAACTGAGTTCCAAGTCCAAAATCACAGCATCTTTTGGCCATATGTGACACACGTTTTGGACAAGCAAATCAGATAGGCAATATCTATGTCCAAAATTTTTAAAATTTTTTAAATTCTAAACATTCGCGCCTTTGTCCATTCCAGCCGTAAACATTCTCTCTCCTTGTCAGAATATCTTTTCATATCCCTAAAATATCTTTTTTTTTTCTTCTAGACATCATTCTCTCAGCAAAAGTAGACAAACAGAACCCTCCAACTTCATCTGCTATGGCTAAACTTCCAAAACCCAGCAAAGGAACTGAAACAAAAGTAAAGAAGACCAAGAAAAGCAAAGTAATGACCAGTTGCTGCCATTTAAATGCTTGCAAAGAAAAAGGACAAGGAAGTTGCTGTCGATGAACTTACTTCTCAAACCACCGGAGAAGGAAAGTACGGATACTTAAGTACCATGATTGTTTGATTCAAAGTGTGAGTCTGAATATTATGACTGGATGTCTAGGAACAGAACCATTGTTGTGGGTTACCGGGTTGATGATGAAGCATTTTTTTAATTATGCTAATATTCTGAATTTTTTTTAATCGTTTGGTTGGGGAATATTATTGTCTGTAAATGAAAAGCTGTACACGATTATGTTCTGGAAATTTTATTCCAATTTGTGAAAAAGAAGATAAGGAAATAAGGGATGGATTTATTGTGCAATGGTACACATCTCGGGTTGAATGTGTGAATTTCGAGTTTGACCACCGAATGCTAAATAGAATTTTTGATGCTAGAAATGGTGGGATACAATTCTTTGAGATGAATAAATTTCCCAAGAGATCTGATCTATTTGAATTAAGGAGATTTGAGAGCAAATTTACTGGTGGTAAGAGTTTCAAAAATTCAAATGATCGCAATACCAAATGGTTGAATGGAATGGATAGATTATTTCATCATATGGTTTCAACTATGGTAATACTGAGTTTTGGGCATAAAAATTCTATGAGTAATATGTAGATGGTGCTAACGTTAGCTTTATCAGAGGGCAGGCCAATTAATTTTGGATTTTTGGCTACAAAATTGATGATTCAATCTCAGAATACCTCAAATAAAGCTTTGCCTTTCACAAATCTTTTGACCAAGTTGTTTAAGCATCTTAATGTTGATCTAAGTTTGGTCACCCCTGAGCACTCTAAGATTAATGTCTACAAAAAAGATTCTTTTGAAAAAAAAAAATGGGGTTTATCCAAATGGACAACCAATGGACCTTGCTTAGTGATGCTACGGAAGAAGAAAAGGAAAAACTAGTTAAGGTTAAAACTGAAGAAAGGAAATTTGCATTTGCTACCTCGATTGGGACGAAAAGAAAAGCTACAATTCAAGAAGAATCATCCAGTAAAAACAAGCAAAAGACTAAAGAAAGTGAAATGACACAGAGCATTATGAATGCTTTGAATCTTTTGTCTACTAAATTGGATGGTCTAAGTGCAGAAGTTAAGGCTAAACTATAAAATCTGGGAACTAGATTAACCAATGTGGAATGGAAGCTATTTGAAACTAAAATTATCTCAAAAGAGCAAGTCTCTCTACAAGCGCAAGAACATGAAACTGTCATCCCTTCAACAAAGAAGGATACTAGTGTTGATGCTATCCCATTTTTCAGCAAATTGAAGAACCTCCTACTGTTGCCACAACCACTGCAACCACTGCTGATGAAGTTGCTCCTAAGCAGGAAAAACCAACTACATCTGGTAGTTCATCAAGCCATTGACAGAAACATGGAGCAATCAAAAGGAAATCCAGCAGATTAGCTGGAAAGCAAAAAAAGAATGGTGCAGTTGATCAACTTGAGACTGTTTTGATTCAAGGAGATATGGCAATCTCCACCAACAAACATGGTTTCAAAACCACAAAGAAAGTCGGCTGACACCTTCTCCTGATGCCCCTTCTATCAATTTTTTTTCTTTCACTTTCCTAAACATTTTTTTTTATGATACTATGCTGCAGGTACTTATTGTTGCTACAATTGTTTATCTATTTTTTTTATCTCTTTTATCTATTTTTATTTCTAATTTTTCTTGACTGATAACAAAAGGAGGAGAAACATACGGAGGAGTAAGATTGGGATTGATCTGTAATATAGGTGTTTGGATCATATACAATTGGTGAGATTTTGTTTTGACCCTGCACAGACACAAGACGAGTAATTTTGAATCCAAAATCCCAGTCTAAAAATGTTTATACAAAAGTTGTATCTACTTTTTAGAAGTCCAAAATCACAAATCCAATTTTATCTACTAATGCATAATGTTATAAGTACCTTTCTATCTACTGCTCATACGCATATAGAAAAGGGGAGCATTAATAAATATGTTCTATCTTCTATACTTCCATATTGTGTTGTATCTTTGTGCTAACATATTTTATATCTAATAACCATTACTTGGCTATTTCCTCGTAAAATAGTCATTTCAGGCAAAGAATGAGAATACGGAGGTTGGTAGGGCTATAGGCTCATTGAGCCCGATTTATGAGACTATGCTTAAAATCTTCTAAATTTATCTCACAATCACTTTTTGAGCTTTATGTTGAGAGATCGTGCATCAAATATAAACTCTTATATATCTCAATTTAACATGTTCATACAAGCTTATATTGTTTTCCTTGTCACACTCTATCAAGTTTGTTGTCATTCAAAAAGAGGGAGATTGTTAGCCCATAGTGCTTTCTCCTGTATTTTTATTAATGGCAAATATTGTTGGGGACTAACTTATTTGATTTGTATATTATAGAATTTTTGAAAATGGCATGTTTGACCACGGTTCTTCAAAATCTTACAAATAGGATTGCAAAGCAAATCATAGATGATGAAGTCCAAGAAAGATTGATCAAGTCAAGATCCAACCTAGAGGAGTTACTTACCATGAAGAATTTTGAAGGATTATAAACTAGGAAATTATGGTTAAGGTATTACTTGTATTTCCTATGTCTTTTTACTTTAAGTTCAATTCATTTCATATTGAAGCACTTAAAATCATTTTAAAAAGAGGGTATTTTTTATCCAGGTTTTGATCATAAAAAGAATTTTAGAAGAAAAGCTTTTGATTTTATAAAAACTTGGCTAAGTAATTTTGGACAAACCTCTTAATTCAAAATGCCCATCCAAAATCTATTTCCAAAGTGCTAAATCTAAAGTCATTCAAAATATACTTCTTAGCGTAAAGTATTATTTTGGATGCATATTTCAAATGCACAACTTTCTACCTTGCAAGATCAAACCTATAGAATTTCAAAATGAGTATTTCAGTATAAAGTAAAGTTTTGGACGCACCTTTCGGGTGCATAATTTTTCATCTTTCAAGTCCAAAATACTTATAAAACCTGACTGCAACAACTAGTCGTTGCAGCCTTGATTTTTACTCCTATAAAAGCCATTTAAACACATTTCTCAGCAACAATTCATGCTAACACTTTTAGAAACGTTTTAAGACTATTGAAAAATAAAAATCCCTCATCTACATTATGCTTCAAAGTGAGATCTATAGTTCTAAAGGTAAAAATGTAAAAGTACTCTAGTTGGTTTATATAGGCCCAATCTATGAGCTATTTTTTGCATTTTTTTTCCTCTTTAATCTGAATTATATCAAGGTTTGGGAAGTAAAACCTAGTTGGGGTAAGCATTGATTGTTGGATGTATAGAGGCTAAGAGTAAAACCAATTGTGGTGACCTTTTATTCTAATATTGGTATTGCTTAGCGCTATTAATTTGGGAAAAACATTTTAGTGGTTGAGTAGAAATCCTTGAGTGTGTGCTTAAGGTAGTGGATGTAGATCATTTGAGGATCAAATCACTATAAATCATTGGGTCTATTCTCTTGCTTATTCTGAAATGTATGATTGTGATTTTACCACTCATCTGATTTGAAAACATTGTATTCTTCCTTGCATTCACTGATTTGATTAAAGACATTTATGTAGCAAGGTGAAACGGATGTCGATGCTTTATCTGTCCATCTTTAATATAGTCTCTCTTCTCATTGTTTAGTGGCATTTTGAAAAATCTTTGGGTGCACATTTAAAGTTGCATAGAAAATCTGTTTTTTAGCACACATTTTTTATTTTTTTTAGGTTTTCAAAAGAGTTTGAAAATTTACATTTGTTTGCCATAATCCTTATTCACTCCCTCTAAGGTTTATCAACAATATGCTTCAAGCATTTGTGAAATTAATTTAGATTTTCGTTACTTTATTTCATGCCATTTTTGAATGATTAGAACTCAAAATTATGCCATGAACTTGGTTTTAAATTGATCTTGTATGTTGGTATGATGTATGAGAAATCTTTTGGCATGAAGATTTGTTGATTTGGAGCTTAAAACAAGTAGAAAATATTACTGCAAAATTTCTAATCTCGTAACTTGCATTGGTGCTATTTTTGTGATCTATAAAACTCAAAATTTGTCTATATTCTTGGTTTGAAATTGTTCCTTGAAGTTAGTATAATCATTGGGGATTGATTTTGTTGCGAATATTATGTTTTTGGGATTGTTATAAAGGTGAAAATTTTGGAGTAACATGAGTTACGAGTTTGCATACAATGTGTTTGATGTGTTGCCTCTATGACTTATGATTATGCCTACACGAATACCAAATACTTCTTTTGATGAATTTATATGATCTACTTGCTTACTAACTTGTTTTTGAGTGGGATTTATTCTTGCATTGCTACTAAAACTTTGCATTAGTAATTCATCTCATAGCTTGAGAAGTTGTTAAATGAATTTTTGGTTCATATAAAATTATCTTCTTGAGTCTTGAACTCTAAGACATCTATTGAGGGCTTATCTAGGGGTATTTATAACCTCCACCTCTTGATTGCCCTAAAATTTACAAAATAGTGCTTTTTGTGAACCTAGGTCACCCTGCCTCAAGTAATCTAACACTACAAGAAAAAATCAAATTAGCGACGACTAAATCCGTCGCTAATCGCATTTAGCACTGGATTACATCCGTCGCTAAAAAGGGCATCGCTGTTTGCGATGGATCGCAATTTGCGACGGAATGAAAATCTATCACAAACAGTGAGGATTTGTGACGGTCATTTAATTGATGACATTATAATTAAGTTTATAATGAACATAGCGACAGATTTGCGACGGCAAAAAATATTTATTTTTTAAAAAAATTAATTAATTTAGCAACGGATTTGCGACAACGAAAAAATTTTTATTTACAAAAAATTAATTAATTTAACAATAGATTTGAGACGACCAACAAAATTTATTTTTAAAAAACTAATTAATTTAGCAACGGATTTGCGACTTTAAAAATTTTTATTAAAAAATTAATTAATTTAGCGGCAAATTTGCAACGACAAAAAACTTTTAAATTTTGGAAAAATCAATTAATTTAGCAACAGATTTGCGATGGCCAAAATTTTTTTATTTACAAAAATTAAATAATTTAGTGACGATAAAAAATTTATTTTTAAAAAATTAAATAATTTAGAAACGAATTTGCGATGGTCAAAAATTTTTATTTAAAAAATTAATTAATTTTGCGACAGCAAAAAATTTTTATTAAAAAATTAATTAATTAGCTACTCGGCCCGCCCGACCCTCCAAGAATATTATGAGATTATGTCAAACCTGGGACTTGAACTCGCGTCCTTATTGTGGGGGAACACGTGTTCCACCACTAAGCTATTGATGTTCTTGTAATTTGTTGTGCTAAATATTAATTATATAGTATATTTTTTTTGCGAATTAGCGACGGATTTGCAAGGGCTTTGGGACGACACAATTTTCCATCGCAAATCCATTGCTAATTAGCCATGGATTTGCGACGGCTAATTTTTTAATATTTAAAAAATAAATTTATTTTAAAATTTTGGATGGCCGTAGCAAATCCATCGCTAATTGCGACGGATTTGCGAGGGTTTATTTTTCAATTTTAAAAAAAAATAAATTTATTTTTTAATTTTGGATGGCCATTACAAATCCCTCGCTAATTGCGACGAATTTGCGAGGCTTGTTTTTTCAATTTTAAAAAATAATTTTATTTTTAAATTTTGAATTGCCATCGCAAATCTCTCGCAAATTGCGACGGATTTGCAAGGACTTATTTTTTTAATTTTAAAAAAATAAATTTATTTTTTAATTTTAGATGGCCGTCGCAAATTTGCAATAGATTTGCGAGGGCTTCTTTTTCAATTTAAAAAAAATAATTTTTTTTAATTTTGGATGGCCGTCGCAAATCCCTTGCTAATTGCGACGGATTTGCGAGGGATCAGGGTTTCATAAACCTTGATCCTTCACAAATCCGTCACTAATCTAAAAAATTCACAATAAAATTTTAAAGTTTGATTATGTGTGTGTGTGTGTGCGCGCGCGCGTGCGTGCGTGTGTGTTGAAAGAGTAAAATACGCGGAAAGACATTACTAAGTTGAAATATTTATATACGTAATATATATATATGATATTATTAAGTATATATATGTAAGAATATGACATCTATGCATTTGTCATAATTAAATATACATATATATGTATATATATTAATTTGTATGAATATGTAAATACATGAGTATATATATATATATATGTATATATAAATATCTATGTAACTATATATATATATTAATATATTAAAAAAGTATTATAACATATATAGATATATGTATATGTATATATATATTCATATATATATATATATATATATATAAACACACACATACTAAAATAAATAAATAAATATGTATATATGTATGTTTATATATTTATTTATATATAAAAAAAAGTATATTAACATATTTATATGTATATAAAAATGATATATTGATATATGTATATATATGTATATATTAATATATGTATATATATATATATACATATTAATATTATGAGAATTTTTAGATACTCGTCACAAATTCATTGCAAATTTACGACGGATTTGCGAGGACTTTTTTTTAAATAAATTTATTTTTAAATTTTGGATTACTGTCACAAATCCCTCGCAAATTTTGCGACAGATTTGCGAGGGCTTATTTCCCTTGCAAATTTTGCGATGTATTTGTGAGGGCTTATTTTTTTTAATTTTAAAAAAATTAATTTATTTTTAAATTTTGGATGGCCATCGCAAATTCCTTGCAAATTTGCAACGGATTTGTGAGGGCTTATTTTTTTCAATTTAAAAAAAATTATTTTTAAATTTTGGATGGCTGTCGCAAATCCTTCGCAAATTTGCAATAGATTTGCGAGAGCTTATTTCCCTTACAAATTTTGCAACAGATTTGCAAGGGCTTAATTTTTTCAATTTTAAAAAAATTAATTTATTTTTAAATTTTAGATGGCCATTGCAAATTCCTCGCAAATTTGCGAGGGCATTTTTTTAATTTAAAAAAATTAATTTATTTTTAAATTTTGAATGGTCGTCGCAAATTCCTCTCAAATTTGCGTTGGATTTGCGAGGGCTTAGTTTTGTTATTTTAAAAAAGAAAATTTGTTTTTAAATTTCGGAAGGCCGTCGCAAATCCCTCTCTAATTGCAACGGATTTGCGATGGCGCTTTAATTTTTTAGCGTTAATTAAATACGAAAAAATGCCGTCGCAAAGCTGTCGCAAATTAGTGACGGATTGGCAACGGATTTCAATTTAATTAGTGGTAATAAATAATTAAAAAAAAAACCGTCGCAAATCCTCCTCTAATTTGAGACAGCTAGATGTCCATTGCTAATCCGTTGCAATTACCGACGGATTAGCGACAGAAATTTAAAAAAATAAATTTATTTTCAAAATTTTTGAATCGGTTGCTATTCTGTCGCAAATGAGAGGCCATCGCAAAAATCGGTCACTAATTTGATGTTTTTCTTGTAGTGTAAGCTTGGCTGCCTAGGTGATTTTTTTTTCGTAGTCTAGGGCTTAGGCGGCCCTGCCTCATATGGCCTAGGCAGGGCCGCCAAGGTCTAGAGTTTTGTTTTTGATCCAATGTTGAGCCTAGGCAGCCTTGCCTCAAGTGACTTGGGCAATGGCCACCTAGGTCTGGGTCTTCTAGGCCCTTTTTACTTCAATTTTCTGCCCTTTTCATTCTTATTCTTCATCAAGTGTTCCTTCAACAATTCCTACACAAAACATGGTAAAAAGGGATGGGGTGAGTAGTCATCTAAGCAAATTTCTCTTCAAGTTTAGTACATTTTCAGTACATTTTAGTTTGTGGCCTGAGGCCGAATTTCTGGATATCGTAATATGAATTGTTGGGATTCTCCAACTATCTGAGCATCCTGATTATGGGTTAGTGAATCAGAAATGGTGACAACATCACAAATCGCAACTGTCTTTGAATCTGTAGTCTTGTTTCCGCCGTGTTTCTGAGGGGGCGACAGAATCTCGCATAGAAGAAACCAAGGCAGCATTTTTCAGAGTTGATTGATCTTGGACTGCAATCACAATGCCATTCCATGTGAAATATAAACTGCATTCAATTGTTCTAGTAAAATTCAGAACATTAATCAAGCCTTCTTGGGCATATAGCGAGTAAGAGGTCGAGAGGTCTTGGGATTAGTGCTTGCAAGAGAAGCAGTTTGCATGGCATTTGCCAATATCGTTTTCATATAAATAATCTAAAACTTACAATTTGTGTCAAATGTTCATGAACCTTTGCGATTATTTTATCAATTGGAACTTGTAAATTGAAGGTTTATTATTATTATTTTTGTTTGCTAAATTCAGATTTATAATCCATGTCTTTATAATTACGAGATATATATTTAAAGGAGGGAAGATCACTAAAGAGAATATTTGAATTGTAATTATAGTAGTTTTCATTAGAAAATTTTAATATCTCCGAGGGTTGGAATATGTTAGATTTTGTTTGCATTCCTAACCAGATGAAGACAAAGTGGTTTGATTGAAAAAGATATTCATAATATATTTAGAATTATGAAGTTACTATTGTTCTGCATATATTTGAATTAAAAAGTTACTCTTACTACATCCCATGTTAATTAGGAGTCTTATGACTTAATACTTATGTATAGGTAGCTAGAGTCATGAGTTTTTCAAGGCGTCCTAGTTTGAAATGGCATATTTAGTTTATGGGGAATATTAGTGTAGGTTAGGCGAGTGTAAGAGTATTGTGAGATAGTGTTTGAGAAAATACCAAGAATACTTTATGTAAATCTTCTTATAACTGTTAATAAAGTATTCTATGATCTTCTTTGTGGACGTAGGCTTAGTTAAATAAGCCAAATCACGTAAATCTTTGTACCTTATTTTATTTTTGTTTATTCATTTTTCAATTTTCAATAACTATCTTGGTTTAGAGATTTTCCCAACAAATGGTATCAGAGCCTAGGTTTCTTAGGTTTTAAGATTTTAACATGGTGAAATTTGATAAGAATAATAGTTTAGGTGGTAAAAAATAGAGAAACATGAATCTATCTTATGATAGGCATATGAGTCAATAGGTTTTGTATCAACTATGCTATGTCTGGAGAGATGTTGTTAGACATTCTACGTGAATTGGATATGTTATGAACCGAACTTTTGATTGTGGATCTGAGGTATATAGATACAGGTTGCACAATTGAAAGAAAGAACAAACTGTTGCAGTTGTCAGAAATGATCATGTACTCATTGGAAAAGGAAAAAAATGAGGATTTACAATGGCAATACGATAACATTGGTATATGCAAAGATATCCATCCTCATAGTCTTCGAGCATATGAATACTTCTTCTCGGGTAGATTTCAGATTTCAGAGGTTGTCTCCAAGGGATTAATTGGCTTCAATTTAAAGGTAAGTATTTTTTATCTTTTATGATGTTTATACTTATAGTGTATTAGAGTGTTAGAGAGAGAAAAAAAAATGAGTTCTTGGAGTAGGACACACTTTTGGTGACGTGACAGTGTCCTAAAGATACGTTACATCTAATTTCCTTAAGCTAATAAGATTCTATTAGTTGCGGTTTTTAATTGAGATGAAATCATAAAAACACACACAACTAGAATACCCTAGTGTAATGAGAGAAGCATAGACAACAGTACTCATCTGTAAGGAAAGATGTACCTCAAGAACCTGGAAGAGAAACATGCATTACTTTCAGGGGACAGATTTTGGCGAGGAGAAATCCTACAAATGTAAAAAAAGATGGAAGCTTTCTCGTATGAGTCAATTGATTATGCTAGAGTCGTTTATTGAGCAAGTCCAATAAAAAATATTTACAATTATTAGGATCATAGTCATTCGTGTATATAGTTGGATACTAATAAAATTTTGGTAGTTGTGAAGGTCAATAGAGTTAAAAGAATTGTTACTTTGATGTTGCTACATGTCCTGGAGTTTGGCAAAGGCGGAATACAAGCCAAGATGGAGATTTTTGGGTTTTATACTGTATTCCTAATCAAATTAGATTAAAGTGGTTTCATTAAGAAAGATATTCTTAATATATTTAGAATTAGGAAGTTACTATTATTCTATGTATATTAGAATTAGAAAGTTACTCTTTCTACATCTCATATTGATTAGGAGTCTTATGACTTCATCCTTATATATAAGTCGAGTCATGAGCTTTTCAAGGTGTCCTAGTTTGTGCTTGTATATGCAGTGTTATAGGGCGTGTGAGTGTAGATTAGGTGAGCATAAAATAGTGTGAGATAGGATTCGAGAAAATACCAAGAGTACCTTGTGTAGATCTCCTTGTGATTTTTAATAAAATATTTCGTGATGTTCTTCATGGACGTAGGTTTAATTAAATAAGCTAAATCATGTAACTCTTTTGTACTTTATTTTATTCTTGTTTATTCATTTTTCTATTCTCATTAACTATCTTGATTTAGAGATTTCCCCACCAGAATTAGAGCTTTTATTTTGGGGGGCGAGAATTTATAATTTCAATATCAATTGAATAGATACGTAAATAATATTATTCTTTATATATTATTAGTATTTGATTTATAACTCCATATTTCAAAAATGATATCTCTAAAAGTAAAATAAATTAAATATAAAAATATACGTTATTAAAAGTAGGCATTTTGAACGGTGCTCTTTTACTCTTTTTACAATCAAAATCATCTATAATTGAATTACTTTTAAAACTTCTAGTAATATCTTTCTCACTATATGCAACAAAAGAACTTGCAAGAGAATCATCTCCAATTTTATTCCTTAATCTACTCTTCATAATTTGTTAAGATAAAAAGTAAGTACAATTTCTAAAATTACAAGAAAGATAAAATATTATTCTTTTATAAATAAAAGTTCATAATACATTTTACATTATCTAATTTCTGACAAAAAATGGAATTCTTAGAATTTAGATTAGGAATGGGTCACTAAATAAAAGGAACTGCATTAAAAAGTGTTTGTACTCATATAAATATTGAAAAATAAAGAAAAAAAGTAAATATAATTCCAATGCTTATTTTTATATTTAATATGAAATTCACTCAAAATTTAATATGAAGGCTAAAAAGTATACACAATAATATAATCACTCCTTAAATTAAGACATTTTTCAATCTCAATTTTAAATAAGAATCAATTGATAATGTAAATAAAAATATAAAAGCATTATATTACAAAACCATTCATGTAAATAAGAAAAAATAAAATGAGCAAATTAATATTAAGAAAGATAAAAAACAATAAATAATAAAATAAAGAAGAAAAAAGATCCACTAACATACCTACAAGTGCTTAATAGTAGTTAATGTCCTCTCTAATAAAGAATCGAGTAAGATAAATTTTAAATTGAGAGAAGTAAACTAATAAAGAAAAAGAAACAGAAAAAACTAATACAAAAAGTGCAGATAAAAGAAAATCCTTTAAAAGAATGATAATTGCTGAAAATACAAAAAACTTGTGGTAATCAAATCTTGAATTTGATATATATATTTTTTCTTATAAAGAAAAATTTTTTTTTGAAACTTTTATTGTTAAAATATTTTAAAGGGGCAAGCAAATTCAACAACATAGGAGAAAAAATATATATGGCAATATAATATAAAGAAAAGCTTAAAATCTTGGGCGGGCAAGAGCCACTCCGTGGCCCCCTCGTCTATGATATCTCCCCTACAAAAAAAAAAAAAAAAAAAGAAAGGAACATTTTTCTATCACATAACAGTATACAGCTTTTTATTGAGCCAAGGACACATAAATGAATAATTTATCATTTTGTTTATGTAAACATAATTTGTGTTGCAGAAACTATAATTTAGTTTCATGAGCCATTATTTCCTCCATCTGTGCCCCCCGCTTTTTTCTCCATTTCCAGCCACCAGATGCTACCTTAGGCATGCTTCAATTATTTAACCAGTGGAAGAAATCCAATGCTTTATCAAAAGCTTCATCAAGTCCTTGCACTCTAAAATGTTCAGGAATTTCATAATTTTGTACTGAATAATCATGATATATCTGTTCGCTGTGGTTGCTGTCATGGTCTGGGCAATGCAGAGTTCCTTCTTTGTGGTTGTACTTCGGACTCTGCTCGGGCTCTGGAGGACTCTGCTCCGGCTCGGGACTCTGCTCGGGCACGGGAGGACTCTGCTCGGGCTTGGGGCCTTGATGTATTTCCTGGCTACTTTTCTGCTCAACCTTTTTAGAGTTTTCTTCTGCAGGTTTCTTGTCTACTTTAGTTGGACCAGCATCATGTTGTTCTTGTACACTTTTACCTTTGGATTTCTTCTTTCCTGAAGATTGATGTGTTAGAAAAACAAAATATTTCTATAAAGGGAGAAAAGAAGATATATATATATATATATAGAGAGAGAGAGAGAGAGTTTTCTTCTGCAGGTTTCTTGTCTACTTTAGTTGGACCAGCATCATGTTGTTCTTGTACACTTTTACCTTTGGATTTCTTCTTTCCTGAAGATTGATGTGTTAGAAAAACAAAATATTTCTATAAAGGGAGAAAAGAAGATATATATATATACACACACACATATATAGAGAGAGAGAGAGGAAGAAAAATTGGGAAACCTAGATTTATTGATTCATACCTAAATATTTGCCAAAACCCATCTTGACTGTTGCAAAGCAAGATGATCTTCATGGCTATTTATATATTAAGAAATTTCAAACGATTTTGTAAATTAATAAGTCTTCATGCTCAAATTTATGTCATTTGGAAATTAAAAGTAGTCTTAAAAAGGCATGCCATTTTTTTCCTTCTTTTTTTTTTCAAAAACAATTAAGGCATGCAATTTCTGTCTTCTTGCTACTAAATGAAAATTTGGATTTATTTTTAATTGACATCATTACCTATACCAGTAGTTAGAGTATTTAATTATTTTGTTATCTAAAGACATGAGTTTCTGAAAAAAGAATCTTTGATTGCAAAATGCTTATAATGCAATTGATTTACCTTCATTGATGAAATGTATATGCCTAAATATAGATAATCTATCACCTTTTGTGCCCTATTTCGTGGAATATTAATGGGAAATTATGCTTTCATTAATTGAATATCCTACACTTTAATAAGAAGAAAGGTCATAGACTTAAGCCTGATAAACATAGACTCTGTGACTCTCAAATAATGAGAGTTTTATCCTAACTACTTGTGAATTGATATGTTGATTCAATTTTGATAAACTCACTATCCTTTGTTCATAATGGAGAGAAATGAATTCATGTTTGATCAACATTTGATAACGCAAACTTTTCAAATCTAGTCAAATTTTTTAGCAACTTACAATTGATTAAGCGGCCTCAATAATTGATTATTCAACTACTTCTAATTAAGTAACAGAGAAATTTAGAGAAACTTTTGCCTAGCATTCATTTTTTTTCCCCCTTAATCAAAGCAAGTTTCCTTCTAATAATTCCCATTCCAAGTAATTCTCTGTTGCAAAACCAATCCAATCAACTTCTTTGCTCGATTCTATTCACTCAACAAAATCAAATCAAAATAGGATCCAAACTAAACTTTATATATACATACATATGTACATACACACAAAAATATGGAAAGGCAAAACGGGAAAGCAAACTCCATGTCTCTGTGATTGAATTCGTCTGTGCGGAGAATACTCATTCCAGGTAGACAATACGTTTTATTATTTATTCTTATATTCCACTATCAAAATTCTTTAAGAACATGAACGGTTTGATGCATAAGACGCACAAGCTTCCTAGCACTGTAGGAATAAGGCACAGCCATACATATTTTGCTGTGTTTTACTTGCCTTCAACAAACTCAGGATTTCAAATCATGCAAATATACTGTCAAACTTATACAGTCTTTTGGCGATAAAAATTGTTTTTAGAGAAGGCCAAACGACTAAATAAGTTGGACAAACTAATTAAACTTTTAATAAAGCAATATTATTTTAAAAATATACACAACAGTATAATGATTTTATAGGCAATTCGATAAACATATATACCCTTAAGACGGGGACCAATTACACCGTCCGGCACCAAATTCCGCGAAACAAAGTTAAAATCACAACCATGAATATTGACAATCTCTGTAACAAAAACTGAAACAATATTCCGTTATTCCTTCTACTTTTAGCTGTCCTAGATATAATAAACATGAACCAAGAAGTATACTGTTCTTGGAGTCCTAGAGATATGATATTGTGGCAACAATCAACATGAACCAAAAAGTATACTTTGACAAAGAGTACCAGTTGACTTCATCGAAGGTGTATGCTTCAAGAATATTCAGAATATATGCGTGAATTGTCTCGCTCTATTTTCTTGACCAATTCTCTCGCATGAAAGAAAAGCTCTTTGGTCGATTATACCCAGTGTAATAGGGTGTTTGTTTCCTTGTTTAGTTAGGAATCAACTTTAAGATTTCTCTGAAGTTTCCCAAATCTTTACAACTCTAATCATACTTGGATTCTATATCTTTGTGAATAAAATCCTCATCGTATCTTCATTTGTATTGTTCCTAGATTTTGTGGAATCATTTTCCTAATCCAACTCTAATATATATATATAATGCATCAAATATTTTTAATTTAGATTTAAGTAGTGTCCAAAGTCATGTTATTGTCAAGCATTGTATTGTCAATATTGACAACGATTCTTATAAAAAATTCTTGTCAAATGCCAACTTGAACAATAACCTTAACAATTAATTTTTGTTTGTAAACTAAAAATTATTAATGTAGAAAAGTGACAGACCATATTATCGTGCCCCATTATTATTTGGGTCCTAGCTCTGCCACTTCAACAAATTAATCTTTATTTGTAAATATTATAAATTTTGGGTAGTGTTAGAATAAAATTTTCACATTATGTACTAATAAAACTCTAACTATTCTTTGCACAAGAATTTCTCTCTTTCTTTTCTCTCACAATTTTCTCTAATCATTCTTTCATTAATCTTTCTTTTACAAAATAATGGTGTATTACAAGCTTAGAGAATAGCTCTATTTATAGAGCTCTAATTAGTGGAATACATCATGGCATACATCATCTTCCACTAATCTTAATTAGTGGTGTCTCCACTATATGGTGGACATCCATAAAAATCTTCTCTAATAATTCACATAAATCCATAATTAGTGGAGCCTCCACTAGTTTCTAATAATTTTAAGATATTCATAACACTCCCCCTTGGATGTCCATCCATTACATAAAGAATATGTATTGTTAAAACCTTACTAGATAAAAATCCAATGGGAAAAAAATCTAGTGAAGGAAAAAGAGTACACTATTCTATATGTCTGTTTATTATTCCCCCTGATGAGCTGATTCCTTTAAATCTTTAAACCGACGCATACCGATTTTATATCTCTACTTCTCAAATGTTGCAGTCGGTAAAGTCTTTGTGAAAATATCAGCGAGGTTATCACATGACCAAATTTATAGCACATCAATTTCACATTTCTTCTGGAGTTCATGAGTAAAGAAGAATTTTGGTAAAATATGTTTTGTCCGATCTCCTTTAATATATCCTCCTCGTAATTGAGCTATGCAAGCAGCATTGTCTTCATAAAGAGGAGTTGGAATATCTTTGATCGATGATAATCCACAACTTTCTCGGATATAATGAATCATGGATCTTAGCCATATACATTCTCGACTTGCTTCATGAATGACTATAATTTCAGCATGATTTGAAGAAGTAGCTGTTATAGTAGAATGCCATGATATAGCAGTATTTCCACATGTAAATAGATAGGCATGTTTGAGAACGTGCTTTATGTGGATTAGATAAATAGTTAGCATATGCATAATCTATCAATGTTGGGCTAGTTTTATTTGAATAAAATAATCCAAAATCAATTGTACCTTGGAGATATCGAAGAACTTGTTTAATTTCATTCCAATGTCGTCGTGTTGGTGAAAAACTAAATCTTGCTAATAAATTGATAGTAAAAGGAATATCAGGTCGTGTGTTATTAGCAAGATACATCAATGCACCAATTGCACTGAGATATGGTACTTCATGACCAAGAAGTTCTTCATCATCTTCTTGAGATTAGAAATGATCTTTATTCACATTTAATGACCAGACGATCATTGGAATACTCAATGGATGTGCTTTGTCTATGTAAAATCTCTTTAGAACTTTTGCCGTATATATTGATTGATGAATAAATGTTCTGCTTTCCAGATGTTCAATTTGTAAACCAAGGCAAAATTTAGTTTTACCAAAATCCTTAATTTCGAATTTTCTTTTTAAATAATCAATTGTTTTTTGGAGCTCTTCAGGAGTTCCAATAAGATTAATATCATCAACATATATAGCTAATATCACAAATTTAGAACCAAATTTCTTAATAAAAACACATGGACATACCTGGTCATTCGTAAATCCCACTTTCAATAAATATTCACTAAGACGTGTGAACCACATGCGCCCAGATTGCTTTAGGCCATATAATGATTTCTGCAACTTGATGGAGTAATTTTCACGAGGATAATGTTTATATGCTTCAGGCATATGAAACCCATCGGGAATTTTCATGTAAACATCATTTTCTAAATTTCCATACAAGTAAGCAGTGACAACATCTAATAGGCGCATATCTATCTTTCCATGTACTGCCAAACTGATAAGATATCGGAGTGTAATAGCATCAACAACAAGAGAATAAGTTTTATCATAATCAATACCTGGTCTTTGTGAAAAACATTGGGCTACTAACCGTGCTTTATATCGTACGATTTCATTATTTTCATTGCGCTTTCATACAAATATCCATTTGTAGCCAACAGGTTTTACACATTTTGGTGTTCGGACTACAAGTCCGAAGACTTCATGTTTTGTCAGTGCATTTAACTCCGATTGAATCGCATCTTTCCATTGCAACCAATCTTTTCTATGCCAACATTCATCAACTGATATTGGTTCAAGATCATCATTATCCTGTGTAACATCAAGAGATATATTGTATGCAAATATATTATCAATAACAGTCTCTATCTGATTCCAACTTCTACCGGAAGTGGTATAATTGATAGAAATTTCAGTGTTACTGTTATCAACTTCTGGTTCTTTGTCATCAGTTCTCTCTTGGTCTTTATCATTCTTTTCTTCAATATGATCTTCTGGATCGTTTAACCCTCTTTTCTTTCAAGGATTTTTATCTTTAGAACCAAGAGGTCGGCCACGCTTCTGGCGTGTTTTTGACTCAGTAGCTATAGGTATAATATTTTGTTCTGCTAGAACTTCAATAGGAGCATTTATAACTGGAATATGCGATTTTTTAACTCTTCTGGAGTCAACAAAAGCATCTGGCATTTGATTTGCAATGCTTTGCAAATGAATTATCTTTTGAACTTCAAGTTCACATGCACTTGTGCACGGATCAAGATAATTTAATGATATTGTCCAAGTAAGATCCTTTTATGTTGTTTTGGTTCTCCCCCTAATTTAGGGAATAATGATTCATCAAAATGACAATCAGCAAATCTTGCTGTGAATACATCTCCTGTCAGGGGTTCAACATACCTGATAATAGAGGGAGAATCATATCCAACTTATATCCCCTTTCTTCTTTGAGGACCCATCTTTGTACGTTGGTTTGGTGCAATTGGAACATATACAACACACCCAAAAATTCTTAAATGAGCAATATTTGGTTCTGACCCAAAAGCCAATTGCAAAAGAGAGAATTTATGATAACAAGTTGGTCTTATGCGTACAAGTATTGCAGTATATAAAATAGCATGTCCCCAGGCAGATGTTGAGAGATTTGTTTTCATTAATAATGGTCTAGAAATTAATTGTAATCATTTAATCAAAGATTCTGCAAGACCATTTTGTGTGCGAACATGAGCTACAGGATGTTCAACATTAATCCCAATTGACATGCAATATGCATCAAAAGCATGTGATGAAAATTCACCAGCATTATCCAAACGGATATTTTTAGTGTGATGGTCAGGAAATTGTGCTCGTAATTTAATTATTTGAGCAAGTAATCTCGCAAACGCCAAGTTGTGAGTAGATAATAAATATACATGTGACCATCGGGATGATGCATCAATTAAGACCATAAAATATTTGAACGGTCCACATGGTGGATCAATAGGTCCACAAATATTTCTATGAATCTGTTCAAGAAATGTAGGACTTTCAGCTCCTACTTTTACTGGTGATGGTTTAACAATTAATTTTCCTAGGAAACATGCAGTACGTGCGAATTTTTTTGATGTCAATATCCTTTTATTTTTTAAAGAACGACCATGTGTATTCTCAATGATTTTTCTCATCATGGTAGATCCCGGATGACTCAACTGGTCATGCCAAATGCTAAAAGTAATAGGATCAGTAAACTTCTGGTTTACTAAATGATGAATTTCAATTGTACGTATTTTTACAAAATATAGGCCAGTAGAAAAAGACGGCAGTTTTTCTAATGCAGATTTCTTACCTAAATGCATTTGAGTAATATAAAGATTCTCAATCCCATTTTCCTCATTTGTTTCAACATGATACCCATTTCTGCGGATATCTTTAAAACTCAATAAATTTCTTCTGGATTTTGAGAAAAATAGTGCATTATCAATAATAATTGTTGTTCCTTTAGACAACAATATACTAGCTCTTCCGGAGCCCCCAATCACATTTGCACTACCGTTTATCGTATAAATATTTATTTCTCCCATTTTGAGATCAGAAAAATATTTCTCATTTTTTAGTATGGTGTGTGTAGTTCCACTATCAATAATGCATACATTATCATTAACAACAGACATCTAAACACAAATATATATATATATATATATATATGCAAATGTAAATATTATTAGAATATAATGAAAATGAAAATACAAAAACATCAGGGAAAGGCTTTAGTTCTTCTGGACACTACCATCACCAATTAAATGGTCTATCGTACCGTCTGGGTGTTCAAAAAAAAATTGATACATCCATATGGGTAATATTGATATTAAGATCTTCAGGATCAATATCATCATCCTCAGCATCATTTATTGGATGTTGAGAAAAATTTGCTTCCACATTTTTATTTTTCAATGAAGCTTGATACAATTCAACCAAATGCTTAGTCGTACAACAGTTTCGTGACCAATGACCTTTCATGCCACATCTATAACATATATCCTCATGCTTTTCTTCCATTTCTTTTTATTTTCCCTTATGATCCTTTCTGTTCCACTTCAGGTGGCTAGTATTTCTCACAGTTTGATTATGATTGTGATAAGGGAAATATGGAGCGTGTCTACGACCATAACCACGACCACGGCCACGGCCACGACCACGACTATAACGATAGCTTCTACTGGAGCCAACAATATTCACTTCTGGGAGTGATGTTGAGCCAGTTGGTCTGGCTTCATGATTTCTCAATAATAACTCATTATTCTTCTCTTCAATGAGGAGGGCAGTAATTAAATCTGTAAGTTTTGTATACCCTTTTTCTCGATATTGTTTCTGCAGGACAATATTCAAGGCATGAAAGGTGGAGAATGTCTTCTCCAATATATCTTCATTAGTCACTTTTTCTCCCCATAATTTTAACTGAGATGTAATTTTATACATTACGGAGCTATATTCATTCACGGTTTTAAAATCTTACAACCTCAGGTGCAACCATTCATACCGTGCAGTGGGTAGTACGACCATTTTCAGGTGGTCAAATCTTTCTTTTAAATTTACCCACAGGACATATGGATCTTTTTCGGTAAGATATTCCATTTTCAAATTTTCATCGAGATGACGACGAATAAAAATCAAAGCTTTAGCCTTGTGTTGTGCGAGATGCACTATTATTTGCTTGAATAGTTTCACTAAGGCCTTCGACATTTAGATGCATTTCTGCATCGAGAACCCATGACATATAATTTTTTCCAGAAATATCAAGGGTTACAAATTCAAGTTTAGCGGGGTTAGCCATAGAGATCAATAAATATGTACCTGTCTTCTGGCTTTGGTAACGGCAGAAACTCGTGCTGATAACGTGTTATAAAATTTGGATAGTGTTAGAATAAAATCTTCACACTACATACTAATAAAACTCTAACTATTTTTTGCACAAGAATTTCTCTCTTTCTTTTCTCTCACAATTTTCTCTAATCATTCTTTCACTAATCTTTCTTTCACAAAATAATGGTGTATTACAAGCTTAGAGAATAGCTCTATTTGTAGAGCTCTAATTAGTAGAATACATCATGGCATACATCATTTTCCACTAATCTTAATTAGTGGTGTCTCCACTAAATGGTGGACATCCATAAAAATTTTCTCTAATAATTCACATAAATCCATAATTAGTGGAGCCTCCACTAATTAATGGAACTTCCAATAATTTTAAGATATTCAAAACAGCAAACACGTTATTCATATAAATAACTTTCGGTTTTTGGATACATTACCATTGAAGGATAAAGAGAGATGGAACTTTCACATGCACCACACACGTAGAATAAGAAGTCATATGATAAATAACTCATGAAGGCCAAGTATGCACAAAACACTTGACGATATGAATCATTTGAAAAATAAATGTATTCGTTTTGTAACGAATCTTAGTTGCTCATTTTTGGGAGATGGAGCTGCAGAAGAAAATGTTGGGTCAAGAAACCTTTGTAAGGCAAAGGACATCTAAATTTTCAATATAGTCGTTATCTCCTCATGACTCACACTTCTAATTCAAAATTTTTAATTTTATCTTTACTTGTCATAGTAATTGTTTGCAATCAAATAAATTTTGCAAATACAAATAAGATTGTAATGACAAATGTAGATAAATTGGGACTAAACCGAACATTATACAAGGAAGAAAAACTGTTATAGTTGGTTAGGTGGCCTTCAGCGGGTGCCAAAGAAACTTAAATGAATATAACTACCATTTTACTTATGTAAACATTATTTGTTTTACAGATACTATAATTTAGTCTGATTGGGCATTATTTCCTCTCTGTGTTTTCCCTTGCTTCGTTGTCAGTGATTTAACCAGTGGAAGAAATCCAATGCTTTGTCAAACATTTCATCAAGTACTTACACTATAAAATGTTCAGGAATTTCATTATTTTGTACTGAATAATCATAATATATCTGTTCGCTGTGGTCGCTATCATGGTATGGACAATGGGAAATTTCTGAAGAATCTGGCGTTTCAAGTTCTTCATTGCTACATTTCTGCACCATTTTTTCTAGTGTTTCTTCTGCAGGTTTCTTGTCTACTCCACAAGGACCAGCATCAGGTTGATGTGTTTAGGAAAATAAATAAAAGTGAAATGTATCAGAAGAAAAATTGGGAAAGCTAGTTTTTTTATTCATAGCTAAATATTTGCCAGAACTAATCTTGATTATTGCAAAGCAAGATAATCTTCTTGGTTATTTATATATTGATAAGTTTCAAATGATTTTTTGAATTAAACAGTATTCATGCTTGAATTTCCATGTTTTGGAAATTAAAAGCAGGCACGCTTTTGTTACTATTGTTGTTTTTTTTCCTACTTATTTTATTTATTTATTTATTTAATAAAATAAGTCTTGCCATCCTGTTTTCTTGCAGGTAAGTGAAATTTTGGATTTTAAAATATTTTGTACAATTGACATCAGTACCTATATCACTAGTTAACCTGTCTAGTTGTTTTGTCACATAAAGACATGGGTTTTGTTATCTTTTCAAATAGTTGTGGTTTTAACGTTTTGCATAAGACATAAAGAAATCTTTCAAACCCCTGAACTGTAAGGCAAAAGGACTATATTATTTCTTTTTTGAAATTGCAAAATTAATTAACATCACAGTTAATAAATTAATATAATGAATAAAATAACAGTATAAGTTGAAGAAGGCAAAAAATCCCCCTCCAAAAAAAAAAAAAATTGTTCTATTTGGGAGAAAGAAATTATAAGTAAGAAAAGTTAAAGTTATATAGTTACACTAAAAAATTAGTAATATAAACCATTTAAAGAAATGTTATATAAAGAAAATACTAGAAAAAAAATAATTGTATTAACTACATTTTTTTAATCTATATAGAATAAAACTTAGTCCATCTTTATAGGACAGAGGGAGTATGCATTTACATGTTTGAGTATTGTTCCACGTCTCCACATTTTAAATTGCTTGGAGTTTATGTTTGATTTGATTTTATTACTACGCCATTGGTTCCCCTTTTTAGTCTACCAGGTCAGATGCTTCGTGCTGTCAGAAGACAACATTGTTAGAAAAACAGGATACCTACGAGCACAGACAGGCAACTCAACTGAATTGAACAAGCACCGTCTATACCCGACCAGGGTTCTAACAATTGTAATTATCAAATATCAACAATGCCAGCAAGGCCACACAGTCCAAACGTAATATAACTAGATAGAATTCAAACTTAATAAATAAGTCAGTAGTATACCTGAGAGACTTGCTCGCAGTTCTACCAGAATGTACCAGGCGCCAGCACTCCTCTGGACAAGCTGCGCCGCAATGTACTGTACTGCTGACCAAATCATCAGTCTAATACTGGTTTGCCTTCAAGAAGCTATTTGCCCCACTCCGGTGCGATGGGTACAGCGACTCTTCTTACAGGATAAGACGGTCTCAGATCACTGTTAACGCACACTAACTGTGATCACCTCGAAAATTCCCTCAGTTCACTGGTCCCGATAAGGTAAAAATTATGGATCGTGGAGAGAGAAGGGAAGCGGCGAATTTTCTCATAGGAAGCAAAAAAGCACGAAAAGGGGTTAACCCTAATGGCGGCTCTGTTCCCCCTTTTAATCTCGCCTTAGGAAAATTAAAACCCAATTTGGATTAGGAAGCCCTAATTCCCTTACCAGACTTTATGTTTCCTATTCCTTTTCAAGTTAGAGTTAATTGGGCCAAATAAAAATAGAGGATCGTGAAAACATGGCCCAAGCCCGAGCCGGGCCGGGCGGCGCGCGCGTGTGGCATCCTCCATACCTTGGGCTTTTCTATTAAGCCTATAGAAAAGCCTTTTAGTATATAAAGGCTTCCACACTCCTCTATTTTTCCCATGTGGGACTCATGTCTAACATGAGTTCTCAAATGGTTAAACACCCAACTTTAACAACATTTAATTATGGATTCCCACCATGAAAATGGCCTCTACCACAATCAAAACAATCTCTAACATATCAAGAACAATTCCCATTAATTGTTTTAGGCTAACTAATCATGAGTTAAAAATTATTAACTCCCAAAGTTTCCATTTTCAACAATCCCCCACAAATCCATAGTTAAAGACTATTCAGGATTTACATAATCTGCTTTCGATAATGGTACCTTCCGGTTTGAACCACTACCTAAGTTATCCAACTTATGCCCCCACAGGAACAGATGGACTTAAGCCTTGAATCTAAACCTTGAATGTGACGGCGTCCATTGGTAACAACAGACTATCGGCTATAGAGATAATCTTTAGGGTTGACACGTTATGGCCATGTATCCTGATCCTGTCTCATGAGTGTATTCAGAGAAAATCCAATTCCCTTTAGTTGCGGCCACACAACAACACTCACATAGTTGGCTATCTCCAAGGATGTACTGCTAGCATCCTGTCTAAAAGACTTGATCCCATTCAGAGTTAAAACTCTTACTCATTGCAGTAAACGCACCACAGGCTTTCAGGGAAAGGACCTAGATACAAAAGTATCAGAATTAGTGCCAGATTCAATCAAACGGCTTGTTTATACCACATTGAACTGCCTTGTGGGATCTCCACTTGGTCAATTGGGTTGCCACTGTAGGTGAATCATTTCTGGGTTATCAGTCCCATTCCCAACCTGGATTTAAGGAACAATGATGTTTCAAGTCCCTTAGTTAGGGGGTTTGCAATGTTATCTTTGGATCCAACAAAGTCAACAGACACCACGCTTTCAAACACTAACTCCCTTATAGACTTAAGTCTAACTTGGATGTGTCTCTTAGTCTTTTGATTATACTTGGTACTCTTTATCTTTGCAATTGTGGTTTGACTGTCACAATGCACAGATATAGCGGTAACGGACTTGCTGATCATTGGCAAAGAGGACAATAGTCCATACAGCCATTCAGCTTCCATTCCAGTAGTATCCAAGGCACCTAACTCAGCCTCAAAAGTTGACTGAGTTATCAAAGTCTATTTACAAGACTTCCAGGCGACTGCTCCGCCACCTAATGTAAACACATATCCAGTGCAACCATTGCTACCAGAGTTCTTAGCTTGCATCGCTATACCCTTCAAGTACAGCAGGGAATTTCCCATAATGCACACCAAGGGACACTGTTCCTTTCAAGTACCATAGTACTCTATCCAAGGCCTCCCAATGAGTCCGATTTGGACAACTTGTATATCTTGCCAGCTTAGATACAGAAAATGAAATATCTGGTCTTGAGCCATTCGCAAGAGATTGCAAGCTCCCAATAATTTGAGAATATCTTAATTGAGACACAGGAACTCCACTTTCATTCTTCAACAAAGCAACAGAAGGGTCACTTGGAGTTTTAGCAATTTTACAATTTTGATACCCATATTTCTCAAGAACACTCTCAACATAGTGCGTTTGAGAAATGGTTATCCCCTCAGTTGAGCGAATCAACTTTAGGCCAAGAATCACATTTGCTACTCCCATATCCTTCATTTCAAACTTACTTTTCAAAAATGATTTAGTCTCATTAATTATCTCAATATTGGACCCAAATAGCAAAATGTCATCCACATACAGGTATAGAACAATACAAGCATTACCTTTAACCTTATAGTAAACACACTTGTCATTCTCATTTATGTTGAAGCCAAATGATAAAATTGTTTTATCAAATTTTTCATGCTATTGTTTGGGTGCTTGTTTTAGACCATATAGGGATTTAACAAGTTTACAAACTTTCCGTTCATTTCCTTTTGCTACAAATCCCTCAGGTTGATCCATATATATCTCTTCTTCAAGATCACCATGAAGAAAAGCTGTCTTCACATCCATTTGGTGGATGGTAAGACCATATATGGAAGCCAATGCAATTAGCACTCGGATTGTAGTCAAACGAGCAACAAGAGAGTATGTATCAAAATAGTCTATTCCCTCTTTCTGTCTAAACCCTTTGGCAACTAATCTGGCTTTATACTTATCTATGGTCCCATCTGGTTTAAGTTTCTTCTTAAATATCCATTTACATCCAATTGTACTGCACCCAGGAGAGAGATCTACCAATTCCCATGTCCCATTGGAGACAATGGAATCCATCTCACTCTTGACGACTCCTTTCCAATGCCCCGCTTACGAGGAAGCCATAGCTGCTTGAAAAGTCAAAGGTTCGTCCTTAACATTGTAAGTGACAAAGTCACTTCCAAAGTCCTTGACAACCTTAGCTCTCTTACTCCTTCTAGGTTCTTCCAATTCCTCAATTTGAGTATTGGGACTATTTGGACCTGCCCCCACATCTTTCATCCTTTCCACATGATCAGGAATGGAATCAGATGTTAAGGCTGAATCTAAAGTAGAAACATCTTGAGGCAAACCAGTTTTCATGGGAAACACATTCTCAAAGAATGTAGCATCACAGTATTGAATGATAGTGTTACAATCTATACCAGGTATTTCGAACTTAATTACCAAAAACCTCATGGCATAGCTTGTTTCCACATAACCAATAAAGATGGCATCAATAGTCTTTGTTCCTAACTTCTTCCTTTTATGTTCAGGGATTAGAACTTTTGCAAGACAACCTCACACACGGAAGTATTTTAAGTTAGGTTTCCTACCTTTCCAGATTTCAAATGGAGTTACCTCTTTATGTTTATGAGGGACTCTGTTCAGAATATGGCAAGCCGTATTCAAAGCCTCACCCCACATATACTTAGGCAATCCAGAATTCAAAAGCAAACTGTTGATCATATCTTTAAATGTTCAATTTTTCGGTTCAGCAATCCCATTAGACTGGGGAGAATAAGGGGGTGTCTCCTCATGAATTATGCCATTACTTTGGCAATATTCAACAAATGGATTAGACCCATACTTTCCACCTCTATCAGATCTTAACCTTTTAAGTTTCTTACCAGTTTGAGTTTCAGCTTCATTTTTAAATATGAGAAACTTTTCAAGTGATTCATCTTTATGTTTAAGTAAATAAACATAGCAATATTTACTGCAATCGTCAATAAAAGTAATAAAGTATTTCTTATGATGCCTAGTCAACAAGCCATTGAATTCACAAATGTCTGTGTGAACTAAATCAAGTATTTCTGAATCCCTTTCAATTGAATGATAGGGTTTCTTGGTTGTTTTAGCTTCCACACACACTCGACATTTATTTTTCCTATCAATTGAATGTTTAGGGATCAAGTCTAAATTCATCATTCTTTTAACAGAATCTAAATTTAAATGTCCAAGTCTACTATGCCAAACATCAGTGGATTCAATAATGTGCACCATAGGATAAACAGAATTCTCAATAGAAGAAGCTTTATTCAAATCAGAAGTAAAAGGTTCAACTCTTAATTTAAATAAACCATCTGACAAATAACCTTTGCCAGCAAAAGAATTGTAGTGCATAATCACTACTTTATTACATTTGAAAGTAATTCATAACCCTCTCTAACTAAACATGAACCACTAAAAATATTCCTACGAACTGTTGGAACATGTTGCACCCTATGAAGAGAAAGAATACACCCTGAAGGAAACTTCAAGTTCACGCATCCAATCCCCAACACATTGGCTGTAGTTGAGTTCCCCATCTTCACAGTTTTTCCTTTAATAGGCTGGTAAGACACAAAAAGCAATTTATCAGTACAAACCTGCACATTTGCTCCAGTATCAACCAGCCATTCAAGTGGCTCATAAATAGTAAAGACTTCTGGGTTAACAGAAACATACCTTTCATCATCATTAGAAGTAGTGATGCCATTCTCAGCCTCAATGGTACAAACCTCAGCAAGGTGAGTACTCAAATCAGCCTCCGCTTGACTAGTATCCTCTACCACCACATTAACTTGTGCTTCAGAATTTGATCCTTGTTTGACTTTGGGCTTTTTAGATGGACAGTCCTTAGCCCAATGTCCAACCTGACCACAATTCCAGCAAGGTTTGTTTGCTTTCAGTTTCTTCTTGGCCTTGCCTTTTGTCTTGTTTATGTTTTTAGAGTTTGAGTTAACCCCCACATTCCTCTGATTATTGCTCTTCTTCCCAGTAGTCACCACATGGACATTAGACTCCACAGGTACAATATAACTATTCTTTCTATGTTGCTCCTCAATGGATATTGATTTCATCAAATCATTTAGAGAAATCTTCTCCGTCTTATGTTTGAGGGACATACCAAAGTCCTCCCAAGACTTAGGAAATTTCTCTATCACTGACATCACTTGAAACTTCTCAGGAAGTTCCATATTCGATTCATGAAGAGAATGAATAATCAATTGCAACTCTTGAGTCTGTTCAGTCACAGACTTACCCTCAACCATCTGAAACTTCAAGAATTTGGAGACATAATACCTTTCCAGACCTTGATCCTCGGTATTATATTTCCTATCCAGTTCATCACATAGCATCTTTGCTGTGTATGACTCAGAACAGTAGACATCAAATAGAGCATTTGTCAATGCTGACAGTATTACCCCTCTGCCTACATTATTCCGTTCATCCCACGCAGCAATCTCAGCTACTCTAGAATGCCTTTCAGTTGGTATAGGCCTGTCTACCTGCACTGCTGATAATAAGTCCCTCATGGTCAACCAAATTTTCATGCGTTGTTGCCAACGCTTGAAATTCTGCCCTGGACCAAACTTGTCCGGCAGACCATTCAAGTCAACCAAAGGCTTATACGCAGCAGATGCAGTACCTGACGAACTGGCCATTGCACACAAATAGATAATTGCAGAATAGCTTCTTGAAGACTGCTGACTAACTGGGTACCTACGAGCACAGACAGGCAACTCAACTGAATTGAACAAGCACCGCCTATACCCGACCAGGGCTCTAACAATTGCAATTATCAAATATCAACAATGCCCGGCAAGGCCACACAGTCCAAACGTAATATAACTAGAAAGAATTCAAACTTAATAAATAAGTCAGTAGTATACCTGAGAGACTTACTCGCGGTTCTACCAGAACGTACCAGGCGCCGGCACTCCTCTGGACAAGCTGCGCCGCAACGTACTGTACTGCTGACCGAATCACCAGTCTAATACTGGTTTGCCTTCAAGAAGCTATTCGCCGCACTCCGGTGCGATGGGTACAACGACTCTTCTTGCAGGATAAGACGGTCTCAGATCACTGTTGACGCACACCAACTGTGATCACCTCGAAAATCCCCTCAGTTCACTGGTCCCGATAAGGCAAAAATTATGGATCGTGGAGAGAGAAGGGAAGCGGCGAATTTTCTCGCAGGAAGCAAAAAAGCACGAAAATGGGTTAACCCTAATGGTGGCTCTGTTCCCCCTTTTAATCTCACCTTAGGAAAATTAAAACCCAATTCGGATTAGGAAGCCCTAATTCCCTTACCAGACTTTATGTTTCCTATTCCTTTTCAAGCCCGAGCCGGGCCGGGCGGCGCGCGTGTGTGGCATCCTCTATACCTTGGGCTTTTCTATTAAGCCTATAGAAAAGCCTTTTAGTATATAAAGGCTTCCACACTCCTCTATTTTTCCCATGTGGGACTCATGTCTAACATGAGTTCCCAAATGGTTAAACACCCAACTTTAACAACATTTAATTATGAATTCCCACCATAAAAATGGCCTCTACCACAATCAAAACAATCTCTAACATGTCAAGAACAATTCCCATTAATTCTTTTAGGCTAACTAATCATGAGTTAAAAATTATTAACTCCCAAAGTTGCCATTTTCAACAAACATGGCTATATTTTACTATCGCAAAAACCTTAGGTGCTCTTCAAGAACATCGAGAGAGGACAACTTTGTTGGTTTGTTTGTTTTTTAATGACTTTTACAAAGTTATGAAGCCAGTTTCTAAAGATGGTTTGAGGAATACATTTTCTTTAGCATACTTTAACAAAAGGCAGCCTTAACAAAGATTCTAGCAGCCTAGCATAAGATAAGATCTCATTGAATAACTTTTGTGCCATTTGGTTGGTCAAAATACTGTATTATTATTAGACTTTCTTTTTAAGATTGAATTAGTTTTACAAATAAAAATAAAAAGTTCAATACACAGTAATTTATTAATGCAATTTGAATGTCAACAAGTTGACGTCTGCAAGTTCTAAACTAATAAAAAATATCTACGAAAATTTTAACAAAGTTACAAGAAAAACATTTATCTTATTTACCAAATGATCCATTATAAATTCTAACAGAACACTCTCCTAGTATTTTTTGTATCAAACTCTGTGAAAATTTTGGTTGGACCCAACTCTATTGGTTGAACTCATTTTAATATTTGTTGTTACAACATAATAGTACTCGTTGAAACCAAGAAACTATTCTACTACTTAATTTGAATAAGAATGATTCAAGTTCTTATTGAAGATATAATCCAATTGCAGCAATTAACTTGAACCATGAAGCATACTCCAAGAATGAGAATATGTGAACTTACCAAAAGTGTATTGTTTTTAAGAACACTTAGTGTATTTTTATAAACTCCTTCTCTATTGCCTGGACCCACACTCATATTATTTCTCATAGTTGGTTGTTTAATAACCGAACTAGGAGACTATTGAAAAAAAATGGCTGACTATTTAGTCAATTTGGCATGTTTCATTGAGGATGCTCTAGTTTTCCATTCTTTTCAGTCGCTTCCTATTGAAGCTCGGGGTCTATATACAATAGATAGATGACAGACTCCTATACAAATTAGAACTCAAGTTACTTGAGGGGGCTATGATTTTATACTTTTCTTTTCTTATTTTTTAATAAAATAAAAATGACTCGGGCCTTCTACCGAAAAAAAAAAGAAAAAAAAAATGAACTAGAAAACTACTAAAGATTTACCCAAAGCTCCTCAAAACATTGCAGCTTCAATTCCACTTGGATTCCATATCTTCTTAGTATAATCTCTTAACGTATCATTATCAAAATTCTTCCTAAATTTTCTGAAACACTTCTCGTAATTCAACTAGGATTGCCCTGCATCAAACATCGCTAACATCCCATTTAGCAAGATTTTTGAAACAGTTCAGCACAGATGCCTCAGCACTGTCTGGAAATTTTGTCACCTCAGCGTTGTAAAAAAATATCCGGAAATTTTGTCACATCAGCATTGTAAAAAGAAAGAAAGAAAAAAAAATTGTTAATAGCGTTAACAATTTCTTTCTAATCTAATAAGAGAGAAAAAGCCTTTACATATACCCTAGATTATATAAAGCTGAAGCTATCATACCCCACACCCCTTCCCTATTACTCGTACGTCCTAGCAGCTTCATCCCTTTCTCTTCCTTCCCTACCCCCCCCCACTCCCCCTTTTTCCTGTTCCTTTTGTCTGATTTTGCTGTCTTCTGCCAAGAACCAATCACAGCTTCAAGAACTTTTCTTTTTCTTTTTCTTTTTTTTCCTTCCATCTTGTCTATCTCCTTTTCCGAAATGTTTTCTTCTTTTAAAACTATTAGTTAATTGTTATAAAATTTTGATAGTGTTAGAATAACATCTACACAATAAGAAATCTCTAATTATTATTTGTACAAAAATTTCTTCAAACTTCTCTCTTTCTTTTCCCTCACAATTTTCTCTCACAATTCTTTCACAAAAATTGATATATCTCATGCTTAGAGAATAGTTCTATTTATAGAGCTCTTATTAGTGGAATATATTATCTTCCACTAATATGAATTAGTGGTGTCTCCACTAAATGGTGGACATTCATATAATCTATAATTAGTAGAGCTTCGACTAATTCAACATATTTACAACACTCCCCCTTAGATGTCCATTACATAAAGAATATGTCTCATTAAAATCTTACTGGATAAAAACCCAGTGGAAAAAAAATCTAGTGAAAGAAGAAGAGTATACTATTCTATATGTCTGCTTATTACTCCCCCTAATGAGATGATTCCTTTAAATTTTTGAATCGATGCATACCAATTTTATATATCAACTTCTCAAATGTTGTAGTCGGTAAAGTCTTTGTGAAAATATCTACGAGGTTGTCACATGACCGAATTTGTAGCACATCAATTTCACCTTTCTTCTGGAGTTCATGAGTAAAAAAGAATTTTGGTGAAATATGTATGTCTGATCTCCTTTAATATATCCTCCTTGTAATTGAGCTATGCAAGTTGCATTGTTTTCATAAAGAGGAGTTGGAGTATCTCTGATAAATGATAATCCATAACTTTCTTGGATATAATGAATTACTGATCTTAACCATACACATTCTCGACTTGCTTCATGAATGGCTATAATTTCAGTATGATTTGAAGAAGTAGCTACTATACATTATTTTGTAGAACGCCATGATATAACAGTATTTCCACATGTAAATAGATAAGCCTGTTTGAGAACGTGCTTTATGTGGATTAGATAAATAGTCAGCATCTATATAATCTATCAATGTTGGGCTAGTTTTATTTGAATAAAATAATCCGAAATCAATTGTACCTTGGAGATATCGAAAAACTTGTTTAATTTCATTCCAATGTCGTCGTGTTGGTGAAAAACTAAATCTTGCTAATAAATTGATAGTAAAAGCAATATCAGGTCGTGTGTTATTAGCAAGATACATCAATGCACCAATTACACTGAGATATGGTACTTCAAGACCAAGAAGTTCTTATCATCTTCTTGAGGTTAGAAAGGATCTTTATTCACATTTATTGACCAGACGATCATTTGAATACTCAATGGATGTGCTTTGTCTATGTAAAATCTCTTTAGAACTTTTGCTGTATATATTGATTGATGAATAAATGTTCTACTTTCCAGATGTTCAATTTGTAAACCTAGGCAAAATTTAGTTTTACCAAAATCCTTGATTTCGAATTTTCTTTTTAAATAATCAATTGTTTCTTGGAGCTCTTCAGGAGTTCCAATAAGATTAATATCATCAACATATATAGCTAATATCACAAATTTAGAACTAGATTCCTTAATAAAAATACATGGACATACCTAGTCATTGTTAAATTCCACTTTCAATAAATATTCACTAAGACGATTAAACCACATGCGCCCAAATTGCTTCAGACCTATAATGATTTCTGCAATTTTAATGGAGTAATTTTCATGACGATAATTTTTATATGCTTAAAGCATGCGAAATCCTTCGGAGATTTTCATGTAAACATCATTCCATACAAGTAAGTAGTGATAGCATCTAATAGGCGCATATCTATCTTTTCATGTGCTACCAAACTGATAAGATATCGGAGTGTAATAGCATCAATAACAGAAGAATAAGTTTCATCATAATCAATACCTGGTCTTTGTGAAAAAACCTTGGTCTACTAATCGTGTTTTATAGCGTATGATTTCATTATTTACATTGCACTTTCGCATAAATATCCATTTGTAGCCAACAGGTTTTACACCTTCTGGTGTTCGGATTGCGGGTCCGAAGACTTCATGTTTTGTCAGTGTATTTAACTCCGATTGAATCGCATCTTTCTATTGTAACCAATCTTTTCTCTGCCGACATTCATTAACTAATATTGGTTCAGGATCATCATTATCCTGTATAACATCAAGAGATATATTGTATGCAAACATATTATCAATAAATGTTT
Source organism: Voacanga thouarsii (assembly GCA_026120185.1). Lineage (NCBI taxonomy): Eukaryota > Viridiplantae > Streptophyta > Magnoliopsida > Gentianales > Apocynaceae > Voacanga > Voacanga thouarsii. The sequence continues at coordinate 1,167,507 of JANUWF010001120.1, forward strand.
CTATCCAATTCCAACTTCTACTGGAAGTGGTATAATTGATAGAAATTTCATTGTTACTTTCATCAACTTCTGGTTCTTTGTCATCAGTTCTCTCTTAGTCTTTATCATTCTTTTCTTCAATATGATCATCTGGATCATTTAATTATTTTTTCTTTCGAGGATTTTTATTTTTAAAACCAAGAGGTCGGCCACGCTTCTGGCGTGCTTTTGACTCAGCGGCTATAAGTATAATCTTTTGTTCTGCTGGAACTTCAATTCAAATAGGAGCATTTATCACTGGAATATATGATTTTGTAACTCTTCTGGAGTCAACAAAAGCGTCTGGTATTTGAGTTGCAATACTTTGCAAATGAATTATCTTTTGAACTTCAAATTCACATGCGCTTGTGCGCGGATCAAGATAATTTAATAATGTTGTTCAAGCAAAATCTTTCTTATGCTGTTTATGTTCTCTCCTTAATTTAGGGAATAATAATTTATCAAAATGACAATCAGTAAATCTTACTGTGAATACATATCATATTAGAGGTTCAACATACCTGATAATAGAGGGAAAATCATATCCAACGTATATCCCCTTTCTTCTTTGAGGACCCATCTTTGTACGTTGGTTTGGTACAATTGGAATATATATAGCACACCCAAAAATTCTTAAATGAGCAATATTTGGTTCTGAACTAAAAGCCAATTGCAAATGAGAGAATTTATGATAACTAGTTAGCCTTATACGTATAAGTGCTACAATATGTAAAATAGCATGTCCCCAGGCAGATGTTAGGAGATTTGTTTTCATTAATAATGGTCTAATAATTAATTGTAATCTTTTAATAAAAGATTCAGCAAGACCATTTTATGTATGAACATGAGCTACAGGATGTTCAACATTAATTCTAATTGACATGCAATATGCATCAAAAGCATGTGATGAAATTTCACCGGCATTATCCAAACGGATATTTTTAATGTGATGGTCAGGAAAGTGTGCTCGTAGTTTAATTATTTGAGCAAATAATCTCGCAAACACCAAGTTGCGAGTAGATAATAAACACACATGTGACTATCAGGATGATGCATCAATTAAGACCATAAAATATCTGAACGGTCCACATGGTGGATGAATAGGTCCACAAATGTCTCCTTGAATCCGTTCAAAAAATGTAGGACTTTCAGCTCCTACTTTGACTGGTGATGGTCTAATAATTAATTTTCTTAGGGAACATGCAGCACATAAGAATTTTTTTTGTCAATATGTTTTTATTTTTAATGGATGATCATGTATATTCTCAATTATTCTTCTCATCATGGTAGATCCCGGATGACCCAACCGGTCATGCCAAATGCTAAAAGTAGTAGGATCAGTAAACTTTTGGTTTACTAGATGATGAATTTCACTTGTATATATTTTTGCAAAATATAGGCCAGTAGAAAAAGACGGTAGTTTTTCTAATACAGATTTCTTACCCAAATTGATTTGAGTAATATAAAGATGTTCAATACATTTTTCCTCATTTGTTTCAACACGATACCCATTTTTGCGGATATCTTTAAAACTCAATAAATTTCTTCTGGATTTTGAGGAAAATAGTACTTCATCAATAGTAATTATTGTTCCTTCAGACAATAATATACTAGCTCTTCTGGAGTCTTCAATCACATTTGTACTACCGCTTATAGTATAAATATTTATTTCTCCTATTTTGAGATAAGAAAAATATTTTTCATTTTTGAGTATGGTGTGTGTAGTTCCACTATCGATAATACATACATCATCATTAACAACAGCCATCTGAACAAAAATATGTATATGCAAATGTAAATATTATCAGAATATAATGAAAATTCAAAAATATCATACTGATGCATTAGTTCTTCTGAACACTACCATTACCAATTTAATGGTCTATCCTACCATCTGGGTGTTCGAAAAAATCAAATACATCCATATGAGTAATATTGATATTAAGATCTTCAGGATCAATATCATCATCCTCAACATCATTCACTGGATGTTGAGAAAAATTTACTTCAACATTTTTATTTGTCTTTTTCAGTGAAGCTTGATATAATTCCACTAAATGTTTGGTCATACGACAGTTACATGACCAATGACCTTTCATGCCACATCTATAACACGTATCCTCATAATTTTCTTCCATTTCTTTTTCTTTTCCATTATTATATTTTCTGTTCCATTTCAGGTGGCTAGTATTTCTCACAGCTTAATTGTTACTGTGATAAGAAAAATATCGAGCGTGTCCACAACCATAACCATGACTACGACCACGACTATAACGATGGCTTCTGCTGGAGCCAACAACATTCACTTCTAGGAGTGATGTTGAGCCAGTTGGTCTAGTTTCATGATTTTTCAATAATAACTCATTACTCTTCTCTGCAATGAGGAGGGCAGTAATTAAATCTATAAATTTTGTATACCATTTTTCTCAATATTGTCGCTGCAGGACAATATTGGAGGCATGAAAGGTGGAGAATGTCTTCTCCAGCATATCTTCATCAGTCACTTTTTCTCCGCATAATTTTAACTGAGATGTAATTTTATACATCACGGAGCTATATTCATTCACGATTTTAAAATTTTGCAACCTCAAGTGCAACCATTCATATCGTGCAGTGGGTAGTACGACCATCTTCGGGGTCAAATCTTTCTTTTAAATTTACCCACAAGACATATGGATCTTTTTCGATAAGATATTCCATTTTCAAATTTTTGTCGATATGACGATGGATAAAAATCAAAGCTTGGGCCTTTTGTTGTGTAGATGCACTATTATTTTCTTGAATAGTTTCACTAAGGCCTTCAGTATTTAGATATATTTCTGCATCGAGAACCCATGACATATAATTTTTTTCCAGAAATATCAAGGGCTACAAATTCATGTTTAGCAAGGTTAGCCATAGGGATCAATAAATGCGTACCTGTTTTCTGGCTTGTGTAACGGTAGAGACTTGTGCTTTAGTCTTTTGGCTTTTGTAACGGTAGAGACTCGTGCTGATAACGTGTTATGAAATTTTGGTAGTGTTAGAATAACATCTACACAATAAGAAATCTCTAATTATTATTTGCATAAGAATTTCTTTAAACTTCTCTCTTTTTTTTTCCTCACAATTTTCTCTCATAATTCTTTCACAAAAATTGATATATCTCAAATTTGGAGAATAGCTCTATTTGTAGAGCTCTTATTAGTGGAATACATCATCTTCCACTAATATAAATTAGTAGTGTCTCCAATAAATGGTGGACATCCATATAATCTATAATTAGTGGAGTTTCCACTAATTCAACATATTTATAACAATAGTAGTATTATTAACATATAGTTTTGAAAATTGGATAATCCGTTGTACTTGCTTTTCTTTCTTTCTTTTGTGCACTTTCAGTTTCTTAAGTTGTTGAATTTTGAACTAGAAGTCTGGTCTAACTTAACAGTAAAGGTGTTGGAAAAACAATTATAAAAATATACTGAATGACGGATAGATTGTCTAATATATATGCCCCTAAACTATGTATATTACTATAATTTAGCCAAGATATATGCATAATGATAATCATGCTTAATTAGCATAGATATATGCACAAATTATCTGGAAGCATTTCGTAAGATTTGATGTGGATTTGGGTGGCGGGAAGGTGAAAAAGAAATACGTAATAGAAAAGAAGCATAAAAGAAAGAACGACAAAGAGATAATGGTGTCATTTACCCCAAAAACAAAACAAAACAAAAGAACAACAAAATGGCGGTGGCGTGTTGGAGCTGAAAATGACAGCGCACAGCCTAAAGTGCTGTTCGCCTTCCTTTATTTTCCTTCTAAATTCAATTTGCAATTTCATCTCCAAATTGGAAGTTTGAATGCTAAGTCTGCTTTCAATAACATTTTTGCTAAATTGCACTATATACCCATAAACTTTTTCTTTTTATAAAGCCACGTAGATGGTGGGAAATTATATTGATGAATTAAAAATGTAGAGGAATGTCATATGTAATGTATATAGTAAAAAGTATATGAATATTAAATAAAATAAAATTTCGATTGATAATCACGTTTAACTTGTTTTGTAATCATTTCATATATGGACAGTTGAATTATTTTACTCTTTTTTCCTTTTCTCCAGTGTAATGGAGTAAAATCATCATCATCAAGTTCATCTATGCCATCTTAATCAGATTAACATACAATTCCAAAGTTCGGACAATTTACTTGCTTTTCTTGTTTCTTTTTGCATGCTTTTAGTTTCTTAAATTGTTGCTGAATTTTGAATTAAAAATATAGTTTAACTTAATAGTGAAGGTAGTCAGAAAGATAATTATAATCATATACTGAATCATTAGTAGATTATCAAATATATGCCCCTAAACTATGTATATTACTCTACTCTTGTAATTACATTTTTGTTTCAATTAAAGTCTTAAATTCTTTTAGACGCTTTAGTTATACCATTTTTGGCTTAATTGTTGGATTTGGGTTGAAATCAACATACATGACATTGACATGCAAATGAAAGTACACTAAGGCTCAAATAACTTTAGTGAAATTGTTAAAAATACTCCAATTAACCTGTTGTAGCAAAACAAATCAAATTTGTAGATAGCGAAACTGGATAAAAGTGTACAATCTACCCCAGTTTAAAAGTTCAGAGTGCTATATGTACGAGAAACTTTAGGAGAAGCTGGTGTGAAATATAGTTGTAATTGGGGGACATCTCGTCTAATTTACCTTAATCTTTTCGTTGGGAAAGACTACTCAAATAAGCTTTGTGGTTGAATAGTCAAATTGATTGGATCAATTACTAGTCTATACCTAGCAGATTAAGCAATCTCATTTTCCGAAAGCCAATGGATCCTCAGTTACACAGAGCTGCCGAGTTGGGCAATTGGGATGTCATCAAAAATTTCGAATCCCGTATTTGATTCTCAGCTTACACCCAATAAAGACACAGTCCTCCATGTACTAGCCCAACTCAGTGAGTCTTCATTTGCAGTCGAAGAAATCCTTGCAAGAAATCCCAATTTGCTATTGAAATTGAATGCAAAACTGATATGATCTTGGGTAGGCTTTTTCTTGGTGTTGTGGGTGGTTTAGCAGGTTATGAATTCAACTCAACCAATGGGACCAAAAACAGAGGTTTTTCTTGAGACAAAATGGAGAAAATGAAATAACAACACACCCTCTATCAAACCCTTAAAGAACTAAGCTTCAAAGACCCTCAAGAATAGTAGAAAGTTCTACTATCATCTCACCCCAATATCCTTGAAGCAACAAAAGCAAATAAGAACAAAAGAATAGAGAAAATAGGCACCCAAATAATGGAATTCAAACAAACCTTAGAAGAGCAAAGCAACTAAGACCCATTCAAAGAAATCACATTAGATTATCCAAAAGATTTATAGACTCATTCATAAGGAGGACTAAGCCTTAAGCGTGGTCTTGAACAAGATGAACAAGGAGGCTAGGGCCTCTCAAGATTCTTTCTTCAAATTTGAATTAAAGTGTGTGAATTGTGTTGTAAAATCACTAAAAGTTGTATTTATGCTACCCTAACCCTAGCTAAGTAATCCCTGAGGTTCTAATACAATTTAGGGTCTTAATAAGTCTTTACAAACATTTAAAATGGAGGAAAATCGGAGAAAACATAAAAAACGCGGGACGGCTGCCTAGGCTGCAGCCGTCGCCGGTTAGGACTCTAAAGCCGGCGCCGGTTGCGTACTGTCTTCGGGCTGGTCGAATGCTAGAATGAAGCCAGCGCCGGTTCTACTACTTGGGTCGGCGCCGAATGTCCGCTGGAAGGCCAACTTTGGTCAAATCTTGTCCATCTTTGTTACCGGCTTGAGTTCTTGTTGGGGTCCTTCTTCGATAGTCATCAAAATGAACTCTTGGCTAGCTTCCTTAACCTTCCAACCATCTTTCATCCTCAAACATGGTTTTATGAGCAATTGTAACTTATCTTGAAACTTCTTAGTCCTCAATCTTGTCATCGATCCTTGTCCTTGCACGGTCACACCTCCCTCTCCTTAATCTTAACCTCCATAATGAAGTAGAGTCTCATCATCTCTCCCTTCTTGAAAAGGATTTGTCTCCAAATCATTGCCATCATCTACATCAAAGGGAGAGAAGTCACTAACATTAAAAGTGGCACTAGCATGATACTCACTGAGTAAATCTATCTTATAAGTGTTATCTCCAACTTTGGTGAGAACTTGAAATGGACCATCCCCCCTTGGATCTAGTTTGCTCCGTCGTTGATTAGGAAATCTCTCCTTGCCAAGGTGCACCCATACCCGATCGCCCGGCTCAAATGACACCTTTTTCCTTTCTTGATTATGCTTATGGGCTATCTCTTCATTTCTCTTTGCAATGGTTGCTTTCACCTTCTCGTGGAGTGCCTTCACCATCTCCGCCTTCTTAGCTCCATCGAGGTTCATTCGTTCACCTATAGGCAAGGGAACCAAATCTAAAGGAGTTAGAGGATTAAAACCACATACAATTTCAAAAAGAGAATAAGAAGTGATAGAGTGAATTGCCCTAGTGTAAGTAAACTCAATGTGGAGCAAGCATTCCTCCCAATTTTTAAAGTTCTTCTTGATTATGGTCCGCAAGAGTTGGGTGAGTGTTCGGTTGACCACCTCCGTTTGTCCGTCCGTTTGAGGATGAAAAGCTGTGGAAAACAAGGGATTAGTACCAAGTTTGTTCCATAATACTCTCCAAAAGTGGCTAAGGAATTTAGTATCCCTATCCGAGACAATAGTCCTTGGAATCCCGTGCATTCGCACCACTTCCTTAAAGAATTAATCTGCAATATATGATACATCATTAGTCTTGGAACAAGCCACAAAATGAACTATTTTGAAAAATCGATCAACAATCATAAATATGGAATCCTTACCCCCTTGGACCTAGGTAATCCTAAGATGAAGTCCATTGAAATATCAACCCAAATCAAATTAGGTGTGAGCAAAGGAGTATAAAAACCATGTGGAAGATATCTAGACTCAGCTCGCCTATAGATAATGCATTGAGAACAATGTTTTTCCATATTCCTTCTCATTTTTTGGCCAAAATAAATATTCCTTAAGGATGCCTAAGGTCTTTGAAACACCAAAATACCCCATTAGTCCCCCACTATGTGCCTTCTTAACTAGCAACCCCCTAATAGAACCCTTTGGTACACAAAGCCTTGCCTCCCTAAACAAGAAACCATCATGCCTATAATATTTAGCAAATGCACATTTCTCACAAGCATGGAAAATATCTCTAAACTCCTCATCATCAACATACAATTCCTTCACAAATTCAAAACCAAGAAGTTTAGCATCCAAAAATTTTAGTAGTGCATAACTTCCAGATAGTGCATCCGCTACCACATTTTCCTTACCCTTCTTGTATTAAATGACATAAGGGAATGTCCCAATAAACTCCATCCTCCTTGCATGCCTCTTGTTCAAATTTTGTTGGCTTTTAAGGTATTTAAAGGTCTCATGATCGGTATGAATGACAAACTCTCTTGGTAAAAGATAGCGTTGCCAATATTCTAGGGTCCTCACCAAGGCAAAAAGCTCTTTGTCATAGGTAGAGTAATTGAGGGCTGCCCCAAACAATTTCTCACTAAAGTATACAATGGGTTTTCTATCTTGGGTCAAGATCACACCTATTCCCACCCCACTTACATCACACTCTATCTCAAATGCCTTCTCAAAGTTAGGAAGAATAAGAATTGGAGCTTGGCTCAATTTGTCTTTGAGGGTTTGAAAGGCTTGTTGTTGGGCTTCCTCCTACCTAAATCCCACCTTTTTCTTTACCACTTCGGTTAAAGGTGCTGCTATGGTGCTAAAATTTTAGAAGAACCTCCTACAGAATCTAGCTAGCCCATGGAAACTACGGACTTGGGTAACAGTGGTAGGGGTGGGCCAATCTTGGATGGCTTTTACTTTCCCCTCATCAACCTCAATCCCTTTAGAACTCATAACATACCCAAAAAATGTAATCCTCTCCAAACAAAAAGAGCACTTTTCAAGATTAGCATACAATCTCTCCATTCGGAGGGTATTAAGCACACTTTGAACATGATTCAAATGATTCACATATGATTTGCTATAGATTAATATATCATCAAAGTACACAACAACAAATTTTCCAATGAATTCCTCAAAACATGGTGCATTAATCGCATGAAAGTACTAGGAGCATTAGACAATACAAAGGGCATGACAAGCCACTCATACAACCCTTGTTTGGTTTTAAAAGCCGTTTTCCATTCATCTCTTTCTCTTATTCTAATTTAGTGATAACCGGATTTCAAATCAATTTTAGAAAAAATACACGCACCAAATAGCTCATCAAGCAAGTCATCTGGCCTAGGAATGGGATAGCGATACTTTATGGTGATGTTGTTGATAGCGCGATAATCTACGCACATACGCCATGTCCTATCCTTTTTGGGCACTAAGAGAATCGGAACCGCACATAGGCTTAGGCTCTCTCTCACATATCCCTTCTCAAATAATGCCTCTACTTGCTTTCGTAATTTCTTGGACTCCTCCAGGTTGCTTCTATATGCTGGTCAGTTGGGGATGATGGTTCTGGGCACAAAATCGATCCCTCTTATGGGTTGTAGTCCTTCGGGCACCTCCTTTAGAAAAACGTCTTCAAATTCTTGAAGAATAGCTGTAATTTCATTAGGCAAAGACAATGTAGACTCATTAATAGAAACATAAGAACCTTTGCATAAAAGAAGAATAACCAGTTCCTTAGCTTCTGTAGCCTCTATAACCTCACTTTCTTTTACAAAGAAATTCACTTATCCTTTACCTCATCTCTCTTGTCCTTGCTCACTCCTATCGTTGATCGTCAAAGGTACTTGTTTGTCCATCCTCTCTCTCAACTCTTTTTCTTTCCTCTCAATTTCTTGTTTTTGTTTGATAACTTGCGCTCCCTTCTTCTTTTCTTTTTCCTTCATGATTCTTTGATCTTTGTTCACCTCACTAGAGGCTATAGGGGTGAGGGTAAACTTAGTTCCCTCTTTGAATAAAGAATAAATATTCTTCCTCCTATCGTGTTTTACATACCTATCGTATTGCCAAGGCATTTCTAGGAGCAAATGACCCGCTTGCACGGGTACCACATCACATAGCACATCATCCTTGTATTTTCCCATATCAAAAGACACCAAAACTTATTTGTTTACTCTCAATTCCCCACTATCATTCAACCATTGCAATTTATAGGGCTTGGGGTGTTTAATCTATTTCATGTCCAATTCTTCAACCAAGTTTGCCATAATCACGTTAATGCAACTCCCACTATCCACAATAACACTACAAGGGGTCTTGTTGATTAGACACCTAGTGTAGAAAATGTTCTCTCTTTGTTGGTGATCCTGATCTTCAATGGCTTGTGAATTCAATGACCTTATTGTGACTCCCACTAAAGAGTATTCTTGATGAACAACTTCCCGTTCATCTCTTTCCTCATCTCCATTTCCCTCTTGGTCTACTTGTTACTTTTCTCCCTCTTCTTCTTCGTTGGTAGAAACCTCACCATAGGGATTAGTATACATCGTTCTTTTACTTGGACACTCATGGGAAGTATGTCCATATCCAAGGCACTTAAAATACTTGATATCCCTATTCTTTTGTGGCCTCTCCATAGTTTTTTCCTTGTCCTTGTTCCAATCTTCCCTAGGTTTCCAATCCTCCCTAGGCTTCCAATCCTCTCTAGGTTTCCAAGCCTCCCTTGGTTTGTTGAAGTCCCTTTGGAATGGCTTAGGGGCTTCATCCTTCTTAATTGGCATCTTGCTAATAGTGTTGGGGTTTGGAAGTGGTGGTCTAGTAAATGTCCTCCTCTTTAATTGCCTCTCAATCTTCATAGCGGCATGTACCATGTCCTCCAACCATTCATAGGGGTGCAATTCTACCAAATTGGCAACTTCCATGTTTAATCTTCCCAAGAACCTTACCCTTAGTGCTCTAGGATCTTCATTAATTTGAGCTCTTATCAATATTACTTCCATCTCTTTATGGTAATCTTCTACACTTTTGTTTCCTTGCTTGAGTAATTGGAGCCTTTGGTAAAGATCATTGTAGTAATGGTGTGGTATAAACATTGCCTTCATCTTATCTTTTAACAAATTCCAACTAGCCACGGTTTACACTCCCATTTGTCTTCTTTGTGCACTAACTTGCTCCCAGCAAACCAAAGCATACTCTGAAAATCCCAAGATAGCCAATCTCACCTTTGACCTCTCACTATAGGCATGACTTTCTAGGAAGATCTCCATTTTGTTCTGTCACTCGAAATATGCTTCGAGGTCACTCTTGCCATAGAATGTGGACACTTTCAATTTAATGTGGTTCAACTCTCTCTCCACATCATTTCCTTCTCTCCTACCTCCTCTATTGCCCCATCCTCTATTGTGTTCCCCAAAGGCTTCAACTTGTTCCCTCTCGTACCATTTAACAACTCCCTTAAACTCTCTTTCTAGCCCCCTTAAATTATTCCCACCATTCCTTCCTTGACCCCTACCTTGTCCTCCTCTCATTCCATGCCTTCCCCCTCTCATAGGAGCTTGTTGGAATCCCCCGATTGAGTGCTCATCCCACTTTTTCCCTTGTTGGGCATTTAACGGAGGGGTATGGGCATCACCATCCCTCATCCTAGGACTAAGTACTTCAAATAGCTATTGGCCTCTCCTTTGCACGACAATAGAAGATTGTCTAAGATGATTTATCAATTCCCTTGTCATGTTTTGAAACTTACTTTGCATAGTCCTCATCATTGCTTGAAAGTCATCACGCAAAATCCTAGCATCAATTGGTTCTTCTTGAGGTCTACTAGTTCCACTTGGGTTAGGCCTAGAGATCTCTTGATCATGTGCCATGGTGGTGAAAAAGTTACTTATTTATACCTACAAAACAAAGAGATTAGGAAGAAAAATAGTTCCTCACTTAACTTCCTTACATGTTGGCTCTCTAAGGTTGGTCACTCCACGCTCGTGTTTGCTCTCTTAGGCTCTTTTAGTAATAGGCTCACCCTCTTGCCTTTTTCTCAATACTCAAGTCTTCTTGTTCAATTCCAATTCTCCCCGATAGCTAAAGATTTAGTCCAAATTAGTGAATCACACAAATCAATGAATTTTTCAAATTAGGAGGTCATAGGGGAATTTCAACAAACACTTGTTTAGCACCTCAAGCAAACAAGTATTAATCAAGAATTTCAAGAAATGTGGACTCAATCAATGCAATAACAAGCACTAGATGAACAAAGAAGCACTTCTAAACAAGAAACAAGTAAGAATTAGCAATAAGAAAGAAACAAGAACAACTAGAACTAGGATTATGAAGAACAAGGTGATCACAAGTGTGCACTAATAAAGTAGAGTCCAATGAGTATGGAATTCAACAATAGAGTGATATACTAAGTTCCAATATCCTAAGGAATAAAAATTAAGAATTAAAATTTTCAACTATAGCCAAAAGCATTCTCATGGAACATTTATCGAACACCTTGGCTACAATCCCGTCACTTAAGAACAACCAACATTTTCACCCATATTCAAGCCAATTTTCACCACAAACACAAGAAAAATTTGTTCCCAAGGATTATATTGACATCAAGGAGCAATTTTCCAAAAGAAAAATTAAGATATAACAAACATTTCATGACATTTTTGGAGCATGTTTTTGAGTTACGGGATTTTCTCTGTTTTCTTTTTCTTCAACTTTGTAGGGCTCCTTTTCTTGCTTCCAAAGCTTTGATTACCAAACTCTTTGATATGATCTTGGGTAGGCTTTTTCTTGGTGTTGTGGGTGGTTTAGTTGGTTATGAATTCAGCTCAACCAATGGGACCACAAACAGAGGTTTTCCTTGAGACAAAAAGGAGAAATTGAAATAACAACCTACCATCTATCAAACCCTTGAAGAATTAAGGTTCATAGACCCTCAAGAATAGTAGAAATTTCTACTATAATCTCACCCCAATATCCTTGAAGCAACAAAAGCAAACAAGAACAAAAGAATAGAGAAAATAGTCATTCAAATAATGGAATTCAAACAAACCTTAGAAGGGCAAAGCAACTAAGACCCATTCAAAGAAACCACATTAGATTATTCAAAAGATTTATAGACTCATGCATAAGGAGGACTAAGCCTTAAGCATGGTCTTGAACAAGATGAACAAGGAGGCTAGGGCCTCTCGAGATGCTCTCTTCAAATTTGAATTAAAGTATGTGAATTATGCTGTCAAATCACTAAAGTTGTATTTATACTACCGTAACCCTAGCTAAGTAATCCCTGAGGTTCTAATACAATTTAGGGTCTTAATAAGTCTTTACAAACATTTAAAATAGAGGAAAATCGAAGAAAACATAAAAAACAAGGGGCAGCCGACGCCGGTTAGGACTCTAAAGCCGATGCCGGTTGCGCACTGTCTTCGGGCCGGTCGGATGCCAAAACGAAGCCGGCGCCGATTCTGCTACTTGGGCCGACGCCAGATGTCCGCTAGAAGGCCAACTTTGGTCAAATCTCGTCCGTCTTTGTTACTGGCTTGAGTTCTTGTTGGGGTCCATCTTGGATAGTCATTAAAATGAACTCTTAGCTAGTTTCCTCAACTTTTCAACCCTATTCTATCCTCAAGCATGGTTTTATAAGCAATTGTAACTCATCTTGAAACTTCTTGGTCCTCGATCTTATCGTCGGTCCTTGTCGTTGTACGGTCAGGCCTCTCTCTCCTTGATCTTGACCTCCATCATAAAGCGGAGTCTCATTAAAAATGTGAGACTGCACTTTATGTTACTGCAAGAAAGGGACATGTCGGGTTTGTTCAAGCACTTCTTGACTACGCAAAGAATAGCAAGTCTCTGCTAAGATTCCTTGACAAGGACGGGCACCTAGCATTGCACGAGGCTATCAATGAGAATTGTGTGGACATTGTTCAATTCTTCCTTGAAGAAGATCCAAGTCTTATACATGTCACCAACAAGGTGAATCAGTGTGCCCTGTATATTGCGGCCGACATGAGTTATGAACGTATTGCAGCTCTGATTTTGGACAAATATGATAATGACTATAACATTTCGACTAGTTCAGGTCCCCATGGGAAAAGCGTTCTCCACGTTGCTACGAGGAGGAATTTGCCAGGTAAAATCGAGCCCTAATCAGAAAATTTCTTAGCTATGAATGAAAGCTTAGTGTCTACGTTGTATTGTACCCTAACCAGTTGGATAGAGTGGGGGTACAATTTAACAATAAAATATTGCATTTTGTTATCACGTCTTAATATTTTTTTAATCACATTAGTTAATTTTAGATCAGCAAAATTCTCATAATTTATGTCCAAAAAATTAACAACTTTGTTACTTTTCTTCTATTTGTTTGCATATTAAAAAGTGCAAACATATATATGGTCTTTAATAGATTTGTCATACATATGCAACATTATCTCCACAATTTTAAATTGCATCAATCTCACCCTGCATCTGTAGATGGGGAACGACTTTTCTACTACAATTAATATTTTAATTACCAAATTACTATAAAATCAAACACCGAGTTTCATATTTTATTTGAATAACTTCTTGTTGTGATAATTGCACGGTGGCTAAGTACTAGATTCGTATTTTAGAAAGATGATGGTTCCGTTTCTTGAGATATGAAATATAAAATAAAACAAACCTCACATTAATTTTCTTTTGTAGCGAAAAGTCTCACTGTGAGCCACCAACTTCTCTTCTTTCAAGGGCTTATTGGCCTGCGGTTTTTTTTTTTTTTTATTTGTGGGCTAGGATCCATAAGGATAAAACAATTAAGTATTATAAGTTGAGGGGTCTTTACAATTATTTAGTTAGGGGGCTTTTATTAATTTTTTCATTATAGGCTCAGGCATGTTCTAAACAGTTGCGTTGTTTCTGAAACTATTCCAAAAGAGGAGAATAGTGAAGAGAAGGGAGAATTTGAGAAGGGACTTGAGCCTTTGGCATCGACTTTTGGTAAGTGAGCTTTCTCTTTGTGTTTTATGGTGTTTGTAACCTAGGATTGGGATAAATTGTTCTTGAATCGAAGTTAGAGTGTTAGGGTCCTAAATTGGGGGAAATTAATTAGAGAATTAATTGTATTGTTTGGGTTTTAATTGAAGGTGAATAAGTGTTTGGAGGCTTGAGTGGAAGCTTTAGGAGGTTCCAAGAGACGGAATTCAGTGTATTTGGTATTGATTACTATTTTCTTCAAAATCAATGATGTCTCTTGATTTCTTTATAAAAGTGGTATTTTGATTATATGAAAATTGTATTAAGCATGATATGTTAACTGTTATTTTTGTACCAATGGTTATGTTCATTGAAAGTTATGAGTTTAAGCTAAGTTTTATGCCTATGTACTGATTTTCTAATTCATGTGATGTTGAATGCTTGTAGGTTTCGTTTTGGTAGGGAATTCCCCAACTTTATAAGCTATAAGGCCCTATTAGGGGGATACAATACCTAGGATAAGCTACGGTCCTTCTTCCAATGGGATATAATAATTGGAAGACTGATTAGTTAAGCCAAATCAAGTCCCCAAGCATGAATCATGTTCGTGAATTAAGCTTTGTTTAAGCATGTTTAAGTATGTATACATGATTTTTTGTGCACAAAACGGTGTTTTTTTAATTATTAAAGTAGGTGATAGAAATTGTGTTTTTTGTCTGAAAAGTTACAGGTTGGATTTTGGTGTTCTAGAAATCGCGCCTGCGCATTCCAGAATACACCTGGTGTCGGGTACACTCTGTTTTGACTCTGGTGTCAGTTTTCCTCTGTTGAAGCGATGGTTTTCTCTCTTGTTTCAATCACTATTATTGTCACTGAATAAACCGCACTAGTTCGGTATTTACGGGCTATATATGCCTCTTTTGGTTCAATAATGAGTAAGGGTAAGAGATTCATTGCTCTTTTTTTCCTCCTTCTTTTTTTTTTGGTGATACTTCGAGATCTTCACATGGTGCGACCAACCCACCAAGGAAATATTTTAAGACCCCACAAGTTTTGTTGTACCCTAAATTTCTAAACTCCTTTTATCAAACGTTTTGTAAATGTATATGTATATATAGCATGCTCAATCCCGGGTAGGCCAGATTTCCTTACGGAGCTAGTGAACTCACCCCTTATGTAACATTTTACAGGTTCTCAGTTAGATGATGATAAGTTGTAAGAATGGTTTGAAGAGGATCTAGAGTGATTAGTTATTTTTCATTTTTGTTCAATTTTATGTATGTTTTGTTTTGGATTTAAAAATGATGTAAGGATATTCTTTAAGTATTAATAAAATGTTATGTTTTGGTTATTTATGGTATGTAAAGGTTCGACATTTCTTTTTTGGAGTGTTGCCATGTCATCCTCGACTTTGGGACGTGACACTCACATTGTTAAAATAGCATATTTTTTCGTTTTGTACCTTTCATTTTTTTTGTTGTTAAAAATAAAAGTAATACTATTTGGCTGTGGCTTACATTCACAGTAATGTGATTACACAGGAATTGTCCACTTGATAGTGGGGAAGCTTCCGCATCTTTTAAAATATGTTAATGAATCTGGATGGACTCCACTGCATTTTTCTACAAGATTCAACCATCACAAAGTGCCGAGACAACTTTTACTTGTAGATAGGTCCATAGTCTAAGCCAAGTCATATATTAGTCATTCACCGGCATTTCGACGACTATTTGCAGATAGATCCGGGGCATACCTCAACTCATATATTAGTGTTCCAAAAGCATTTTGGTTGTTAATAGGTGGAAGTGCAGGGATCACTACCTTGCATGTAGCAGTAATTCATGGGAATACAAAAGCGATGGAAGCCATTTTGTCATATTGTCCAGATTGTTGACAAATGGTCTCTGATTTTAGCCTGAACTTAATGCATCTTGCTATGCAGAATGAGCAAACAAAAGTGTTGAATTTCATCTTAGATAAATGTTGGGCTTCTAACCTCATGAATTAGTGGGATGTCAATGGAGATACTCTCCACTTTTATACTGCTACTAGGAAATTGCAGGGATATAATCTCGTATATCACCCCAAAGTGGATATAAATGCTTCCAATAGAGCAGGTTGGACTCCCCTAGACCTCGTAATATTAGAAGCATATGATCAGGTAAAAGAAAGACAGGTATGGATTCCTAAAAGATTTTTAGATATTTTATGTGCTTACAACCACTTATCTTTCATAAGTTCAGATTAACCAATGTGATCTACTTTCTAAATATTTTTAGATATTAATCAAGAGTGAATTTGAGAGGGCTGGTGCTACACCTAAATTAGCAAATGTTATTTTCAAAGAGGAAGACACCAAAGCACTTGAAGAAAGGGTGGTACGAATAGCCGAATCTTATCTGGTTACTGTTACTCTAATAATAACTATCTGTTTTTCATTTGGTTTTGCAATACCTGGTGGCTACGACAGCAGTGATGGTGACCAGAAAGACATCACAGTTCTAGCAAAGAAATTAGCTTTTAAATTTTTTATTTTTTTTGATGCTTTTGCTTGGGGTTTTTCCTTAGAATCGATGCTTCTTTTGCTTAGAATTCAAGAAAAATGCACGATTAAATTTAGGAAGACTTCACGCGTGCAAGGGTGACATCGTGACAGCCCTCACTACAAGCACTACTAGAAAAACATGCTGTTGTGATAGGTGAAAATGTTATTATAAGAGTCTGTTGTGACATTTTTTACTTTGTGATTTTACGCAAAATGTTCTCTAAAACACCGTTGCTATAGTCAGTAAGGACGTTACCAAATGTCATAATAGATGTACCTATCATAATATGTATAATTGTTATATCAGAGGCCTTATTACAACATTTTGTTATGCTACAAAAGGGTCTAACAACTGCCAAAAATTTAAATATATATTAACAATTTAAAGTGTTATAATAACCGATACCTATAATGACATTTATAACTAGCAGTAAAAGATCTTCATATAACATTTAGTTGGGTTATGCAAATGGTTACCAACGGTTGCTAATGGTCAAATTCAAATCCACAAAAACATTTATAAATGTCATAATAGCGTTTGACAACTTTCAATTATATGGCACTTCGTTAGCATTCGTGACATTTTATATTGTCATTATTATTTGTTATGATTCTTATACATATTGTTTAAACTTAATATAACAACATTTTTTAAAATTTTCATAATGTGTTGGCTATATGTCACTACATTTTTTATGACATTTCAATTCTTACATATATATATATATATATATATATATTAATTACATGATATATAAAAATTTAAAACTTTGACCATAATACAAAATCACATTAAAGTCAAAATAAAATATTTGCATACAATAGGAAGTATAGTACTATGTATATATACATCAAGGAAGTCATCAAAACTATATAAAATAAAATCTCAATGTATCCATTAAGACATAATTCCATTAATGTCTAAATGCTTCCATTTAGCCAAATAATTCCATTCCTTCATATACAGCATCAAAATAACTTGTAGCCAAGCTGTCTCCTTAGTCCCATTCATCTCAAGCCCTTTGAACCTACCATTATAAATTGGACTCATTCAAGTTAAACAAATGATGAAAAACCAGTAGCTTCTTGATACCAAAACTGCAGCATTCACAAAGGATGAAAACAAAAGAGAGAGAATTAAACTTTTCAACTATGGAAGGGATTCTCCTGAGTGAATTAAACTGCAACATTTTAGTTTTCTCCTGAGGCTAGAACAAACAATTATTGCACCCAAATGGTTAAACTGCAACATTTCAGTTTTCAAAAGGCTATACTTCAGCAAGAAATGAATTAAACTACAGCATTTCAGTTTTCAAAAGCTATACTTCAGTAAGAAGTGAATTAAACTACAACATTTCAGTTTTCTCTTGAGGCTAGAATAAACAATTATTGCACCAAAATGGCTAAACTGCAGCATTTCAGCATTTCGGTTTTCAAAAGGCTATACTTCAGCAATAAGTGAATAAAACTACAGCATTTTAGTTTTCTCCTGAGGCTATAACAAACAATTACTGCACTAAAATAGCTAAACTGCAACATTTCAGCATTTTAGTTTTCAAAAGGCTATACTTCCTTTTCAACAATAATATCATTCAGCTTTCTTACGATACCATTATACACATTCAGTTGTCTCAACAAATTTTCCATACAATTAACAACAAATTCTAATTATATTACAAAGCTAAACTCCTCGTTTTGTTTTGGACAACACAAACCACTTCTGAAACCCAAATCTTCTCAATCAATAACAACTCACAATAACGCTTCATTCCCATAAAAATCAACAACACCCATCAAACACCACAACAAGATTAATGCTAAGGCCACCAATCTTCTCAATTTACAACTTCAAACACCACAACATTAACACATATAAAAAGCCTACACTTCACAACCTCTAAATGCTCAAAATCCCAAACCAAATCAATGAAAACAACAAGAGAACTAGCAAAATATAATGCTGAAAACAAATGCAAAATATAATGTTGTAGACTACAATGACATGTTAGAAAGACAACCCACATTTTTGTTGAAGAAAATATTATCCAAAAAGGAACCTAAAAAAAAAAAAAAAAAAGAACTGATCTTTGCATTCAATAGAATATCAATTACACAATGCAAGAGAGCTTCACTAACTTTTTGTCTCCTCGCTATCGACTTTCCTTCATTCTCCTACTACAAGATTAGACTTTCACAAACTATAAACTAGAGTAGATGTTTTACAGCTGGTAAAATATCTCTGCTGGTCATGTCTATGAAATATTTAGGACAGTTACCTTTTTCCTCAAATATCAATATACACAAGTAAAATAGAAATTCTCCAAATTCATAGACGTCTAACATATCAATGTTTTTTTTTTAAAAAAAAATTTAATAAGCAAATGACTAATTGCAGAACTCCAATAAAATAATCAAATAGCAACAAAATCGATAAATACCCTTCTAAAATGCATTATCATCTTACCTGTAAACAAATGAAAAATATAATGCTCATTGAAACAACAAATCTATCACATTATCTTCTTGAAAGGAGGAATCAAAGTCTATACTAAATTTTACAGAATTCCTTCAACATCTCATAAACAAAACCATAACCCACAAAAAAACCAAGCCTCAACAAAATCATAGCCCACAAAAAAATTAGAACACAACACTGCATAATAAAGGATGACAAAACTCCACATTTGTCATAGGCTACCAAAAGAATAGACACACATATACATAAACAAAAGCATAGCCCATAAAAAAGAAGTAGAAAACTGATCACAGCTTTCCACCATCAAAAGAATTATACCAAGCTTGTTGGCCATGCAGTAGGAGCACCTGAGCATCTCCTATTATTTTCAGAAGGGAGTATGGACGAATCAATGGCTCATCATGAGAATGTGGCTGAATGAAGTCAATTTCACACCAATCTTGTCCCAAGGCATGTGGGCCAACCATCTTTTCAGGGTCCAAACTCTTAATAAGTGCAGTTGAAACTATATTTGAAGGATCCCTTACGCTCAAGATTGAAACAGTAGCATGTACGTAACGAAGATAGAGAAACAGCCAAACATTAGCAAAAAATGTGATCAGTTTAGTTAGTGTAAAACAACCAAAATTCTATGCAGCCATTTATCTTGAAATATGAAAAAGAAAATCTAATATCTATTTCAAATAAAATGTGATTTTGCAAGTATAAGCTAGCAGTACCCTTGATATACTGCTATTATAGCTTGGGATAGTTTGCAATTTTGACTCTAGAGAACCAACCCTTAACTGATTTGACATATTGTTGTTGTTCTGTGCCATATTCGCACAAACTTCAGCTAGCAGTCTACCTTGTTCCCTAATGAGTTCTACTTGCTCTTTAGCTTGTTCCTCGAGCCTCACTATCTTATCCCTTTGTTCAGCCATGATAATATGTTGAGTACTGCGACTTGGAATTTCGCCCCAAAGATTTGATGATTCAACACCTCCCCCACACATTCGAACCCAACCATTCCTGTCTGGTCCTATTACTTGTGAAAAAATGTCATCCGGCCCAATTTCATCAGTGGAGTTAGGTGAAAGTTCACTTCTCTTCTTAGTCATCAAGTTCTGTAAACGAAGAAAAAAAATGCTTATTAATTATGCTGAAAGAAGGTAAAAAACTGAAGGTAAATCAAGGATTAACATGTACTAATTTAGTTGCAATCTTGCTATTTCCTGGTTTCCCACTAGAGTCCGTAAAGCACTCCTCGAATATTTCAGCTCCAGATGGCTGACGCCCTAATTTCTTGGCCAACATACAAAACAATTGAATCAAAGGATTTAATTATTCATGGAAAAAAATTGAAAGATGTAGTAAAATTTACCAAGTCTTCAGAAACTTGTGCAAATGGTCTTTGCCCCATTCTATGATGCAATTTGCTGTTTTTCCTACTATTAGCATTCATTCGACTAATATGCTGAAAAAAATAGCAGCAAATGGAAATTCAATTTTCTGTCATTAAAGTTACAATTTGGATAATTTGAAATGAGCAATACAAAATGCTCAACATTACCTTGCCAGCCTCTAAATTCCAAAAGGAAACCAACCACAACCATTGGTTTTCAAGCACCCGATCTTCTCCATAAGAAGGCAGCACATTTCCAGTTTGATTAGCATTGAACCATTCCTTTTTTAAAGCATTTTCCCAAGCTCTCCATAATTTCCCTATTGATGAAGTAATTTTTAGTTCAATGCTAGGTGGTAAATCAAACCTTTCCTGTTATGGAGTAAATTTGTCAAGAATCATTATGTACAGTAAATTTACAATAAAAAAGATTCTAAAATCATTAAAACTGAAGGATGTAGAGATCATGGAATTATTACCTTTACAGTGTCGATCATGTCTTTCTTATAGCTTTTTGGCATCTTTGTCCATGAAACATAATTCAGTGGGGCATGCTTGCCATTTCTAGCTATAGTGCCTAAGAAACTAGATAGTTTTTTTCGCTTCTTTCCAATGGGTTGTCCCTTATGGTTAAATTCAACCGTAATTAGACTCTTGTTCTTAGGATGCCCCCATGTATCAGTACAATAAGTTGGTCTTCTAGATCTACTACTTCTAGCTAAATTTTCTGCATCAAGCATTAAAATTAGAATGGTAAAAAATATAATTTAGCGAAATTGAGTAGACAACATTGTATTTGTAATCATGATGTGCTCATACCAACTCCACTAGAAGTTTGTGTGGTGGGATGGAATGATATTTGCTGGTCACTATATACCATTTGGGGTTCATCCAAAAGATTTTCAGGCTAGCCATTCAATTGCACAATGACTAAAAATTAAATAACCAAAGCAATTTTGATTAGTATTGGGTTTTGTTAGAGGAAAAAATTGATTAGTATATACTTACGAGTGGGAAGAATTGGTTGTGTGTTAGAAGGAGGCATTTCAGCTCATTCAGCAACTTACATGGTTTGGTTGGCAGCCAAAGGATTTTGTCCAACTTACACGTTTTGTGGTTCATCTAAAGGATTTTCAGATTGGCCATTCAACTGCCCACCTAAAAATAAAATAACTAGAGCATGTTTGGTTAGTAACTGATTAAGCAAAGTCATCATAAGAAAATGGTTTTCATATACTTACAATTTGGATCACTCGGTTGTGTATTAGACGGAGGCATGCCATATCGTTCAGCTAGCATATTCAATTGATCATCTAGAGAATTGTCTCTGCGTTTCTGCACACTTCTTTTCTTCTTCAACCCGCGTGTCCTAGCTATCTAATTAGAACCAACCAAAAAAAAAAAAAAAGAATCAATAAAGCATCAATAAATTAAAATTTTAATTTCACCTAAAACCAAGGCAATTCTTCCAAAAAAAAAAGGTTAAACAGAACTTATTTTTAAATTCACCTGAAATAGAATGAGACAATAGAATGAGACAACAGAACAAATATTGGCAAATGCAATTACTGACGGAGGCATAGAGCAACGTTCAATATTGGACTACATGTTGACCAATGTTCAGTCCAACACTTAAGTAAAAAAATAGCATTCTATATAATAAATATTGCATTAAACAATATATTAAAAAGTTGTACAGTCTTTAAATAGTCATAAGACTAAACTCAAGCCTCATCATCCCCTTCACGAACCTTACAAACATTCTCATCCCCTTCTTCAGCTACAGGGTTGCAGATTTCAGCTTGCAAATGTGCATCAACATCCACGATATCTCCCATTTTTTAAACTGATCTTGCATTTGTAACAACAACAACATGTCAATCACTTTCCTTTGATTCCTCTACATAGAATACTTGTGCTACTTGAGAGGCAAGAATGAATGGTTCTTTGTGGGGAGGCACATTGCTGAAATTTGCTAATAAGAATACATCTGTATCTTGTTTTAGTCTCTTCCCATTTGACACCCAATCATATTCAAACAATACAACTCTTTGAACGCCTCCGTAGTCCAACTCAATTACATTCTTCAAAGCTCCAAAATAAGACACATCACTTAAAATAGGATTTTCATCCCTTATACTTGAAAAAACTTGAAGTAATTGCATTCACAGAAACTCCACTATTTTGGGTTTTTCTTTTATGCTTAACTTCTTTTGTGTGAAACCTAAAACCATTTACCATGAATCCCTGATACTGTAATCCAACTTGTTTAGGTCCCTTAGAAAGATAAACCAAATCTTGTGTAATATAGCTATCTTCAGATATTTGTAAAGAAGTAACCTAGGTCACAAAAAAAAAATTCAATATAAACGATAAAATAGAATTTAATTTGACACATAAGAGAAAGGTTAAACAGAATTTTAACGTACGTGATAGGCAAACCATTGGGCAAACGTCTCACTATGAATACGCTCAATTTCATGTCTTCCAACACGTGGATGATTTTGAGCTACCATCGTAAGGTGTTGACTATACAAAGTAGAAGTCGGTTTAATCAGTAATTGTCATGAAATCTACAATATTCCAATCCCTCTTTGAAAAATTTAAGGAGACTTACTCAATAGATGGCTTGACAGCAACACAATTAAATAGTACATATTGATGTGTTTTATTCAAAGATATTAGATCAAACTTTGCTGGTGTGCCTTTACCCAATGAGCGCCCCGACATTGTAAACACATCAATACCTACTCGTGAGTCAGCCATATCTTCTTCATTTCTAGCTATTTGATTGAACCTTGTTTGGACATAATCAGCAAAATATAATGAGCAAAAGGTTAGGCATTCTTCAGCCAAATAACCTTCTGCAATAGAACCCTCTGGGCGACTCTAATTTTGTACATAGGATTTCAAAGTGCTCAAATACCTGAAATAATATGGTTATGAAATTACCATAACTATAATTGCAACACTTAAAAATAAAAGAAAAACTAATAAAAATAAAAATAGATGATGCACACCTCTCAATTGGATACATCCATCGAAATTGCACTGGACCAGCAATTCTTGCTTCGTAGGCTAAGTGAACATATAGATGCATCATGATATTGAAAACTGATGGTGGAAAGACCCGTTCTAGCTCACAAAGAATGAAAACAATGTCCATCTCTAGTTGTATCAGATCACGAGGCAACAATTCCTTGGAGCAGAGTAGTCTAAAATACCTACTTAGCCTAAGCAAGGGATACCAAATAGATTTTGACAACGCTTTTCATAGGGCTGAAAGCAGTAATTGTTGCATTAAAACATGATGGTCATAGCTCTTAAGCCCTAAAAGCTTTGGTGGCTTTAGTTGTACACATCTAGATAAGTTAGTCGAATATCCATCATGAACCTTAACCCCTTTTCAACACCTTACAAGAATTCAAATTTTCACTCTTACTCAAAGTGAATGCAGCCCGGGGCAAAGAAGATGCACCATTCTCCTTCTCAAGAGGATGTAGTTCTGCTCTAATTCCCATTTCTTTCAAGTCAAGTCATGACTTATGATCCCTTTTCTTATCCACCTCAAGCAATACGGCACAAATCATTTCACTAACATTTGTCTCGATATGCATTACATCGAGGTTATGCCGCATCAAGTCATCCTTCCAATAAGGCAATTTAAAAAAGACACTTTTTTTCTTCCAATTAAATGGAATTTTTTGGTTATCTTTCACCAGCTTCCCAAACTTAAAATTGATACAATCTAGTTCATTTAAAATCACATCTCCAGATAAAAAAGTAGGTCTCCCTCGATGCTCCTCTTTACCATTAAAGGATCGAGCATCCATTCTAAAAGAGTGATCGGGTTCTAAGAACCTATGATGTCCTATATAACAATGCTTGCAACTATTTTTCAGCCATTGTGAATCCGTCTCCTTATGACAAATGGAACAAGTAAACTCCCATTTAGTACTCCACCCCGACAAATTAGCATATCCAGGAAAATCACAAATAGTCCACAATAAAGTAGCTCGCATTTGAAAATTTTGCTTGGAATATGCATCATATGTAGATACACCCACATCCCACAATTCCTTTAATTCTGCAATGAGAGGTTCTAAATAGATGTCAAGATTATTCCCTGGAGCAGTCGGACCAAGTATTAGCAAAGACAAGATGAAGTATGGTTGCTTCATACACATCCAGGGGGTAAATTGTAAGGCATCAATGAAAAACCATAGGGGGGATGAATAAGGATTTTGGCAAGTAAAAATAATTTTTTCGATTCGTCTAAAAAGCAGAATAATGATGATCACTAAGATGCTTGGACTGACTTTATAGAAGCATAGAAAGTTATCCAAGCACTCGTAGATGTATATCTGGATTTAGACAATGAAAGAACATCAAAGATAGTAAATGAACAACTGAAGAAAATGAGACAGAGATGTATATGGGTTCGATCAACAATGATCTACATCCACTACCTTAAGCCCACACTTAAGGATTTTCAACCCTATTTCATTAACCTCACTTAATGAAACCGTATCACATACAAGAGAGGATCACCATACTAGGTTTTCCAAAACCTCTCAGTCATGCAAACACATCAAGGATCACCTCACTAGGTTTTATACCACAACCTTGATACATACACAAAACAAGGTCTACCCCAATAGGTTTTACTCCAAAACCTTGAACATAAACCAACACAAGGCTTACCCCAATGGGTTTTACACCACAACCTTGATATAATAGAGATTTGAATATCAATAGAACAGTAAGTGAGCTCACTTACTTGAGCAGATGTTCACTCGGATACAAAAGCATAAATACTTTTACCTTTAATAAAAAAAATGAACTCACTTTGAATCTAGATAAAAGGAGATTTTTGAAAATATTGAGTAATAGTGTTTCTAAGATGAATGTTTCAAAAGTCTTATCACTAATCTTGCTCTAAGGGCTATTTATAGAGCCAAAAAGTGGAGTGCTAACGGCCATAAAGAAACAGCTATAAGTTTTCGGTTTAAACTCATCCGTATTTTGGACTCGTGTTTCGGACGAAGATGCATCTAAAAAGTAAGTCCAAAATGGCACTTAATCAATCAGAATATTTCAACACATTTTTCAGGATTTTGGATGAACCTTTTAGATTCAAACTATTCAATCCAATATTCTGAGATTTTCAAAAAACTTTGAAAACATCTCCTTTAAAGATTCAAGGTAAAGTCAAATGAATCAAGAGATAAGAAGACATAGGAATTAATAAATATACCTTAATAACACTTCATAGTCTAATGATCTTCATAAAGGACTTCTTGATATGCAACTCCATATACTTCATTCTTTCTCTTTTGATCTTCCATTTTGGAATTCAATCTTTAGAGAGTTGCAAAATAATCTTATCTAAATGCCTTTGAAGAATACAGGTAAAATATGTCCTATCACAATAGATTAACAAGTTAGTCCATATCAATGTTTTTCATAAGTCAAAACATAAAAGAAAGCCCTTAGGGCTAACAATCTTCCCCTTTTTGAGTGATGACAAACAAAACACAAATGATATGAAATGAGTGAACATGTTGAGTGAAAAAGGTGCAAATGAATGTAATCTCACAGTATAGGTCTCAAAGAGATCTTGTGATCAACAATTTGTAAACATATCTCAATGATCCTAAAGCCTTTCACTTCTCTATATAAATATTCAGAATGATTTGATAGAGATAGCAAATAAGATGTAGGATAAGATGCTCCCCCTAAATATTTGCTTATATGAGCATTTTAAACATAAGAGGGAATAGCAAAAAATACGATTGTACGTCCAAAACGTGTATCCAAAATAATTTTGGACGAAATTATAGAACAAGTATTTTCTGAAATTTATTTTGGATAAGGGTTTCGGTAATCCAAAATATATTTTCAATTCAGTAATACTGCTTGTAAGAACATTTGTTTTGGATTCAAAATTTCTGAGTCCAAAACTCCCCCTGACTCAATGCACAAAAATCTTATCACAGAATCTAGTCTCAAGGATACCATTATCATTCAGAAAATTGTCTTTTTGAATTTGAGTAGTCGTAAAAAAAAAAACGTTACAAACAGAGATTTTTCCAAAAGATTTTCAGTGAATAGTAAATCGGCCAGTTTTAGATCATGTCAGTGATTTTCATAATAGCTCATATTTCAGTGCATAACTGTTCATACCAGAAGTGGTTCATGTAGTTCGTTTTTCTAACAGTTCATGTAATTTCTTGAAATCCAAAAACGGTTCATACAACAATCTTTTCCTCCCCCACAAATAGTTTCAGCTTACATAACGGTTCTCAAAACAGTGCATAATCATATCAGTTTTCAAAACAGTTTCCAATTATCATAGCAATTCGCAAATCAATGTAATCAGTCATATTTCATCAGTCCAATTCCATATACAGAACATAAATAGTCATACCGCCCAAAATTCAGTTCATATATGCAGAACAAAACTTTTTTTACCCATATCAGTTTATACAGAATCAATTTATGCATACAACAGTCATGTAGACCATAATACAGAATCAGTTTATGCAAATCATCAATTATATTGACCATAACTTTTCTCCCCCTTTGTCATCAATAAAAAATAAGCATAACAGAAGGAGAGTAGAAGAAAACCAAATGGATAATATACATAATATAGGAAAAATTTAAACTAGTATCCAGCAGAAATTATCTTAAGGCATAATGTAAATGACAGAAATAGTAAATTGTTTAACTTGTGCAGAAAGTAAATTGTTCATCAGCAAATTTTGTTGCCCAAAAATGCTGTCTAAGAGATATTGATTGTTTCAGCCTTTAATCCAACACCCTTCTTGGAATATTGACCAGCTATTCTGTTGGATTTCCTTTTCACAACTACATGTTTCTGTCTTTTTCCAGAGGGTTTAGGCTTGGGAGAAGGCGGAGGAATCTTTGGTTCCTTTATGGGAGAAGGTTCAAGAGAAGGTTCAGGAGAATGAGCCTTTTCATCCGCAGGCAGTTCAGACTTGTCCTCTAAAATATGTTCAGCTTTTGCATGATCAGATATCGGAGAGGAAGATACTGGAGCATAAAGTTTAGCAGATTGCTCAACAACAGAAATTCTGTTTCCAAGGCTCTTGATTTCTGAGTTGAGAATATCTAATTTCTCAGCAAATGAACTGATCGCTCCTAGAATGCTTTCAAACGGGCCAATGTCTTGAACATTACCTTTGGTAGAAGATTCTGTCCGATGGACTTTATCAAATTTTCGCTTAGTTCTAAAACCAGAAACAGACTTTCCTTCTTCCTTAATTTTCATCAAGTTTTCTCGTTCTTGTCTTGCAGTTTCTCTAAGCAATTTCCAAGAATTATCTTCCTTAACATATCCCATTCTTTCAAAGGCATCAAAACTATAAACATTTGTTTTGGACGAATCACAGGGAGCAGAACTTAAATCAACTTCAAAAAATCTAAAAACTTTTGCCAGAATATTTCCAAATGGCAGAGCCTTGCTTGCTGTGTTTCTAGACTGCAACATCAGTTTGGTTGCCAGAAAGCCAAAATTTATCTGTCTTCCCTCAGCTAAAGCTAACATAATCACTATTTGCAGAATACTTATAGAAGTCTTATGGCCTGAACTCGGTACTATCATGGTTGACACCATATGATGCTTCTACCAATGCCGTTTAGCCATTTGGAACTCCTATTACCAGAATTCCTGAAAGTTTTTCCACCAGTGAATAGATTTTCAAAATTTTTCAGATAAAAAATGTCATTTCCCTCAGGAAACTTATTTAGCTCAAAATACTGAAACCTAGCATCTCTAACATCACAAATCCTATTAAACAGTCTATGGTCAAATTCTATATCTCTGCCTTTCACTCTTGATACATACCAGCAGATCATAAAACCACCCTCAGTTTCTTCCAGTTTCCCTTTTCTCAAATTTACATAAAATTTCCAGACTAAAGGGGTATACGTTTTCTCATCAATAGATAATAGACTGCCCCACCCAATATGATCAAACATATCCAAAATATTTGATAGATTCAGAAAAGAGAAATGATTAACACGATAGCCACAGATAACAGTTTGATTTCTCGATACCCAGTCAATGTACTCAGTCTCACATTTGGAATAAAAAAAAATGAGGTACCAGATTTTTAGAACTCACTTGTTCTGGAGATGACTCAGACGAATCATAGTGGGAAGCACAGAAGTGCGGTCGAGGAGAAGTTTCCTTTGCTTTTGTCTTGGTTGAAGCCGAAGCCTTTTTCTTCATTACAGGAGACGATTTTTGCCCCTTCTTTGGTTTTGGAATGGAAGATTTAGTCTTAGCCATCTAAAAGATGAAAGCTTTTTCTAGGCTTTTCGGTTTCTGAAGAGGAAAAACACGGATGATTTATGGAAGAAGACGGTTCCAAAGGTTTTGAGAGAGAAAAACTAGATTTCTTTGAATGTCATGAATAATGTGAAAATAAAGTGCTTTGAAGATATAAGTTTTCTGATAAGTTTAGAAAAATGTGCAAACCTATTTTTTGAAATTCAAAGTTCGGAATAAGAAGAATATTAAAGATGGATTTTGGAAATAGATCCGATCCGAAACTATCATCCAAAAGAGTATTTTCCCAAAATGCATTTTGGATGTAGGAATTGGATTCTAATACTGTGTCCAAAACAAAAGACGAGGTGTTTTGGATGTAGAACTTTGTTTCCAAAACCTTTTTCTTCATAAATCCTGCACAAAGAAGACTTATGCCACATGGTTAGTTATCAAATTCTTGTAATTCCCAAACCTCTTCTCAAATTGTTGAATCTATCCTCAGCTAGAGGTTTAGTGAAGATATCTGCAAGTTGTTCATCCGTTGAAATATATTCAACACACACATCGCCTTTAAGCACATGATCTCAGATGAAGTGATGTTTAACTTCTATGTGCTTTGTCCTTGAATGCTGCACTGGATTTTTTGTTAGACTGATAGCACTTGTATTATCACACAATATAGGTACACAGTTAAAATTAAGATTAAAATCTAGTAACGTATTCTTCATCCATAAGATTTGAGTACAACAACTCCCGACTATAATATATTCAGCCTTAGTGGTGGATAAGAATACGCAAGCCTGCTTTTTACTGTGCCATAACACATGAGAGTGTCCAAAAACTTGACAATGGCCACTAATACTTTTTCTTTTAACTTTACACCCTACATAATCTGCATCAGTATATCCTATAAGATCAATAGTATTAGTACGTGGATACCATAATCCGTAATCAAATATGCCAATCAAATATCGAAGTATGCGTTTAACTGCACATAAGTGTGATTCCTTTGGACAGGATTGAAATCAAGCACAAAGACATATTGAAAACATGATGTCTGGTCGGCTAGTAGTAAGATAGAGTAGACTCCCAATCATACCTCTATACTTATGCTCATCTACATTCTTACCCTTTTTATCATGATCAAGTTTAATGGATGTACTCATAAGTGTGCTGATTTCTTTTGCTTCATTCATTCTAAATCTTTTGAGCAATTCCTTGGCATACTTAGCTTAATTTATGAAGATATCATCCCTAGTTTGCTTAATTTGTAGTTCGAGAAAGAAGTTTAGTTCACCTATCATACTCATTTCAAATTCTTGTTGCATAGTCTTAGCAAACATCTTGCACAAAGATTCATTAGTAGCACAAAAAATAATATCATCAACATAGATCTGAACAATCAGTAAATCATCAGGGTTATCAGATTTGATAAACAAGGTATTATCAATCAAGCCTTTAGAAAATCCTTTCGAGATCAAGAATCCACTAAGTCTTTCATACCAAGCTCTTGGAGCTTGCTTTAATCTATAAAGAGCTTTAAAAAGTTTGAAAATATGATTTGGAAAGTGCTCATGAATAAAACCTAAAGGTTGTTCAACATACACTTCCTCCTCAATAAAGCCATTTAGAAATGCACTTTTGACATCCATTTGATAAATCATGAAATTTTTGAAGGATACAAAAGCAAGCAGCATTCGTATAGATTCCAATCTAGCAACAGGTGCAAATGTCTCATCATAGTCAATACCTTCTTCTTGATTAAATCCTTGGGCAACCAATCTAGCTTTATTTCTGATCATAGCCCCATTTTCATCAAGCTTATTTCTAAAAACCCATTTTGTACCAATAACAAGTCGATTATGAGGTCTAGGGACAAGTTTCCAAACTTGATTTCTTTCAAATTGATTTAGCTCTTCTTGCATGGAAATAATCCAAAATTCATCATGTAAAGCAATATCAATGCAGTTAGGTTCAATATTTGAAAGAAGAGCAAAGTTGTCAACAAAATACCGTCTAGTTTTAACTCTATGGTTTGGATCTCCAATAATTTGTTCCTTCAGATGACCTGATTTGTATTTCCAATCTTTCAGCAATTGATGATTTATAGAATCTTTAGTTTGTTCTTTATCTTGTTCAATCTGCAATTCTTCAATCTCTTCTTCTTTTGCATGAGTATCTAATGGCAGAGCTTTGACATGATCTAACATAACTTCATTTGAATTCCCTACATCTCTTTTTGAAGTATAAATGTAAGATTCATCAATACAACATGCACAGATTCTTCCACACAAAGAGTTCTTTTATTATATACTCTATAAGCCATTTTGTTGGAAGAATATCCAAGAAATATGGCCTCATCAGACTTGCTATTAAAATTTTCAAGATTATCTCTTGTATTTAGGATAAAATATTTACATCCAAATACTTTAAAATAAGATATAGAAGGAGTTTTATCGAACATAAGATCAAACGGAGCTTTTCTCAAAAATGGTCTTAGCATAATTCGATTTGTTATATAGCTTGTTGTGTTAATAGCTTCCGCCCAAAAGTATTTTGGAAGTGCATTTTCACAAAGCATTGATCTAGCCATTTCTTGCAAAGTCCGATTTTTCCTTTCAACAACACCATTTTGTTGAGGGGTTTTTGCTGCTGAAAATTTATGAAAGACCCCATTTTCATCACAGAAGTGAGTAAATTCACTGTTGCAAAATTCTTTGCCATTATCACTTCTAATAGAAACCAGTTTGCATCCAATCGTGTTTTGGGTGCGTTTTATCAGTTTTGAAAATTCCAAAAAGGCTTCGTCCTTTTGTCCAAGAAATAAAGTCCAGGTAAATCTAGAAAAATCATCAACAAGTACATATGCATATTTCTTACCTCCAAAACTAGCAGTTCTCATAGGTCCAAACAAATCCATATGAACTAATTCGAGTGGTTTTGAGGTAGAAATCATTTTTTTTTTTTTTTGGTTTAAAAGAGGTTTTGATTTGTTTTCCAAACTGACATGCATCACAGATTTTGAGTTTATCAAATTTCATTTTTGGTAGTCCCTTAACAAGTTCTTTTGAAGACAGTTTATCTAATAAATCAAACAAAACATGACCTAATCTTTTATGCCAAAAGTAACTATCATTGTCATGAAAGGATAGACATCTAATTCCATTAGCTACAAAGTCATTAAGATAAAACACATATACATTTCCAATACATTTGGTAGTAAAGATAATTTCGAGATTTCCACTGTCAAGTATAGAGCCAGAATCTTTTTCAAAAATGATTTTGCAACCATGGTCACAAAATTGGCTAATGCTGAGTGGGTTATATTTCAAATCATCAATAAGTAAAACTTACTTTATAATTGTCAAGGAACCATTACCAATATTATCAATGCCAAGAATCTTTCCTTTCTTTTTGTCTCCAAATGTAACAAATCCCTCATTTGTGGTCTGAATATCTTCTAATAAGGCTGCGTTTCCAGTCATGTGTCTTGAACAACCGCTATCCAAGAACCACTTAGTGAAGCTTAAAGACCGTGCCTATACATAAAAAGGAGAAATGATTTTTGGTACCCACACTTTCTTGGGTCCACGAAGGTTAGTAGTATTTTCTTTGATTTTCCAGAATGTTACTCCACCAGTTTCCATTTTTCTTTTGATAAAGCATCTTGAAACTATATGTCCTGGTTTTTCACAATATGTGCATGCTTTGTATGTGCTGTGAGAAGAAGCAGGTTTAACATATTGAGAATTGTTCTTTTTGTTTTTATTCTTATGTTCATATCCTAGGCCACTTTGATTTCCTGCAAAAATAAATCTGGGCTTGCAAATTTTGTCTTTATCCTCATGTCTATATCCTAAGCCACTTTGGTTACCAATTTATGATGAGTTCCAAGTAACTTTTCCGGATTGCTTTTACCATTTGTGAATTTTTAAATGCAATTGGTAAGATCATTTACTCTAATTTTCATATCATCAAAGGTGCTAACCATACATTCAAGAGTTTGAATTTTATCACACAAGTTTTTATTTTCCAAAGATGCATTGTGCAAAATAGTCATGATCACATCTTTCTCAATTATAGCACACGTATGTGTTTCAGGAGACATTTTGTAGTCATTAGCAAAGCTTCATTTCTTTCACCAGACTTTTAACTTTCAATTTCAATTCTTTATTTTTTTTGGATAATTTTTTTAATTCATAAAACATATCACATAACAGCTCATTAAGATCAACATGCTTTTCAGTCATAGATATAAGTGAATTAGGCATGCAGTCTGATGTGGAAGAGATTACCTCATTTTCAAACGCCATGAAGCAAATGTCGGCAGTTTCTTCTTCAAATTCCCTATCTTCGTACTCAGTTTCATTTTAAGTCCCAAGCTCCCATCAATCCTTTGCCTTTTATTGCCTTCAGATCTTTTTTCCTTTTAAACGTTTTTCCTTCCTTACCTTTTGCAACCGGACAGTCCGCAATGAAGTGATCCATGCTTTTACATTCAAAACATTGAGGTTTGAAACTAAAGGTTTGTCCTTTCTTTCTTATAAGCTTCCTTCCTCTTTTGTAGTTTTATTTGTTGAACATTCTTCTGAATTTCTTTGCTATCATTGCCAAATCATCATTGTCTATTTCCATGCCTTCACTGCTTTTCGAAAGGCTTGTTTCTCCATCTTCATTTTCAGCCTTTAGTGCAATCTCTTTTCTGCCTCTATCATGATCATCAGATTCATAAAATCTTTTAAGCTTCATCCCATGAGTTAGAAGAGATCTAATAAACTCTTCAGTAGGTAAGGATTTTAAGTCCTTGGATTCTTCTACAGCAAGAGTTTTAGGGTGCCAGCTTTTTAGTAAAGCATCTAGAATTTTTCAATTTTGTTCCCCAAGGGAATAAACCTTTCCGTAAGCTTTTAGACAATTTGAGATATTGGTAAATCTTGTGAACATATCAGTGATACTTTCATTTGGCCTCATAGTAAACAATTCATAGTCGTGAATTAGAAGCCCCAATTTTGATTCTTTGACTTGATTTGTCCCCTCATGGGTGACTTCAAGTAATCTCCACATTTCATGGATTGAATCACAACCACTAACATGGTTGTATTCAGTCACATCTAGTGCACAACACAAAATTTTCATAGCTTGAAAATTTAGAGTCATTTTCGCATTGTCTTCCATACTATACTCATTATTCTGTTTAGGTATTTTTATGCCATCAATCATCTTTGATGGAATAAAAGGACCATTCTCTATCAAACTCCATAACTCGAAGTTAATAGAACACACATAAATTTTTATTCTATTTTTCCAAAAAGTATAGTTGCTTCCATTGAACAAAGGAGGACGATTTCTTGAAGACCCTTCAACATATGGAAAAAAGGATGACTTTCCATTAAGATCTTTTCTACAAGGTTGTTAAACCAAGAGTATGTAGACCAAGCTCTGATACCAAATGAAAAATCTTAGAGGGGGGTGAATAAGGTTTTTGGCAAGCAAAAACAATTTTTTCGATTCGTCTAAAAAGCAGAATAATTATTATCACCAAGATGCTTAGACTGACTTTATAAAAGCATAGAAAGTTATCCAAGCACTCGTAGATGTATATCCAGATTTAGACAATGAAAGAACATCAGACACAGTAAATGAACAATTGAAGAAAATGAGACAGAGATGCATATGGGTTCGATCAACAATGATCTACGTCCACTACCTTAAGCCCACACTTAAGGATTTTCAACCCTTTTTCATTAACCTCACTTAATGAAACTGTATCACATACAAGAGAGGATTACCATACTAGGTTTTCCAAAACCTCTCAGTCATGCAAACACATCAAGGATCACCTCACTAGGTTTTACACCACAACCTTGATGCATACACAAAACAAGGTCTACCCCAATAGGTTTTACTCCACAACCTTGAACATAAACCAACACAAGGCTCACCCCAATAGGTTTTACACCACAACCTTGATACAACAGAGATTTGAATATCAATAGAACAGTAAATAGTGCACTTACTTGAGCAGATGTTTACTCGGATACACAGCACAAATACTTTTACCTTTGATACAAAATGAACTCACTTTGAAGCTAGATAAAAGGAGATTTTTGAAAATATTGAGCAATAGTGTTTCTAAGGTGAATGTTTCAAAAATCTTATCACTAATCTTGCTCTAAGGGCTATTTATAGAACCAAAAAGTGGAGTGACAATGGTCATAAATAAACGGCTATAAGTTTTCTGTTTAAACTTATCCGTATTTTGGACTTGGGTTTCGGATGAAGATGCATCCAAAAGGTAAGTCCAAAATGGTACTTATTCAATCAGAATATTTCAACACAGTTTTTAGGATTTTGGATGAACCTTTTGGATTCAAATTGTTCAATCCAAAATTCTAAGATTTTTAAAAAATTTTGAAAACATCTCATTTGAACCTTCAAGGTAAAGTTAAATGAATCAAGAGATAAGGAGACATAGGAATTAATAGATATACCTTAATAACACTTCCTAGTCTAATGATCTTCATAAAGGACTTCTTGATTTGCAACTCCATGTACTTCATTCTTTCTCTTTTGATCTTCCATTCTAGAATTCAATCTTTAGAGAGTTGCAAAATAATCTTATCTGAATGACTTTGAAGAATACAAGTAAAATATGTCCTATCACAATAGATTAACAAGTTAGTACATATCAATGTTTGTCATAAGTCAAAACATAGAAGAAAGCCCTTAGGGCTAACAATCAAGATGACAGGCCACGTACTGTGAGCAACATTCATATTTTTGAAAGGATTAAACCCGTCAGAAGCTAAGCCTAATCTCACATTACGTACATCTTTGGAAAAATCAGGATGAAGATAACTAAAATTTTTCCAAGTAGGTCTGTCAGCAGGATGTCGCATAGAACCATCATCTATTCTATCTTCCCCATGCCATCTCATTGATTTAGCAGTCTTTGAGGACATGAACAAACGTTGTAATCGAGGCTTCAATGGAAAATGCCAAATAACTATTTTTGCAATCTTTCTCTTCTCCCCTATAGGATCATTTTCCGAAGTTGCCCACCTAGACTCTTTGCATGTAAAATAATATTTCCATCCCAATTTATCCCCCCAGTACAATGTGCAATCATTAGGACATGCATCTATCTTCTCATACCCCAAACCTAATTGTTTCATTATCTTTTCAGCTTCATAATAAGATTTTGGAATTTCTACACTCTCGGGAAATGATTCTCGCAATAAATCAAGAAGCATATCAAAATGTTTGTTAGACCACATCCCTGAACACTTAAGATGTAGCAATCGAATAAGAAATGATAGCTTAGCGAAGTTCTTACACCTAAGATACAACTCTTGTTGAGAATCATTAATGAGTTTGTAAAAATTTTCAGTATCCAAGTTTGAACATTCAACTCTAGGAGATGTTTCAACCCTTTCAATATTATCATCTACTGGAATGCCAAATGCATCATGTAATAAGCCGTCCATGTCATCAGTTTGACTGGTAACATCTTGCAAATTATTACCTAAACTTGTTCTAGATGAACTAGACAATGAAAGTTCTCCGTGTGCTATCCAATAAGAATATCCCTTAATAAACCCATATACTATGAGGTGCTCTCGCACCTCCATTTTAGTCCTCATTACCCCATTTCCACATTTTACACAAGGACACAATATCTTCCTATTTAAACTTGCGTTGTTCATTGCAAATCTTAGAAAAAATATCAACACCATTTTGATATGCACGGTAATTTCTAGGAAGACCCATCCAAGATTTGTCCATATTGGCGATGCTACAAGCAACAATAGACAAGCAAGTTACAACCTAAAAAATAAGAAATACATAATATGAGATTCATGCAATTAAATTTAGGCAAAAATGCTACTTCTTTCCTTGGATTTTCACATATTTTTGTATATAGTTATGGAAAAAAAGATGCAACTTAACTATACCAATATTCATCCATCTGTTGAAATAAAGAGGGATAAAATGTTCCATACCAACAAACATATACAAACAGCTACATATATACATGTATCCAAGGAGACAGAGTGCACAAGGAAAAAAAATGTTCAACATGATAAACAAGGATATTACAGCTCCAAAATTTAAAAAAATAAAAGAGCAGACAACTTCGTATACTAACTCATAGTGTGCTGATGGAACAAAAAAATGATTCTGTGTATCAGTTTTACTTTCACAAAATTGAGTAACCACCCATTAACTACTTTCTTTTGGACAAATTTTTGCTTTTAAATCAAATGCATACAAAAAAATGATTTCCTTTTCCTTTTCTTCACTTTCCTGCTTAACTTTCCTGTTATTCAAATAAGGATTGAATGGTCCACACGATATTTCTCTTTTAATGCATCACATTTAGTTGGTGAATTGTACAACTCCACTATATTGTATGCAATTTTCAAGAGAATAGAAGCAATGTTGAGACATTTCTGCCAATTGTAGTATTACAGCTTTGTTTTGTACACAATGAAGGAGGAGTTTTTAAGATGACAAGGGAGAAGAAAAAATCATCACAATTCAAATTCAGATGATAAACGGTGGTAAGAAATCCTGGATATGAGGTTAAATGTGAGGAAGTGAATTCTTAGCAAATTAGAACTGTGACAATAACTAACTATTTTATTAAAAAAAAAAAAAAAGATTCTCGATACATTCATTACATCTTGTCAACAGAATCTATAGACAATTCTTTTCTGAAATGCAAAATGCAACTAGAAGTTATTAATATCAGTACAAGTACATTAAAATATTTGTTAATTTCTTACATATTGTTATGCATATCTTAATTATAGCTCAAAATGATGTAGAATTTCATGCGTGATAGTGAAAGTTCAACCTGGCTAAAACTAGATGCTACCAAAACGATGAATACTAAATGAACCGATTGATGAAAACAAATCAGTGTCAGAATTTTCTTATGAAAGCCAACGTCACCTGGCCAACTATTTGGCAATTCAGACACAAAAGGATCATTACAAATCAGTCGAATAATGTTTCATAAGCATGCTGGGAATAATATATTTTTGTAGAATGTTTAAGAACGTGTACTCTGCTAGAAGTGTACAATAATATATGTATGTCGTACAACTATTAAGGATTCGGTGCATATTAACCACGCACACCTAATAGTCTCAATCTGATTTCATATTTTCAAGATCTCCCAAACTTTTTTCAATCTCCCGGGACATTTTTGGGGTCGGTTCTTTTTTTTTTTCTTATAAAACATCTATTATAACATTTTGATCATGTCACTAAAGATTATTGAGTATCCAATATATATATATATATATATATATATGTATATGTATTGACAATTCTCAAAATGTCACAATATGATTCTAAAAATATACTAAATTTTATATTGATAATTAGGTATGGTTTTGATTATGTCTATTGTGACATTAAAATAAAAAAAGTCACAAAACTTAATTTCTAATGACATGTTAAACAAAATGTCATAATAAATGTGTCACAACAACCTATTTTTCTAGTAGTGAAGAAACATTGACTTAGCAGCGAAAAACTTTGACAGCTTCTAACCATCGCCAATTTGCTACGGCATTGTGACGGGAGCGAGAGAAGCGACAACTGGTTGACCAGTCATAGCAATGTTGTCGCTAATTCATGAAGGTTAGAAGCCATCTTTAATTAGCAACAGTCCAGCGACAGAAATCCCGAAGTTGAGAAATAAAAAATATTTTCTAATTTCAATAATGAGTCATAGCTAATACATAGCTAATTAACGACGGTACTGTAACGGTAATCCGAAATCCGAAAATGAAAACATATTTTTCTAGATTAATCAAATAGTCATCGTTAATTGTATCTAAATTGCGACTAAACTCTAGGCCGTAGCAAGTAGCCGTCGCAGTATAGTGACCATACTTTTGTGCCTCGTTAAACTGTCATGAATAACGATGAGTTAGCTACGATTGTTGTGTAGCCATAGCTAAACCCTCATTATTTGCTAGGGTTTAGCTACGACCTTATGAAATTTTGAAGAAAAAGTTTTGAAGGGAAATTTTTTTGATTTCTCCATAACTAAACCCTCGATATTTGCTAGGGTTTAGCTTTGGAAGTATAAATTTTGATATTTTATTCAAAATTTAAATTTATTTGATCACCATATTTCAGCTCTATAATTACGTATTTTGATATATTTTAAACTGTGCATGTCATTATATAATAATGACATATAAGATATATTTTCTCAAAATATTAGATAATTAATATATATACGTGTTTAATTAATCTAGTTATAGAGTATATTGATATATTAATGGTTATAATTCTATATGCATATATGGTATGTATGTTATATATTACTAGTATTTAAATAATTATGTATGTATATATATATATATATATGTATGTATGTATGTATGTATGTATGTATGTATGTATGTATGTATGACATTTTTCCTATCTAAATACTTTTAAATTTTTAAAAAAATATATAATAGTATCTATATAATAATATAGATATTTTTAAATATT
Organism: Voacanga thouarsii; assembly: GCA_026120185.1. NCBI lineage: Eukaryota > Viridiplantae > Streptophyta > Magnoliopsida > Gentianales > Apocynaceae > Voacanga > Voacanga thouarsii. The sequence continues at coordinate 1,206,708 of JANUWF010001120.1, forward strand.
TTAAAATTTAGTTTAAAAGTATATATATATATATGTATGTATGTATATAGACTCATGTGTTTTTTGTAATTAAAATATTATAAATGTCTTGTCTTTATAATACTTGAACTTTTGTTAAAATATGTAGCAAAGTATAGAGGATTCTAATATATTCATTTTTTTTATTATACAACTTACCTAAAAATAAAATAATAATTCAAATTTTGTTAAATTTTAACTAAATTAATTTTAACAAGTAAATATTAACAACCAAATTATAACTTTAATAAATTTTTTATTGTTTATTACACATTTTTAGTAAAAATATTAAAGGAAAAAATTAATTATCAATTAACATGTTTAATAAATAATTTATTATATAAGTTCGAGTTTAGTTTTATAAAAAAAAAAATTAACACAGCCTATGTGAATTTGTGTAAAAAGTAAGATCTAGCCTTCTATACTCATCTAAAATTAAATTATACAAAATGAGAGGTGTTCCATCCCCCACCAAAAAAAAGAAAAGAAAAGAAAAATATATATTGTCATTGCTAAGCCCTCGCTACCTGTGAGAGTTTAGTGACGGAATATTTGTCGTAGCAAAATTTTCCAATAAATCTAGCAGTTAATCGTTTTTCCCTATCTTCTTCTTCCTTGTGCTTCTATCGGCGTGTTCCCTTGTCTCACTCAAAAACAGTCTTCCCCGAGGTCGTCACTTTGCGTCCCCCCTTCTTGCTATCTCTTTTTCTACCACTGCGACTCCCGCTCTTGTCACCAGACACTCCCCAAGGCTATCATTCGAGCATGTGACACCGTCGTGACTCCTGCTGGTCCCTCCTTGAGGCTGTAGTATCTTCCCTATTCCACCTCCGTGACAGAGGCTCCCCACCGATCCTAAACTCGAGGCCGCTGTGTCCCTCCTGTTCAGCTGTGACAGAGGCTCCCCGCCGAACAGGCTTTGGTATTTATGGAATATTATGCTTTGATTTATTGGAATTTTTGGAGCTTTTATTGGAATTAATCATGCCATGAATTGTTGAGCTTAATGTGGATGGTATTGGTCATGTTTGAGCAGTTTTTCTGAGTTTGATCATCATGATATATCTTGGTGAATTGTCTTTGATGCCTTTGAGCTATATTTATTATATAGTTCCCTATAAATTGGTATTTTCTAAGCTTGGAAATTATACTATTTTCTTTGTGATATTTTCTCGAGAAATGTTATGGTTTGAATGAAGATATGTATAGCTATATGTGTACGGTCCATAGTTGAACAATGGGGAGTTTTTGGTGTTAAGATTATGCCTAATTATGCTTTGTGAAAATTAAAATGTGTTATGGAATTGACTTGGTGCTGAATTGATGAAATTGATTGGGTTTGAAATTTATGAATACCTTTCAATGGGTTAGATTTTCTAAGAGTTCTATGATGTGTTGAGTTCATTTTTGCATGTCTTTTGAATGAAGAAAATGTCTAGAATCTACCTATATAATTTTGCCCAAATAACACTTTCTAATCTATATAATATTGAAGCAAAATACTTGCTTGAATGGTATTGTGAATGAAATGTGAAATACGGAAGGGATCGTAGTTTATTTGGAATTGGCTTACATTATGTGATCTTGACCTTGGACTTTTTAGAATTCATAGAGTTCATTTTCTTTAGCTTTTTTTAGCTACTAATGTTTTGTTATTAATGGTTTGTTAGCTGAGGGGACTACGGAGTTATTGTTTTGAGGACTTGCATTTGTTTGGGATCCTACCTGGTTTTGGAGTAAAGTTGGGGATTCGCGCTATGGATGTTGATAGTTTTTTGTAGGTTATAATGCACAATTCCTATTGATATATCCTTAAGCTTTGTTAGATATTCCTCCCTTAAATTATATTAAAATTTTCATTTATTTATTTGAACTATTTACTTGTCTTTGGATTCTAGTGCTTTAAAAATATAGTAGAGTATGTTTTCTATTTCTTTGGATTTTGTTAAATAATCTATGGTTTTTGAATTTCCAATTTTCAGCTTTGTTTGAGTTTTTGTTCATATGGCATGGAGTTTGGGTTGTGATTTGGATTGGTTGTAGGTGTGTGGATTGTAGTTGCATTGGAGGATTGGTTGTGGTTGTGGTTGTCTTAATTCCATCCCTAATAGCTACTACAATACTCAACAAAAATGCTTTTGTCAAAGGAGGTCTGAGCTTAATCCCAATGTGGAAGGAACTAACATTGGGGGGAGAGATTGTTAAGTATATAAATGTCAGTTCAAAATCTTATCTTAAAATGAAAATGATTAAGATAGTAACTTATAAGTGAAAAAGACCTAATATATAATATTCAAACCTATAATTCTATTTTTTATTTTGATCTTACTTAAATTCTCCTTGGTTGTTAAACAACTTTAATTATAATATTAAAGTTTGCCAGCTCTTGGAATGTCATTATTGTTTTGATAAAAACTTCATTGACTACTAGTACACATGATCAGTTTAACCAAATTGAGGTAACAAATAATGACAAAAGAATGGGCTTTAACTACAAAAAATATATATGTGAACGAATTGGAGGAGAAGTTATAATCCAATAATATTTTTCTTTCTTCGTGCCTTTCACAAGACACATCTAGAAGACCTCAAGCAAACAATACTCATGGCTTCTGCTAATCCTTCTCTTCTCTTCTTGATCACCTTCTGTGCAGAACTTTTTTACAGCATTTGGTTCATACTTCCGTTTCATGTCCTGCTTTTGTCTACTTTGTCATTAAATAGATTGGTTGACTTTTTAGTTGCATGTTTTTAGAAAATATACAGCATTCTTCCTCTTTTCTCTTTTTCTCCATTAAAGCTAGAAAAGGGGATTCATTAGCAGTTAGGCTTTGATTTTGTAGTTGGAATGACTTGAAAATTATGGATTTTAGTCAATGACTTGAAAATTGTTTTGCTTTATAACTTAGCTATGGAATTACACTCTATTTCCATTGAATGCACTTGCCTAAGATTCTATTATGTGCGACTAAGTGAATAAGGCTGAATTACAAAATGTTTCATGAGCATGATATACACATTATGAATTGTTTTACGATCATGATATTTTGGATATTGCCTATGAAATGAATTATAATCATAATATTTTGGAAATGCCTAGATATGAATTTTTTATCTTCATGGAAGTTATTATATATTTAACTTATATGAATGGATCCCCGTGAGTGACGGGTGATCATTCCCCGTGAGTGATGGATGAACATTCCTTATGGGTAATGGGTGATTACCCTTAGCATTTTTTTTTTTTTTGGTTGAATTTTTTTTTTTTTTTTTTGGTAATTTTTATTGCATTTTGGTTGATTTTAGGCATTTTAGTGCCTGGAAAACGTCCAGTTTATATGTGAAACTCTGCCGAAATTTTCATGAGTTGGGCTTGATACTACAGATAAATAGATTAAGTTAGGATTGATTTTATCCAGTAGATTATGTTGAACAACAATCTTCCTAATGCAAAGAACAACAAGACAAAGATCATAAACTTTAACCTCATTTAGGTTTCAAAGCAATCTGACTAACAAATCCATCTTTCAGAATCATTCTCCTTTCCTGATAGGTCACGTAGTATTCATTTTTCTATAAGCCCCTCCATTGGAAAACAATTTATTTGACCCTAACCATACAAAAGAAACAATTGAACTTTACCGACAATATAGCTCTATAGATTATAGGAAAATCAATCCCAAAATAGATGGATGTAAGCAACATTACAAGATATTGTACGGTCAAATTTAAAATATTCAAACTCCCATTTCTAAAAGCATTTTTTACCCTGATCATTTAAAAAAAAAAGTTCAAATCATATAAAAAATTATAAGTTTTTAGATCTTCAAAACGCTTCTTCATCTCTTTCATGTACCTTTCATATGTATCTATCCTTCTTTATCTGGTAATTAGACTATACACTTGTCTTGGCAGTTTTCATCATGTGGCAACCGCTTTTCATCATTTAAGTCAAATTTCAAAGATAACACGGAGTATTGTTCTCTTTTTCTAGACTTTTCTTGCTAAATAATACGAAGGAGTGCTTCACTACGAAGGATGAATGTGAATTTATGTTTCGAGCCTCTGGCTAGATAGGAAAATAGCCGATTAGAATTCTGACTCTTTGTCATTGGTACAACTGTTCTTATACCAGAGAGCCAGATAATGGCTGGCCATTTTTTCGTATTTCTAGAGACTTGAAGCATGAACTCATATTCAACCTTCATAGTGAAATAGTCCTTCACAAATCTAGTAGGAATAGTTTGGAAAGAGAGGTTAATAGTCTATGTTATCTTTGAGATTTTAAAAGAATGACAAAAAGTAGTTGCCATCTGATTTGAAAACAACCCAGACAATTGGATAGTATAATGTCCAAATAACAAGGATAATAGATACATATGAAGGGTACATGAAAGAGATGAAGAAGGGTTTTGAAGATCCAAAAGCTTTTTTTTTTTTTTTTTATGATTTGAACAACATTTTTTTTTTTTTAACGATCACCACTCTGCGTTTAGAAATGGAAGTTGGTGATGGCGATGGCCTCTCATGTCCCATTAGACTAGGGGTAAAAAATGCATGTAGCCATTCTTTTTTTCTTATACATGGCGCATAATTCCAAAACACATATCCAATCAAAAGAACTAAATGAATCTTACTCAAAATATAACCTTAACATGAATCCATTTCCTCCAGTAAACTATCCAACATCCACTACTAGAAAAATGCAATATACTAACTAACCACGTCTGTCAGTAATTACCAACCGATTACCAACCGAAATGAAAATTAGGAAAATTTAAAACTTTTCCAACCACTTACTAACTAACATAATTGGTTGGTAAATAGTTAGTTGGTAATCAGTTGGTAATCGGTCGGTAATTTGGTGGGAATATATTTACCAACCGAATACTAACTGATAACACTCGGTTGGTACATTATCAGTTGGTAATCGACTGGTAATTTAATGGAAAAAAATTTTACCAACTGGTTACCAATTGAAATATATCGGTTCGAAATATATTTAGTTGGTAATTTGGTGAGAAAATATTTACCAACTGATTACCAATCAATAACAATCGGTTGTTAATATATTCAATTGGTAATCGGTTGATATTTTATTTTAAAAATTTTACCGATCGATTACTAACCGAAATATATCAGTTGGTAATATATTCAGTTGGTAATCGGTTGCTATTTTAATTTAAAAATTTTATCGACCGATTACTAGCTGAAATATATCGGCTGGTAATATATTCAGTTAATAATCAGTTGGTAAATTTTAATTTTAAAATTTACCAACTGATTATTAACTGAAATATATTTAGTTGGTAATCGGTTAGTATTTTGGTTGGTAATTTAATTTAAAATTTTTACCGATTGATTATTAACTGAAATGTATTAGTTGGTACTATATTCAGTTGGTAATCGGTTAGTATTTTAATTTAAAAATTTTACTGACCGATTACTAACCAAAATGTTTCGGTTGGCAAACCTAGTCAGTTGGTAATCAATTGGTATTTTAATTTAAAAATTTTACCGACCGATTACTAACCAAAATGTATCAATTGGTAATATATTCAGTTGACAATCGGTTGATATTTTAATGCCACGTGGTAGAATGGTTGCCGCGCTGGAGAATCTAATCTTTCTTGCGGCCAGCAGGAGTCGAACCTACGTCTCCATTGTGGAGGTGCAGTGTTCCAACTACTATGCTACGTCATTGTTTGTTCAAATTAGCAGAACGTATTATATTTATTTACTTCTTGCAAAATACTACAATTATATGAAATACACTTTTAAAACTTGTAAAATTTTATTTAAATAAATAAATAAAGTAAAATTTTTTAACACTTTTGCTTTTTTTTTAATTTACCTCTATTTATCAAAGTATATAATTATTCTATACATATATTCCTAAATGATATAAATTTTATTTTTTAATTAATAATAAAAGTAAGCAATTTTTTCATACCTTTAGTTATACAACAAATTTCTTAGTTATAGTTTTTTTAATATAATAAATACTTTTGAATTTAGATCGCTCAATTCACAATTTTTTTTAATTATGTAAATATTCATAACTAAAAAGAGATTAAACAATTTATCAATTAGGTGTTTTAAGTTTAACAATCAAAAAATTAAATTATATCTATACATATAATTTTATTAATAGATATAAATGTTATTCTTTTTATCATAATGTAAAAGTGATTACTTTTATTTGTATGACAATATAAATACGTAGGTGTCATGTATATGTGTAGGATGTGTTTCCATCATATTTATATTTTTCTATATACATGAATATATATAAATAGTAATTACTGTAAATCATACAAAATTAAATAAAAATTATCTTTATTAATGCATATAAATTGTCAATATATTCGTAAATTTGATTCTTTTATTTTATATTCAAATTGATAAACTTTTTAATTTATATCATATACAACAAATATTATAAAAATAAAAAGTAGAAATACTTAGTAAAGTTACTATTTTTATCCCATACTTTTAATTACTATATCACATTTTTTCTTTTTGTATTCATGCACATATATAAATTATAATTATTATAGATACAATTTATAAATTTTCAAGTTATATGTGAATGTATATTGAGACTTAAGGTCATATATTAGTTAATATTTAATGCATTTAGTCATTACTTGAATTCCCATATTTTTAAACTTAACTCATTTGGATAATTATATTTATGTCCCTAAAGTTTCTAAAAAAGAAACCCTTACGACCATAAATTTTTTTAAGCACAACCTATTTTAAATATCTTCTGAAAAATAACGAGTCAAGTGTAAAAATAAAAAAATGAACTTTTAAAATAATTATTTCAATCTTTATATTGTTTTAACTTAGTTCATTTAGATAATTATATCTAAGTCCTTAAAGTTTTCAAAAGAAACCCTTAGGATGACAAGTTTTCACTCTATTCTTACTCCATACAACCTTCCTCCATGGATATGTATGAAAGATCCTGTGATGTTCATGACCATCATAATTCTTGGTCTAAAAAATCCAAAGCATAAGATCGATGTTTATATATCTACAACCTTTAATTCATGAATTAAATCATTTTTGGTCAGATGGTGTGCCTGCTTATGACATATCCAAGAAACAAAACTTCAAAATGCAGGTTGCTCTTTTGTGGACCATTAATGACTTTCTCGCACTTAGTATGTTGAGTGGGTGGAGCACAACCGTCAGATTAGCATGCCCGCATTACATGGAGCAAACAAAGTCATTTCATCTACAGCATGGAGGAAAACATTGTTGGTCCGATTGTCATCGTCATTTCTTGCCAATGGACCATTCTTACAGGAGAGATACAAGGTCATTTAAGATAGATAAAGGCTGTGAAATAGCACCACCAATATTACATTTGTTGGGTGATGAAAATTGGTCTAGGGTGTGTCATTTCCAAAAAATAACAGAATCAGGCAGTGATGGTAAAGTATGCAACCACAATTGGGCCAAGCGGAGTATTTTTTAGGATTTTCCCTATTGGCGTACACATTTGGTTTGCAATAATATAGATGTGATGCACAATGAGAAGAGTGTGTTCAACAATATTTTTAATATAGATATGGATGTGAAAAGCAAAACAAAGGACAATTTGAAGGCCCATTGTGATGTTGAAAATTTGTGTTCTAGTCCAGAGTTGAGGATTAGTACTACAACTAATGGAAGGGTTTCTATACCTAGAGTATGCTACGTATTGATGACAAAACAAAAAAGAACTTTATTAGAGTACGTGAAAGACTTGAAGTTACCTAATGGATTTGCATCTAACTTGGGCCGATGTATTGATTTGAAAAAGTTGAAGATGTCAGGTATGAAAAGCCAAGATTAATGTCATGTGTTCATGGAGCATCTACTCTCAATTTTGCTCAATAAATTCCTATCATGTAATTTATGGGTAGGCCTAACTAAATTAAGCCAGTATTATCGGGATTTATGTACTCTAAAGTTGTTAGTGGCTCATATGAAGAATTTGGAGTCAGATATACCCGTCCTTCTATGTAAGTTGGAGAAAATCTTTCCCCCCAAGTTCTTCGATGTAATAGAACATTTAATGGTGCATTTACCGTATGAGGCAAAAATCTGTGGTCCAGTCCAATATAGATGGATGTATCCTTTCAAAAGGTAATCATTATTTTATTCCATCTAATTTAATTTAATGGTCATGTAGTACCACTAATTTATATTCTTGCATCGTAGGTTCCCGCATCGTTTGAAAATAAAGGTGAAAAATAAGGCAAGTGTTGAATGGTCAATTTGTAATGCCTATCTTGTTGAAAAAACATCCACTTTCTTCTCTTATTACTTTGAATCGCATGTGCAAACAAAGCACTCAACTATAGCTTGCAATAAAGAAGGAGAATGTGCTACCTCGAGGGCAGAGGAACCGAAGTTGTCTATATGCAACTCTCCTCGAAAGATGATGGGAAAAATTCAAACTAGGTTCCTCACATCGGATGAATATAAAGCAGCTTTTAATTATATGTTGTTAAATTTTGAAAAGGTCTAACCATACAACGAATACGACTTATCTTAACTTAGATTATGCTCATTTGGGTTGTCAATAGGGCATCTTCTTAATGTTCTAATTTTCACCTTCTAAGATATTCATTACACAAGTACAATTCAGAGAATCAAACATTTCAAAAGAAGAGGTTGACAGAAGAATAGAAAATGAATTTGGTTCATGGTTTAGAGATTATGTAAGTTTTTTAGCTCTCATAATCTTGTGAAAATCAAATTTCTTATTTCTTAACTTACTATATACTCTTATTTATATAGGTGTGCAATAGACATAATGTAGTTACTAATCAATCCTTACAAAACTTTCCTTGGGGTCCATCAAATGAAGTGAAATCATTTCATGGATATATTGTGAATGGATATCAATTTCACACCAACGAGTCTTGTGAAGGGAAGAGTACAACAAATACTAGAGTATGCATTAAGGGGGGAGGTTCTGACACATTTGAAAGTGACTACTATGGAATCCCGAAAGAGATTATAGAGGCCCAATTTCTTGGTCAACAATCTCAATCAATTGTACTCTTCAAATGTGATTGGTTTCATCAAACCCTAGACTGAGAAGTTAGAGTGCATCCGCAGTTCAAACTAATTGATATTAACCAACGAAAAAAGTACCCAAAATACGATCCTTTTGTTTTAGCAGCTTAAGAAAGTTAAATATATTATTGTAAATATCTAGGAGTCCCAAGAGTAAGATCTAATTGGTTGGCAGTGTGTAAAACTAAAGCTCGTTATGCATCTAATGCCTCTTTAGTCGATACAGCTTATCAAGAAGACGTTGATGACAATAATGTAGTGTGTATATCTTTGGTGGTAGATCTTTGTCCCCTTACACATGAGTCTGGATCGAACGATGTAACACCCCACTACCTAGGCTTAAGAGGGCCAGGGATGTCGCCTCGTCCAAAGGACAAGGGGTCTTTATAATTAGGTCACACAAACGAAAATAAAATAACACCTTAAAATTTAAACTTATTACAACCCCAAAATTCAAGAACAAAACCAAAATAAATTGATTACAATCATCTCTCAAAACAATACATAAAATAAATAACACAATGTCTTCAAAGCAGGTAACAAACTAGCTACTCATCTCCACAGCAGGATCAACCTGAAAACATGGCATAAAAGGTGATGAGATAAAAATCTCAGTAAGCCCGTGTGTGCTTTGAGTGTTTCAGGTAAAATAGTTCCTGAATGCAGGTTGTAAAATTTCATAAGAGAAAGTACTGGCAAGCAATAAATAAGGTTAAAAGAATAAAGAGTGGCATTTTCCTCTTTTCAAACCATACATATGCACAATAAATACAACCACTTAAAAGGGTAGCCATGAGTTACCACACGTTGGGCCCCATGACCATATAACGGTCAGAATGCTACACTTTGTCCAGACTGACAAAAGGTAGGTGTACAGCCTACCAGGTAAGATACTCCTTCTTCTCTACACCCAAACATACCAGTTGTCTACTCTGGAAACACATAGTCCACATGACTAAAACTTGCTAGCTCGGACCGGCATGACTAAGTAGTACTGTTGCTTCTTCAAGTTGAGTTCATCTTCTGGAGGTGGCCTCCTGCCAAAAGACTTGCTCTTGCTCTTCAAAACTAGTACTACTAGCCTACCCTTATTGAGTGCTCAATGTTGATTGTCCCACTTTGGAGAAAAACTGATAAAACATTGCTTTATTTGGAAATAGCAATTAAGAGTTTCTAAAGTTCGTGTCAAAGTTGGTTTTAGAAAAAGTTTAGTGTTTGAGCAAAACTGCTTGTTGATTTTCAAATGATTTGTTTGACTAAAACAAGAAAGGAAACAGTCATCAATTGCCTTTACAAAAAGAGAGTCCATACACTTCACGTTTGGCTTGCCATAGTAACCTTTTGTCATCAAATAAGTTTTATGCAGGAGCTTACCTGATCCTTTGCTTGAGCTAATTCAAGAAATCCTCCAAAGTTGATCTAACCCCGCCTGGGGTAAACACAAGCCATATGGTTAAACTCAAGCCATATTTGCTTCCATAAATAATCCTAGTTCAACTTATTACAATCATAACCCAAATGTCCTAAGCTTTAAGGCTAGATTATAAAGTTTTTATAAAATAAGTCTAGCTTGATAATAAAAATAACTAGGGATTGTAAAATAATTACTAAGGAATTATAGGTTCAAATATAAATCTTGAGTGTTGTTATTAATAAATAAATTAGGGTTTATTTAATGAAGGATCCTAAGTCTTAGATGATATTATTAAAAATATTAGTAAATAAAATCAATAAATAAATTTTATTAAAACTTTGATCAAAATATAGTAAATAAATTTCAATAGTGTTTATGAATATATGGCCTACAAGATTAATATTTTACCTATTATGATTATTGATGTGTCTGGACTTGGGTGTAAAAATCATACAAAAACTAAGCACATTCCCAATCAAGTTTAAATTAAAACGTTCAACCCAAATCACACATATGAGCAAGCGTACTCATCATTAATCGAGTATAGGGTTCAAACGAGTGTCGATCCTCAAGGAACAAGTAAACATTAATTACCTTTCTTTCATTGTTTAATCGACTCGATAAAGTGAAAAACAAATAAAAAGAAACATAAAATAAAAATATATACATGTCAAGGACGGAGAAGTACATAACTCAATCCATTATTTAGACAAATATGATCCTAAAGTACCTAATCGTTATCCTAATTAATCATTCTTTTGGAACCATGAAGGATTAAAGTAGACTCACTTCTTTCCCAACCCATGAATCCCTATCTTCTAGGTAACTTAGTATCATATACTCTGTCTCAACCAGTCTTACCCCAAAAGATGCATTAAACACAATCATTTGATTAAATTTCCATACTCTGGCAAACTTAAAACATGAAATTAACCAATGAATCTATGCTCTGGCAAACGTCAATTAACCTTTAATTACTTTGTTCTTAGCAATTAACCCGTTTCCCAAGCAAGTTAAAAGACAACATATATGAAATCAATGCATTGAAACCACCATCAACCCCTTTCCCAAGCAAGTTAATGGAAAGAAACAATCAACCAATCTCGTAATAAGCATAAGTAATTAAATACAAAAAATAATGATCAATTAATCAAAAGATCAAATAACTCCAAAAACCATGAATATCTACACAATGTCAAATTACAATAAAACAATTAACATATCATTGTTCAAGAAAAAGAAAACAAAGTAAAAAGAAAGCAATCATGGACAAGCCTCCTTCTTCTTCCTTTGAAGACCTTCATGCACAACCCTCCTTGAATTGAAAAATTCCTCCTTTGATTGAGTGATTTACTGTGATGATCAATGAATTCTCCCCTTTTCCCTTGTGTTTTTTCTCTATTTATAGCCTTAAGGAGTGCCTAAACTTGTGGGTACCATGTTCTTGGCCGAGTAGAAGTTAGAAGATACTAAAACTCCTCAGATTACCAAAAATCGCGTAGAAAAATTATAGCACCGCCTTAACTCCAAGGCACAGCCAGTGCCGCCTTGGCTCTCGAAGCCGGCGCCTGTTGTGTTTTGCTTCTCCACTTGTTCGTCGATTTTTCTCCGAATTTTGCACAATGATTTCCAGAATGCAGCTGGCGCCGGTTCTAGTTTCACAGCCGATGCCACCTTGGTTCTGTTCCACTCTATTTCAACAATTTTTCCATTGCTTCGAAGTTCGTTTCAACAGTGCACGGCCGGTGCCGGTTCTAAGGCTCTAGCTGGCACCGCCTCTCCTCTGTTTTGCGACATTTTTGTTCCGTTTTATCCTAAAAATCTGAAATAATGCACAAAATACCTTTCCAAGGGTAACATCCCAAATATGAAGGAATATGACTTGTTATTGAACAAAATGTATTCCAAAAGAACCTCCAATAACTAGGAAAAATATAACTAATTTAGCCCATATCAATTATTTCTATAAAAGGCCTTATTTATTATTATTATTATTATTAAATATAAATATTTATATATTTTATTTTTAATAGAAGATATCATTTATTTGGCTAAAATTTCACTACTTCACTTAATAATCCAATTCCAAAGCTTCCTAGGGTTTTCGAAATTATTGGAGGAAAATATAGTGTTAGTTTTTATTAACGTAATAAAATTGGCTTAATTAAAAATATCTTAGGATCAACAAGGCCATGATCATAATTTTCCTATTGCTAACAAGAATCATCAACAAACTACTCTATTCATGAATAAAGGCTTAAATCCATACCTACTAGCATATGGTTAAATCTCTACTAAGCACAATCAAATTCATGGCTTCAATGAAATCAAGAACATAATACCCTATTCACCAAAGGTGACATAATATCTATCATGCTTAATCATCCATACTCACTCACGACATGAAGAGCATGCAACAATCTACAAAATATCATAAAACTCAACCATGACAAAACATCCTCCTGCTCCAATCTCAAAACACATACTCAATCCCCCAATCATATTCTATCCTTTTCTAACAACATCCAAGAGACATGATTTTAGAATTAAGGAAAGGGTCAAAGAAACATATTTGATTGATGACTACCTTGATGAAGATTTAAAGAGATCCACACGCTTAGGAGACTTGATTTGACAAAAAGGAAAGAAGAAAAACGGCCATGGTTGAAACAACCATTTCGGCCGAGAGAGTGTGTGTGCATTAGTATATTGTGTTAAAGATTGAAGGGAAAGAAGATGAACAAAATTATTCTTGATTACCTTGATAGAGTTCTTGAGACTTCAAGAAAAATTATGGTTTTTTATCCTGATAGTAGATTTTTGTTTTCAATTTTTGATGTTATAAATCCAGAAATGGACTCTAGGAGGTGTGTAGACGTGATCTGGAGTTTTTGGAAGGGATTGGAGGTGTTTAGAGTGGTCTTAGGCTTGGAGAAAGCTAGTGTGTGTTCTTGGTGTTTTTGGAGAAATAGAGAGAATGGAGGGGAAGCTGGACGAAATTGTTGAAACATGTTAGCCGAATGGTTAGAGGAATTCTTGTGATTTGATTTTCAAATTAGGGGAAAGAGGAAAATCTGGTCATTTGAATTTCAAAGAGAGTAATTCATGGAGTGAATTAAGGTAGAAAATATGGTAGAGTGGTTTTATTGATGGAGGTTCTTGGGAGCTGCTATGGCCGACTGGTTTGCTGAGGTTTTGCTGAGATGAATAAGGTTTGAAGGGGCTATAGGGTGGCCAAAATTCTAAGTGTAATGGTGGGAAAATTTCTGGTTGTTTGAAGCTTAATCCATGGAAGTTTTCATGGAGCAATTGCTGAAATTTTGAACTTTAATTGGAAGCTTGATTGGAGTGATTGAATGAGGAATTTAAGGAGTGGCTATGGAGCTCCATCGTGTAGGTTAGTGAATGAGGGTGATGAAGTTCAGTTCATGGCTGATTAAGGTTAACTTCACAGAGGTTAGAGGTGACTTTCGGACAAGGCTTGAAGAGAAAGCAAGGCTGGAATTTTCTGGTTTGGTTTTTCAAATGGCTTGCTAGAATTTTTGTGCAGTTTTTTCTATAATGTTCCAGCCGACTTGCAGTGAGTTTGAAGAAGTATTGGAGGTTCCTTTAAGGCTGGTTTCCAGCCTTCTTTATGGAGGAAAGACAAAGGTGAATTACTGGTTTGAAGGTTGAAGAAACAGCTTTGATTGTTGGCCTGCAATGCTGCAAAACTTAACCAGAATTTTTCTGGTTTGCACAGCTTTGTGCAGTCCGATTTTTGGCAAGGAAGTTCAGTCTTCAAGATGAACAAGTTGGTCACTTTTCTGGTAGCATTTGAGTGAGAAAAATGGCTGAAGTTTTTGAAAACTAAATTGATCAAGAACCTGGAAAATTTCCAGCTTGCTTCCATGAAGAAGATGAAGACTTATGGAGTGAAGTTTGAAGGTTCAACCATGGAGATTAATTCTCTTGGGAACCTTCCTTAACTCCTTCCCCATTTTCAGTTAAAACTCTATCCTCTATGAGTCATTCCCGAAATTCCCAAGCTCAATGAACCTTGCTGAAATTTTTTGGAATTAAAATATGGTTTTGGATAAATTGAGCAACTTAATTGATAAAGAATTAAGGTAAGCTAGGGAATAAAAGGACATAAATCCCTTAAGAATTCTTTTAGGGCATAAGAATAGAATTAGGGCATTCCCTTCATGTCTCCCCTAGGACAACACTCCTATTTCTACTTGTGGAATACAAAGGCCGAAAAATTCATCCTTCAATAAAATAAAAATAATCATGATAAAACTTAAATGATGGGATTTGAACTCAAGACCTTAGGGATTAATTCCAAAGCTCTAACCACTAAACCACAACAACTCTTGTTCTTATTTTCTCTCTCAAATATTCTTCCTATTTAATCCTCAAGCTATCTCCCAATTTTCACCTCAAGCAAAAATACCATTTTACCCTTCCTACTTAATAAGCGCAACTAAACCTTCTAGACTATAAATCACAATTCTAAAGCACATAAAAATCATTTCAAAATATATTTTCATGCAAGAAAATATGATATGCATCCCAACCCCCTTACTTTAGGGTTAGCTTTAGTTGGGGTTTCACAAACAAGGTATTAGATGATAACAAGGGGGGTTTTTGGAGAGAAGAATGGCGAGGGTGAAGATGAAGCTGAGGACAAATAGGAAACAAATACCGACACTGATGAAGATGACGGAGAATATTTATCAGAAGATGATCTAAGCAAATAAACATGGTTTGTAATGATTACTCGAAACATTTCAAGTTTTGCTTATTAATTCCCTCCTCGAGATGCTTTTTTTTTTTTTTTACTAAAGAGAATAGTACTTAGTTTGAAGATGATTTCCAATTAACTTACAAAACTTTTACAGACTTACATACATTTCCCTGCTTCCCTTAGATTATTGTATTGTGCATGCATTCATTCATTGTTTATATCTACTTAGAATTTTTTTTTTTTTTTGTTATTTATATTTGTAATCTTGTGTTAATTAATTATTAAAACTGATCTAAGTTGGAGTAGATCTCACATAGTTTGTTCTTCTATTATATGTTACATAGCACTTTGCTATAGTTTTCGGAGGATGCTTATTTGGTGCAGTAGGACACGGTTCAGCTGAGTCAGATGGTAAGCGCACACCTTTTTTTAGCCAGGCTGCACGACTTCCAGTACCACACGCCCCTGTGGATCCACCACAACAGAGTTTACAACATTCTCTGGTAGGGCATTCATCTGAGTCGTCTAATATGCCAGCTTCATAGGATATTGAGAGCAGGCCTTTCATAGTTCCCCGTGGTGACAAGTAAGTATTAAATGTTGGTTTTCTAATATTCTCGCATCCACCTATAACAATTATATAGATAAGTTGTCTTATTTCTCATTTTGTTTTATTTCAATTCTTTTCACAAAATCATTTCCAAATTTTTTTTTGTTTTTCGCTCAAGGTTCGTTGGTGCTACAAATTGTGTCTCACTGCTTATCAACACATTCTAGCAGCACTTCAAAGGTGCATACCCTACATGCACACATGTCCCATCAAATGTTAAGTACATGTGGATCCAGAAGTGGGGGGTAAGATACAACTTTTGGTTCAAAGTTGCAAGTATTATTTCATTGTTTGTCACTTGTCTTGTGGTGGTTTTTACAACTCATATACCCTTTTTTGTGATGTGTATATTCTAAAGAAAAGTGTAGTTTAGTCCATGTAAATTGTGTTTGCAATTAGGAGTGAAGCCATTTTTTATATACTTCCAAACATCATTAATGAATGCATTAATATATTTGTGCTTTATTTGCTTGGATTTCTATTTCATCAAAAATATTTGCATCATCATAAGCGTTCCACTATATCTAACTTCTAAAGTGTAATTATATTCTAATTACACGTTTTAAATATGCTATTCAAAAATATTTCTACTGGAAAGATGAGGATGGTGCACGGATCTGGCTTAATTTGGAGAAGAAGTTGCGAGCCAAATTTTCCAATACCTTCTGCGAGGCTTGTGTGAGTGGCAAGCGTCCTTCTTAGGTGGAACCCATTGACTGTACTGAGATAACTCAATATTGGGGGACAGAGGATTATCAGCGGGTTTTACCACGGCAAAGAGGAGTAGGTCTTACGTCCGTACTACTCACACTGAGGGTTGAGGCCTTTTACTAAGCACAATGACCGTCTAGTAATTTACTTTATTCTTTTAACAAAAATTTCTTACCTCTTTACATATTTTATCCTAGATTTATCATTAATTTAAATATTATTAAAACAGAGAGGGCGGGGAAGTAGTTTCACTTATATGGACATGTTTAAGAGTTTACAAATGTTCCAAAAGGGGCCTAAGTAGGGAGAGCTCACCAGTGAGTAGTCTCGCAAAGCTGTGGTAATAATTACTTATTGCATTCAATACTTATAATTACTTTAATTTTTGTTAGATAATCTACGTAATGATTGTCATTATTTTCCTATTTCAGGAAGATGTGGAGTAATTATGAGAGAGTTACCCCAGGGTTCTTCTAGCAGCTCCGTTACCTCATACGTCATGCCCGATGAGAAGGCTATGTTATTCCAAGCATCAGGTGGCTTCAATAGGGGTCGGGTTTTCGGTATGGGGTCAGAGGTAGCACGGGCACGTCAGCGGTTATATCAGAGTCAGCTGCTCTCATGCTCTTCCACTGTAGCACCTGCCGATGACTCTGATAAGAGGATAGATGAGAAGGTCTAGGAGGTTGAGCTACAAATGCGGTAATGATATGAGAGACCAATAGAGACATACAAGCAGTGTGATGTCTATATGACTAGGTTGCTAACAGTGATGGCTAAGAAGATGGGATTGCCCATAGCATAACCCTCTCCTATTGTTGATGAGAGAGCTGATGACGGTGGCGGTGATGGTGATGGAAAGGATGAGGACTTCACTATATCACCCCCAGATCATCACCCTCCATCCTATGGCGGTGGCAGTGGTCTAGCTCCTCCACCCACTACAAGAGCTGCTCCTACTCCACTCGCTACTTGACTTTTTAGTTTTTTACGTTCATTTGACCATTTTATACTAATTCTTATTGTAACTATGTTTATTGGACAATTTTATATTCATTTCATTGTACATTTGGTGTTGGTAAATACACAATTTATGGATTTCAAATTCTATTTTGGTTTTGTATACTGTTTGTTTATTATCTTAATAGACAGATATAATATAAGGAAATAGTATAGGTAATAGAGATCAATAATAATAAATTTGTTGCAGAAGTTACAAAATAGCTACGACCTTAGTGACAGCTGTCATCAGGCCATCGCTAAAAACTCTCAAATTAACGAGGTATTGCAATGGCCATTTAAACTAAGCAGATTTAAAATTTTATGACTGTCGCTATTCTATTGCAATAAGCTACGTAATAGCAACAACTAATTTAAACAAAATTTTAGGGCCATCACTATGCCATAGCAATTAGCTATATAATAGCGATGATCACGTATACACTAACTAAAATTAAAAATTAAAAGCCGTCACTACACCATAACAAATAGCTACATACTAGCGACGACCATCTGAAAATAATAGGAATTAAAACTTTTACTGTTAATGCTATTCAATAGTCGTTAGCTATGTAATAGCAACGGTCATACATACACTACCATAGAAAAATTGTAGCCATATTACCACAGCTATGTTTGACTTTGATCATTTAGCCGTCACTAAGCTGTAGCCGTTAGCGATGGCTGTTGAATATTCTCATAATTTTTTCCATAGTGACCAATTATTTAGCGACTGTTAGTTGCTGTCGCAATTCCATCGTTGTGTATTTTAGTGACGATGTAGGGACAATAAAGGCCTTCACTAAAATGCTCCTTTCCTATAGTACCTCTTATTGCTGGTGATTTTATTTGCGATAGGCCTATATGCTTCGCTACCTACCAAGTTGGAGACACAAATATTCTGTGTCTTGGTTTTCAGTTCATACATCCTAGTTGTCCCTTACATTTTTATCTACTTCTTCGATAAGTGATCAGATTCTTGTGTGGCTGTTTAAGACATGTTGTCAAAGCATCATTATACGTCTCTGATAGGAGTTTGATTCTGAATTGAAACATTGAGAAAGATAATGACTGCCTTCTTTTGTACCACCATTACAGAACATTCTAGAGCTGCAATTTGTAGCTAAAAATCTACAAATTGCAGCCCCCATGCTTCACCGCCATTGGAGAACAATCTGGAAACCTAACTTGTAGCAGCCTTTTTATAGTCACCTTCTTTGACAAAAATATCTGCAAATTGCGCAACTATATTTATTTATTTTGAATTAATAATAATAATAATAATAATAATAATAATAATAATAATAATAATAATAATAATAATAATTGCTATTGTGAATAAACTATATCTTGTTATAGTGCTTGTTGTTGTATTTTTCTTAGTGGCTAAATATTTTATAATACTAATACTAACACTAATAATTTTTTTTTTTTTGTATTTTGTAATTAGACTATAGTGTTGTATTTATTTTCCTAGTGTTATTATTTTATGATTATTATGTGTAACAATAAAAATATTATTAATTGTAATAATAACTAGTTGTAATATGTATTCATTTTTATTGTCGTTACATTTTCTTGTTTCTATAAAAAAAAAAATGGATTTTCCACAACCTTAGCTTGGCTTGGCTAACAATGGCTTTCGTCAACACCCTAACTGAGCCCACTACACTTTCCAACCTTCAGGTTTCTCTTTCACACAAGAAAAAGAGAACCAATTTCCTATGTTGTTCAGCTTTTTTGTCTCCGTAACCAACCAAAACCGAAATGACCATGTTTTTCTTGAACTAGAGTTCTTTTTCTTTCCACTATATTTCTGTTACTTTTCTCCTAATTTCTCCAGAGACCATTGCCTCTTCTTCTTCCACATTCTTCTCACTGCCTGCCTTTCTCTTGCAAGTCATGAATATCAAAAGCTGGAAGAACACAGTTGTTCTCAAATTCCTTCAAGTAATGTAAATGCTTTCTTCTTGAATTTTCTTGATGTTCATTCGTATTGTATTTACTTTGCTTGGAAATATTCTTTTTTATCTTAATTGGAGCTGAAACTATGCATGAAAGAATTGAGATGTGATTTATGTGCTACTAATGTTGTTTTTATATTTTACTAGAATTCTTGACTTTGCCAGTATTGTAGGTATATTTTGAGCATAAAAGTGATATTCTTCTTAGGGACCTTATTGAGATTACAGTTTGATAGTACACTTGATTGACATTGTGGTTTGATATTGTACTTTAGCTATTTGAGAAAGACATGCTCAATGTTATTTTGAGCCTTGTTTTTCTTAAAAATCAAGAATTATGGAAAAAGTTTTTAGCTGAGAAGAAAACATTTTTTTGCAAAGTGTGTTTTTTTGTTTGAGCTAAAATGCCAAAAACCAAACAATTTTTTAAACATCACAAATGCACTAAACCATCGTTATCTTTTGACCCATCTTTGAGCTACTTTTTTTTCATCCAAAGAATTTCAATGATAAAAAATGTGAGGAATGGTATAATGCTAGGGCCTCAAATAGGATCATTATTGAAAAAACAATCAAGCCTTCCCTTGATTGCTTTTTGAATATAACTAAGATGTTTCGAAGGATTTGGTGGGGGCCAATTTTAGGTTTGAGAGGTGACTTTTGTCCTACCCTTGTAAAGGAATTTTATGCAAACATAAAAAGTAAAAGGAAAGGACATTTGAAACAAATTGAAACATCTATAAAAGGCACCTCCATAATTTTGACTAGGGCTAAATTAGTTGCCATTTTAGGAGTGGATGATGGCCCTTGGATAGAAATTGACCACCACAATAAGATGATCTCTTCTGAACCAACTTGGAATTTTAATATTGCTTATCGATGGTTGGGTTTGGAACCAAAAGTTTCTATACATGGTTCTTTTTTTCTCCCCAATTATAATATTTCTCCTCAATGGAGGGTTATTTTATATCTATTATGTCTCAATGTTTGCTCTCGATTCAGTAATTTGAATAAAGTTAGAATCATTGATGTTTATATACTCTCTAAAATACTTCGTGGAGAACCCATTCCCCTTGCCCTTTTGTTACTAACTTTTATGCAAGAGGTGGCAACTTATAGCCTTGCTACCAAAGCATTTGTTCTTCCCTTGGTGATTTCATAGGTTTTAGATTCTTTTGATGTTTTATTGGTAAATGAACTTGTGGAACCTACTACTTCACGTAATGCTGTCACTAAACAAGTATTAACACATTGTGGTTATAAGTTTAAAGCTACAACATCTACATGGTTAAGGCCCAGGGAGGTTCCCCAAACTAGCATTCCAGATCTTCTAGTTGAGCAAGAAAAGGAACCGTTCCACCCATAAAGGGATTCTGGATGACCATCAAGTGTCAGTGATAACATTCTAGCCAACATTCATACATCTTCAGAGTATTTGAGGAATGGAATGGCTGGAATGAGGGTAGACATAGCGGATTTGAGGGTGAGACATGATCAAAGGTTTGATAGGATTAGGCATACTCAGCAACGTCACGATGATATTTTGCACAATCTAAGACTCAATCAAGATATTCAAGGAGATTATTGGTGACATTATTGGGAGAGGTAAGGATGACCTCATGGTCCATTTAGAGGTCATGGTGGTCCATTTGGTGGCCCATTTGGAGGACAATTTGAAGGCCCGTCTGGAGGCTCTACTTTAAGGGGTTCTTAAATACTTTAACTTTCTATTTTTCTTTTTCTTTAATTTTTAATGTGCTTTTATTTTGTTTTCTTTCCATTCCTTTTTATGCTTTTACTTAGTGTGTTTATTTTTCTTTTTATAGGTGTCTCCTACGTTGATGCCATTGCTTCTTTCTACTTTTTGAAGGAGAACTTCTTTTTTCTTGGAACTTCTTATTTTTGCTCTTTACATTTTTTGTCCCTTGGTTATACTTTATTGTACTATTTTAGGCCATTAAGGACAATATCTAATTTAAATATAAGGGATGGATTTAATATTTTCTCAAGTGCATTTTTTGAGATTCAATAGATTTTCTTAACTATAGGGAAATTTTTGAAATTGTTTTGCCTATGATAAGGTTATGATTTTCTTTTTCAATTTGAATGGAATAAGCTTGTGTATTAGGTTGAATATGTTAAGTCTTTCCAATTTAAGTTAATCTTGGTTATGCTTTGGTATTTGAATTTTATTCTACTCTTCTTGTTTAGATATGGATGATGTGATGAAATATGGGAAGGGTTGTTAATTAATTCCTAATTCATGGTTTTCTAAATTTGTTTAATTTTGGGTTGTGAATATGGATTATGAGGATTGAAAAGAAAGAGTGAAATTTTCTTTTGGTGAGTTGAAAAAAAAATGAGTGGAAAGATTTATCTATTTTATTGAAAGAGAATGCTCAGTCTATTTGAAAACAATGCTTAAGGGGGCCAATATGGTTAGTGGAAAGAGAAAAAAAAAATAAAGAACTCCACTCTCTTGAGGTTAATGCCCAAAAAGCAAAGAAAATGAATGACTATAAAGGGGCCGATATGATTAGTAAAGAGGAATCCACTCCCTTGAGGCTATCAATTCCCTAAGTCATTAAAAAAAAAAATGAGTGTTGAAAAAACATTGGAACAAAAACTGAGTGTTTCCTTATTTTGTTACATAAGGTTGTGCAAATTTGATTTTATGAGCTTTAAATTGGTTGAACAACTTGACGTGTATAATTTATGTTATCTATGTCTTTGCTTGAAAGGTGAAATAATTTTCTTAAACTAAAGTATAAACTTGTTTAACTTAATTTTGAGAGTCTTGATATATTTGATTTAATTCTTGAGTTTAAAAAGTTTTCTTTCTAAAAGGGTTGAATGAATGGTAAAATATATCTAATGTTAGAAAAGAAATTATAACTTTGTTATGGTTCAATTTGAGAAGAGCTAATTTCTTTTGTGTGCTTTGTTTTAAGTACTTTGCTTAGGGACAAACAATGATTCAAATGTGGGGGAGTGTAATAGGACCTAAATTTATATATATTTCCTAGTTATTTGAGCATATTTTGTAATACTTTTAATACAATAACTAGTCATATTCCTTTCTATTTAATATTTCACTTATAGAAATATTTTTCTGATATTTTATGTGAAAATAGGTGAATTTGACCTAAAGTTGAAGAATTTTCAGTAAAGACCTAGCATCAAGCCAAGAAGACTGACCTGGCTCCAGTCCAAGACTGAGCAAACAAAACAAAGCCAAAAAAAACTAAAATAGAGAATGCTGACATTGGAAATTGGAAAAAGAAAAGAAAACAACAAGTGCAATCCTTGAAAGGATGCATTACATGTGTTGGAGGCTTCATGAAAAGAAGTTGCGGCTCAACAAGAAGACAAAGAAAAGGAAAAAAAGCTCAGCGGTTCATGGTCATTGAACAAGCAAACAAACAAAAGGAAAAAAAAATACAAGAAGGTAGCCTTGGGAGGATGCAACAAGATAAGTTGTGGCTCGCTAAGCTGTGGCTCACCAAAGAAGAAAAAGAGATCGGCTCGGGTGAGCCAGTTTCAAGAAAAGAAAAGAAGAAGCTCGACAACTCGCACTTCCATGCTCGGTTTTGCAGCTCAGTGTAATTGTCTTCATCAGCTCGGCATCTTCCTAACTCGGCTTTAGGTGAAAGAAAATGGTTGCGGCTCGGTCTTTAGCAAAGTGGCTCACACAAGGCTTGGACGGCTTTAGTCAACTTCAATGAAAAGGAAAAGGAAAGAATGGTTTCTGTGGCTTGGGCTTGGCTCAATTCTTTGTGACTTTAATAGAGAAAAGGAATTGTAGCTCAGTGCCTTCAAATTGGTGATTTCAGTAGAATTTCTACAGATTTTAGAATTTTGTTAGGAAATAACTTCTTGTGTATTGTAAAGTTTTTAGGAAATCTGTAGGATTATAAATATTGGCCATTCACATATGTAGTAGGTGTGCACAACATGGATCATTAGACATCTATGTTAGAGTGCACAACCATTAATTTTTTCTCTAGAGAAATCACTCAAGGAGTATTGATTTGGGAGGAGTTTTCATTGAAAATTAAAAGTCTTGTCTCTGAGTATTTATCTCTTTCCTTTGTTTTCTTTTTCTTGAACAATGATGAGTTTAATCCTTTAATTGTATTTGGGTACTATTCTTAGATTTATGATTTTGAATTTATTTAATTTTTTTATCAATTGATTATTTTTCTTGGTATTTGATTACTTAATTTTATTTGATAGGTTGATGGAATTAAATTTATATCTAATAGACTTGGGAAACGAAGTTAGATTTAGTTTAACTTAGTCAATTCTATACATTTGTTATCTTAGCTAAATTGGGAAAGAAGGTTGAGAATTGAACAAAGATAATCAAAGATTAGTTAATTTCACCTAGAGTATAGGGTTATTGGCTAATTTCATGTTCATTATTACCTAGAGTATAGGGATAATTCTTAAAGAATGAGTTTAATGCATTTCTTTGGTTATATTGGTTTGATTGGAAATTATGCTAATTTAATCAATAAATAGTGATTCTATGGATTGGAAAAGAAGTGGTTTCTATTTTAATTCCTTTATGATGCAAAGACAATAGTTGACTGTGATAAGTGTTAGATGATTCATGTCATGTTTTTTAGAATAACTATTTAATTGCATGTTTTTCTCTCCAAGAGTTATGTATACATTTTGTTTTTAGTTTTATTTTTGATTTCTTTATCAATTTAGTTGATAGGTTAAACAATGAATGAATGGTAACTAATGGTAGTCGTTCCTTGAGGATCGATACTCATTAATTCCCTATACTATTCTTGCCATGAGTATACTTACTTATATGTGTAATTAGGGATTGATATTTTAATTAAAACTTGGCTATGGATGGATTTAAATGTGAATGATTTTTATACGCCCAAATCTTATGCATCAAGTGGTATCTAGCAATACATCATAACTACCAAAAAGTCCAAAAAGTCAAATGGCTTGACATAAATATTCCAATAGCGAAACGTCAGTGCAATAATCTATTTTCACCATACAATATCTCATTCAGTTTTAAAGTATGGAATTAGTGCCAACTCCCTCCAGAATATCAATTAATTCTAACCTGAATAATTTAATACTTGTTCCAAGAATCCATTATTCATCATATGTATCATTTGGAACTATTTTCAACACATAGTCACCTTGGCCAAGGACTTCTTGAGTAATGACTCCTATAAGTGGTCATGAGATATTTGCTCCTACTATTAGGAGTGGTGAATCCTTTATTGACCCTCTCAACTACTTTTGTTTACTTCATGTTGTAGCCAATGTCCATCCCATTGGCAGTTTTGTAAGGACTCTAGAGATTGGAATCAAAGTACAACGTTTAGCAAATAATATTCCTTGGAGTTTTCAAGTCTAAGGATACTTGCACATTTAGTATAATGAGATTCTATTACTGGTACTAGATAGTTATTCCTGTGATGATTTAAGTTCTTCCTAGTGAGGACAATCAAGGTAACTCCTACTCGGAATACTTATTTAAACAAGTTTTCATTTATCCCATTGATTACAATGCAATTGAATAAGAGAATGAGTAGTAATTGATTCACGAAGTCACTCTTTCAAAGTCACTCTCTCTATCATAATAGAAGCAAGACAAGCTATCTCATAGTTCGGTCATCCAATATACTTGTTCAAGTAACAAACATCCACATGTTACCTTTGAATATCACAATACTCACGGATATGAGAACCACTGCTTGATCAAATCAAGAAGTATAACACGTACTAGTCTTATCACATTAATGATGCCCCATCTTATTAATACTATGACTAGGAATAATTTAAGCACAAATACAGTCTAGTATAGTAGGAACTTCACATCACGATATCTATCATGATTTCCTTAATACAGTGTTGTACTTGAGACTTTATCTAATACTTTTATGTACATAAACATATGAAATAAAGAAACTAAAAGATAAAAAATTCCTTTTATTGTTTTAATGCGCAAAATACATTATAAATGATTTCTTCTAGGGCATAATCCTAACACAGCCATATTTAAATAGTAATCTAAACCTTAGATGTGAAGACTTCCCGAAAACAATAGCCAAATAAAAGGAAACCCTTATTTGATTATAATACTTAAAAACAAAGGAAACTAATTTCTTAAGAAAGTAGAATATATAATATAATAAATTACCATAACATGAAGAGTAGCTTCAAAAAAAAAAAACCTCAATTTAGGCTGTTTTTTTCATTCTAGCATCAAGAAAGGAAGTCGCAGTCCTTTGTATTTTATTCGAGGTCATTACATCTGTACTGTGGTGGCACTAATGATAAGGTGAGGTGGCTGTTATTATTTTGTCTTCATTCCTAGTATCTACTGCACTGGTATTTATGTGTCTTCCAACTTGATTTCAATAAAATTTTACTTGAGAATGAGGTAATTACTTGATAGTGATGGATATGATGTTTAAAATAAGAGGAAAAAGATAGTAGATGAGAGGTCCAACCATTGAGGAGTAGCACACAAGCGTTAGTAGCCTTGAGTAAGAACATGACTGAGATCAAGAACAAAAGCAATGAGATAAAAGGAGACTCTAAGATAAAAAACAAAAACAAAAACAAAAGGAATGAGATAGAATAAGGTGAAGAACAAATGAAATGGGGTAGGATGAGATTTATAATGTTTATCAGCCCAGGAGCCAAACCGGCCATACTATTTTGGGCCGATCCTAGGGTCCAAGCCGATCTAGACAAATGATTAAAATCCCTAGCCTGCCTTGGGGAGCATTCAAGTTTTTTTTTTTTTTTTTTTTTTTTTACTTTTGGACCCCGAATGGCTATATTCTCCCCATAACCCGCAAAACTCTATAAATACCCTCCCAATTTACCCCAACACTCACCAAACACTCTCTAACTCTCTCTCCAACTCTCTCCAATTCTCTTATTTTCATTCCTCTCTCTTATAATCCTCAAATCTCTTCATTTTTTCTACAAAAAGCGTTAGAATATAATTTATTTTTAATATATTTTTGCAATTCTTAGGCAAAATCTTCATATTTTGAAAGATTATTGAGTGGCAGAATAGTGGATAGTTCAAATCTTGAAGAAGACAAAAAGTAAAGCTCCACAAAATGTTTTTGTTCTTGGCCAGCAACTAGTTTGTGTTTTTTAATCTTACATTCTTTTTTTTAGCTTTATTAATTGCTTATTTATTATAGTTATTTATTTAATTTTTAAGTTAATTTACAAGTTATTTATAATTTTCAATTCTCTTATTTCTTTATTTGTTAATACTTTATTTGATTTTTTTTTTTTTTTGAACTTGTATTTGAATTTTAGTTGATTATTTTTGTTTAGAAATAATGGATCCAAATCAATATCATCGCTTTTATCGAATTAAGTAACAAAAAAGAGAGAAAGAGAGAGAGAGAGAGAGAGGGTAGGCCTGAGCCTGGCCCGCCTAGCCCGTGGGCCTCAAGGGCCTAGGGTTGGAGTCATGCCGGGCCTAGGATTTTTGGCCCTAGGTCTGGTCCGGCTCGGCCCTACCCGAAATTGTGCAGGTGGGTCCACATGACAATGCTAAGAGGGATATGTTGAAACATAATATGCTAAACCAAATGCTAGATCAGCATTAATTGTCATCTCAACTTATGTTAGTGTACAACCATTGGATCCTGGCTTATTTCGATCACTTTTATCATCACCAGCAGTTAGACTAGCATAAGAGATAGTGTAATTAGTTGTTTTCATCATTTGCAAAGCCAGCTGGCACTTCTAGTAATTTATTTGATTATCAATTCATTGTAGTATATTTGCTTTTCAGACCCGTGTTCTATCTATACACAGATTAGTTGTATTTCATTTTTAGTGGAATATAAAATTCCTTTCTATAATTGCCTCTTCTTCCTCATTTTGTTTATTCATTATATTCTAGAATACAACTTCATTATTTCAACATAGTTTAAAGTAATTCCATTATTCTAACAAAGGATGAACTAATTCATCCATTTCCTGACAACAATATTTTCTCTTCTCTTTTCTTATTGATTTGAGTTCATGATGCTGCTTAGTCTTTAGAGCTTTATATGATCTGTTTGCGGTTTAATGGCTATTCAAGATGTTTCTAGTCCTTAGTAAATGCATCCAAGTGAAAATGCTTCCTTGATTCTTGTTCAATCTCCTCTGAATGAGAAGAATTATCATCAATGGTGCTAAGATATGAGGATAGCTTTAGTTTCTAAAAACAAATTAAGTTTTGTTAATGGAACTATTAAAGCACCGAATTAAGCCAATAGTGCTTATGAATCTTGGGAGCAATGTAACAATATGCTATTATCCTAGATTTTGAATTCAGTTCTAACTTCTATAGCTCAGAGTGTTATATGGATAGATATTGCTTATGAAGTGTGGGTTGATCTATGTGAATGCTTTTCCTAAGGAGATTCATTTAGGATTTTAGATCTTCAAGAGGATATCTATAATCTTAAGCAAGGATCTTTTACTATGAATGAGTACTATGCCAATTTGAAGACCTTATGGGAGGCATTGTTAAATTTGAGACCACTTCTAATCTGTTCTTGTGATCCAAAATGCAAATGTCCAATATTACCTGATGTGAAAGCTACAAATGGTGCAAATTTTATTATTAGATTCATAAAGGGACTAAGAAATGAGTTTAATGGAATCAAATCATAGGTAATGTTGACTTAACCTTTTCCTACAATGAATTAAGCTTTTTCTATGGCATCTACAGATGACAACTTAATTACAATGTTGCACATCCTGATGTCCCAATGTCTCAACTTAATTACAAGTCTTTGCTACTAGAAATGGTGTAAATGATTCGCATATGCATATTGGAAATAGATCAAGGGCTAATAATATAATGAATGTGAATGGCAATACTAATAGAAGGAATACACTTGGTTCTGATGTAGTGATGAATCAAATTAGTAGCAGCAGTGTAGAAAAAATTTTAATAGTACTGGAAATTATAGTTACATAAAAGGTAATGGTCATAATAGAAATTTGCAGTGCATTTTTTGTGGATTATAGGGGCACACTATTAATAGATGCTATATAAATCATGATTTTCCTATTAGCTATAGAAACAAAACTAAGGGTCTAGGATGAATGGGATTAAAACCTCAAATTAATGCCATTAAGTACTGATAGCAGTGATCTGCAAGATGCTTCTACAACTGTGAATTCAAATGCAAGCTGTTCTAATATTCCTGCAAATTCACAAACTTCAAA
Organism: Voacanga thouarsii; assembly: GCA_026120185.1. NCBI lineage: Eukaryota > Viridiplantae > Streptophyta > Magnoliopsida > Gentianales > Apocynaceae > Voacanga > Voacanga thouarsii. Next base: position 1,235,477 of record JANUWF010001120.1, read on the forward strand.
GTATGTTACACATGAACAATACCAACAGCTATTACATCTTATACAATCGCAACACTTGACTTCTAATTTCAAGCATGATGCTACTTTTGAACATGCTTTTCCCATCAATCAATCTAGCACCCATTTAGAAAAATTTCTTAACCTCTTCACATCATGCACAAAACACAGGTATACATTCTTCCACCTAGATTTTAGATACAGGTGCCACAGATCTATTCAGATTTGGGATTTCTTTACTAAATGTTATCCTACACATAATATTTCTATCAAGCTTCCCATAGGAGAAATGATTAATGTCTCTCATATAGGAAATGTCAAATTAGGCTCTTCCATAGTTTTGCCAAATGTGCTTTATATTCCTATATTTGTCTTTAGTCTGATTTTTATTGGTAGAATTGTTCGGCACTTAAAATGTTTAATAATTTTTAAACATGATCTCTGTTTACTCTAGGATCCTCATCTTAGACAGATGATTGGATCAACTAAATTGTTGAATAGACTCTAGCACTTTGATCTTCCTCAACTAGACTCTACTACCACTGCATCTTGTATACTTTCCAATGGCGATCTTTGTAATAAGTTATTATTATGGCATTTTAGGTTACATCTTTCTTCCAAACAATTATTTGAAGTTCAAAAGTTCAATTCTTCAGTTATTTTACATGCAAGTAATGTATTTTGTCCTATTTGTCCTTTAGCTAAACAACACAAATTATCATTTCCTTTACATCATAGGATTGCTAAATCCATTTTTTATCATGTTCATATAGATATTTAGGTTCCTTTTAATATCACTACAATTCATGGACATAAATATTTTTTTTACCATTGTTGATGATTTCAATAGATTCACTTGGGTTTTTTTGATGAAACACAAATCAGAACTTAGTACTTTGATTCAGCATTTTGTTACTTACATTGAAACTCAGTTTCATAAATGAATAAAGTTATTAAGATCAAATAATGGTCTTGATTTTTTCCTTACATAATTCTATCAGTCAAAAGGCATTATTCATCAAATTTCTTGTCCATATACTCTTGAGCAAAATGGCATTGTAGAAAGAAAGCATCAATACATTTTAAATGTAGCAAGAGCACTTAGATTTCTATCCCAGATTCCATTAGGATATTGCGGATATTGCGGAAAGCCTGTTGTGTATTTGATTAACATCACTCCTACCCTTATTATGAATCAACAAACACCTTTTGAAAAACTATGCAATAAACTTCCAGTTTATAATTCACATAAGGTGTTTGGTTGTCATGCTTATGCCTATACTCAATTACATTATAGAAGCAATTTTGATTCTAGAAGTAAACCTTGTGTTTTTCTTAGATATTCACAGTCTACAAAGGGTTATATTTTGTCATATTTCTTTTCCAAAGAAGTGTTTATGTCTAGAAATGTTTTTTCACTAGAATCTCACTTTCCCTTCCTAAATTCTGACTTTTTATCCATTCAAGAAACATAAAGACTTGTACTATCTCTCCCCTATTCCACATCCCACTACTCACCTATTAATGATTCTGCATATTCTGTTGAGTTTGCCTCAATATTAGATAATAATTTTTAGCTCGTTCTAATCCTCCTTCTTATATTCCTTATATTAGAAGGTCTACTAAATCTATTACTACTCCTACCTATCTATTTGATTACATTTGCTCAAAAGTGGACATAATTACCACACCACATATGCCTTCATCTTCTATTTTATCGTCAACTTTTTTGTGCAATGCTTCTATTCATTTCGAACTCAAAAACTACTTTGAAGCTATGCAATCTAAAGAATGGTGTGCAGCAATGAAAGCAAAAATTACAGCTTTAGAAGTAAATAAGACTTTGCACTTAGTTCATTTGCCACCAAGAAAGAAGCCTATTGGTTGCAAATGGGTATATCGGATGAAATACAAAGCAAATGGTGCTCTTACAGATATAAGGCAAGACAGGTAGCCAAATGGTACAATCAATAGGAAGGTGTGGATTATTTGGATACTTTTGCCCCAACGATCAAAATCACTATTATCAGAATTATGCTACTCTTGCAGCCATGTTTTATTAGCACATGAACAAACTTGACATTAATAATACTTTTTTGCAAGGTGATTTGTCTGAGGATGTGTTCATGACTTTATCTCTAGGTTTTTCTTCCATAGATCCTTCTTTAGTCTATAAGCTTGAGAAGTCACTTTATGGACTTAAACAAGCAAGCAGACAGTGAAATACTAAGCTTACTACTTTTCAGTTATCACTTGATTTTCACTAATCAAAGAATGATTACAGTTTGTTCTTCAAACATCATGATGGTTTGTTTATTGCTCTTTTGGTCTATGTTCATGATATACTTGTTGTGAGCAATCAATTAGCAACAATCACTGATATCAAAGCTCAATTGCATCATTAATTTTAGATTAAGGTTTTAGAAGATCTGCCCTATTTTTTTAGGTTTTGAAGTACATAGGACTTTAGCACGTATTACTCTTTCACAAAAGAAGTATGCACTTGATTTGCTTCAAACACATGGGTATGCTGGTTGTAAGCCTATCTCTACTACTTTTGACAACAAGCAGAAGTGTGGTGATTTTGAGTTGTTTAGTGATTCATCTCTTTATAGAAGTCTTCTTGGTCATCTTCTCTACTTAACTCATACCAAACCTAATATCTCTTTTGCTAAGCAACAGTTAAGCTAATTTTTTGTTGCTCCTATTGTATTGTAGATGCAAGCTGCATATAGAATATTATGATACCTTAAAGTTCCCTTGATCTTGGTCTTTGTTTTCCTGCTGCTAAATCTTTAAAGCTTCAAGTTTATACGAATTCTAATTGGGCACATTGTATTGATTTTAGACAAGATCTACAGTAGGATATTGCATCTATCTTGGTCAAGCCCTTGTTTCTTGGAAATCCAAGAAACAATTTGTTGTTGCTCGCAGTTCAACAGAGGCTGAATATTGAGCCTTAGCTCAATCCTTGTGAATTACAGTAGATCCTTCATCTTTTTCACGAGTTGCAGTTTGTATATTCTTTGCCAGTTCCTATTTTTTGTGATAACAAAAGTGTAGTATATCTAGTTGAAAATCCTATTTTTCATGAACGGACAAAGCACATTGATCTTGATTGTCATTTTATCCATGATCAATATCAAGTTGGCTGCATCAAACCTCTACCTATTTCCTCAACTCAGCAATTGGCAGACATTTTTACTAAGGCCTTACCACCTGCATCTTTTAGTCTTTTTTTGTCTCATCTTTGCATTATTTCTGTATCTAGCTTGCGGGGGGCTGTTGAAACACAAAGTGCCAGATTAGCATAAATTGTCAGCTCAACTCATGTTAGTATACAACTATTTGATACTGGCTGATTAGGATCACTTTTATCATCACTAGCAGTTAGACTAGCACTGCAATTAGTGTAGTTAGTTGTTTTCATAATCAGCAAAGCCAGCTGGCACTTCTATTAATGCATTTAATTATCAATTCATTGTAGTATATTTTCTTTTTTAGATTCGTGTTGTATATGTACACACATATAAGTTGTATTTCATTTTTATTGAAATAGAAAAATCCTTTTATGCAATTGCTTCTTCTTTCTCGTTCTACTTATTCATCATATTCTAGAATATAACATCTTCATTATTTGAACAAGATAGTCGGCTATCATGATAGCAGAGAGTTATTTGGAGAGATTAGGGCTTAGCATCGAGGAGAAAAAGATTAAAAGGACAACAAAAGAGATTAAAAAGTGATTGGAGTGATAGTTGGAGAGATTAGGTTTTAATGGAGGGAAGAAGAGAGATAACCACACGGAAGAAGAGATATGGATGCTATGAAAGGAGATGGCTGCCATGACAGCTAAGAGAAGAGAGATGGTTTCGATAGATAGGGTTTTGGGCTATACGACTCTCATACCTTGAAATACTAAAGTGGAAATCTACCCACCTCTCTTGTTCTCATTAGATGAATATATATATATATATATATATATATATATATATATATATAAACTCTGCATGTGAGCTCCAGGGGCTTTGTTTGCGGTGTTCATTGCCAATCTTAAGCCCGGATAAAGGCAGAGAGTTATGGTAAGGCTTGTAACGGCCAGCGTAAAACATACTCATATCTATGACATGAACCAATCGATAGACTTCGTGGGGGCGTTCCCTACTCAGAGACGCACTGCACTTCCTAGACCCGGGTGTAGTGAAAAATATGCGAAGGTTGCTAGGTTGTTGCCCGGATGCAATACGCCATGTTGGTCCCCAAATACGGTGTTAAATATACAAGGGTATAGGGTAAAAGAGACAGTTTATAGTGATAGGATCTGTCTAGCTACATGGAATATAGGATCTTTGACCGGTAGATTGACAAAATTAGTTGAAGTAATACAAAGGAGAAAGGTTAGCATTTTGTGTCTTCAGGAAACCAAATGGGTAGGTGAGAAGGTGAGAGTAGTAGCCCGTAGGGCTATAAGCTTTGGTATTCAGGTAGAGTTAGGAATAGAAATGGAGTCCAGATTATTATTGACCGTAAGTTTATTGATGATATGGTTAAGGTACAGAAGAAGAGTGATAGGATTTTAAGTATCAAGATCATGATTAGTGGCAAGATTACTACTATTATTACTGCGTATGCACCACAAGTGGGACTCGATGATTTGGTTAGGCAACAGTTTTGGGATGATTTAGATGAGATTGTTCAGAGTGTACCATGTGTAGAAAAGCTTTTCATTGGTGGTGATCTAAATGGACATGTGGGTACTAATCAGAGTAGGTTTGAGAGTGTGCATGGAGGTCAAGGTTTCGGAGTTAGAAATGAAGTAGGAAATGCTATTCTTGACTTTGCCTTGGCCTATGATTTGACCATAGCAAACAGTTGATTTAAGAAGAAAGATTCTCACTTAGTGACCTTTAGAATCGGGTTAAATGCTAGTCAGATAGAATTCTTTATTATGAGGTGTAGGTTTTGTAGTGGTTGTACAAATTGTAAAGTTATTCCAGGTGAGAATGTAGTTACGCAACACAGGTTGGTGGTCCTCGATTTTAATTTTAGGAAAAAAGAGTAAGTAGCGGAATCTTCGGGTTGACCCTAGAATCAAGTGGTGGAAGCTTCAGAGGGATGAAAGAATAGCCTTTGTCGATAAGGTAGTTAAGGCGGATGACTGGTCTTCTGATATGGATTCGGATCCAGATACTATGTGGAGAAATATGGCTAAATGTATTAGGACATTAGCTAAGGAAGTGCTTGGGGAATCTAAAGGAAAAGTACCTCTAAATAAGGACGTGTCGTGATGGAACAACGAAGAGAGAGAAGCCGTAAGGAGTAAAAGAGAGTACTATAGAAACTTAGGAAAGTGTAGGAGTGATAAGAATTTTGAAAAATACAAGGTCGCACGAAGAAAAGCTAAAGAAGCTATTAGAAAAGCAAGATCCATAGTTTACAATGATTTATATGAAAAGTTGGATACCAAAGACAATGTGAGAAATATATATAGACTAGTGCGTTACAAGGAGAAAAAAACGAGAGATATTGGTATGGTGAAATGTGTAAAGGACAACAACTACAGAGTTTTGGTTAAGGATGAGGAAATAAAGGAGAGTGGAGGTCGTATTTTGATAAGTTATTTAACGAGAGTCAAGTCTAAGTTTCGAGTGTAGGTAACCTGGTGATTTCGAACAAAGAGGTTAACCGTGCATGTATTTGTCGTATTCAGAAGTATGAAGTCTAAGATGCCCTTATAAGGATGAGATAAAAAAAAAAAAAAAGCAGTAGGACTGGATGGTATACCAATCGAGGTTTGGAAGTATTTAGGTGAGATAGGTATTACGTGGCTGACAAGTCTATTCAACAAGATATATAGAGTTAATAAGATGCCTATAGAGTGGAGGAAGAGTACATTGATTCCTTTGTACAAGAATAAAGGGAATGTTCAAGATTGTGCAAATTACCGCGGGATTAAACTCATGAGTCATACTATGATGCTTTAGGAGAGAGTGATTGAACAGAGGTTACGGGGCATTATACAAATTTCAGATAATCAGTTTAGTTTTATGCCTGGGCATTCCACTACAGAGGTAATTCATTCATTACGGCAGATGATTGAATATTATAGGGAAAGAAAGAATGATTTACATATGGTATTTATTGACCTAGAGAAAGCCTATGACAAGGTGCCTAGAGAAGTAGTTTGGTGGATATTGGCCAAGAAAAGTGTATCGCTAAAGTATATTACTCTTATTAAAGATATATATGAGGGAGCATGTACAAGTGTAAGGACTTGTGTCGGAGTGATTACAGAGTTCCCTATCATTATCGGGGTGCATCAAGGATCAGCACTTTGCCCTTTCCTCTTTATGGCCATTATGGATAAGTTGACCTATACTATATAGGAGGTTGTGCCATGGTGTATATTATTTGCGGATGACATTGTGCAGATTGATGAGACTAGAGTAAATATAAATGCTAAATTAGAGTTGTGGTGATAGACATTAGAATCCAAAGCGCTTCAGAATTAGTAGGAGTAAAGCAGAATATATGGAATGTAAGTTCAGTGGTAATAGAAATATAGTCCAGAGCGTAACTTTGGAAAGTAGAGATATACCGATAGCCGATTACTTCCAATATCTAAGATCTATTATCTAGAAAGATGGAGAGCTCAATAGCGACGTTGCACACCGAGTCAAGGCGGGTTGGTTGAAATGGAGGAGTGCAACTGTTGTAATGTACTATTAAATCTAAAGGGAAAGTTCTGCAGGACAGTCGTAAGACCTACTTTGTTATATGGCACGGAATGTTGGGCAGTTAAAAGGTGTCATATTCAAAAAATGAAAGTAGTTGAGATGCGTATGTTACGGTGAATGTGTGGATATACTAGAAATGATAGAGTCAGAAATGAAACCATTAGGGAAAATGTGGACATGGCATTTATTGAGAAAAAGATGAGAAAAAGGCGCTTGCGTTGGTTTGGTCATGTTCAAAGAAGACCGAGGGATGCTCTTGTTATGATGATTGAGAGATGGAGGCAGGATAAGTTAGACAGAGGTAGAGGCAGGTCTAAAATAATATGGATAGACGTGATTATGAAATATATGTCTTTATTAGATTTGGATGAGAGTATGACATTCGATAGAAGAAAGTGGCGAGAGAGGATTCATGTGGATGACCACACGTTGCCTGACGATGATTCATGTAACCGACCCCAAATTACTTAGAATTAAGGTTTAGTTTGTTGTTGTTTTATATAAATATGTGTGTGTGTATATATAAAATGTACAATATAGAACAATTTTCAGAAGATATATAGAAGATATACAAATCATGATAGACATACAAAGATATACAGAATAATATATAGAAGATATGCAGAATAATATCATATAACAAATATGGTCTAACAAAAACCTTACAATTTGGATGGTGAAGTAAAATTCGACCATAGACCAACTCTCTTTTCGAGACATTATCACTGTCATTTAGAATTCTTAGGTTTAAGAATCTTGGTACGGATTCCCCCGATGTTCAACTTTTACCTCATATTCCTTTATTTATTTATTTATTTTGGTTTTGCTTTTGCAGAATTGCAAGGAATTTAAGCGTGAAAATGAAACTATTTTTCCATCAAGGGTTTGCTTTCAGCTTTCTCTACTTATTGCCATATTCCACTGCTGAAGGCTTTAAGCCTCAGCTGTGTTCAACGCTTAAGGGGACATGGTCGTGTCGTGTATATTTGAATCGCAGAAAGAGCTCAAGGCGCTATGTATTTTTCTTGCTTCCGCGCAAAATAATCATCGACGGATCTTCTATTTGTCACTCTCTATATGAGAAACTTTTTGACTGAAACTACAGACAAAGAAAACAGGTATTTGCAGATTTCTGACAAGAATGTGTAGGTGAAAGAATGTACAAAAACTTATCGTCCAAAGCAAAATAAGTGACCACCAGAGAGAAATAGTAAGTAGATTTCAGAGTCTGAGCACCGAGAGATATTTGGATGACAAATCTGAGTGATAAGAAACTTACATTACGCAATGGTAAAACCATAGCTGGAAATTAAGATTGAAGGCCTCACATCTCAAAACAAAAGAATATGTCATGATTTACTTGAGATTGCCAGTCACAACATAACACAGAGAATATACATCTTCTGCTATACATGTACATGAAAAATAGCCTGTTTGAATTCATCGGTAAAAGCCCTGAATGCATGGTTCAAGATACCTGGGAAATGAAAATCTAAAAAGAATTCAACTAGGGGGGAAAATGAAAAATGAAAAACTAGCAAAATCTTACACAATGCTGATGAATCAAGCTTTTACTCCAGGGAAAATGAATATTAGCCAAGGAGATGGCATTTCAATCAGAAGGTGCAAGTCCACAGATGTCTTTGATGCGTACAGTTACATCCTTCATCAATGGCCGCTCTTCAGGTATGTGAGACGTGCACGAAATGGCAACATGTAAAAGCTGAACCATTTGTTCCTCGGAGTTCTGATATCTGAGTAGCTCAGGATCAAAGATTTCAGTACTCTGACTTTCTTGAACCACTGATTGCACCCATTTGGGAAGATCAATTGCTTCCTCGTCAAAAGCAGTTCTAGGTGCCTTACCAGTCAATAGTTCCATAAGCAAGACACCAAAGCTATAGACATCGGCCTTTTGGGAGACTTTGCGAGAATCGACCACTTCAGGTGCTCGATAGCCTATCAGGTTGGAGATGGACGTGGAGGAAACAAGCTTGGTTATGTAATATTCAGAAAGACATGGATCATAATATTGACTGAGCAGGATGTTTGATGATTTGATGTTGCCATGGCTGAAATTTGATCCCAGGGAGTGAAGATACTCTATACCACAGGCAGCTCCTAAAGCAATTCTGCACCTTATTACCCAAGTCAAGGATGTTCTGTCGGATCCTGTTCCCAACAATGGTGCAATAAAGAGACACCAGGTCAGTCGTTCTTCTTTTTCCCATTCATTCCATTCGTTAATAACTAAACTGCATGTAAAGAATTCTAAACTGCGCATTTGCAAATAAAAAAAATTGAAATTGAAGTGCTTGAACTGCATTATGTTGCACAATTTTGAAAGCTTGTTCATTGATTTTATTTTCTAGACTGAATACAAAATGTTTCTGAAGGAACTTAGTTGTTAATCTTATGGAGACATGTTATTTCAGGTATACTGTGTTCCCTCCATCTATTCAGTATATGCTGCTTATGCCCTGTTCCCAATGCAGGGACCAAAAACATCTCCTAACTTCTATATTCATCTTTATATTATTATTTTCCTAGTATAAAGGCTCTACCATGAATGATTCGAACTTCAGGAATTTTTATGTACATAGAAATTTACCGCCACATAAGGAAAATGTGATCCTTTATAGTGAAATTATCAGAAAATTTTAATTGGAATGTCCTCTTTGCAAGATCATCTTCAAGTAAGCAGATAATCTCGCAGAGTGCTAGGCTAAATTTGTCAAATTTTGGGACTGAAATCACTCACAGAATCATAAAATCTAAACACATGCAGCAGGGACATATGCACAAATTTGCAGAAAATACAATTCAGTAAGAAGCAAAAAGAATTCATAAAATTTTTAAGAGCATCGTAAACTCAAGAAGGCAAACTCCAGATGAAAGCATTGTAAACTCAAGATCCCAATATTCATTTTTAGCCCGGGTATAAGAATATTTACAACAACTAATATGTAAAGGATCATTTCCTACAACTAAAAGTATCATTTGGATGCCAACGCAGAATAGGAAGGCCCCAGCTGAGCAAGAATCTCAACAACTAAAACGTAACTATATTGCTCACACAGAAGCAAAACAGAGGATGGGAGAGAAGAAACTCAGAAAGTCTTACCATGTAAGATGGAGTGCAAGCTTCCCATGGGCAAGGACTCAACAACAAGAAGCTTTTCATCCCTGCCAAAGAAATATGCTCTAAGAGGCACCAAATTCTTATGATTCAAAGACCCCAAATTTTCAACCGTTTCTCTGAACTCCTTTTCAGAAACACAAACATTTCTCAATCTTTTGACAACCACCTCGTCCCCTGTCTCCAAATACGCTCTGTATGTAGTCCCAATGGCACCCTTCCCCAACACTTCAGCTGAAGCTCTCAATAGATCATTCAAGGCAAATACCCGATAATTATCCCCAATAAAAACTAATCCACTGTTCCCACCTCTGCTAACTGCCCTTCTTTCATCATCCTTTGCAGTCATCCTGCTCGACAACCCATTACTGGACCCATACTCTTCCCTTGCGATGATAGGTCTAGGACTCTGGGAATCGTATTCCAGTGGCTTCACTGGAGACGGTGGTAGTGGCGACATCTCAGCCTGCCCGGATTGGTTTCCGCTTCTATATTTCCTCCATGAAATGGACAATACCAATAGTAAGAAAATCAACCCAAAGATGGATCCTACAACAATTCCAGCTATGGCTCCACCTGAAAGCTTACTTCCTCCTCCTCCGTTAGATTGAGGACATGATTCCAAAGGTCCGCCACATAATGAATTGCCCAGAAAAGAGTCAGAGGGAAATTTATTCACCCTCTCTGGAATTGAACCATCCAAATGATTAAAAGAAACATTAAACTGTCGAAGATTTGAGAGACTATTTAGCTGAGGAAGGGAGCCATTAAATTGATTGTTTTGTAAGTACAAGGTTGTTAATTTGCTCAAATTGTTAAACTCTGACGAAATCTGCCCCAAAAATTCATTACTAGCCAGGTTCACAATTAAAAGATTTCTTAATTTGTAGAAGCCATCCGGAATATCACCTGAAAATCGATTGTCTTGCAAGTAAATTTTCTGCAACTCAATGCATAAGCCCAAGTCAGAAGGGAGTGGACCAGAGAGAGAGTTGCGCCGGAGACTAAGGACCCGAAGCCGAGTCAGATTCCCAATTGTGTTCTCGGGCAGCTGGCCAAAGAGGCCGTCACCGGGAAGGCGAATCTCGATCACACGGTTTATAGTTTGTTCGCATTTTACACCTTCCCATTGACATGGGGTAGGACTACTTGTATTCCATCGGAAAGTACGGCCCCTAACCGCAGCCCGTAGGTGCAGAAGGGCCGCTCTGTCGGCTGCTATGTCTGAGAATACCAAGGAAAGGAAAAGAGAGGAGAGGAAGAGGATCAAGAAGAGGTCAAAACGATGGAGATGCTGTTGAGGCCCCATTTCAGCATGAGCTTACTTCTGAAAACTTGGACTTGCACTATAAAATCATGAACTGGAGTCAACGGTCATAGATACTTGTGTTGATCTTTCCTTCCGCGTTGAGTCACGGATGCTATGAAGAATTATTTAATAAAAAATTATTAAATATAAGATAAATATGAATTTAATTATTAATAAGATAAAAAATATTATTTATTGTAAATATATAATAATTTTTTTAAAACAAAAATTATTTAAATTAATATTATCTTAAATTGAAAAAAATTTCTTTCCAAACACAATCTAAGTAAAGTCATTTCCTTTTCTTGAAGTTAATCTATCACTAAAATTATACAAGTAAAAGGTTTGAAATTTATTAATTAAAAGTGGAATTCAGCCGTGATATTTGATTTTGTAGACATTGCATTGTTAACTAATTGAAAAAGCATACCTATATTAAATAATTCTTTCTATTATTCTCCTTAGTAATTATAACTTTTGTGACTTTTTTATTTATAATTATCGGTGATATTGTGAAATGAATAATTTATTTATAAATTTTTTTAATTATACCTTTATGATTTAGTACTCTATTAAATTATAATACTAACTAATTTTAAATTTTCAAAATAAGGATAATTCAAATTTTCTCTTAAAATTATAATATATTAGAATTTCCTTAAATATATAGTATTCAAAAGTAACCCGTATTATTCAACATTGAAGTGAAGAAATGATAGAATACACTGAATACAGATCAAACTCGCAACACATCGGCTTGAAGCTTCATTGATTGCTCCGATCTATGATTGAATATTTTCCAATATCTGGAAGTCGTCTACGATGAATAAACTAGAAAGTGTCAAATATTGTTCAAAGAAAATTCTTCTTTACTTGAGAATTGACAATCTCTAGAACACAAAGGAATTCAACATTTTGATTATATTATTCAAAAAGCTAAATAGAGACCAAATTAATGCGCACCAATCAACACGAATTTGAAATCCTAGTATATACAAATGAAACAAAGAATGTGAAGATTTTCTTGCAGTTCGAAAATCTTTTTTATTGCCTTTGACTATTGGCTAACATGATTGAGTATTTTGAACATAATAGAGTGATAATTATACTTGTTTTATTAAACATAAAATGGCTCCGCTTGTAAAATTATTCGTATTACTATTTCTAGTTCAAAATAATTTTGTTTAAAAATTTTATATAAGGACAAAATTAGTTATTAAAAAACTATTAATTATGAGATAACAATATATTGTTCTTTTTTAAAATTTAAAAAATTAACTAATCAGTAAGTTAATTAAGTACTATAATAAATATAATAAAGGTATAAGTGAAAAAAAAAACAATAATTACATCCTTGAAAATTGAAACTAATAGATATTTAAAATAATTTTTTCCTAAAGTAACTTATTTTAAAATGAAAAGAATAAATTATTAAATCTTAATTTTTAATAGCATATAATTTATAATATTTGTGACCTTGTAAAAGTTAAAAAGAAAAAGCCAATATAAACAGATATTTGTTATGAATATCTTAAAATTATTGGAAGCTCCATTAATTAGTGGAGGCTCTACTATTTATGGATTTATGTGAATTATTAGAGAAGATTTTTATGAATGTCCACCATTTAGTGGAGACACCACTAATTAAGATTAGTGAAAGATGATGTATGCCATGATGTATTCCACTAATTAGAATTCTATAAATAGAGCTATTCTCTAAACTTGTAATATACTATTATTTTGTGAAAGAAATATTAGAGAAAATTGTGAGAGAAAAGAAAGAGAGAAATTCTTGTGCAAAGAATAGTTAGATTTTTATTAGTGTATAGTATGTAGATTTTATTTTAACACTACCCAAATTTTACAACACGTTATCAGCACGAGTCTCTACCGTTACAAAAGCCAGAAAACTAAGCACAAGTCTTTGTCGTTATTAAAGCCAGATGACAGGTACACATTTATTAATCTCTATGGCTAAACTCAAATTTATAGCCCTTGATATTTCTGATGGGTTCTCGATACAAAAATGTATCTAAATGCTGAAAAGAAAAATTTGACCACCTGAAGATAGTCGTACTATCAACTGCACGGTATGTATGATTGCACCTGAAGTTGCAAGATTTTAAAACTGTGAACTCCGCAATATATAAAAAAAAAATTACATCTCAATTAAAATTATGCGGAGAAAAGGTTATTAATGAAGATATATTGGAGAAGACATTTCTACACATTTCATGCCTCGAATATTATCTGCAGCAACAATATCGAGAAAAATAGTATCCAAAGTTGACAAATTTAACATGAGTTATTATTGAGAAATCATGAAGCCAAATGAATTGGCTCAACAACACTCCCATAAGTGAATGTTGTTGGCTCCAGCAGAGGTCATCGTTCTAGTCGTAGTTGTGGCAGTGACTGTGGTTATGGTCATGGACACACTCGATATTTCTCTTTATCACAGAGAAATACTGGCCACCTGAAGTGAAATAGAAAGGGAAAAGAATATTTCAATTAATAATAAGCATCACATCTTTTATTCATATCACTAATGTTCACATGAACTTGAGGATACATGTTTGTAGTTGCTATTTTGCAATTGAATTGACAAATTTAAGATGAATGTTTGTAATTGTTCTTTTTCAATATTTGTATTAGAGGAAGACAAACAATTAGTAATTATGAACTTCAGCTCCTCTTCTTCGGCATCCTCCTCCTTTTCCTTCCCCTTTGAGCCAGCATCTAGACTAGCAGCAGAATTAGCCGTGAAATTACTGCGCAATGAGTCTTGGGATTTTATGATCCCCTTAAGTTTATTATACTTAAGTTTCTCATTATATTTGGCCTTGAAGCTTGCTTGTCTCCATTTTTGTGTTTGGTCCTCTAACTGCGTATCAGGATTTTCTTCCACCAACTGCTTTTCACATTTCAGTATCTCAATGGCTTCTTTCAACTTCTTCTCAGCCATATTTTCTCCTTCTTCTTTATTTTGCATCTCCTGTAAATCGAAGTGATATCATCGGTTATTTACTTATAAATTTTTCATAGTTTCATACTTGCAAATTATAAGTGTATGTGAGAGAGAATCTAAACATTCTGAATTAGGGTCTCCAAGCTCATTAACTTCCTGTGAGGCCATCGACGAATTCCTAACTCCCTACATCTTTTCTTGAGACGGGTTATGCCAATATTCAGTTCTTTGGCTACGCTCTTGATTGGCAGGTAAAAGTACTGTGAAATGGTTTCTCTTGATAGTGTCTGGGAGTTATTACCCTTCTTCTCTCTCTGCCTCTTAATCCTTTTATTCTCTATAGGAATTTTGTCTGAAATAATATCTTGAACTTTGATATTATGCATGTCATGGGTACTCACTCCAAATTCGTTACCAAGACTACTCATTATTTCGCCTAGAAAAAGAAAAATAATATTAGTAAAGATAATATTATTCAAAATTCATGTTTGAATATATGATAACCTGGAATCATATTTTGGCTTTATTCAAAATCCATTAAGGAGTAGAAAGGATCATGTACAAGCATATCCTCATTCAGAGGAATAGCATCAAGAGGAACAATATCAAAAGTAGTCTCTTGCGTGGGCAGATCAAATTGGTCCCAAGCAGTATGTTCACTGATTTACATCAAAACAAACTAAAAGATAGTTTAATTTCATTATCAAGCACACTAAAAAAAAAAAAAAAAAGGAAGCCCTTAAAGGTATCTCACTTGAAATTAGGAGGAAGCGGTTGGTTTGGAAAGGACAACATATTAAAATCTTCTGCGTTAGAATTAGGAGAAAGCGGTTGGCTTAGAAAGGAAAATACATCAAAATCTGCTGCAGAAACCAAGTCAAAATTTGACCATGTCTCAAATGAATTACGAGTTTCCATATCTGCTTTGTGGTTTTTGTTTTTTATATTTACTAATGACTGATGATTGAGATATATATCGATACACACACACACACATATATATATATATATATATCTGTATGAGGAAGAAGAAGATGTAGATGGTAGGTAGAGGGTCGGAAGAGAAGAAAAGATAAGAGAGGAAGAGGAAAAGTCAGTACGGGAAAGAGAGAAAAAAAAAGAGATTTTTATAATAAATGTCTTGGCATTTCCTACTTGTCATCATATTCTTACATTTCCTTTTCTTTTTTCATTATTCTCTTATGAAATCATTATTCCCTAAATTAGGGGGAGAACAGAAACAGTATAAGAAAGATCTTGATTGGACAACATCATAAATTATCTTGATTCGCATACAAGCGTGTGTGAACTTGAAGTTCAACAGTATAATGCATTTGTAAAGAATTGTAAATCAAATGCCAGATGCTTTTGTTGACTCCAGAAGAGTAACAAAATCGCATATTCCAGCTATAAATACTCCTATTCAACTTGAACTTCTAGTAGAATAAAAGATTATACCTATAGCTGTTGAGCCAAAAACGCGCCAGAAGCGTTGCCGACCTCTTGGTTCTAAAGATAAAAATTTTCGAAAGAAAAGAGGATTAAATGTTCCAGATGTTCATATTGATGACAAAGAATCAGAAGTTGATGAAAGTAATATTGAAATTTCTATCAATTATACCACTTCCGGTAGAAGTTGGAATCGGATAGAAACTGTTATTGATAATATATTTGCATACAATATATCTCTCGATGTTATACAGGATAACGATGATCCTGAACCAATATCAATTGATGAATGTCGGCATAGAAAAGATTGGCTACAATGGAAAGATGCGATTCAATCGGAGTTAAATACACTGACAAAACGTGAAGTCTTCGGACCTGCAATCTGAACACCAGAAGGTGTAAAACCTATTGGCTCTAAATGGATATTTGTGCGAAAGCGCAATGAAAATAATGAAACCATACGATATAAAGCACGGTTAGTAGTCTAAGGTTTCTCACAAAAACCAGGTATTGATTATAATGAAACTTATTCTCCTATTGTTGATGCTATTACACTCCGATATCTTATCAGTTTGGCATTACATGAAAAAATAGATATGTGCCTATTAGACGTTGTCACTACTTACTTGTATGATATTACATGAAAATCCCTGTAGGATTTCATATGCCTGCAGCATATAAACGCTATCATCGTGAAAATTACTCTATCAAATTGCAGAAATCATTATATGGCCTGAAGCCATCTGGGCGCATGTGGTTCAATCATCTTAGTGAATAGTGATGGAAAGCAGGATTTAAAAATGACCAGGTATATCCATGTGTTTTTATTAAGAAAATTGATTCTAAATTTGTGACATTAACTATATATGTTGATGATAGTAATCTTATTGGAACTCCTGAAGAACTCCAAGAAACAATTGATTATTCGACATCAAGGATGGTTGTAAAATTACACTTTGCCTTGGTTTACAAATTGAACATTTGGCAAATAGAACATTTATTCAACATATACAGCAAAAGTTCTAAAAAGATTTGGCATGGACAAAGCACATCCATTGAGTATTTCAATGATCGTCCGGTCATTAGATGTGAATAAAGATCTTTTCTAACCTTAAGAAGATGATGAAGAACTTTTTGGTCCTAAAATGCCATATCTAAGTACAATTGGTACATTGATGTATCTTGCTAACAATATACGACCAAATATTTCCTTTGCTGTCAATTTATTAGCAAGATTTAGTTCTTCACCAACATAACGACATTAGAATGGAATTAAACAAGTCCTCCGATATCTCCAAGCAGCTACTTCTTCAAATTATGCTGAAATTACAGCCATTCATGAAGCAAGTAGAGAATGATTCATTATATCCAAGAAAGTTGTGGATTATCATATATCAGAGATATTCCAACTCCTCTTTATGAAGAGAATGCAGCTTGTATAGCGCAATTACGAGGAGGATATATTAAAGGAGATCGGACACAACATAGGTCACCAAACTCCAAAAGAAATGTGAAATTAATGTGCTTCAAATTCGGTCATGTAACAACCTCGCAAATATTTTCACGAAGACTTTACCGACTGCAACATTTGAGAAGTTGAGATATAAAATCGGTATGCGTCGGTTTAAAGATTTAAAAGAATCACCTCATCATGTGGAGTAATAAACAGACATATAGAATAGTGTACTCTTTTTCCTTGACTAGATTTTTTTCCCACTGGGTTTTTATCTAGTAAGGTTTTAACGAAGCATATTCTTTACGTAATGGATGTACATCCAAGGGGGAGTGTTATGAATATCTTAAAATTATTGTAAGCTCCATTAATTAGTGGAGGCTCCACTAATTATGGATTTATGTGAATTATTAGAGAAGATTTTTATGGATGTCCACCATTTAGTGGAGATACCACTAATTAAGATTAGTGGAAGATGATGTATGCCATGATGTATTCCACTAATTAGAGTTCTATAAATAGAGTTATTCTCTAAGTTTGTAATACACTATTATTTTGTGAAAGAAAGATTAGAGAAAATTGTGAGAGAAAAGAAAGAGAGAAATTATTGTGTAAAAAATAATTAGAGTTTTATTAGTGTGTAGTATGTAGGTTTTATTCTAACACTACCTAAATTTTATAACAATATTTGAATTTTTCGGGATATTTTATAAACAGATTTGCTATTCTTTATTATTGCACGGAAACAGAATGCAACTGTTTCTATCAAGAATCTCAATACGTTAGCATACAAACAAATGTGTTGCACAGTGGGAGCTGCTGTACTACTTGTTTTTATTCACTTTGTGCCTTTCTTTTCTCTCTCTCTCTCCTCTCTCTCTTTTAAATTACTTCGCGGATTCCTAACTTTGCCTAACCGTGGAGCCTGGAGGTGGGTCGTCCGTTCCGCCCCTGGCATTTTTTTTTTCTTTTTTTTAACTCTTGAATCTATTCTAAATATCAAGTCTAATTCCTTCAAAAAATATTCACATACGTTCGATTTTGCTGAATTACATATAGAAAATGTTTTAATATTCTAAAAGAGAGAATATTGAAAGAAACTATTAGTTTTGTACAGAATATTATTAAAAGAAACTCTTTGTTTTATACTTGTTAGGTCCTAAGGCTGTGCACCTGAAATAGAAAGATTCTGTTTGTTTTAACTATTACGGTTCTGTTCAGTTTTGAATTTATATTAAAAATTCGATTTGATTTTTTTAAAATTAAAAATTAAAAATTAAAAATTAAAAAATAAATTATTTTTAATTAAAAAATATATAATTAATATTAAACTATTATTTATTTATATAAATTATAATTTTTTTAATATTTGATTCGATTCATTATTTGGGTTTGGTTTGATTTTGTCCAAATTTTATAAAATGAACTGAAAACCAAAATTTGAAATCAAAATAGAATAAAAAACCGAATGAACGCTAGAATCCTTTATATTGGATAATTTGTAGGATGAAATTGTATTATTTGCATTTCAACTACAAAATAGAATTCCATGAAGGAGAACTGACAAGATTATGTAAGGGCTGTGAAAGTGTGGGATGTGAACGTAAGAAAAAAAATAGATTTAAAAAATTTGATTGCATGTTCGTTGATCATATTGAACACAATATTGCATATATTTTTTATTTTACAAAGCATTATTGCATGTTCGTTTATTGTTGGGACAAAAAATACTAAATTATTTGAAAATATTTTTTCACTATCTAATAAATATTTTTTTTGCACCTATTGAGAAAGTTAAAGAAAACTTTAATGATGAATTATAAATGAGCAACAGGCCTTGAAAAGAAGTTTCTTTTAGGAATGATTTTTCTATTTTTCTTACTACCAATGATCTATTTACTTTGTTAGATTCTATCTCTTCTTTTGAAGCATATTTAGAGAGAAGTAATGAAAATTGAAATTGATTGAATTTCACAAGATGAAGCATGGGTTTTGGTTGATTTGTTTATAGAGCAAAATCAATTTGTTGTAAATGGATTTTCAAAAGGATGTTTAACTCTGATGGTTCCACAAATAAATTAAAAGCACATTTAATAATAAAATAATGATTATCTTTATACGTTTGCTCCGCTCAATACAATTTCTTCAAATAAAGTTTTACTTATTTTTGCTTCTATTCATAAACTTTTTATCCATCAAATGGATGTTAAAACTATCTTCTTCTTTTTTTTAAAAGGTAACTTAGAGGAAGAAATTTATATAGCACAATATATTTGTCCAAGGATAAGAAAATAAAGTTTATAATCTATTTAAATCTTTTTATGGCCTTAAAAAAGGCTTGTAAACTGTTATAAGAGAAATTTGAAAAGGTTGTATTAATTAAGTGATGGGTTTTCACGCATTAAAATGGTGTGTGCGTGTATATGTATACACACACTAAAATTGTAGTTAATGAATGTGTTATCATTAGTATATATGTAGATGACATACTTATATTTGGTACTAATTTGTATATTGTGAATGTAGTAAATATTTTTTAACAATAAATTTTGATAGGAAAGATTCAACTGAAGTTAACACGATATTGGTTGTCAAAGTCATAATGAGAGGAGATGGTTTTATGTTGTCGAAAACTATTACATTAAGAAACTTCTTTAAAAGTTTGAAAATTATAATGTGATTCCTATGAGCATGCCTTATGATGTTAACACTCAATTGAAAAATATTCGAGGCAATCCAATTACTCAATCTAAATATGCTCAGATTATTTAGAATTTGATATATTTGATGTTGGGATGGGTAATGGAAGCAACACATAAATATAGAGAAAGATGAAAGAAAATAAATAAATAAATAAATAAATAAATAAAACAGAATACGAAAATTTAACGTGATTCAGTCACTCAATTAGACCTACATCCACCACCCCAAAGGGAAATACTTCACTATGTAATTTTTGGACGGACAAAATTACAAATCCTCACAAAATAACTCAAGGCCCAAAAATCTCCCAATTTACTAGGCTCAATGAGTTGTTCACTCTCCCCAAAACAATACTAACATATTTATAGGGAAATATATCCTTCCTTACCATTTCTTAAGTTATCCCATGTGGGATTGAGAAAAACTCAACAAATCCTCCTTTTTTTTTCTCAATTTCTCAAATTACAACAAAATTTGAAAATTTAACTCTATTCCCAGTCCTTGTAGTCTTCTTATCTGTTGCTTCTTCCATTTTACTTCTTTCAAGTCGCTTCTTCAAGGAATGACCATTAAGATGGTAGATGTTTTTGCTCTTCTTTCTTCCTTGCATAACCAAACAGTTCCCTTTGTATATTTTGCAACACTGCCCAACTCCAACATACTTGTCTCCTTTTGATGCCATCACACCTAATGAAATAACGTTGACACTAGAATCAAGAACATCCCTTACATCAGGAAGTATTTTGACTTCATCATTATGGAGCTTAAGGCAGATTCGTCCAATGCCTTTAACCTTCATCTTAGAGTTGTTTCCCACATTGATATGGCCAAAGTTCCCCAATTGCAAATTATCGAACATGTCTTGGTCCTTGCAAATATGCAAGTTTGATGTAGAATCCATTATTCAATTTAAATACTTCTCATCAACAGTATCATCCGAACATCTCATCAATAATAGATCATCACCTATGACCATATTTATAAAGGAATCGCTTACTTTGGCCTTACCCCTCATTTGTTCTCTTAGAGCTTTTAAATCCCCTTTTATTTTTGGACAATGACTTTAGATGTGACCAATCTCCTCACAGTAATAGCATTCAAGGTTGCTATTATCACCATGTTAGGATTTTACTCTTCCTTGATCACATCTTCTTTTGCTTCGACTCCTTCCTCTTCTCTAACTCTCTATAGCTAGTACTCGACTACTTTCAAATTAATTTTTTTTTATCATCTGGTAATTTTCTTTTAAAGACTTCGACACACCATTCAGTTGCAGTGTGCTTTTTCCTACTAGCAGTGACTGCACCAATAGCGTGTAACATTTGGGTAGAGAAGCCAACAAGAGCAATGCTTGCTCCTCATCTTCAATCTTCTCTCCTAAATTTTCAAGTCGAGATAGAAACTCATTAAATTTATTTATATGGTCAATAATATTACCTCCTTCTTCCATCTTAAGCGAATATAGATCTATTTTTATCTTCAAGCGGTTAGTCAGTGTTTTCGATGCATGATTTTTATCTAAAGTCTCCCACATCTTCTTAGGCGATGTCTCCTTCAACACTGTAATTTTAATATGTGGAGTCAATGTTGATCAAATAGTACTAACCGCCCTTTTCTAAATAGTATACCGTAGCGTACTGCTGAGAATAAATAATAGGTATACAACAACATACCAAGTACACCACAGCGTACTACTCAGTATTAATAATAAGTATACTACAGCATACCAAATGTACCGTCGCACACTCTTGCCACCATAAGCCAGGGGTCCCAATCCTGATGTTAATCACCATTGAGGCGGTAAGGAGTCAGACGCACCGAGTGTCCCCATGCGGCATTCAGCGAATGACTCAAAAATAAGAAGCGCCCGCAGACGCAACAATTGCCAGGTGCTAAACGACTAGCCAGGAAGACTCATCTCAATGTTCTGTCATCCTGTTTGCAGTAAGATAATCATCAAAACTAGTTAAGTTACTTGGGGTCGTCTATCTCTAACATGAGCTAGTACAAAGATTAAAGTCCTTACTGAGTACTCAATGTTACCAATACCACCCTACAGACTGATCAGGCCAGAGGGTTATCTGATCCCATAGGATTTTCAAAACAAATATTTTTGGGGCAAAATATTATTTTTCAGAAATTGATCCCACTGACTCACAAGTCAGATAATAATTCCCATAGGCTCCGCAGGGCCAATCAATTCATTCCATAGGTACATCAGGCCAACAAAATAATTTACGGGATCAAAATGTCATTTTCAAAAGTTAATCTCATCTCAAGAGATCATTTTCTAAAACTATGTCAAAACAGGATAAAGAGTTCTTTTTATACATCCAAACAAGTTTCTAAGAGCATTTGAGTCATTTTGCCTATACCCAATCTCAAAATTCTTTTCCAGGGTATTTGGGTTATTTTGCCCATACTTGATTCCAAAAGACTTTCTGAGGGTATTCGGGTCATTTTACTCTTACCCGATTTGAAAAGTATTCACAAAAGTTCTAATAAGGATATTTCAGTCATTTACCAAATTCCCGATTCCAAAGGTTTCCATAAAACATTCAAATAAGGACATTTGGATTATTTTTCAAATACCTGATTTTCAAAGAAACTTATTTTAAGAAATCCAGAATTCCAATCCTAAAAGAGGATTAAATTCAAAGTTTCCAATCATGTTTCCACAAAATGTTCCAATAAGGACATTCTAGTTAATTTGTGAATACCCGATTCCAAAAATAACCATTTTCTAAAAATTCCAAGTGTTTAATCCAAAAAGGAAGAAATTCAGAATTTGCTGCAAATTTGGCCATGTCACGGAGGCATGTATGGGGGAAAAAATGAAAAGGAAGGAATAGATGGCGTATCTCAGGACTGATGGAAATAACAAGGGGCAAAAAGAAAGGACACACAAACGGACAAGGCCTTTGTCTGCACCGGTTGGATAGAACCAACAGCTGAGATCACCTTTGCCTGGTGAGACAAGACCTATACGCAATGATAAAGGGAAACAACCTGTCCGCTGTATTGACCAGGATAACATGCATAGCACACAGCTTGTGCCTGTGTACAACGAGCAAGGGATGGGCAAGTCTGGCACCAAGGACATGCACGGCCAAAGTGGGGCTGTTGCACATGATGCACCATCCTCATCTGTTGGACAACGAAACCAGATCAAGGATAGAAGAGGTCGGTCCAGGGTAAGGTGTATGGGACGCCTACATTGGCAATCAAAATCATAGTTTCATGTACATTTTGGAAATAAAAATTCTGTCTCTCCTACTAGGATTAAAGGCTTGTTGATGATGTTCCAAAGGCTATGGGGAATGCTGGTAAGGCAACCGTTTAGGCAACAAAATTTATTTGTTCGGTATGAAAGAAATATGCACAACGTAGTATTGACTTGATTAGTGCCCAACGGGTACTAATTAGTCCCCAATGAGAGTAGCATGCTGGAATATTCGAGGGTTCAACATGACCCTCAAGCAACACGGGGTTCGGGATTTTATCTCTAAACATCGTGTAGACGTTATCGATTATTGGAAACAAAGCTGACTGTTGTTAGGTTGGACAATATTCTACAAACTAAATTTTCTAATTGGTCGACTGTACATAACTTGGTGGAATCTGATGGGGGTAGAGTAGTCATCTTGTGGAATGGTGCAAGGATGGACATCCACTTAATCCACTGCACGCCTCAGGCTATTATTGTGCGCATCATATGTAAGATTTCTCATGCTACATATTTCTTCACTTTCGTCTATGCTTACAATCTATTGTGGCACGAAGGAGTTTATGGGAGGCTATTCAGTACTTATCTTCATCGTTGTCGGAGGCACGGATCCGTATGGCTGATTTTAATTCTTATCTACATGTGGATGATAAACTTGGCGGTACCATGCCTTCAACATATGAAATCAGGGACTTTGCGTCATTATGTGCTGACACTGGCCTGGAGGACCTCCCCTATGTCGGGCTGCAGTTTACTTGGACAAATTCAAGGGTGTGGTCCAAACTTGATAGAGTTATGGGAAATGATTCATAGTTCCAGTGCTCTATCCATGCATCAGTGGAATTTTTCCCCATTGGGTGCCTATCCGATCATAGTCCCACCATTTGGTCAGTGGGGGTTTTGTGTGTCCATTCAGGTTTCTTAATTTATGGGCTAACCATGACTCGTTCCAGAATATTGTAAAAGGGGTTTGGGATCGGACATACTTGGGTTTTCACCAGTTCACCCTCTGTTGTCATTTGAAAGAGCTTAAGTGGGACTTACGAAGATTAAACAAACTGGAATTCTCTCACCTGTCTGATCGTGTTGAACAAGCGAACCAGGCTATACTCAATGCCCAACAGCTATTACTTGCCAACCCTGTGGATCAGAATCTTATTGCACACTTCAAGGAGTGTAAACGATCGGCATGTCATATCGTAGAGGCAGAAATGAAGTTCTACCAGCAACTTGCTAAAGGAAGGTATGTGGCTCACGCTGACAAGAATACACGTTACTTCTTCAACATTGTCAAACAAAATAAAAAGAGGAGCTTCATTGCTTCGATTCTCAAGGAGGATGGTAATATGACTGATAGTCCAAAGGCTCTTGCTAATGAATTTATGGAATATTACCAAAAACTTCTGAAGACTAGGGTGGATTGCCAGGGAATCATTGTGGACTTTGTTCGTATTGGTCCAATAGTACCTCATGACCTGAAGGAGGACTTGGTTAGGGACGTTACTGTCCATGATATTAGATTAGCCCTGTGGGACATTGTCAATTGCAAAGCTCCCGGCCCAGATGGATACTCTGCCTTATTTTTCAAGAAAGCTTGGGGTACGGTTGGACAGAGTCTATGTGACACTGTTCCAGAATTCTTCACTTCTGGCAGAATTCTAAAGTAGATTAACCATTCTATTATTACCCTGGTTCCGAAAACTGATCATGCAGAGAGGGTGGGTGACTATCGACCAATTTCTTGCTGTACCGTGGTGTATAAGATTATTTCTAAAATTTTGGCAGACAAACTTAAACTGCTTGCTCCTTATCTTGTGGACATATCACAGTCAGCATTCGTACAAGATAAACTCATGACTGATAATATCTTGCTGGTTTAGGAGCTTATGCGTATGTACAGTAGAATAAGAGTTTCTCCTCGATGTACAATTAAGGTGGACCCAAGGAAGGCTTATGACTCCATTAACTGGGATTTCTTACTGGATTTACTTACTGAGCTTGGGTTCCCACATCTTTTCTTGAACTGGATTGAGCAGTATATGACCACTACTTCGTTCTCTGTTGCTATCAATGGGACTGTGCAGGGTTTCTTTACTGGAGCTAAAGGTCTGCGCCAAGGGGATCGGTCTCTCCACTGTTGTTTGTCATTTGTTTAGACTATTTCTCACGGGTTGTCAAAGTGCACACACTTGGGACTTTATTCAACTATCATCCCAAGTATAAAGGTCTAAGGATTACTCACCTTGCATTTGTGGATAACCCTATGTTGTTTGCTAGGGGTGATTATTCTTCTATCCACATTCTCCTTGGCTGCCTAGAAGAATTTAGAGATGCTCGGGTCATGAAATCAATAAGGATAAATCCAATATTTGTCTTGCTGGGATCCGAACGACTGATCAGGAGAGTATTCTGGATGATACGGGCATACCTATTGGGGAATTTCCGTTTCGCTACCTTGGCTTGCCAATCATGAATGGTAAAATTTAGCTAACTTTCTACAAACCATTGCTTGATAGAATTGGCTCATACATTGGCCGATGGTCTGCTCATTCTCTTTCTTATGCTGGGCGCTTCCAACTGATCTAATCTGTTCTCCAAGGGGTTTAGTGTTTCTGGTTGTCCATTTTCCCTACGCTGTCTACTGTTTTTTGTCAATTGGATGGGATGACTAGGGACTTCCTATGGGACTCAAAGAATTCTTTGGTTGCTTGGAAGAATATTTATCTTCCAAAGACTGAGGGCGGACTCAGATTGAGGAACTTGCAGACTTGGAATGGAATGCTACTGTCTAGAATCATTTGGGACATATAAGCTGAGAAACAATCCTTGTGGTCAAATGGTTGGACCATTATTATTTGAAGGGCAGATTTGTATAGGAGATCGAACATCACAGGGAACATTCCCCCTTGTTTCGTAGACTGTTAGCAATTAGAGACATGATCCTGGAGGGGGAACGGGATACTCACAGTGTGGCTGATCTTCTTCATTCTTGGGCCATGAGTACTACTTTCACTTCTCTTGCTTACGACTATCTGAGATCAACTGCACAGAGAGTTTATTGGGCTAATACTATTTGGAAGTAGGGCCGGACCCCCAAACATTCATTCATACTTTGGTTGTGTGCTAAGAGAAGGCTTAAGACCAAGGATGCACTTGTGTTCCGGCTTGATGACTTGTCCTGTCCATTGTGTAAGACACATCCGGAAACGACTAACCATCTATTTTTCAAATGCTCAGTTTCTGCTATTATTTGGATGGAAGTGAAAAGGTGGTTGAGTTTACCACAAGCATTGAATTCGGCCAAAGCTTGTCTTAGGTGGTATAAGCGTGCCAACCGTGGTTCTTTGTGGTTTACTGCGTCTAAGACTATTGCTTTGGTTGCCACATTTTACTACATCTGGAATACTCGTAACAAGGCCATTTTTGAGGGTGAAGTCTGCCAACCGTTGGATATTGCAAAAAAGATTAAAACACATGTATACACTATTATTTTTACTTTGTACCCTAATGTTGTGACTAGTTTTGAGGACTGTATTGATAACCAATAGTTTGTAGTCTCCTTAATTGTAAACTAGTAAAACTGTGTAAATAATTTTTTATAAATATTAATCCATTTACATTTGCTAAAAAAAAAAAAAAAAGGTTTCCAAGCCAATTATGATGTTCGTTCGAGACCAAAATGGCATAAAATAAATCTTGCTCAGAAAAACCTTAAACATATTTCAGGATTTCTAAAACGGTATAAAACATAGCATCTCATAGAAAAGTAAAGCACACTAGCTTTCAAAAGGTTTTAGAAATCAAAGGGACTTATCTCGTGTCCTAATTAACTCTTCCCAATAATGGCCGTTTGACCCCATTTCCTCCGTTTTCAACATATCGTTGGCCGTTCATTGATAAACCTATACCAAATATCATTTTTCGGTTAAATTATCTTGGTCGAAAAGTAGCCAACGTCCAGTTGACATGCCCGACGGGTAGCTGATGTTTAGCCGATGAGGTTGATGGTTAAGGAAAACATTCAACTTTCATTCACGTCGTTTTTTCGTCACTTGTTCAATAATTTCATTTTCCTTTTTCCATATCCTTCCTCCCTTCATATACAAGGGCTTAATTCCATATTTCTCATTCATTTAATCCAAAATCACACAATTATTCTTCTTTAAGTTCATTCACTTTCCAAGTAAAATCCTGAAATTTCGCCGCTTTGACACATAATTTTTTTTCGCACATAACTTTCAATCCACAACTCTGATTTGGCTCTATTATATACCAAAATGACCATAAGACTCTTAAATTTAATTATATATAGGCCTTTTTTAATGTTCTAGTTCTTGTGACCTAATACAGGGAAAAAACAGTCCCAATAGTTTTGCTCCAATTCTACTAGTAATGCTATCCTTTGTTTTCCTCTAGCCTTTAACACCTTGAGAATTCCCCTGACATTGGCTCAATTTTTGTTTCTTGAATAGAATGGACCTGGCACCTAGTCTATTGGCTAGGCCTGGAGCCAGGTCTGTTCTGAAATTGTTCACTTTCTGCTCGAAATCTACTCAAATCTGCACATATTTGTCAAAAATACTTTTTGCAAGTAAAATGTCAAATAGGAAAGAATATGCCTAGTTATCACAATAAATGTATCTCAAAATAACCTCAAATAATTAGGAAAATATTGGTAATTTTAGCCACTATCAATTCCCCTACACTTGAACATTTGCTTGTCCTCAAGCAAAACATTTTAGTCTAAGAAAAATTATTAAGAAAACACAAGTCTTTACTCATTCAAAAATCTTCTTACATCATACCCCAGGATTATAACTTCCTCCAAACTTTAGATACAACTCTTGTCATTCACACATTTTAAAAACAATTCAAACTTTGAAATATTGGACAAGACATCACAAAACTTTTAAATTCAAATTAATCAAGTGTATACCTTAGTGTAAGAAAATTATTTCACCCTTCAAGTTACAATACAGACAACATGAATCACATAAGTCAGGCCATCTACTAACTCAAGCATTATAAATCCAAAAATTGCACAACTCACGTCATGATGTAAGGAAAGCACTCCAATCTTTTTCTCTATTTTTTCTAATGACTTAGAGAATCACTACTAGAATCTAGGCAATTAGCCACAGAAACTGGCATAGGAGATCACCCACAAATCAGCCACAGACCAGCCACGAAAATTTTTAAAAGGTTGTGAATATATTGATCAAAGATTTTCATGGTTGATTAGTAAGAGATCAACCACGAAAAATATCCGTGGCTGTTTTGTGGCCGATCACCTATGAATTAGACACTAAAAATTTTAAAAAATTTTGATTATATATTGATAACAGATTTTCGTGGCTAATTCGTAGGTGAATCCGTCACGAAAACGTTCGTGGCTAATTCAACCACGAATCACCCACGAAAATCTTTTGAATTGACCATGAATTAGCCACGGACATTTTCGTGGCTGATTCGTAGGCGATTCACATACGAATCAGCCACGAAAATATTTTATTAATATATAATTATTTTTTTAAAATTTTTCGTGACTGATTCGTAGGTGATCAGCCACGAAAATATACGTGACTGATTCGTGGGTGAATCAACCACGAAAATCTTTTATCAGTATAATGATATACTGGTAAAAGATTTTCATAGCTGATTTGTGGTTGATCTTTTGTGGCTGATCACCTACGAATTAGCCACGAAACCCTTTTATCAATATATAATTATTTTTTTAAAATTTTTCGTGACTGATTCATAAGCAATCAGCCAATGATATTTTTTGTTGCTGATCTCCTACAAATTAACTACAAAAATCTTTCATCAATATATATATATTTATAAATAAATATTAATATATATAGATTAATATTTGTTTATATATAACTATTTTTATATAAATATATAAAAAATATTTTTAAATATAAAAATAAATATTTATAAATATATATATAAATACTTATTTATTTTATATGTATTTATAAATATTTATATATATAAATATTTATAAATATAGATATATAGATAAATATTTATAAATATATAAATATTTAGCTATATAAATAAATATATTATATAGATACATATGTATATATATATATATACATATATATATATACACACACACACACATATATATATATATTGTTGGGAATATGCCCTCTTAGACTAGTTTTTTGGTGAAAATATCGAATATGTTTATAAAAGAATTTATTTGTTGGAAATTGTTTGTGAAATAATTTTCTTTATTTGTGTACATTTTCATTTGGAACAGACCTATTGTGTATAAATAAGTGATCCATGTGAATGGAGGCCTTTCATAGTAAGGTATGGATCATGGGTTATTTAAACACAAAAACAGTTGTTCTTAACCGATTGATGAGGATAGGAATCTCGTCATGTTTTGGTTATTATGTTATGAATTCCAAGTAGGGAATAATTTACCTTTAGCCAGTGAGTAGTCCACTCACTTCATGACATAAGCGTATTTCGAATACGTAGAACAGGACCTGTAGTAGTGGTTTCTAAAAAGTACTATATGGTAGAAACCTAGTTTACTACCGCTACAATGTGGACTAGTACTGTATGACTTGAGTATGAGTTGGTGGTCTGGCGAAGCTGGAAGCATGTGCTTTGATATACTATAGTTGAGGTTCTATCGGAGGGCCAATATACTTGTACGTTGGGTATGTGTGACTAGATAGTTAAGACAGACTTGTACAAAATAGTTTCTACACCATATCGCCCCTTGTGGTTGTCCGGATGATCTAAATATCTAAGGCCTTAGGAAACATGACTTGGATGTTTGCTTTAGGGTAGCTCCCTTGGAAAGCGAAAATACTCCAGGAAGTCGTGGATCATTAGACTAAAGGCCTAAGGATGGTAGATGTCTTTAGAGAGGTGTTAGTACACTTTTTCCTCTCTAAATGTACGACGATGTGTAGAGGGGTATTTTAGTCATTTAACTTGTAGGTCGAAGACTTTGCTAATGCAACATTGTCCTTGGGGTCAATATTTTCTTATGGTGATATTAGGAAATATTTAAAATGAAAAATACATCTATTTATATAGTAGGGGTATTTTGGTCATTTTAATAGCCAAGGCGATGTGTCTTTTTAGTCCTCGGAATAGCCTGTAAGTCCTAATTAATTTCTGGGTTGAGAAAATGATCTTAGTTGAGAGAGTTTTATTTTAATCAGGAAGTCTAATTTATTATTGGACTGGAATAAAATAAATAGAGAGAAATTTATTATCTGGTTTAATGGGTTAATTAATTATTCAGGACCTAGGTCTAGTTTGAATAATTAGAAAATTAACCGGGATTTAAACTAGAGGAAAAATAATTATTACTTAATTATTTATTGGGTTATTTATTTATTTAAATCTCAAGAAATAAATAAATAAATAATAATTATTTTTTAGTTCGTTTGGGTTTATTTATTATTTATTGGGTTATTTATTTAATCCCAAGGAAAATAATTAATGTTTATTATTTTGGATTTTTCGGGTACAAGAAAAATAATAAATATTATTTTGACCCAATAGCCTAGACCATAGGATTTTTCCGGACATAGTTTGGAAGAGTTTAGAGTGAAGCTAAAATTTATTTTATAAATAATATTCGGATATTAAATCCCGGGAATATTATATTTACCAAAATAATTATTTTTGGTTTCATGACTCTTGGCTTTCTATGTGGAAAAATAAAATAAAAGAAAGGGAAAAAAATAGAAATATATTTTTCGGATGTCTCTTAGCTCTCTGTCTCTCTCGCGTCTCTTGATTTTCCTTCTTCTAGCTTTTGGTTTTGAAACCAAAGGAAGCCAACCGAGAAGTCATTTGTGTCTCTTGGTTTTCTAGCTTCTGGGTTTGGTTCATGAAGCCAGTGCCTATAAATGCCAACCGAGGCAGTGAAGGAAAGGGTGGTGAAAACGAATGAAAAGTATGGAGAAAAAACTGAGTGATCATTTCTTCTTCCTAAATTGTGTGCTCACTGACTGGATTTAGGCAGTGTTCATATTCCGTGAATTGAAAAGCTTAGCATTTCACCGGTGGAAGGAAAACTGGGCAGTGGAAGCTTCACTGGAGATGCACTGGACGTTGGGGAGGAAGAAGTTGTTTTTGGCTTCAATTGATTCAACTATGATCTTCAAGTTTTGAAGGCTCCAAGAGGTATGTTTTAATCCCACCATGCTGCTCCAATTCTCTGATATATATTCATATTCTCCATTTTCTTCCACTGAGTTTGCATGCTCTGTATATGTCAATTCCTTCAAGTGGTATCAGAACATGAATTTGATTGACTTAAGGAGAATGTTAGTTAATAAAAATGGAGAAGAACATTGTTTGGAGCTTAAATATGTGATCCTTCGCTGTTTATGGTATGGGAATAGTTGTCTGCAAATTTTCACAGAGCTTACTGTGAAATTTGGTTTAGTTGTTTGGATCGTGTAAACCCAATTTAAATGGGTATAGGCGGTTGTAGTTTTGGTTTGGATGAGTTTTGTGAATTAAAAATGTTCAAAGAAGCAAAAGGAAGCGACTTGGAGAAAAAATCGCAGAAGAAACCGCGCGCAGAAACTCTCTGGAGAAGAACATACTATTCCTAAGCCGTCGCTGGAGTCGAGCCGTTTAGCCGAGCCGACACTGTGCATGTGAAAGGAGCCGCGTCTTTCCAGCCGCTCAAGCCAAGCCGGATTGCGTGAAATCAAATCGTTTTCATTTGAAAACACGCGATTCAATTGCAATTGAGTTCCGGGTCGAGCACTCGAGTAAACGGTGAAGTACGCGGGTCAACGGCTGAGGAGAACAGGGTCGATTCACGGGCGTGGGTTGGCTCCATGGGTCATGGCTGGCGCACGATCCGGTGCGGCGCGGTGCATCGCGGCTGCGGTGGACCGCAGGCGAAATGGGCCCGGATCCGGTGCGGCGGGTGTAGTGGACCGCTAGTTAAAAATTTTTTTAAATTTTTTTTTCCAAATTTTTAATTTGGATCCCATACCAGGCGAAGTTAATATTTTTGCAATAGTTTATATTCTTGGAATATATTTGCATGAAAAATATTAATAAGGGATTTTAGGATTAAATAAGATAATTAATTAATTAATTAATGTGTTTAATTCTATTATTTGGGGACATAGGTTTAAAAATAGAAAAGTATGAAAACGTTTACTGTTTTCTAGCATGCTATTTATTTTGTGTACCAATGTGCGCATTTTCTCAAAGATCAAAGTGTTTGGGAATATTTATGCAAGGAAAATATTTTTTCTTGAAAAAATTAAATGGTTATTTTAACTTAAACAAAAATTAATCCTTGGATATTTTCTTAAAGGATTTAATCCTTGGCATAGAAAATATGTTGGATTTAGATATTTTTGTAAGTTAAAATAGAGAGCCATTTTATTTTATTTTGCATAAGAAAAAATATTTTGTTAAATAAAATTGGGGCCAAAGTCTCGATAAAGTTTTAGTTGGAAAATTTTTGAAATTATTAAGTTTTAACTTAAATAAAATTAGTCTATGGATAAATTCTCTCAAAGGATATAATCCTTGGCATTGAGATTTTAATGGACTTGGATATTTTATTTTAAGTTAAGGTAAACTTAATAGAAATTTCAAATTGATATTTTTCCAAAAACTTTATTTTAAAAGACCAAGTGGGAGAGGGGTTCCAACGGCCCCACGGCTTCCATCACGGTCCTCATTAGAGATCGTGGGTCCCCTCACATCACCCTGGGAGTGAACCTGTATAGGATGGTGATACCACAAGGATCTAGATCTAATAGAAGGATGTAATTGATAACCCGGGATACGTACTATAATCGGCCAGCCCACGTTGGAGGTTATAGTGCGGGGAATGTCCATAGGAAATAGAGAGGAAACGGCCATCGCACGATGGAGTTATTCTCTAGATCATTACCTAGAAGGGAAATTGATTTGTGATAGTTATTACACTTAGCTTAGGGAACTGTTAATCTTCCAAAGAAGCTCTGTCAGTTTTCCTAAGAGCCAAATTAATTTCTGTTCACAAATTTATTTTCACAAATTAAATCCTTTCTTTTATTATTCGATTTTTCGGAAATAGTGGGAGGTTCTTTTAGTCCTTTGATCGTTATTCTCCTTGATAATAAGTTAACGGGACCAAACTATGTGAACTAGAAGAGGAACCTAGACATAATACTCACAACCGTGGAGTATAAGTATGTCCTTTACGAGACCTACCCTATGATCGGGGAAGGTTCCACCGACAATGAGCGAGAGGCTAAGAAGGCATGGACGAAGGCTAATGAAATGGCATGTTGCTATATGCTAGCCTCCATGTCTAATGTGCTCCAGTCTTAATACGAGCACATAGCTTTTGCGTATGACATTAGTCATTCATTGGCTATTATGTTCGCGGACTAAGAGCCAGTCCGAAAGGTAGGAGGCTCTTCGAACTATAATAAACTCTAAGATGGCTGAGGGAGCATCAGTCAGGGAGCATATGCTCAAGTTGATTGCTGCTTTCGAGGAGGCGAAAATTTTAGGGGCTATCAGTGACCCTGAGAGCCAAGTGGACATGGTTCTCGAATCTCTACTGGGTTTCTTTACTCAGTTTGACTGAGTTGATGAAGGAACTACAGATGGCAGTAAAGGTCATGAAGCCACATTCATTGGCCATGATTACTAGAGCTTCTTCTTCAAGAACTGGGTCCAAGCCTAGAAAGTTCAGAAGGAAGAAGGGAAACGCAGTAGCCCAACCCAAGACCCAGCCCGAAGACAAACCTAAGGATAAGTGCTTCAAATAAGGGAAGAAGGGACACTGGAAAAGGAGTGTCTAGATCTTCAAGCCAAGAAAAACCCCACTGGTAATGTTTTCTATCTTGAGTCTATATCAATGGTTGGATCAACTTCCACTTGGATTGTTGATTCAGGAATCACTGATCATATCTGTAACTCTTTCCGGGGGTTTAGAAAGATAAGTAGACTCAAGTAGGGCGAACATAGATTACACGTGGGAGTTGGAGCACAAGTCTCGGCCCTTGCAGTAAGAGAGTTGGATCTTGTTTTGATTGTTATAAGAAAGTGGTTTTAATAGATATTTTATATGTACCTGGTTTTTTGTCAGAATTTGATTTTAGTTGCAAAACTTATAAATCAAGGATATTCTGAATATTTCCATTCTGGTATTTCTATCAGTAGAAATGGAGAAATATTATGTGCTGGGAACATGTATGCAAATCTATTCTATTTAAACCCTATTAACAATCAATCAAATAGTGCTCAATTTGAACCTTTGAAGAGAAAGACCAATATCAATGACTCATTTCTTTGGCATCTGTGGTTGGGTCACATCTACTCAACCAGGATTCAGAGGCTAATCCATGATGGGCCTTTGGGCTCATTGAGATTGGAAAGTTGGCCTCAATATGAATCTTGCCTATTGGGAAAGATGACCAAAAGGTCTATTATCCCTAAGGCGGATAGTGCCAAGGAGGTACTGAGTCTTGTTCACACTAACGTGTGTGGTCCATTGTTCCCACCAACATGAGGAGGTTTTTGAATTCTTCATCACTTTTACAGATGATTGTACAAGGTTGGTTACGTTTACCTGATGAGACGTAAGTCTGACTCTTTTGACAAGTTCAAAGAGTTTAAGGCTAAAGTGGAGCGTCGGACAGGTAAATTAATCAAGACCTTACGATCGGATTGTGGTAAAGAGTACCTCCTAGGTGAATTCGAGAACTACATGGTATATCATGGGATAGTATCCCAACTCTCTGCACGGGGACACCCCAGCAGAATGGAGTAGCTAAGAGAAGGAACACGATATGGATGGAAATGGTCAGAAGCATGATGTCTCAAGCTACTCTTCCAGTTTCTTTTTGGAGATATGCCCTAGAAACAGCGGCATATATTCGGAACTTGGTGCTTTCCATTTCAGTACGTAGGACTCCCTATGAGATGCGGACTGGGCGTAGGCCAAGTCTGAATCATCTCAGGATATGGGGTTGTCTAGCTTATGTACTGATCAAGGGAAATAAGTTGGAACTAAGATCAGAATTATGCTATTTTGTTGGGTATCCAAAAGGAATAAAAGGTGGTTACTTTTATCATCCTAAGGAGCAGAAGGTACTGGTTAATACCAATGCTAGATATTTAGAGGATGATCAAATTACTTCCACGAAAGATTCAACTAGGTTGGAACTCGAGGAGAAGTTATCTTCGGAAGTAACTTCTTCTGACTCAATTATGGTACAAGAAGAGATACAGCCTTAAGAGCCTGTGCAATTAGTGCCTTATCGCAGTGGGAAAGTGTCTAGGGTTCCAGATAGATGGAATAGAGAAGCTATTGAGCTGGTCTCTGATCATCAGGAACAAGACCCCACTAGATACAAGGAGGCAATTGCTGATGCCGATGCAAATCTATGGCATGAAGCAATGAAAGCCGAGATTGAGTCTATGTACTTCAATCAGGTTTGGGATCTTGTAGCTTCACCTGAAGGGATAAAACCCATGGGTGTAAGTAGGCATACAAGGAAAGAGGTGAGCGGATGGGAAGGTGAAAACCTTTATAGCTAGGCTTGTGGCAAAAGGTATACTCAGAAAGAAGGAATCGATTATGAAGAAACCTTTTCCCCTGTGGTCATGCTTAAATCTATCTGTAGCCTCCTTACCATCGCATGTCCCTACGACTACGAGATATGGTAAATGGATGTCAAGACGGCATTTTTGATTGGCCATTTTAGCAATGACATCTATATGTCCCAACCAGAAGGTTTTGATTGCTGGAAGCCAAGAACATATGGTTTGCAAACTTAAGAAGTCCATTTTTAATTGACTTGAGCAAGCATCGATTGCGTGGAACATTCGTTTTGATGAGACTGTAAAGTCTTATGGTTTTATTCAAAACGAGGATGGACCATGCGTGTACAAGAATCTTGAGGGATTTAATGTGGTTTTTCTTGTCTTAATATGTAGATGACATTCTACTCATTGGATATGAGGTAAGGTCATTGTTATCTACAAAGGTTTGGCTTTCTAGTCAATTCAGTATGAAGGACTTGGGAGAAGCCAGCTACATTCTCGGGGTAAGACTTCTTAGAAATAGGAAGTAGAAAATGTTAGGATGATCCCAAGTCGTATACATTGACAAGATGTTGGTCAAGTACAATATGGACTCATACAAGGGAACTTTAAATCCTTGCAGATATGGGTTGTCCCTTGTTTCAAGAGACTGTCCTAAATCTTAAGAAGAAAAGGACAGGATGAGTAGGATTCCCTACGCTTTAGTTGTGGGAAGTCTCATGTATGCCATGCTGTGTACTAGGCCAGATATCTGCTTCGCCATAGGCTTAGTTAGCAGATATCAGTCAAACCTTGGGGAGGTTCATTGGCAAGCTGTTTTGCGTACCTCAAAGGAACCTTAGAACCACAAGGAGGGGAAGCATATAGAAAGGTAGTACCACCTGATCCGAGATATCTAGAGATAGGATATGGTGGTGGTACAGATTGCCTTCGAGAACAATCTAGTAGATCCATTCACCAAGCCTTTGGCTGAGTGTCTTCAAGAGACACTTAGACACCATTGGGGTGGCCACCTATGGACTTACCTAGTCTTAGAGTGCAAGTGGGAGATTGTTGGGAATATGCCCTCATAGACTAGTTTTCTGATGAAAATATCGAATATGTTTATAAAAGAATTTATTTGTTGGAAATTGTTTGTGAAATAATTTTCTTTATTTGTGTACATTTTCATTTGGAACAGACCCATTGTGTATAAATAAGTGATCCATGTGAATGGAGGTCTTTCACAGTGAGGTTTGGATCATGGGTTATTTAAACACATAAATAGTTGTTCTTAACCGATTGATGAGGATGAGAATCTCATCATGTTTAGGTTATTATGTTATGAATTCCAAGTGGGGAATGGCTTACCTTTAGCCAGTGAGTAGTCCACTCACTTCATGACATAAGCGTATTTCGAATACGTAGAATAGGACCTGTAGTAGTGGTTTCTAAAAAGTACTATATGGTAGAAACCTAGTCTACTACTGCTACAGCGTGGACTAGTACTCTATGACTTGAGTATGGGTTGGTGGTCTGGCGAAGCTGGAAGCATGTGCTTTGATATACTATAGTTGAGGTTCTATCGGAGGGCCAATATACTTGTATGTTGGGTATGTGTGACTAGTTAGTTAAGAAAGACTTGTACAAGATAGTTTCTACACCATATCGCCCCTTGTGGTTGTCCGGATGATCTAAATATCTAAGGCCTTAGGAAACATGACTTGGATGTTTGCTTTAGGGTAGCTCCCTTGGAAAGTGGAAATACTCCAGGAAGTCGTGGATCATTGGACTAAAGGCCTAAGGATGGTAGATGTCTTTAGAGAGGTGTTAGTACACTTTTTCCTCTCTAAATGTACGGCGATGTGTAGAGGGGTATTTTAGTCATTTCACTTGTAGGTCGAAGACTCTGCTAATGCAGCATTGTCCTTGGGGTCAATATTTCTTTATGGTGATATTAGGAAATATTTAAAATGCAAAATACATCTATTTATATAGTAGGGGTATTTTGGTCATTTTAGTAGCCAATGCGATGTGTCTTTTTGGTCCTCAGAATAGCCCGTAAGTCCTAATTAATTTTTGGGTTGAGAAAATGATCTCAGTTGAGAGAGTTTTATTTTATTCAGGAAGTCTAATTTATTATTGGACTGGAATAAAATAAATGGAGAGAAATTTATTATCTGGTTTAATAGGTTAATTAATTATTTAGGACCTAGGTCCAGTTTGAATAATTAAAAAATTAACCGGGACTTAAACTAGAGAAAAAAAATACTTATTACTTAATTATTTATTGAGTTATTTATTTATTTAAATCTCAAGAAATAAATAATTAATATTTAATTATCTTTTGGTTCATTTAGGTTTATTTATTATTTATTGGGTTATTTATTTAATCCCAATGAAAATAATTAATGTTTATTATTTTGGATTTTTCGGGTCCAAGAAAAATAATAAATATTATTTTGGCCCAATAGCCTGGACCATATGATTTTTCTGGACACAGTTTGGAAGAGCTTAGAGTGAAGCTGAAATTTATTTTGTAAATAATATTCGGGTATTAAATCCCGAGAATATTATTTTTACCAAAATAATTATTTTTGGTTTCATGACTCTTGTCTTTCTATGTGAAAAATTAAAATAAAAGAAAGGGAAAAAAATAGAAATATATTTTCCGGATATCTCTTGGCTCTCTGTCTCTCTCGTGTCTTTTGATTTTCCTTCTTCTAGCTTTTGGTTTTGAAACCAAAGGAAGCCAACCGAGAAGACATTTGTGTCTCTTGGTTTTCTAGCTTCTGGGTTTGGTTCATGAAGCCAGTGCCTATAAATGCCAACCGAGGCAGTGAAGGAAAGGGTAGTGAAAACGAGTGAAAAATATGGAGAAAAACTGAGTGATCATTTCTTCTTCCTAAATTGTGTGCTCACTGACTGGATTTAGGCAATGTTCATATTCCGTGAATTGAAAAGCTTAGCATTTCACCGAAGTGTTCATTTTCACCGGAGGAAGGAAAACTGGACAGTGGAAGCTTCACTGGAGATGCACTGGACGTTGGAGAGGAAGAAGCTGTTTCTGGCTTCAATTGATTCAACTATGATATTCAAGTTTTAAAGGCTCCAAGAGGTATGTTTTTATCCCACCATGCTGCTCCAATTCTCTGATATATATTCATATTCTCCATTTTCGTCCACTGAGTTTGCATGCTCTGTATATGTCAATTCCTTCACACACACACACACACACACACACACACACACACACACACACACACACACATAACACACATATCAATACATACATACATACATATATATTGTTTATATATGTATATATTTGTAAAAATTATTTAATAAAAATGGTAAAATAATTAACCGTATATAAAATTTTAATTATATAAATATACAAAATAATTTATTATATTGAATAATATGGTTTCACAGTAAATTTAATATGATTATTGTATTTTGTAATAGTATTAACATTTTTTTAAAAAAAATACAAAATGAATGTTGTGAACAGTTTAAATGAAAAAAAAAAAGAAAAAAGAAAAAGAGACATGTCCAAGCAATTGGACTTGGCCCAATGGTTAAGTCTCAACCTCTCATATGGAAGGTCTAGGGTTCAACTCTCAAAGGACTAAAAAATTCTCCAATTAATTGGATGGTTACGATAAGGTGTGTTTGGTCCACGAATTGAGTTGTGGACCACATAAATGGATGTTGCTATGATTAGGTGTGCTTGGTCCATAAGGTGGGTTGTGGACCATGAATTTTGGTGGCCAATAAAATTTATTTATTATTTATTAAATCAGCCATGAAATGTTATTTTCAACTACGGAAATTTTCATGACTAATTACCCATGAAATGAAATTCCGTGGCTGATTCCTTATTTTCAATTAAATAATATTTAATTATTTTAAATTAAAACAGCCACAGAATTTATTTATCAGCCATGAAATATTCCGTGGCTGATCACCCACGGAAATAATTTTCGTGGCTGAGATCAATCAGCCACGAAATTTGTCGTGGATGATAGATCAATTTCCAGTAGTGAATTGATAGCCTCAAGTGGCTGATTCCTTATTTTCAATTAAATAATATTTAATTATTTTAAATTAAAACAGCCACGGAATTTATTTATCAGCCATGAAATATTCCGTGGTTGATCACCCACGGAAATAATCAGCCACGAAAAAATTTCCGTGGCTGAGATCAATCAGCCACAAAATTTGTTGTGGGTGATAGGTTAATTTCCAGTAGTGAATTGATAGCCTCAAGTGCATGAATTTCTCTTCACACATCGTATTGGCCCCCTTTTAGCCATCACTCGTCATTTTTTCAACAATTTCCCTTTCTTTGCTCTTGGGAATTCATAACCTCAAGAAAGTGGATTTCTCTTCACTATACGTGTTGGCTCCCATAATCAAGCAAAAATATTTTTTTCTCATCTTCAAAGAGGAAGCAATCAACTCATTTTTTCAATCTTCACCTCTCAAGAATGTTTCACAATTTTTTTTCTCCATAATCTTTCCTCTCAAAGATCTTTTATCAACTTACATTCCTCATCATAACTCAAAGTTATCAAAATTTAAACTCAAAATACAAGAGTTAGCCAATATACTCTTTTCATATTCATCATATACTTCATATTTAAACTAGATGAGTTAAATAACATTCAAACCTTGAAAAATATCCTATCCAACAAAACCAATTTCATCAAAATCCACCTAATGAATGACAAAACTCATATCCAAGTAAGAAAAAGAATCACATCCTTGCTTAACAATGAAAACCACTGAAAATTTTTCAAAAAAAAAAAATGATAAAATAATATATGGAAAAGTACTTCTTCAACCTCATTCTCCCCCCCCACCCCACGCACACACTTAAACTAGACATTATCCTCAATGACTAGAGATATAACAATAAACGTACAGTCAAGAAGACCAACATTAACAAAGAAGTAGAAAAAAGTGAAAAAGATACTTCTATTACATCGTAGTGCCACCATGTTTGAATCCACCACAAGGACGAGTCATTACAAGAGAAGTCATAAGGATACCTACTTAAAAAGAAACAAGACTAAAGAGAAACACAAAGCTAGAAAAAGAAAGTAAAAAGCAATAAAAAAAAAGGACAAAAATGAACAACATCCATATGATCTGGAAGAAGAATCATGGTTCATAGAGAAAAACATCCACGTGATCTAAGGTGTCCAATATCTCCCCAAAATAATGCTTTACCTGATTTTCATTAACCCTGAAGGTACCATTATCCAGGTGAGAGACTTTAAGTGTACCAAAAGGGTAAACCTTAGTTACCCATACGGCCTGGACCATCTTGATTTTAACTTTCCTGGAAAGAGTCGCAAGCGAGAGTTAAACAACAATACTTGATCACCTTCTTTAAACTCTCAGGATTGAGCAACATGTTTGTGATGCCACCGTTTTACCTTCTCCTTGTAAATGAGAGAATTATCATATGCAACCATGCGCAATTCGTCCAAGGCATTCAAGTGAAGTAACCTAGATTGTCCAACAAGATCAAGATCAAAGTTAGCAAGTTTAATAGCCTAATAAGTTTTGTGTTCAATCTCTACCGGTAAATGACAAGATTTCTCATACACCAATCGATAAGGGGTAGTACTAAGGGGAGTTTTAAAAGCTGTCCTATAAGCCATAGAGTTTCATGTAGCTTCAAACTTCAATCCTTTCTTGTAGGATTAACCACTTTTTCTAAGATTCTTTTTAGTTCTCTATCAGCCACCTCAACTTGGCCACTTGTTTGGGGATGATAGGGGGTAGCCAACTTATGAGTAACTCCTAGACGTTTGAGAACCTTATCTAATTGGGTGTTAAAAAAGTGGGTTCCCCTAGCACTAATAAGTACCTTAGGCATTCCAAACTGGGTGAAAAGTTGTTTGAGAAATTTTACGACAACCCGCGCATCATTAGTTGGCAAGGCTTGCGCCTCAACCCACTTTGATACATACTCTACCGTAACTAAGATATATTTGTTACCTAAAGAACTAGGAAAAGGGCCCATGAAATCAATTCCCTAATATTAAAAATTTCACAAGCTTGAAAATTTTGTAATGGTATCTTATTAGATTTAGAGATATTACCTGTACGTTGACACCTATCACAACTTTGAACAAACCTGTGAGAATCTTTGAAGAGTGTAGGCTAATAAAAATGGGACTCAAGTACCTTTCTTGTGGTGTTGGTCGCTTGGTAGTGGCCTCCCACGGATCCTTCATAACAATGTTTCAGTATATTGGTACATTCCACGGAATCCACACACCTTCAGATGATTTGATCCGTACAATACCAGAACAAGTACGGATCTTCCCAAAAGTAATGCTTTACTTCGGAGAGGAATTTTTTCTTTTGTTGTTTATTGAAATTTTCCAGAATAATTCTTGCAACTAAGTAATTAGCAAAATCCGTATACTAAGTTAGTTGAGAAATCTCACCATCAACAAGTAAAAGTTGTTCATCCGAGAAGGTGTTATTGATGTCTCTTTCGAGCAATGGCTCAAGTGATCTGCAGCTAAATATTTTGCTCCTTTTTTGTCCCTAATCTCCAAGTGAAATTTCTGCAACAATAAAACCCATTTATCAATCTTGGTTTGGAATCATGCTTGTTTAGTAGGTATTTAAGGGCGGAATGATCTGTATACACAATGACTTTGGACAAAATAAGATAAGAACGAAATTTATCAAAAGTAAATACTATTGCAAGCAACTCTTTCTCCATTGGGGTGTAGTTCTCTTGTGCTACCGTAAGAGTTTTGCTTGCATAGTAAATTGGTTGAAAGTACTTATTCCTCATTTGTCCAAGTACTACACCCACTGCATAATCACTTGCATCACACATTAGTTTAATAGGAAGAGACCAATCTAGTGCAATTAAAATAAAAGAATTGATCAATTTCATTTTAAGCACATTGAAAGCATTGAGACATTTTTCATCAAAATAAAAAATAGCATCTTTTTCAAGCAAAAAAGTAAAGGGTTTAGAAATTTTTGAGAAATCCAAGATAAACTTCCTATAAAAACCTGCATGTCCAAGAAAGTTTCTAATTGCCTTTACGAAAGTTGGAGGAAAGAGTTTCTCAATTGCCTCAAATTTGGCCCTATCAACTTCAATACCTTTCCTTGAAATCTTGTGTCACAATACTATACCTTCTTGCACTATCAAGTGGCATTTTTCCCAATTAAGCATGGGGTTGGTCTCTTTACACCGTTGAAGTACATTTTCCAAATTGGTCAAACACAAATCAAAAGAACAACCAAAAACAGAAAAATCATCCATAAATACCTCCATGATGTCTCCCACAATTCCTTCGAAAATAGC
Source organism: Voacanga thouarsii (assembly GCA_026120185.1). Classification (NCBI taxonomy): domain Eukaryota; kingdom Viridiplantae; phylum Streptophyta; class Magnoliopsida; order Gentianales; family Apocynaceae; genus Voacanga; species Voacanga thouarsii. The sequence goes on from JANUWF010001120.1 coordinate 1,278,358, forward strand.
CATCATACACCGTTGGAATGTTCCAGCCATTGCAAAGACCAAAAGGCATACGTCGATATACAAAAGTACCAAAAGGGCATGTAAAGGTGGTCTTCTCTTGATCTTTTGGTGCTATAGAAATTTAAAAGTATCTGGAAAAGCCGTCTAAAAAATAATAAACTCATGTCTGGCTAACCGTTCTAACATTTGGTCAATGAAAGGGAGAGGAAAATGGTCCTTCCTAGTTGCCTCATTCAAATTTCTATAATCAATGTAGACCTTCCAATAGGTTACTAATATTATAAGGATCAATTCATTTTTCTCATTAGGGCTCATAGTCATTCCTTCTTTCTTTGGTGCCACTTGTGTTGGACTAGCCCAAATACTATCAGAAATTAGGCAAATGACGCTGAAATCTAAGAGTTTAATCACCTAACCTTTTACCACATCATTCATGTTTTGGGTTCAACCTACGTTGGGGTTGTACTACGGGTTTGACTCATTCTTCCAACAAGATTTTGTGAGTGCAAAAGGAAGGGCTAATTCCCTTAATAATCGTGATTTTTCACACAATGACTTCTTTATATTTTCTCAATAAACATACCAATTTGGTCTTTTGTTCACAAATAAGGTCTTTGGTAACGATCACAGGAAGTTTCTCACCTTTTCCCAAAAATGCATATTCCAAGTGCTCAGGGAGGTCTTTCAAGTCCAATTTTTGTGGTTCCTCAAAGGATGACTTCATCCTTTCCAAATTGCTTTTTTCAATTTTCTTAAATTTTTTTCAACTTAGGGCCCTCAATTGAATCCTTCAAATATGCAATGGATTGTTCTATATAACATTGGACAAATGATTCTGGCACAAAGTTAATGATAGGTTCATCAAGAATATCAATCCTTACATAAGAATCATCATAAGAAATAGAATGTTGCATGCTTTGTGGATTTTGATAATGACTTCCTCGTCCCCAACCCTAAGTGTTAATTTTCCTCCATGAACATCAATTAAGACTTTGTAGTTGCTAAAATAGGTCGACCTAGGACTAAATGAACTTTAGAATCTTCATCCATGTCAAGAATAACAAAATCCATAGGAAATATAAATCTATCCATTTTAACTAGTATATCTTCCACTATTCCCCTAGGATATTTAATAGATCTATCCGTAAGTTGAATACTCATCCTAGTGGGTTTGGGTTCACCTAGGCCTAGCTTTTTGAAATTTTTATAAGGCAAAAGATTAATACTAGCACCTAAGTATGCTAATGCATTACAAAATGTAAGAGTTCCAACAAGACAAAGAATAGAAAAACTCCCCTGAAAAGTGCTTGTGAATTAGAAATTGAGGCAATGATTTGAAAGTAAAGTACAAATTTTCAAAAATGATTGAGTTCTGAATAAACTCTTTTTGAGAGAGTTCTGGAATTTTTTCTAGTGAACAAATGAAATGCTTTCCCTACAAAAGTTTTATGTACTCTATTTCTTTACTAAAGCACTAGTATACACGGGACTCATTGGGTGATTTTTTACTCACACGTGTCTTTTATCTTACATTGTGTAGGATTTGGAGTTCAACAGACCTATAGATAGGAGGACAATACCACAGTATCAGCAGTATAGGTCTGGACAACTTCCTTTTTGATTATGTGCTTATTATTATTGTAGTTTTGGGATGGCATGCATGAGATTCTGTGATATATGTAAATGTGCGACCATCAGTATGGGATATTGTATGAGTTTGGACCTTACATATATTTACTTTGTTGGTTTTGTTATAAAGACCCCTTGTTTGGGAAAGTGGATGGGGCGACACCCGTGTTGATATGCTTCCGCTGTTGTCTTTAGTAGGGGTGTTATAGATAAAGCAACAATAACAGTTTCACCCAACTATATAAAAGTCTTTGATCAAATCAATAATTGCAAGGAGTACACAACTCTCAAGTAAGATGAACAATAAAAATGTAGGAATAAATATCAGATTAGCTTCGTAGCTGTAGGAGTGCAGACATGAATATTTTGAAACACCACCAAATGGCGAGAAGATGGTTTGTTTTAAAGATGGACAGTTGAGGCAATAAAGACAGACTTTCTATAGAACACAAAGGTCTTTTAAAACAAATCAACAATTACAGAGATTGAGATAAAGTTCTTTGATCTAATGACTAGCAAAAATGCAGTGATGAAGTGCAGATGAAATGCAAAAGAAAAGACCTAAGGATTTATAGTAGTTCGATCCTCAACTGATCTACATCCACTACTTTAAGTACTCACTTAAGGATTTCAACACAATCACTAAAACTATTTTTCAAAATTAATGGTGGTAGGCTACACCAATCTTACACAAGAGGATCACCATACTTAGTTTTACACCTAACCTCTTAAACACACAAATCAAGGCTCACCCCAACTGGGTTTTACTTCCTTAACCTTGATACATAATTCAAGGCTCACCCCAATCGAGTTTTAATTTCCAAAACCTTGATACAAAGTTGATAAAAGGTAGAGTATAGAAATAGCTCACAAATTGATCAGATCTGAATAGCTAAGCATAAATACCTTTTTACCTTTGGAATAATTTGATTTCACTTTGAAGCATAATGAAAAGGAAGATTTTGTATTCTAAAGTTTAAGAGTGTTTCTGAGAGAGATAGTACAAAAATCTACTTCAAAATTGAGTTTTGAAAGTTTTTATAGAAGCAACAAGTAAGATAACAATGGCTAGAAACGACTAGTTTCTCACTATCAGATTTTCAGCAGCAGAATCTATTGACGTTGAGGTGGGCTCTCTTGACGCTATATGATAAGGTTCACCGTGGCAAGTCCATCGATAATAGTTACCAACAAATCCATATTTGTATAGGTGAATTTCCACTTTGGGTAGGGCTAGATACTTCTTATTTTGACATTTTGAGCATGGACATCTTATTTTGGATGACACTGCCTTCAAAATTACAAAATGTTAGAAACTCTTTAACCCTCTGTTCAAATTTAATAGTAATACCTTTGATACCGGGGACATACCTTTTGTACCTCTAATTTCGATCATCAATCTAAAACTAACATCAGGAAATGGAGTCCATAATACTGTATTCAAGTAATAATTCTTAGTGTATCCGGATTAGTTTAGGATTATGGTAACTATACCGGATACTAGCTTAGGATTATGTTTCACAATAAGGTGAACTATTTCTTGATGAAATGAAAGTTTCTTGTTGAGAGTATGGAAATTGAAGGTGTCTAAATCTTTTTCTTGTGGTAGTATTAGTTAGGAAAGAAAATGAAAAATGGCATGGAATTTAAAGGAAACAATATTGATTGAAAATTTTGACAGAGTTTGCCCTATAAACTGGACGTTTTTTAGGCACTATGCTACCTCAATTTAACCAACATTTTTAACATCCCTACTAAAAGTAACAGCGGAAGCATACCAATATTGGGTGTTGCCCCGTCCAGATACCTAGACAAGGGGTCTTTATAACGAATAATCAACAGAGTATATAAGGTCCAAAGGGGAGACATCCGGACCTATTATGCTGTTACTATGGTATCGTCCTTTTTCCGTAAGTTCTTTCAATTTCAGATCCTACAAAAAAGTAAGATAAAAGACACGTGTGAATGAAAAATCACCCAGTGAGTCCGTATGTGTGCCAGTGTTTCCCTTAAAAGAGAGTCGATTTTCAAAATCTTTGCTGAAGTAAATTATATAATAGGGAAAATAGCAATGATTGATAAATTCAGGTCATTTTATCATATACGTTCAAAAAATAGTAATTTTCAAACACACGGCCCCTAATTCAATAAATGTGGGTTCTTCCCCATCTAGAAGTGCGACCCGCATGCAAAGTTCAAAAAACTTCGCCTTCGGCTACATGGTCTCTTGTGCCAGGGACTGCGCCTTACAGCACGTCACCCGTGTCATGCCAGAAGGGTGAGCAGCGTACCAATGTACCTCACCGTGCACTTAGGGATCTTTTACTTGCCACCATAAGCCAGGGGTCCCAATTCTAACGTCAATCACCATCAAGGTAGCAAGGGGTTGAACACACCGAGTGTCCCCGCTGGGTCTTATGTGAACAACCCACCGATCATAATCAACAGGTAATTGCCGGGCTCACAACGGCTAGCCAGGGACGACTCGTCACAATGTCCTGTCGCCCTGTTTGGAGTAAGACAATCCCCAGAACTGATCAGGTTACTTAGGGTCGTCTATCTCTAACATGGGCTAGTACAAAGATCAAAGTCCCTGTTGAGTACTCAACGCAACAACACCAACCCCATCTGACTGATCAGGCCAGAGGGTCATCCAATCCTGCAGGATATTCAAATCACAACATTTCTTATTGTCTGGGGCCGTACTTGATCACAAAAGTCATTTTCCAAGGGTATTCAGGTCATTTCACCCATGCCATATTCCAAAAGACTTTTTGAGGGTATCCGGGTCATTTTACACTTACCTTATTTGAAAAATATTTACAAAAGTTCTAATAAAGATATTTTGGTCATTTACCGAATACCCGAGTTCCAAGAGTTTTCATAAAATATTCCAATAAGGATACTTATATTATTCTCCAAATGCCTGATTCCAAAATTTACCATTTTTAGAAATCCCAAATATTTAATCCGAAGAGGACTAAATTCACAAAATTCATGTTTTAAACATCCAGGAAGGTTTCCAAGCTGAATATGAAATTTATTCGAGTCTGAAATAGCATAAAAGCAAATGTTGCTCATGTAAACCTTAAACATATTCGAGGATTTCCAAAATGGCATAAAACATAGCATTTCATAGAAAATCAAAGCACACTAGCCTTTAAAATAGGTTTAGAAATCAATGGGACTCACCTCGTGTCCTAAGCCTCTCATTCCGTTCACGACCGTCTAACCTCCGTTCCTACCGTTTTTGACATTTCGTTAGTTGTTTATCGCTAAACCTACACCAAACATTATTTTCGGGTTAATTGGTGTTTGGCCAAAAAATAGCCGTCGGGTAGCCGACGTCCGGCCGACGGTTAGCCGACGTTCAATAGTCGTTTAGCTGTTGGGGCCAACGGTTAGCCGATACTTAAGAAAAACGTTCAACTTTCGTTCGCATCGTTTTTCCATCGTTTGATCAATTCTTTCATTTTCCTTTTTCCACATCCTTCCTCACTTCATAAAAAAGGGATTCACTTCATTTTTCCCTAATTGTTTTGTCCAAAATCACATAATTAATCACCCTTAAGTCCATTCATTTTCGGACTACTTTCTGGGATTTTCACTGGTTTGACACACCATTTTGTTTTGCACATAACTTTCAATTTACAGCTCCGATTTGGCTTCATGATATACCAAAATGACCGAAAGACTCTTAAATTTAATTCAGTAATGGCTGTTTTTAGGTTTCTGGTTCTGGTACCGCAATACTGGGAAAAAACAGCCTCAGTAGTTTTTGCCTTAGTTTCACTATTCATGTTTTCCTTATTATTCTGCAATTTTCCAGTTTGACACCATAACTTGTTTTGCCCATAACTTTTAATTCACAAATCCAAATGATGTCAAATCAATTGTAAAATATCCTTAATATATTCATTTACAAGTTCCAATTCATGGAATTCCAATTCTGTTGTCCATTTTGTTTAGTTTTGAACACAAAGATCCAGCAGTAAAATCCCGTTACTGATTTGGCACCTTTTACTATTTCCACCATAACTTTTGATTCGTAGATCCGATTAACCTCAAACTTGTTCTAAAATGTCTCTATGATCCTTAGATACAAGGATATATGCCTGGTTTGTTCAAATCCAGAAACGTTACAGATTTACTGAACATAAAACCTCTCAGAATTTTCTGCACACAAGGACAGCTTTCACACAACTTCACCTAACTAGTTTCCATAATTCACACACAACTTCTTACGATATATATATATATATATATATATATATATATATTAAAATGATCTCCATGCTTTGTATAATAACTTTACTTCAAGCAAGGTAGATCCTTACATTTTCTTTTCTACATTTGGAGGCTGAACAGTCCAAGCATCTTCTTGCTTTTCTCTCTCTCTTTCTCTCCTCTCTATTTCCGGTTTCTCCCTCTCTTCCTTCTCTATTTCCTTTTATTTTCTCTTCTCTCTTCTCTCTTTTCTCTCTTGTTTGCTCCAAAATTCTGGCTATCTAAAGCCATTTTAGTTGGCCTTCATGGCCTATATATAGATGTCCAAGAAGCTTACATAGGAAGCTTTGCTTAGGTAATGCCTTACATCACATGCTTTTGTCATAGCTTATGTAAAACTCTTAAGTAGAAAGCTTTGAAATGTAATTGGTACACTTGGAATGATGAATCAAAATTTCTAGAAGGCTTTAGGGGATGACTCATCACTTGTAGAAACTTATGGAAACTTTAGAGTACTCTAGAACCTTAAAGAAATTTATAGAAAAAGGTAGAAACTCTTAGAACATTATAGATATTTTCTAATCTTGCATGGCCATGCATACTCACCCTTGATTAACTTGCTCAAATCAAGATTAGCTTAATTAAGCTTGGTCAAATGAAGTAAAAAAGGTGGTCCAACTTGGTCAAACTTTTCATGCTTGTGGGCCATCCTTATGTATTTCTTGTGAACCATTCTTATTTATTTCTTGTGGGCCATTCTTCTTTATTTCATTTTTTTTATCACAACCAATCAAATAGAAACACTTCGCCTCATTAACCAATTACTAAATGACACCTATTTTCATCCACCAATCATAAGAAGCCACACGTCCCATTTCCAACCGCAATTTTCTATTTTCTTCAGAAATGGCCAAAATCGGGTCCGTAATGGAAAAATATTTTATTTCACTATTCAACTCCAAAAATTCCACTGAATCCATTGGTAACACTCAAATTCTTCAATTCCCTCTCTACTTGGTCAAATTCGCGGTCGAAGCCACGAACGCAGTCAAAATGACGAAAATGCCCCCAATACCCCGGGTAGCATAATTCGCACCAAAACGTGCGTCTCATTGCACTGATCAATTTCTCTTTCTAAATTACCCTAAATTCTTGTTTTATTAATCTTAATAGCCTTCCAAAAAATTTAGGGTACGGGTAGAACAAATCCAATAATTACATCCAGGTCCCGACAAAATTTTATTTCACCAAAGTATTCGTCTCATTATACCGATCAACTTTTGTTCTGGCCATTGATATAAATTCTCATCCCATTACAGGTAGTAGCCAATAGAAAGTAAAAAGGTGGGGTGTTACAACATTCATTATGAAATACAAAAAAAGAAAAAACATAAAATCTCATAGTAATTATTCAACAAGACCAGATACGAAAGGGTAACCACCTGCATAATCTAACAAAAAGATGTTCCTCTTAGAAAGAGTTTCTCACCACAATCCTATTATGCAAATCAAACTACAAACATAATAGCATAATAATTGGTAGGCATGTATCTCAGACAAAAATGCAGATGTAATTCCATAATGAATCTTAAGAGGAGAGAGTAGCTTAAGAAAAGAGAGGAAGATACTATACAAAATGCCAGAAATCACATCCTCAAGCTAATTTGGGCAATCAAACATATTCATGCCCTTTATATTAACCAAACTGACATGTTAAAATAAATTTACTAAGCAACCAAATTTTTCTGGCCAAGGCAAAAAACTTTGAAAATGTAGTTGTACCATAACAATGGAAACAATGTGTGTACTTTGTCAGTTACTCCCTCACATTCAAAATGAATGTCCTCATCTAACTTATACAAAAAATGGTGCGACCATTTGAGTATAGAGCAGTTTAAAACCATTTCCTTAACAAAGTATTATCAAAATCCTATTCCAACAATGTCTATTGAGTATGGTTAATGGTGGAATCTAGATTGGAAAGTATGTTCCCTCATTTCTAAGACACAGGTGTTTGTTGAAACATCTTAAAATAGAAATGAAGGATATTTAGTTCAAAATGAAGGGAGAAAATCTTGAACGAATAAACTAACATTGGGCAGATAGTAAAATAAAAAGTCATCGGAAGCATGAACATGTATTGAGCCTACAAGAACATGAGTATATCATGTCCGTCAAGGTTCTAATAGTTTATGGTTGTCCTATTACTTGTTTCAACATGGAAGAGCCTAGTATAAACAAGAAAATAACATCGAGAACCACTGACAAAAATAAACAGTAGCAGCCATAAGAGGACCCATGTGCTAGAAGAACTATATACCAGGACTACAAGATACAAGTATTGCTACAAAATAGAAAAGAAGAGAGAAGGAAGAAGTATATTGTACAATGCAACAAATAATACCCTAATAATCTTAAGGGTTGGTCAAAACCTACCCTATCGAACCATGATGTCGTACAAAGAAATCTCATGGAAAAACCCACACTCAAACAATACCAAAGAAATTCCAGATTTAATACACAACTAGTTTTCTAACCAATATAAGTGGACTTTGTCAAATGTGGTTTCTCTTTTATCATGTTTCACGAACTAAAGAGATTTATGTTCTTAGTATGTTGTAAATTTGGGTTTACAAGATTCCTTACAAATTTAATTTCTAAACAGTTTTTGATTTCTAAATTTTTGAAAAAAATTTGACAAAGTTTTCCCTATAAATTGGGCATTTTTCAGGCACTAAGCCACCTTATTCAACCACTATTCAATAAAAAACACAAAATATAAAAAATCTCATAAAAAGTAACTTAAGAATAATCACCCATTACTTCTGGGGAGTCATCACCCATCACTCGCGGGGATCCAGGCATTTAAATTAAACTTACAATATCCTAAGTTGAAATGTACAAACTCAATAATAAAGTACCTTTTGTAGATGAGCAAAGCTAAGGAAAAAGTACCTCCATAGAGTACTCTATTGTAATATGAAGCACTACATTTTGGACAATAATAATAGTTAAAAGTAAGAATATGCTTGAAAGGGGAAATTGAGAAAAGGATAAGAAGAAAGGGGAAAAAATAACAAGTGTCAGATTATATAATAATTTTGCCACGGCATTCATAGAATGCATCAAGAAATAAACAGACAAATATTTAAAAAAATAAATGACATTCAATACATAATAAATAAATTATCATAATATATAACAAATAATAATAATAATAATAATAATAATAATAATAATAATAATAATAATAATAATAATAATAATAATAATAATAATAACAATAATAATAAAAAAAGATCCAAGAAAATCCTTTTTCTGAGATTCTATTTTCATTTTTGTGAAAATTTTGATCACAAGAAACAATCTGCCTCCTCTCTCCCTTCTTCCCAAAACTTTCATAATTCAAACTAGCGGCTGTTTTAGTATCTTATTGGTAAAAATAAACAAGCAAAAATGAAGAGAATGACTAGATGTTATGTTTTCCAATTATGAGTTAGGTATTTAGAAATAGATTCACTTTCGATTATCAATTCACGTGTGGCATGAGAGACAACACTCAAATATCTAATTGGAATACATAATAGAAAGGAAAAACTTAAGTAGGAAAGAGTTCGACAGACTAGCTTCATTCAAAAGTTAAAATTTTATCTATTCTCAATTTTTGAAAACATTTTGACAGGGTTTCCCTTATAAATTGGACATTTTCCAGGCACTGAGCCACCTCAATTCAACCAACACTTAATCACAACCAACATATATAATCAATTGAACTATGAAATCAATATACAATCAACATGAAAATGGCCTAAGCTTGGTAGAAAGATTCTAGCTTCTTAGAAGATGAGATTTAGAATGTAATGCTTCTATTTTCTTGGATATCTTCTCAAAATCAACATACAACCAACATATATCTTGGATACAATCAACATTAAAAAGGTTTGCTTTTGAGAGGGGGTAAATTCATCAATAATTTTCTAGTTATTTGAGGATGTTTTGTGGTACATTTGGTGCAATAACTAGTCATATTCTTTTATTTTGATGTTTTACCCTCGAAAAGGTATTTTGGCTTTTTATTGTAGAAAATGACCAAAAAATGAACAAAAAATCTTGTCCCTGTCAGAGCACGGGTGATGCCAGCCCCGTTCTAGAAAAACAGGGGATCACAAGGAGAAAAAATAAAGCACGGCCGGCTGTGCCAGCCCTGGTCTACCCAATGTCGGCAAATTTTCCTTTCAAGCACAGATTTGGTAATTTTCGAAGAGTTTTGGTATTTTCCAATCTCTCCCCGCCTTAGAACTCTTAGGGAATGAATTTTGGCTTCTTGGAAGTCTATTTAAACAAGAAAAACACAATACAAAGATGTGAATTCAAGGATATAAACTAGCTACTTATTTTTTAATGATGAATTCATCACTCAAAGGAGAATTGTTCGAAGGAGGTTTTCAAGAGAAGAAAAAGGACTTGTCTATGAGTTCTATCTTTTAGCCTTTATTTTCTTTTTCTAGAAAAATGGTGTGATTAATATTTTGATTGTAATTGGATATTATTTTGAAGATTATGATTTTTAGTTAATTAGGATTATCATCAATCTATTGTTATCCTTGGCATTTGATTACTTATTATCATTAGTTATTGATACGTTTTCTTCTAATTGACTTGGAAAATAATATTAGATGTTCATTGCATTGATTTCATATTTATTAGATCTTAATGAATTTGGGAAACGAAATTAAGATTAAAGAACTACAATTATCAAAGATTGGTTGATATCACATAGAGTATAGGGTTATTAACTGATTTCATATTTACTATCACATAGAGTATATGGGTGATTATTGAAGGAAGAACTCAATGCATCTTTTGGCTATTTTAGTGTGATTGGGAAATCTGCTAAATTAATCAAGAGATATTGGTTCTATGGATTGGAAAAGAAGTGGAGTCTACATAAGTGAGTTCATGACTTGGGAAATGATTAGATTTTAGTTAAGTTCCTTCGTGATGCTAAGATGACAATTGATTGTGATGAATGCTAAGTGATTCAATATTATGTTCTCAAGATAGTTGTGTAGTTACATAAAATTGCATCCTTGAGTTATATATGTATATTTTGTTTATTTTTCCTATTCATTATTTTATCATAGTAAAATAATAAATGAAAATTGATTAGTGTGTACTTGTTTCTTTGAGGATCGATACTCGTTAATTCCCATACTATACTTGCAATGAGTATATATGTTCATATGTGTAATTTGGGATTAATGTTTTAATTAAAACTTGGCTAGGGATGGATTTAAATTTGAATGATTTTTATACACCCAAAATTTACGCATCAAGGCTTTAGTGCTATTGCTAGGGAACAATATCATGAATGCTAGGATTTCATTGATTTAACCAAGTTTATATGTATATATGTCTATATATAAATATGTATACATGTTCCTTGTATGAATAGGTGACATAATTGTAATTAAATTTCATAATTTCACTATATGTTGTAATTTTCCTAACTTAATTTGTGATTCTACGATAATTGATTAGCTTGTGAATTCTATAATCTCACTATCTTCTTTTATCTATAGATCTAGCCCGTAGTGTATGACACATCGATCCAAGATGACATAGTAGATCTTGATCCTGAGATCCAGATGACCTTAAAAAAGATTCGAAGGGTGGTTAGATAAAGCGTAAAATATGATATAGAGGTTAACCAACAAAACAATGGTGGTAATGGTGACAATAACAGGAGCATTATACATGATTTTATTAAGCCTACAAGACCTAGGATTGAGGCCAATAACTTTAAGATTAAGCTTAACATTATCCAGATAATTTAAAACATGGTGCAATTTGATGGGCTACCTGAGGAAGATCCTAATGCTCACCTTGCGAGTTTTTTAGAAATTTGTGACACGTTTAAAATGAATGGGGTTTCTGAAGATCCTATAAAACTAAGGCTTTTTCCTTTTTCCTTGAGAGATGGAGCTAAATCCTGGTTAAAGTCTTTGCTAGCCAAATCCATTACCACTTGGAATGTTTTGGTTGAAAATTTTTTAGCAAAATATTATCCCCCAACTAGAACATCCAAGCTTAGGACAGATATTTTCGCCTTCCAACATTTAGAATCTGAAGATCTTTATATGAATATTGGAAAAAGGTTTAAGGAGATGCTTAGGAAATGTACTCATCACGGGTTTGAGCTAGGTATGCAAATGCAATTTTTTCATAGTGGCTTAAGCTTCGCTACAAGGCAATTGGTTGATGCTTCTGTAGGAGGTTCCATTAATTTTAAGACCCCAAAGGAGGTGTTTGATCTGATTGAAAATCTATCGACAAACAACTATACATGTAGTAGTTTTAGGTCAAAAGCTTGTGTTCATAGAGTGCACAAAGCAGATGCAATGGTAGCTTTAGAGACTAAGGTGGAGGCACTTACACAAGAGATCGAACAAATTGTGATGTCTCCTTCCCAAAGACAGGTAATGAATATTAGTTGTGATTTTTGTAGGGAAGGGCATCCTAATCATGAGTGCCAAAGCATGGGGTCATCACAAGAGTCCTTGGAATATGTCGCGTTTATGGGCAATGGATGGCAAGGTAACAATCCTTATAGTGCTGCTTATAATCCTGGTTGGAGGAGCCATCTCAATTTTTCATGGAACAACAAAACCAACCTAGGTAGACTTCTTCTAACTTTGGAAGAAATCAAAGGACACAAGCCCCCTTGCCTTACAAAGAACCACTACCTACACCATCATTGGAGGACTTAGTTAACCAAATGGTAAGTACCATAAAAGCACGATTTCAAGGAGTGGATGCAACCACGAGAAATTTGGAGGTGTCCATGCGCAATCTGGAAAATCAAATTGGCCAATTGGCCAAACTTCTTGGAGACTGTCAAGCAGGATCTTTTTCGTGGAATACTAAGACAAATCCACGTGATCATGACACTGATTTGGTTTTTATTTTGGGACATCTCTTTAATTTTTGTGTTCTTTCATTTATTTTTATAGTTTTATTTTTAGAATTATGAAATTTTCTTCTTGAGTTCGTGTCTTTCATTATTGTGTTTACAATACTTAAATAAAAAAAATTTTCCTAGCCCAAGCAAACTAGAGCCGGCGCCGGCTCCTATCGGGAGCATCTCTAAAAAGGTCGATTTGGCCATTTTGTTTTCAAAATTTCCAATTTCTCTCAAATTTTCTCTTCACTTGATGTCGTTTCTTCATCCTCAAACACCACTGGTTCCATTTTTACCTCCTAAAACATCAATCCAACATAAAATATTTTTGTTTTTGTTGAATTTACGGATCAAAACTCCAAAAATTTCAAGTTTTTCTTCAAGAACCCACTTTCAGATCTCTCCTTTCAAGTGAAGATTTCTTCAAAAAGATTGCATGTTTTGCTTGCCCATGCATTGGAGAACACAAAGGTATGATTTTTCTTACATTCTTACAGTTAAATTCTTGCCATTGACTTTTTCCTATTTTTGGGCATATTTTTGGACGAAAATTGCATAATTTAGAATTGTGGGTTAAATTTGATTTAAATGATGGCATTATTATAACTAGAACAGCATGAGAGTATAATTCACAAATTATTTTTGCAACTACAGGTCCATATTGTGATCATAGGTTAGCTATTTTTGGGTTATGGCAATTATATTGTTGATGAATTTCAGATAAATGGATAATGTCCATGGCCATGATACATTTTTATTGGCTTAGGATATGGACATGTTCTTCATGCTATGCGCAGTTTCTGTATTAGTTAGGAATCATATTATAGTCTTAATTGTGGCATTCCAATTAATTTTTCAGGATTTGAAAGGATATTAGGATTGATTGATAATTGTGGATTGAGATTGTTGTGGTGTGAATATGAATTGTGGATTGTGTGTGGTGTTGTGTTGGGTTAGTTTGATCATATTGAGAGTTGTTGTTCCATTGGTGGTGCCTTATTCACATTCTTTATTGCTAACCATCTTCAGATCCCTTTATCATGCCTAGAGAAAGGGGCCAAACTTCCAAATGGGCTAGAGCCTCATCTTCCTCTTCCGCTACATCCATACACCCTATGTTCCTATACCCTGCTGGCTTTAATGATCCTTCTTGCCAAGAGTGGTAAACTAAGAGGGTTGCTAATAAAATCATTGTAGAACGCACCTTTGCACCCTCTTTAGACCGTGCCTTCAAGTTAGGACTAATGTTTAGACACTTAGGGTGGGGACCAATAGTTCAACTAAAGGGACACTATTGCCCTGTTTTGATAAAAAAATTCTGTGCTAATACGGTTCAAAAATGCATTAACCGTCTTGAGACCATTAAGACTAGGGTAAAGGGAACCCCTATTTTTGTAGATAGAGAGAGACTAGCTGGCATCCTCTATGTTAATAATGAAGGCCCTTGGTTAACTATAGATCACAACAATCAAAAGATACTGTTTGATCCTAAGTGGATGTACAGGAGAGTCAAGTAGGGCAAGTCGATTTTTATTCCAATAATGATCTTGAAGCCAACCTACATGCCCTAATCTATATCTTTGGTCACAATGTTTTCCAAAGGCTAGTGGGTTCAATGTGTCTCGTGTGATTGGCCTTTATATTCTTCATAAGATGATGAACACTCAGCTCATCCTGCTTACACATTTGATTATCTAACCTATGTGGGATGTTTTCCATTCTCGCCTTTCCACCAAAGCCTTTGTTTTCTCCCTCGTGATCATGAAAATTCTGGAAGCCTTTAGCATTAGTATGGAGGAGGAACTTGCTGAATCCACAACTAAGCATGATTTGGTTACTGAGCAAATATTTGTGAGTTGTGGTTATTAGTAGAGTATGGAAGTGCAATGTTGGTTATAGCCTTTTGATGTGCAGCACCTAGGACAAGTCGAGCTTCCACTTGAGGAAGAAGAGCATCCTGCACCACCACCTCGAGCTCATGCTCATAGTTCACAATCTAAGGCTAACTTTGAGGCTGAGATGAGAGGTCAATTAGAGCAATTAAGAGTGGGCATGGAGACACAAATGGAGATAGTGCTACAGCTTCGTGAGTCCATGACGGCCCTCACTAGGAGGTAAGATGCTCAAGAATGACAATGGACGCAATGGATGCAAAGATTTTCTGGAACTCAAGGAGGTAATAGTAGCCATTAGGCAAATGACGAGGACGAGGATTATGCTGATGTGGATAATCATTATGATAATGATTGAGAATTCTTTCACTGATCTATATTTCTTTTATTTAGTTTTCTTTTCTATTTATATTTTCATGACTTTTTCTTAGGATTTCTTTTTAGTTGGTTTTTCTTTTATCTTATTTTTATTTTGATTTTCTTTTTCTTTTATAGATTTTTCTTTTATATTTTTTTCTTTGGTGTTTTTCTTCAGGTACACTTCCCCTAATGACTCCTTGTGATAGATTCGAATGTGTTGGAGCTACTACGTAATTGAAGTATTTTCTTTTCTCTATTACGGTCCATTGACGTTGCTTTTATTGCTGTATTTTTTGCCATTGAGAACATTGTCCAGTTTAAGTGCGGGGGAGAATTTAGCATTGAAGATATTTTCCATATATTTTCCATATACACATATTGGTCTGAAATTTTCAAAAATTTTGTGGTTTTCATTGTTTTAGCAAGGTTGTAATTATCTGTTTTACTTAGATATGAGTTTTGTCATTCACTTGGTAGATTTTTATTGGCACTGAAATGGTTTATTGGATAGAATATGTTAAGACTTGAGAATTTAGGTTAATCTTGTATATGCATTAGTGTTTTAGTATTATTTGACACATCTAGTTTGAATATGGATAATGTGACAAATGTGGGGAAAGTTGTTGGCTAACTCTTGTATTATAGGTCTAAATTTTGTGTGACTTTGAGTTGTGATAGGGAATGTGAGAAAAAAAAAAAAAGATCTTTGAGAGGAAAGATTGAGTGAAAAAAACTGATGGTGAGTTGAAAAATGAGAAAAAATGAGTTGAAAATTTTTTGCTTCATCTTTCAAGACAAGAAAATACTTTTTGCTTAATTATGGGGGCTTATATGGATAGTGAAGAGAAATCCACTTTCTTGAGGCTATTAATTCCCAAAAGTGAAAGAAAGAATGAAGATTGTTGAAAAAAATGATGAGTAATAACTATAATGGGGCTAATACGGTGTGTGAAGAGAAATCCATTCACTTGAGGCTATTAATTCCCTAAGTCATTGAAAGAATAGAGAGAAAAAAAAATGGAGTGTTTTCCTTAAATCATGACTTGAGTTGTACAATTTTTGGATTTATAATGCTTGAGTTGGTAGATAGCTTGACTTGTAGGATTCATGTTATTTACATTTTTGCTTGAAGGTGAAATAATTTTCTTAGACTAAGGCATAAACTTGCTTAATTTGACTTCGAAGGCCTTGATATGTCTTATCTAGTTCTTTACTTTGTGAATGTTTTCAAAGGGTTGAAAGAATGGTAATGTTCTATCTAAAATTTGGAAGGCAATGAAGGTTTTGTTATAGCTGAACTTTTGATGGATTGTCTTGTTTTTCCTTGTTTTAAAGTGCTTTGCTTGAGGACAACCAAATGTTCAAGTGTGGGGGAATATGCTAGGGGCTAAATTCATTAATAATTTCTTAATTATTTGAGGATGTTTTGTGGTATATTTGGTGCAATAATAGTTATATTCCTTTATGTTTGATGTTTTACCCTTGAAAATGTGTTTTGGCTTTTTATTGCAGAAAACAACGAAAAAACGAAAAAAATCTCGTGGCCGTCAGAGCACAATTGGCCCCACCTTGTTCTAGAAAAATAGGGGATTGCGAGGAGAAAAAACATAGCACTACAGTGCTGACAAGCGGAGCCGGTGCAGGCCTTGGTTTGCCCAATGTCGGCGAATTTTCCTTTCAAGCACGGATTTGGTAATTTTCCAAAAGTTTTGGTATTTTTCAATCTCTACTCGGCTTAGAACTCTTAGGGAATGAATTTTAGCCTCTTGGGAGCCTATTTAAACAAGAAAAACACAAGACAAAGGTGTGAATTCAAGGACACAAGCTAGCTACTTATTTTTCAAAGACGAATTCATCACTCAAAGGAGTATTGTTCGAAGGAGGTTTTGAAGAGAAGAAGAAGGGCTTGTCCATGAGTTCTATCTTTTATCCTTTATCTTCTTTTCTTGAACAATGGTGTTATTAATATTTTGATTGCAATTGGATATTATAATTTTGTGTTAATTGGGATTTTGATCAATCCATTGTTATCCTTGGTATTTGATTGCTTGTTATCACTTGTTATTGATACGGTCTCATCTAATTGACTTGAGAAATGATATTAGAAGTTCATTGCATTGATTTCATATTTGTTAGATCTTAATAGACTTGAGAAACAAAGTTAAGATTGAAGAACTAGAGTGATCAAAGATTGGTTGATTTCACCGAGAGCATAGGGTTATTAATTGATTTCATATTTATTATCACATAGAGTATATGGGTGATTATTGAAGGAAGAATTTAATGCATCTTTTGGCTATTTTAGTGCGATTGGAAAATCTGCTAAATTAATCAAGAGATATTGGTTCTATGGATTGGGAAAGAAGTGGAGTCTACATAAGTGAGTTCATGACTTGGGAAATGATTAGATTTTAGTTAAGTTCCTTCGTGATGCTAAGATGACAATTGATTGAGATGAATGCGAAGTGATTCAATATTACTTTTTCAAGATAGTTGTCTAGTTACATCAAAATTGCATCCTTAGTTATATATGTATTTTCGCTTATTTTTCGTTTTCATTATTTTATCACTTTATTGGGTTGGTTAAACACTGAATGAAAAGTGATTAGTGTGTACTTGTTCCTTTGAGGATCGATTCTCGTTAATTCTCTATACTATACTTGCGATGAGTATACTTACTTGTATGTGTAATTTGGGATTTGTGTTTTAATTAAAACTTGGCTAGGGGTGGATTTAAATTCGAATAATTTTTATACGCCCAAAATTTATGCATTAGCTTCAAAGAATTTACAGCTAAGAAAATATGCTAGAACAGCAAATCAGCCCACATATGAATGTGTAAACACAATATGAACACTGGATTCATTTAGTAAAACTAAAACTTTGTGCATTTATGGCATATAGCAGAGAATGCACAATGCACATTTATGGTATATAGTAGAGAGTGCACAAAGCATCTTGAAAATTATTGCTTAACAAATCAGCCCGCATGTTAACCTAAAACTTTCATAATCCCATGCACCAGCATCCTAATACACCCAAAAGTATACACATACATAAATATATAGGTGCAAGTCTATAGAGATATATCTACTCTACTGAGGGATAGATAAAAATGTCAACTTTATTTGGTTATATCCATCTTTCCAGACTGATACATTTTCTCAATTTTCTTCCATTCCCAATATAAATGGCAAAGCAAAAATTCAGTGGAACTCGCCAAAGACAAAATAATTTTTTTACTAAGCATTTGATTTCAACAATTGCAAGATCATAAAAAAAACTCCAGAAGAAGAATATATTTGTAATAGCACGTAAAGACATATTAGACAAGCAGAATTGCAGTATGCCAGGGATCTATAGAATTAACTACTAAATAGATTACATAGACAAAAGCCCACAATTGTAGCAATATTGGAGGTACTAAATTGCATCTGATTTATCGGCACTGTTTGAACATTATTGGCATCATTCTTCAAGCAAATTCCCAAGAAACCATAACCAGAATTGGCATCCTAAAAAAAAACCTAGCTCAAAAATGCAACCAGCTGTGACTAGAGATTGATAAAACAACGATAAAAAAAAGGCCAAAAAGAACTTCATAGCACCAACAACACTGGAGTGGAGCCATCTCTGAAACCCAATTGCGGAATCAAAATCCCCAATAGTTGAAAAAGAAATTACCTGAAACTTAGACAAGAAAGGGAGGAGCTTAGTGGCAACAAAGAAAAATCATGATCGACGGAGGTAGAGGCAGAGGTAGAGGGTGTTGGAATAATCACGATCGACAATCGAAATACCGGCAGTGAGTGTGTGCTGGAAAAATCGATAATGGTGGCAATGGCGCCGGGAGGGAAGGGGTGTGTGCAAGAAAATCAAATAGAAAGGGAGGGGAAAGAAAGAGGACAGTTGTAGAGGGATCGAAGATGGCCAGAGATGGGAAATAATGAAATAGAAAGAAGGGAAAAAAAAGGACTAAGTGTTGAACTTAGTCTTTGATTTAGCTATGGCTTATGTACCGTTGCTAATCCCTCTATCTTGCAAGGGTTTCCTATTGATTCAGATAATTTTGCTAGGGCCTGTATGCCATTGCTAATCCCTTACAGGTAGCGAGGGATTACCAATGACATAATATGGATTTTTTTTTAGCATCTCTATATTTTTATAATTTAATTGTAGATGCATATATAAGATTAGATCTTAGGTTTACTCAATTTCACGTAGGTTGTATGATTTTTTTTTTTAAAACTAAACTCTAAATTAAGTAATTTATTATTTATGCAATATGTCAATTGATGCATCTTAAAAATTACAGTCATCGAATCAAATTGCTGGCGAAAACAATTGAGACAATCTAATTAGAGTCCAACAGAATGAATGGTCTCCCATAGAGTAGAAATCAATGACCTAGAAAGAAGAAGAAAGACAAAACAAACAAAAAAGGAAGGCAAAAAAAAAAAAAGGAAATATTATGGTATAAAGGGATAAATCTGAGTTTGGTTGAGCTTGAGAAGGTGGTGTTGCTAATGGTAGAAAATCCGAAATGGGTGTATCATTTTGGAAGCTTTGATAGGAGACTTGAGTGTTTTTTTTCATTGGATTTGCATTCAGTGGGGAAACGGAGTTTAGTAGCTCCTTAAAATTTTCAAATACTGAAAATGATTGGCGGCTACTGCATGCGTCCAACTACTGCCAGGAGAGTAATATCTGCCATGGCAAGCAATCAAAGCTTTCTAGTTTTGGGAGGAAGAAGACGGATAAGGAAGAGGATATCGGAAAAAGAGCCATAGAGAGAGAGAGATGGCTAAGACCATACTTTGAATGATAAATTCCTGGTCAGACTCTACTTCGGAGTAAAATATCATCTTTTTTTTGGAGGTGTAGTGCTACTTATGATGAAGTGAGAGAATGCCACGAATATGCTCACATGAAAACCAAACAACATCCACCATACAAATCAAGTGTAGTTCGGCACACTGTCCACCACCTAGTAATTCTATCAAAACAACCATTAACCCAAATCATAATTTAAGTATAAAATGTAAGTAAAAAATACACGTAAGAAATAATAAATTAACCTACCATATTTCAAATACATTATAACCAATTTTAAACGCAATGAACAAAGCAAATAAAACCTAACAAACATACATTTCCTAAATACCTTATTGCTAAGCATTTAACTATTATGCACATACCCCAAAGGTTGTGAATAATAATTTTCACGTCGATTATAAAAAGACTAAAATATATTAGGGAAGAATGAGCTGTGAAGTATAGTGAAATTAGTAAGTGCCACTATAGTCTAGAAATGAGACGTAAGAATGAGAGTCACCTCCCCACCATGTCTTGGCCACATCTATTTGAAATGAAGGTATAATCTTAAGCTTAATGTAATCCGGTGTCTCAAGGATGTCGAAGTACTCTTCCAATTATTTTAGCTATTTATCAGCCTTCCCTGGGTTCTCAATCCTAGCTATTCAATATAGGCATCCTAGTCTTCTTGAGTCACTTGTAGTGGACTCATGGATATTTGAAGTTAAACCTATGTGGTATTCTCTCAAATACTCACAGGACCAAACCTTAAATTATATATATCTCATTAGATCAAGTCCCAGACAATCTCTCTAGACCAAGCCTTCAACAATTACTCCACTACACACATAAATCTAGGCATATATAACAAATAACCCAGACAGGACTAAAGTACAATACCTACTTGAACTAGAAATTTGATGCTTGCAACATTAGAAAATCTAAATAGTAATAGGAAAGTACAAAAACAAGACTCAACAAAAGAACTAGTAAACACTAAAACTATCAAACTCTTGTAATTAATAAGAAAATTTCATAATTGTTAAGTATAGGTTTATATTGCCAACAAAAGCTGAATCCAATACAAAGGAATTCCAAATGAAATATATTAATTTTTATAAAATACTAAACAATAGGTCAGAACCTGAAATCTAAGCAACAGAAACTCTTAAACCAAGCCATCTGCAGATTCTTTAAATTCATCAACTAGCTCTTGACTAAGAAAAGAAAAATGGTAAATGAGTAAGTCACACGAACACAATAAGTATTTAATATAGTTCCTGAGAATTAAGGGGTCTTAATTACATACATTATGTATCATTTGCTGCTTTTGTTGTTTGCATATCCGGCATGGTCGGAATTGATTTTGGTGCAAAGTTTCTCACCTTGCTTGCTAAATCTTTACACAAGTGAAGAAGAACTTGAGCTTCTCCAGATTTGATATTTTCTTTAAAAGCAATTCCTGAAATGGAAACTAAATCTCTATGAATTTTCACATTCAATTTCATTCAATCATGCATGTTTCATTTCCTTACAAGAATCATCACATGTATTGCACTACAAAGCAGAAGGTAACTATCTCAGAAGATCACTACAGAAGGTACATTGGGCAAAAACGATTTGGAAACAGGGCCTCACGCCAAAGCATTCATTTATGGTTTGGTTATGTGCCAAGGGCCGATTGAAAACTAAAGATGTTCTAGTGTTCCGGTCGGACGACATGTCATGTCCTTTATGCCATACTCACCCGGAGACAACTAGATACCTTTTTTTTGACTGTGTAATATCCACACAAATTTGGAGGGATATCAAAGCATGGTTAGCCTTACCACAGCATCTGAATTCCATCGACACTTGCCTCAGTTGGTTTAACTGGTCGACTTGCGAATCTTCGTGGCTTGCCAAAGCCAAAGTCTCCGCAATGGCTGCCACGGTTTACTACATATGTCTGGCACACAATCAGGCACTTTTCGAAGGAGTTGCTTGTCGACCTTTGAAAACTACGAAGAGGATTAAAACGCATGTGTACTTTATTCTTTTTACCTTGTACCCTCATGTTTTGACCCAATTTGAGAATTCCATTTGTAACAACTAGTTAATAGTGGCATTACTATTAACTAGTAAGACCATGTGTACATACACTTTGATCAATATATATATATATTTACATCTTTATTAAAAAAAAAAAAGATGACCTTACATTTGCATTTTGAAGGATCATGATGGTTTGGATGTAGGACAAACCTGCTTTGTTCATTTTCCTTAGCTATATCATTGGAAAAGCTCTCAAATGTTTCTCTTCCCCAGCGTCTCCATCCTTAGAAATATGAAGAGAGGCAGAAAAGGAAATGGCAGGAAACCCTCCAGGCAAAAGAAGTCAGCCAAAGAAGAGAGCCCAGTGACAAAGTACTTGGGTACTACAATTTTAGATTTAAGCAACAGCATTTGGGAAGAGATTTTTCTAAGGCTTACATCAACCACCGTCATGTGCTGCAAAGTTGTTTGCAAGAAATGGAATAACATCTTATCTCAGTCTCATTTTGTATTCAATACCTCGGAAATCCACCATACACCAGTCTGCCGCACTTTAACTTGTTCAGAAGTTCTGAAGAACAAGCGGATGCTGTCCACTTGATATCAATGGAAAAAGAGTACATGCCTAGTCCAGTGCTTATCTGCGGCAACCGACTTTGCCTTCTAAGGAGAGACCGCTTTGAAATAGTGGGATCATGCAATGGGCTGCTTTACTAGCTGCAATACGATACTCCCTATATATCTATTTACATTACCAATCCACTGACAGGGGAATAAATTTGTCTTCCACGTATTACTTCTTCTAGGAAACCACTTAGCATAGCTTACGGCTTTGGCTTTTCTACACACTACAGGGCCTTGAGTGTTGAGGCTTATCAACTTCCAATTGGTGAACTGGGGACGGATTGTCGAATTTTTACTGTTGCAGTTGATAGCTAGTGGAGAGAGTTGGTGGTCAGGGCCTCGGCAGCTTATTGTGTTGAAAAGTCAGCCACTATCTTAAATGGTGCATTTTATTAGCTTGTCGACAATGAATCTGCTTCAGGTTCCCCTCCAAATAATCCAGTATTGTTGAACAGCAAATGTGCATTTGATATTGCGGCAGAACGATTTAGGCCAATCCCACTTCCACCTGGAGATATCATGTTCAATGGCACAGAATCTTTCTCATTAGGTGAACTAAGAAGGCATCTGTGTGTATTTGATGGATCCAGATTTGGAGTTGTTCTTGATATTTTGATGATGAATGATTATGGAAATGCGGAATCCTGGAGCAAAAACATTGTTCTGGGTAGCAGGATGCCATCTGAGCACTATTACCTTTCTGTGCGTCTACCAACCGCTTCGTGGAGAGATGGAGAGCTTTTGGCACACTGCCCTCGCAGTCCTCTCCTGATTTCTTTCGATCTAAGAGAGCAAAAGGCTGAAGGCTTAACAATCTAGTGCCGCGGACGGCAGCCAGTTTACCACAAGCCAAGTAGATATCCGTCTGTTCGAATGGCCCAGTAATATTAGATCCCTATATATCTTATATATAAATAAATACAATGTGTATATCAAATAGAATTTTGATCCCCCATCACCCTTCCAAAAAAAAATTGAAAATAACTCTAAATAATAGTCTAATAGATTTTTTGAATAAAATTCCATAAAACTAAATAAAAAAATTTTAAAACAAAAAAAACCTAATGATTTTTGAAACAAAAAAGTTGTTGCTAATTCTAAATTTAAAAGTACAAGGTCAAGAAATAAATTAGTCCACAATTGTTTCAAAAGAGCACCCATCACAAACAATTTAAAAATTAAAAGAAGACCTAACTAATCATATGCGAAACAAAGACCCTTGTAAAGACAAAAAGAATATTAAAAAAAAAAAAAAGTGGATCACATGTTACTAATTAACATCCTCTGCAATCTGACCAGTCCAAAAAATGAAAGGGGAAAAAAAAAAAAAAAAAGCTTTCTCGACAATCCTCAGTTTGTGACTTATCCGATTATTCCCCAGTTCCACACTTCCACTTTTCACTTTCTTTTACTTTCTAAAGCTGTTTTTATTTTCACATTTTATAAAGTCTAACGACATTGCACTAAGCACACAGTCAATAACTTGGTAAGAAAAGTAAAACTTTTTTCTTTTATATTAAATTTTATTTTTTATTTTAATTTCTATTTTTTTTTGGGTCTCTTTCCTCTCATCTTATTAAAACCATAAAAAAGATCTACCTCAATAAGTCACTTTTCATGCTCCAAGAGAGAGAAAGAAAGCTTTGGCCACACAATTTGTTGTCTTTTTGGTACGCTATGTTTTTTTTTTTTAATTGTTGAAAATTTAAATTTATACATTTAAAAAATTTGTAAATTTTGTTGCATATATATATAAGGAGTAAAAGTGATGACCAAGTTGAGACTTAGAATGTGGATTTTTGTGCCCACGTCTGCCTTAAATAGTAGTTAGTAAATATCTTGATTGTTTAGGACGTGACCTAAGATTATGATTATAAATACTGGAAATATTTTATTGATAGCCGTGAAAAAGTTTGACAAGCCTATATTAAGGTCGATTCACATCAATTCCTGCAATCTACATATCCAAAATCAGGAGGAAAACATTCGTATAGCTTTCAAGTATCATGGTTCAAATCATTTGCTCCATGGTTGGATCATTCTCCTACTAAATATGCTACATTTTGTCTTCCTTGTTATCTATTCCCTAAAAAAGATAGACCTTTCTAGATTAGATGCGCTCACTATCAATGCTTTTCGATCATGGACACTAGAGAATAATGGTGAAAATTGTGCATTTGGTGGAGATTTGGGATGAAGAAGAGAAAAAGCTTATCTACGAGTTCTCCATTTTCCGTGTTCTTCATCTTTTCTTGTCAATATGTATGCATTTCTCTAATTGTATTATGAAGGGATGAACCCTAAATTGTTCTTGTATTTTACTTCCTCTGATTTGTTGGATTTCAACTTCTAATGAATGATTACTTGACATTGTTATGTTGGATTTGTTGTTTGGCTAATCCTCTTCTAATTAATTCAAGAGATCGTGTTAGGAGTTGGCTTCTAAATGAGTGGATTCAATGTGTGTTATCCTTTGACTAACTTGAGAGATTGGTTGGGGGTTAGAACTTGATAATCATTGGGTTCTTGATATCACATTGAGATAAGGATATTGGGTTCATCTGGAATTTTCGAGTTTTGTACATAATGTTTCTTGGGTTTAATTTGAGGGGTTGAGATACCCTTTAATTAGCTTAAGGAAAAGGAATTCATAACTTGGGAGAGTGTGGGTTTTGCATTTGTGACCTCTATGGTGTTTGAATTGGGATTCGATTGCCTTGTGTTTGTGCTTAGTACTTGACTAATTTTGGAGAATCTTGATATTTTACATGTCTTTTACTTTCTTTCCTATCTTTGATATTCTCATGGCCAATCTTGTGTGGGATGTGCTGATTCTAAAGCTTTTCCCATTGTTATTAGTGTTTTCCATTAAATTATTAGACTAAATAATAGAAAGAGTTAGTAGTGTTACCTTTATCCCTTCTTCGAGGATTTTCGATACTTACCATTACACTCTATACTACTAATTGGGTATACTTGCCTAACTGTGTATTTTGGCATTTTAATTAAAATTTGACAATGTGTGTTTGTTGGTAACATTTCCCACACTCGAAATCGTAGAACACTGATCAATGTTTTCTTTTACTGTGGCTGGTGGATATCATATGCCATCACTAATTGCACTTAAAACATACATTCTTACTGGCAGCAATGATGTTCATTCTGCAATCAGCTAGCAATCAATTTCAGAGTAGGGGGCATTGATCTTGTGACACCCCATTAATTGAGGGTTTGGCAGCTTAATTATATGGCTATTTGGGATTGCATTATAAATTAAATACATCATATATGGCTATCTTACGTGCGCTTTATGTGTATTCCCTTGAGGAAAAATGTGTGTGATGAGTTAATTATTTTATTTGGACATGACAAGTAATTTATATGTAAGTAATTGTTCATTTTATGCATATATGTATTATGTGTATCAAATTAATTAGTGAAATTAATTTGTGCATCACTTTTTCAATAAAATTATCACAATGATTTTTCTTTTGTGCAAAACCCACTCTTGATCAAATTTAATTTTAATTAGGGTTTTGGCCTTATTTATCAAGTTAACTTTGTCGATTAAATTTCATGCCAAATTTAATTTTAACTTCTTGACTTAATTTCACCAATTGACCCAAGACCCACTTCTTGGTCCCATGGATCATTTTAACCCAATAAAATACCTTTCATCTTAGCCATTGAATATAGGGCATATTTGTATGAATTCATTTCAACCCTTGGATGCTCATAACCCTACTATATAAACAATCTTTCTTCCCATTTTCCCCTACCCATCTCGACAGACCATCTTCACCTCACTCTCACAATTCTTTCTTCTCTTCTAAGAGAAACTCTCCTCTCCTCCATAGAGCAGCTGACCAGCCCCTCCCTTACCAAGCTACCGGTAGCTTGGTTGTTGCAAAAGGAAGCATCTTCCTTCAAGCTGAAAGCCCTCTTCCTTTTCCTCCCTTTTCCTCCCTTTGAAAACTAAAAATTCAGGCAAATACGACGGCCAGAAAACCATCGTATTTGAAAAATTACCGTCATTTTTGCTATAAATGATGGTTTCTCAGCCGTCGTATATAATACCGTCATTTTTTATTTAAAAAGGCCAAAAAACTGTTGTATTTATCTAATACAATGGTGTAAATACGACGGTCAGGGAAAAGTGTTGCAATTACTCACCCGGCTTGATATTCTGCAAACCGTTGTTTTTGGTGAAAAAACTGTTGCAATTATTCCATAAATATGATGATTTGAACTGTCACAAACACTTGTTAATTGCTATAGTTATTTGCAATGGCCTTAACTGTCGCAATTGCTGAGTATTTGCGACGGTATCCGACCGTCATCATTACAACCGTGGAATAAATCTTGCAATGATAGTAATTACAACGGCTATAACTGTCGCAAATGCTTAGCAATTGTGACGGTTGCCAGTCGTCGTAATTACTACCTTCGCAATTAATTAGTATTTGCGACGGTTAACTACGATGGCTGTAACTGTTGCAAATACTCAGCAATTGCGACCATAAGTAAAAATGACCGTTGTATGTGGTTAATAAAGTAACCGTCGTATTTGGTTAATCAAATACGACAATATTTGCTTTTTACAAATGCGACGGTTCTAGCCTTTGTTTTTATTAATTTTTTTAAAAAATAGTTGTTTTTTATTTAGGCCTATCCACCTACAGTTTCAAACCAAATACAATCCATTCAACTCATTCAACACCAATGACAATAAAACATAATTTGCTGAATGCCAAACAAATCAAAATCAATCTCTTGAACATTGAAATCTTAAATAATCCATAAACTCCACAAGAGAAGTAATACTACATATATAACAAATAGAAAATGCCTAGCCCGCTATTAGAAACAGTAGTACACGTAAAACAAGAAGAAAATCAGAATACGCCAGTCATTATGGGCAGTCTCGTCAGCTATTCTCGGTATCATCTTTTCCCCTTCCTCGTCTCTTTTTCTTCTCAGTCCCCCTTCTCCTCTTCCCTCCTTCCACCTGTCATCTACCTCTTCCTCTTCCTTCTTATCTCTTTCTCTCCTTAGTCCTCCCTCCCCTCATTTTCTTCATTGTGTTATCAATATCAATATACATGCAAAAGCACAAGAACTCCAATGCACTAATTTTCTATAATTGCATTAACATTAAACTATCTCTATTGATGGCTTCTCTTCTTCCTTGCACAGATATATATATATATATATATATATTCCTCACACAAAATTTGCTCTCTCAGTCATTAGTCACAAGTGGACTTCAAAAAATCACAAAGGGACCGCGATTTCTTCTTCGGTTCTTTTTCTCAGAGATGGGGAGTCAAATTTTAAATTGGTTTCCAAAGAAGAAGATATTGATGTGTTTGCCTTTCCAAGCCAACCACTTCATCTTGATTTCAGGTGAGATACTTTTGAGGGTTTTTTTTTTTTTTTAGCTTTTCACGTGTCTTCTTCATCAGGAAATGTGCTAGATAATGAAATTGAACTTCTTTTGGTTTGTTGAGATGTGAATCAATGGAAGTTTTGGACATGCTGCTTTGGATTTCCAATTTGATCTGTCCATTCAAGAGACTGCTTTTGATGCTGTTCCTCTAATGGAGGATATGCTTGTGCATGATCCTTTCTACTCCCTAATGGATTTTGAACAAAACCAAAATATGGTTCAAGGTTATCATACATCAGAACTCGTGATTCTAGAAAATTACAAAGACTTTCATTGAATAACATTACCTTTACTGAGATTATTTTTCTTTTTCTAGGAGACATATGGTGTGGTCTTGGCAATGAATTCAAAGCAAGCAATCATGAAATGCATCTTGAAAGTATCACTCCAGATAAAGTTCCTATAGAGAAGAAGATGATTAGGAGGCATAGAGAGGAGAAAGGCAGTAGCTCCAAGATATTATCAAGAGCAACTATTTTGAAGTACTTTTACATGCTACTCACTTGATTGGCCAAAGAACTAAATATTGGCCTAACGCTTCTCAAGAAAAAATGTAGGGAGTTGGGAATTCGTCGATGACCTCATAGGAAGTTGAGGAGCTTGGAGACCCTAATCAAGAATGTTCAGGAGATGCCTTTGGATTTGTAGGAGATGTGAAATGAAGAAGAATGAGGACATATGGCTGAGAAAAATTTGAGAGAAGCCATTGAGATATTGGAATGTGAGAAGAAGTTGATGAAAGAAATCCCTGATACACAGTTGGAGGACTAAACAAAGAGATTGAGACATGCATGCTTCAAAGCCAACTATAAGAAGAGAAAACTTATAGGGATGATGAAATCTCAACATTAGCCACTGATATATTTCAATATTAGTTTTTACCTACAAGTAGCTCAAGTTTAGTGGGCTGGGGTTTAGAACATCTACTTACCTGCACAATACACAAATCGGAGATCAGTCTCGGCCCGAGAATGAATTGGCATAAAACTGGAGCATGAAGAACAATAGAGTTTCAGATATAAGTTTGATATATTATTCGGAAAATTAACAAATATAGCTATGTTCGTGATCTAAAATGAGTACCAAATATGTAGTGACAAAATTTCATATCCTCTTGAATTAAATTTGTTTATATGCCAAGTACTTATATCAATTTATATATAAAAAAATTAATTTTTTTAAAGTTAAAGTAATTTTAGATTGAGATAAGTTTGTTTTTGAAATACTCCCTTATATCAATTTGTATATAAAAAAGTCACTTTTTTTCAAAAAGAAATGAGTAGTTTTTAAAAATTTTGGAAAATCTAAGCCATTCCTAAATCCGTCTCTGTTAGTGAAAAGCAAAGTAGGATGATTAGGAAGGGACTATGGCTTAATTACCACATTCTCTTGTAGAATTGGTGTTGCCAGAGCAAATGCAGAGCATTCCTTCAGTGTCGTGCCCAGCTGAACTCTTCGATGGCCCAAGTGATCCCACAAAAAAAATGAGCCTTTTCTATGGCATAATTCAAATAATCAACCTTGCTGGTGGCCTTGTATAGCCAAAAAGCTGCCCACAACAACTCATCCATGTAACCAATCACCGACGGATAGTATCCGTTCACCACTCCTATGCTACTGTCATATTTACCTCTGTATTTGTCTGCAAACTCGACAACTGCAGAACAAGTCCAATGTTCATTCAAACGTTTGGTACATTTAATTAGTTAAGCTTCCATTTCTCACAAGAAGTACAAAAGAAAAGTACTTTTATATTTAACTCAACTTTGCTGGTTGTTATCATCAGCAAAACACCAAGAGTTGAAATAAATAAT
Organism: Voacanga thouarsii; assembly: GCA_026120185.1. NCBI lineage: Eukaryota > Viridiplantae > Streptophyta > Magnoliopsida > Gentianales > Apocynaceae > Voacanga > Voacanga thouarsii. Next base: position 1,308,163 of record JANUWF010001120.1, read on the forward strand.
TAAGAAAGGAACATAGATATCTACGATCAAGCTCACCTATCCCTCTAATTAGTAACAACCTCATTAACTAACCTATTCTACATGGTGTAAGAGAAGGTAGGAGTAATGTGGGTTGGTTCTGCTAAAGACAATTGAGGCAGCTGCCATTGCCACAGCTATTTCTCCGGCTACATCAAAACCCAGGTTGTTTTCGTCGATCCTTTAAGCTCTTCTGGACGTGGTCATGTCCTCTGGTAGTTGCAAGAAGAAATGTCAATCAACGACGAAGAACTACAGGAGAATGAAATCACATCTCGGCCGTGATTGGAGGAATTGCTGTAGCCCTTTTATCTTGCATGGGAAAAATAGTAAATCTATTTGCAAGAATTGCGAGATTGATGATTATCTGAACCCAAAAAACATGAGGTTCAGGGTGTGCTTTGATGAAATAATCAGTCTCCCACTTGATATGAAACAGTTTGAAGGAGGTGCAAGCTCCATAAAGTCCGGTGCAGGTGGGATGATGGCGTTGGCTCCTCCTCAGACGTGTTCTCGGTGCAGGTGCAAAATTATTTCTACTTCCTTTCTCTTTTTAGGTTGGCTCCTCCTCAGACGTGTTCTACTTCCATATCAGATAAAAATTAACATGTGCCGATACTGTGTTGCGCCACATCCATCATCGATGTCAAATGGGTATTCGATATGCCGGTACTGTGTTGCTGCAAGAACTAGAATTCTTGGGATGAGGATGACCATCCTTTTCTTGATTGATAGTTTGTTGTGCAAGCTCAAGTAGCTGGAAGCAAAGTTGGAAAACGAAAGACAAATAGATTTTTTTAGCTACTTCTTTTTAGATTTTGCAGGCTCTGAGCCTGCAACAACGCCGTAAGATTTTTGAAGATCATTCATTTTATTTTATCATATTTGTGCAGTAATATCTATAAAATAGAAATATATCTAAGTATTTACAAGTATAAATATATCAAATTAACGATCCAACTATTAAATTTATTGAAATAATTACCAAAAGTATTGTGAATAAATTTGAAAATAATTAGATAAAATTTAAAATAATTTTGAGGGGTTTTGTTGTAATTAGACTAAAAATGATAGTTTTAGTAACCGTTGTATTAGGACATCTATTGCGATGGTTTATGTAAACCATCGTATTTGGCTTACTCTATTGCAATGGTTCATGTAAACCAGTGTATTTGTCCTAATCTATTGCGACGATTCATATAAACCGTCGTATTTGGCCTATTCTATTGCGACGGTTCTTGTAAACCATCGTATTTGTTCTAATCTATTGCGACGTTTCATGTAAACCGTCGTATTTGGCCTGCACTATTGCGATGGTTCTTGTAAATCGTCATATTTGTCATAATCTATTGCGACGGTTCATGCATGTAAACTGCTGTATTTGACCTAATTTATTGCGACGGTTACTTTATGCCGTCGTATTTTGTGAACAAATACAACGGTTTTACTTCAACAGTTGTATAAACCCTCACTAATACGATGGTTAGCAAACCGTCGTACAAGTTTGTAACACCCCTACTAAGTGGACTAAATGAATAGGGAATGTCGCCCCGTCCTTTTAGACAAGGGGTCTTTATAACAACGGAAGAAAAGAAAGTAATGAGATATAACTAACATTAACTTCAAAGTGGAAACTGAATTACTAACTAAATAAATCCCAATACAGACCCATAAGGATAAAACTCTGTAAGCCAAACGAAATCCTTATACATTATCACCAGAGTAATGGTAGAAGAGTATCAAAACCTAATCTATTACAAAATGATCTTTAGCACTTGGTCTTGATAAACCTACACTACCTTGAAAAAAAAAAAAAAGAGGTTTGGAAAAGTCATGTGAGATTATAAATAATCTCAATAAGTCCACAGTATGTGAAAGTGATAGTTACGAAATCAATAACATAATGCATGCTTATGAAATAAATTGAATGGATGTAAACAACAGAAAATTTGCATTTGTCCATCTCAAATCCATTGTCAAGTTTTCTTTCTTTCTTTTTTTTTTGAAGAGAGATCCACAGGTACGATTGATTAAGAAATGTATATAAGAATTTTGTTGGTCAATCAATTCAAGTCAAAATTCCTGGAACAAGAATTTGTTTTAGCAAAAGTCTGGAATCTATCATTATTCAACCACATCGCGTATCAAGACTATAGATCAACAATACCATACAAATATGCTTATGGTATGTACAAAAATAATCACGTGTAGGTGATCAACCTACAGAGAGAATGCTCCTCCTTCTTCTCTCTTACACATTTGCCTTAGGCCCGGATGTCCCACGTCCGTTCGTCAGAGTTCTCAAAACTCCACTGCTAGCTAAGGACCTGGCTAAACTACTAGGACTGACGCTCCGTTTGTAAAGGACAGTTTCCCGGAGATGGCCTATCAACCGGAAATCTCTCCTAGTCTAACGAAAGCTAGCCCTATAGCTTCGCCCCTTTGAGTACTCAAGTCTTCAACAAGGAGATTCAAGCAATTCTCATTCCGATTTGGAATGTACAATTTCATTATCAAAACATTATTTCAGTCCCAAAGAACCATATTTGGTTTAAAATTCAGCCCAATTCAAAACCACAATCGTACATTCTCTCAAAAATAATTTTAAAATAGAAATCACGTCATCTGTTCTACTCAAACTTGCTCAAGGCACAAATAAATCAAATTAGTTCATATCTTGCCTCAACAATGATAATTGTTAGGAGCCAAAATCTTATGCTATGATTTTCACAATTATATGCATGAAGGAAAAATTGTCATTAGATATAAACATTGATGCATGGCTCCTAATCCTATCATAACATTCATAAGAAGATTTCCAAAATTGATCATGCATACTTTTCCCAAGTGGAAGTCGTAAAGTGCTAAAAGTGATACCAAGTGCCATAAAATAAAACTCATAAGTGAAATCATATCATATGCTTTTTGTGACATAAATATGTGTACATGATCATATGAACTTTCCATAGAGTTATTTTGCATAAACGAGTCATGAGATGCAAGGACTTACCTTGTCCAAAAGCTTAGCAAAAGAAATCTTTTCAAAATTTTCAATCTTTCCTTCCTCCCAATTCCGGCTCCAAATCTAATATAAATTATACAAGAATTAATCTCTTGATCACAAGTCCTTAGAGATCAAACTACATAAATCCCTAAGGAAAAAGAGGTTACTTATGCTCCAAGTAATCTCTTTTATCTCCTAATGCTAATCACATTTGCTTATTCTAATAGTATTAATCCTAAACCCTTAATTAAGAAATCAATCCACATAGATTAGGGCGGAAAATATCCCACCAAGTTAAAAAGAACAAATAATTTAAATGATGAATAAATAGCTAGATTGATAAGTAAATAAATAAACAAATCAACCAATCAATGAATAAATAAATAAGTAATTAAATAAGTAAGTAAATAGGCAAATAAATAGATAATAAATAAGTAGATAAATAAATAGATAATATGTAAATAATTAAGTAAATAACTAAATAAATGGTTAATTAACTAAATAAATTAATAAATAGGTAACTAAGTAGATAGTTAACTAGCTAAATATATAATCAATTATCTTTAAGACTTTGTGCTTAAAGCTTTCCAAAATAGAATAATTATTTAAGCATAAAAAATCATAAGATATATATATATATATATATATATATATATATTTCAGAAAGTTAAAATATCCCATAAATTTTATGTAGATTCATTTCAATCTAGCTAAAGAAATTTTCAGGGCAAAATTCATGTTTTAAACCCTTAGTGTAAAATTCTGTGTGTGAAGCAATTTAGAGGCCTCAAAAGTCGATTTAATTATCTAAGGAAAACATTTTATTTCTTGCTGAAAATTTCCAGAAAAACACCCCTATATGTTAGGTGAACTACCATGCAATCCCTTTCCCAAAACTATTTGAAAAAAAAAAAAAACAGGTTAATTAAATCTCTCAAATATCTTGCCAGAATCTCGACCACTCTGGAACAACAATTTTCAAAAATTCATAACTTTCAAAATACTTGGATTTTTTTGATGATTTTTGAGCCATAATTTTTATAACATCCCCTAGTTTGTACAGTACAAAATTTAGCCCAAAACTCCAACAATAAGTATGTTTTTCGGTGGTTTAAAGTTAGGTCTCTGAACAGGGGTTTTCTGGCAGCAAACATATACTCATCAAAACACCACAATTTTCAAACACCAAACCTTTATACACCCTCAAATAAATCCCCAACACACCCTAGATCCTATAAAATATTATTCACAGTCCATATGATCATCATTTATCTCAATCAAAACAACATCCATTCCGAACTTCGATTTTCCAGCAACACCCTGTTTTACTCCAACAGTACTTGAGCATAAAAACACCAAAATTCAAGCAATAACACCAATACATATATCATACACATAAGGCATCATTTACTCAACCTAAATACAACATTATTTAACACAAATCCAAGAAGGAAACATGAAATCAAGGATTCAAACCACATTTTCACAAATCTGCACAGAAAATGCAAATTTCGGTTTTATGCTATATAAGTGGCTAAAAAAAGACTTCTTTGCGTACAAGACTTCATTTCACACATCATACAACATCCCTTAACATAAATATCAACATTTACGTCATAAATCAACACTCAAAATGCTTAAACAAATTAAAAATGAAAATCTGTCCAGCAAGCTAGAAATTTCGGTCAAGCTAGAAACAAAAGAAGAAAATGCAAGCTTTGGTTACCTCTTTGGAGCTCTAGTCATATACAAATAAAAGGTGACAAGATGGAGGCTTGATCTTCAAATCTTTGGCTCTCTTATGGAATGATTTTTTTCAAGAAAATGAAATGGTGAGTGAGACCATATTCGATTACTATGGAAATAGAAAAGAAGAAGGAAAAACACATGGAGAAATTACCTTTGCTCTTGGCTGAAAAATCACTGAAAATGACTCTCTAAACCCCAAGAAATGATGGTAGTTGGAGGAAGAATGATTGCCAAGCTAAGACTTGCATGTGGGTGCAAGAATTTCGGTTGGGAATGTTGGGGGAACAAGCTGTCGGCCAGCTTCAATGGAGAGGAGGGGAGGGTTGCTTCTAGGAAGAAGAAGGAAAAAGACTTGGGGAAGAATGGAGAGGGAATTTCTGCCACTATGGGGGAGGAAATGGGGAAATTTTTGATTTTATACTAGGGTAAATTTTGATCCAAGGGTTGAAATGGGTTCACTTAAAAATACCCTATGTCCAATCGTTAGGATTGAGGGTGTTTTGTTGAGTTAAAAAAAATCCATGGGTGTAAGAAATGGGTCTTGGGTCAATTCAAGAAATCAATTCAAGAGGTCAAAATTAGATTTGACCCAAAATTTGACCAAGATTATTAGCTTGGGAAATAAAGCCGAAACCCTAATTAAAAATGAATTTGTTTAAGAGTGTTCTTTGCACAAGAGGAAGATCATTGGGATAATTTTATTGAAAAAGTAACCCTCAAGTTAATTTCACTAATTAATTTTCTATACATAGTATATATATGCATAAAATGAACAATTACTTGCATATAAATTACTTACCATGCCCAACAAAATAATTAACTTATCAAACACATTTTTCATAAGAGAATACACATAGAGAGCACATAAAACAGCCATGTATGATGCATTTAATTTATGATGCAGTCCCAAGTAGCCATATTATTAAGCTTGTAAACTCTCAATTAAGTGGGGTGTCACAAAGTTAGCCTATTACGATGGTTTTGTGACCGTCGTATTTGCCCCGTTTTTTGGTAGTGTTTCCTTAGCTCTATCTCCTCATATAACCCAAGTAACACAACTAGTTTAGGGTTGAGAAAAGGCCATCTCTGTGTTTCTTCAAACTTGAGCAAGAGACCTTAAGAAGGTAATGACAAACAGCATTTTCCCTTCAATCTTATGCTGACCAGAAAACTCACTGCTTGCCTTTTCATATTTCCTCTCAAGACACACAAGAAAATCAGCCACAAAACTGAGTTTAGAAGCCTCTCTTTGCTTCCTTTTTCGTTCGATTCTCAGGTTTTCCGAGTCCCTGTTTCTCTTTTCGTTGTCTGCTCGAACTGCCTAAGTCCACACTTCTCACCGCCTCAAGGTAACCATTTTATAGCTGTCATAAAAGTGGGCATTGTTTCTCCCCGGCTGTCTGCTTCACTATTACTTTATTGTACATAAGAAATCCTAAAAAAAATTTCTTACCCACTGCATAGATGTTGACCTTCCTATTATATCCATGACATTTTACTTCATATATGGCTATAGGGTACTCTTCTTACTCACCACAATATTATACGCTTAAGTGAGTCTTACACATGGTGAATAAATTACCAATAGTTACTTAATGCTGGTTGCCTAACTTTTCCATATCAAACTTAAATTGAATCGTGATGCCATCTGTCCAACTTTCAGCAATTTGATTCGTATGCTTTATTTGCGCGAAATACTGTTGAAAGGAGGTTGTGCCTGTGATTAGGAATATATTACACTTTATGTAGGAAAAGCCTCTAGGATGGGTGAATCATTTTTATTTATTTATTTATTTATTTTTCTTCCTATCATAAGGTGTAAAATGTTTAAGCATATAATCTGTCCAGATTTTCGAAAAGCATGATTTGGGGCTTTGATTGGATTTTTTCTCTATGGATTGGTGTTGAATAATGTTGTAGTTATGTTGTGTAAGTGATGTCTTATGTGTATGATATATGCATTGAGGCTATTGGATGAGTTGTGGTGTTTTTATGCTCAAGAACTTGTTGGGAAAACAGAGGACTTTGCTGGAAGCTTGGATTATGAATTGGGTATTGTTTTATTTGAGCTAAATTGTGATCATGGGGCTTTTGTATTATGTGTTATAGGATTTAGGGTGTGTTGGGAACATTTTTGAGTATTTACAAGGGTTTGGTGTTTGAAAATTTTGGTGTTTTGTTGAATTCATACTTGCTGCCAAAAACCCTTGTACAAGGGCTCACTTTAAACCCCCTGAAAACTAACTCTTTGTTTGCGTTTTTAGCTGAATGTTGTACTGTAAAAACTTGCGGATGTTAGGAAAATTTTGGTTCAAGAATCATCGAAAAAATCCTTGTATTTTGAAAGGTATGAATTTTTGAAAATTGTGGCTCTAGTGAGGTCGCTATTCTGGCGAGATTTTTGGGAAATTTAATTAACCTAGTTTTTCAAAGGGTTTTGGGAAGAGGATTACATGGTAAATCACCTAACAAATAGGAGTGTCATTCTGGAAATTTTCATCAAGAAATAAAATGATATTCTTAGAGTATTAAATCAACCTTTGAGACCCTTGATTTGCTTTAAAAACAGAATTTTAGCCTAAGGGTCAAGAATATGAATTTTGTCTTGAAAACTTCTTTAACTAGCTTGAAATGAATTTACATGAAATTTATGGAAGATTTTGATTTACTAGGAAAATATCCCTTATGGTTTTTAAGCTTATATAATTATTCTATTTTTGGAATTTTGTAAAACCATAATTTTAGGTATAAGGTCTTAAGGATAATTACTTATCAATTTATCTATTTATTATCTATTTATACGTTAATCTATTTATCTACCTCTTTATTTATTTAACTATTTATATATTTAATTACTTATTTATTTATTTATTTATCGAATTTCTTATTTATTTAATTATTTGTTTATCTAATTATTTATTTATTATCTATTTATTTTTCTACTTACTTATTTATTATATATTTGTTTACTCATTGATTTACTTAGTTATCTATTTATTTAGCTACCATCTATTTAGCTATGTATTCATTATTTAAATTATTTATTCTTTTTAATTTGGCAGAATGCTTTGTTTCCTATGTTATATGGATTCTTTGTTTGATTAATGGTCTAGAACTAGTAAGGTTAGCATAGGCACTTTTGATTAGCGTTAGAACATAGCAGAGATTACTTGGAGTATAAGTAACCTCTTTTTCCTTGAGGATTTATTTGGTTTGATCTCTGAAGACTTGTGATCAAGAGATTAATTCTTGTATAAATTACATTAGATTTGGAGCTGGATTATGGAGGAAGGAACACTTGAATTTTGAAAGATTTTGCTAAGCTTTTGGACGGAGGTAAGTCCTTGCATCTCATGACTCGTTTATGAAAAATAACTCTATGGAAACTTCATATGATCATGCATATATGTTTATGACACAAAGAAGCACATGATATGATTTCACTTATGAGTTCCATTTTATGGCACTTGGTATCATTCTTACCACTTTATGACTTCCACTTGGGAAAAGTATGCATCATCAATTTTGGGAATCTTCTTATGAATGTTATGGTATGATTATGAGTCATGCATCAGTGTTTATATCTAATGACAATTTTCCTTCATGCACAAATTTGCAAAAATCATAGCATGAGATTTTGGGCTCCTAACAAAATCGTCTTCGAGGCAATATATGAATTGATTTGATTTTATTGCACCCTGAGAAAATTTGGTTAGAACAAATGAAAGGATTTCAATTTTGGAAATATTTTGGGGAGAAAGTACGGTTGTGGTTTTGGTTTGGGTTGAATTTTAAACCAAATATGATTTTTGGGATTGGAACAATGTTTTGGAAATAAAATTGTATATTCCAAATTGGAATAGGAATTTCATAAACTGTTTTTCTGAAGATTTGAGTACTCAAGGGGGCGAGGCTATATGACCCGCTTTCGTTTGTTGGGATTCGTGGACTCCTAAACGCGGAAAACATCTACGAATCCCTCCGAGGACCCAAGTAAACGATTAAGAAGATGTAAACGATTAAGAGTTACCTGCGGTTGCTTGTAATCGAAATCCTTCGATTACGGTTTGCGTTGTTGTACGTTCGACCGAACAATCACCGAGCATGCTGCGGTATGCGAACGTCCTCTACGGATACACACCGCGAACTCACTCGATACCGGGAGTGCTAGCGCCTAGGGTTTGAGAGGTTTTTTTCTTTCTCACGGTAGAGAATGGCACGAATGTTCTCAACCGAAAAAATTGGACTATCGAAAGACGGCTAGGGTTTTCTTAAAAAACCCTCGAACCTCTTAGAGTCCAACCCTAATCATATCTTATCATATTCTAATTTAAATTCAAATTAAATTAAAGCTGATATGATAAGATTCTGCCATTATCTCGGTAATTTAACTAATTATTTTACCGAGTCGGATTCTTATAATCTGGATATCATCCAGATTCATCGAACTTGGTCACCGAGAAAAATAACCTAACAAGTTCGCTTATTGTGTGACCCTATAGGTTCATTTAACAACTGGCAGCGATGCCTAAATCGTATTTAAATGGCCCACAAGTTATAAGCGGTTTCTAGCAAAACATTATAACTATCCAGGTTAAATGAAGATCGGTGATCTCTTTGAACCAAACCATAATTTTATATTTAGTCCCTTTGTCACACGATATCCAGATTAAGCATAAGGCACGGAGCATGTCATCCTTATTAAGCTTAATCAATTATTTCTTGATTTCATAGTAGACTTGTTCAAACAAATGATATCAATATCTTAGATTGATATATTTGAGCACGGCCATGCATTTTTAACGAGTCTAACTTATCAAGGGGCCCATGGATATCTCTCCCATAATTGAGAGGGACAAATTCCTTCACAATCAATCATATTCCTCTCCTTGATTTATTTTATATCCAACGAGTAGTCTAATTTATTATCTAGTTAAAGACAACTTTAGACAATGTCAAAATATAGAATTTATCAAGTAAGAAACTATGATGAATTTAGGTCGAAGGACTTTCAATATTATTATGGCTAGAAAGTACTTATGACATATTCCATGAAGTACTCTCACGAGTGGGTCATGTCCAATACAATGTTCTCTAACATTTATTTATGTCTTGACTCGATATCACAAATATCCATGGCCAGTAAAACATAGCCATCAAGTCACAAACATACTAATCTTAATTTATTATTATTCCAATAATAATAATCGATCAGGGACAGTTTTAGAATAGTCATTGTATTCATTGTAGGGTTTTACTATCAAGTCACGTACTTGATGACCAACAAAACAAAATTCACTATTCATGGAAAGGAAAGCCTCATATTATTATATAAAACATAATGACAATTGTATAAGTACAAATTGACTCTAGGGCATATCCCCAACATCGTTAGGCTAGGAGAGAGTTCCAGTTGATCGGCTGTCTCTAGAAAATTGTTCTTTTTAAATTGGGCATCAGTCCTAGTAGTTGAGTCAGGTCCTTAGCTAGTAGCAGAGTTATGAGAACTCTGATGGACGAACGTGTGACATCCGGGCCTGAGGCAAATGTGTGAGAGAGAAGAAGGATGAGCATTCTCTCTATAAGTTGATCACCTACATGTGATTTTTTTTGCATTGTGGATGCCGTGGCCATATTTGCGCGGTATCATTGATCAGCAGTCTCGATACGCGATATGGTAGGTTGATGACAGTTTCAGGACTTTCGTCAAAATGAAATTTTGTGTTCTAGATGTTTGATGCGAACCGATATCCCAACAAAATTCTTATCTATGTTTCATAATTAATTGTACTTATGGTTTTCTCTCCAAAATTTGATAAAGGATTTGAGATGAACAAATGCAAATTTTCTGATGATTACATCCATTCGATTTATTACATATTCATGCATCACGTCGTTGATTTTGTAACCGTCAGTTTCACATACTAAGGACTTACTGAGATTATTTATAATCTCACATGACTTTTCTAACCATGATTTTTAGGGTAGTGTATGTTTATGAAGACCGAGTGTTGAAGATCATTTTGTAATAGATTAGGTCTTGATACTCTTCTACCAATACTCTAGTGATGATGTATACTGATTTCTTTTGTCTTTCAAGGTTTTATCCATGTATGTCTATACTGGAATTTATTTAGACAGTAATTTCATTTCCACTTTGAAGTTAATGTTTTGTTATACCTTGTTGCTTTCTTTCCTTTCTTTGTTATAAAGGCCCCTTGTCTAAAAGAATAGGGTGACATCCCCGGCCCCTCTAGGCTACGTAAGTAGTGGGGTGTTACAATTGGCATCAGATCTAAGGATTAGATTATGCCAAGGTATAAATTAGAAACTTAGGATTGAATTAAGACCTTGAAAGAGTTAGGTTTAAGTCCAGATTTACATAAGTTTGGAATATTTTTGGTTGAGGATCCTAAACTAATATTTCTAAAGTTTAGACTAGTCTTGACTTATTTAGTGATTTATTTTGGTAAATCTTTTGGGACTAAGTACATGATCATTGTTGTAGGATGGCAAGGATGTTGAGCACCACTCGCAAGATAATGAATCCATACCATTGGTGACCACCACCACCAGAGGTTGTAGACCCAGACTCTTTAAATTCCTTTACTTTGTAATTTGAAGAATAGGATGTGATCAAGATATAGAGGTATCTTCTGAGAGCGATGATGAGATAGCTATTGCACATGAGGTAGAGGTAGCTGAAGAACATACAGCATCAGGGAGCGAGAGTCCTAGAGAGATGGAGTACAAGGAGAGTAGGCCCACAAAGAGAGCTAGGGCTGATGAGGACTCTGAGGTTGAGGTGGATGCTGATAGTGACTCAGAGGAGTACTAGACTACTGACTGAGAAGAAGATAGAAATAGGAAACTAACATGTTTTGGTGATGTATGAAACACCTATTTTTTTTTTTTTTTTTTGGATTCCTTATCTATGTTCTTAATTGCTAATTTGAATAGTTAGGAAATTGCCCTCTGTAGGCTCGTTTATGTATGGATGCTTTAATCACCATTACTTTTTTTGGTTTATATATGGGATGCATGACCACATGGTCAATTATAAATTGGAAATAGTTTTTGTGCCTATTTACTTATTGCACTTTAATGCTTTCCACACATAATATATCATGCATGCAATACCTTTGGCCAAATAAAAATTTTTGGAAAACCCGCTAATGGCACTATTTGACTAATAAATATCATGCTACCTCAACAAAGACTAATTGTCTATCTCGTGGGTGACAAAGCCAGAGGACCACTACCGCTTGATAACAACCTTACTCTAAATCCCCCACCGGGTGAACAAAATGAGGGACCAAGAGCTGAAGATGTGGAATTTGAAAATGACGTTCTCGAGGATAAGGAGCCTGAAGAGGTCATTGTTGCTCAAGCCTTTGGTCGGATGATTGAAATCCTACTGAATTTGACAAAATGAAAGGCTCCACGAGGCGACGATGAGGCTCTTGAGAGGATCCTCAAATTTCAACCTGCCGCTATATTTTGGAGAGGCCGAACAAGAATAGAAGGCTGAAATATGGATTGAACAAATGGAAGACATCTTCCGCACTTTGCAGTACATAGAGGAAAGAATGGTGAGATTTGCAGCTTTCCGTTTAAAAAGACTGGCTCGAGATTGGTGGATGCAAATTCAAGAAGTTTGGGAGCGAACTAAATAGGAATGAAGGTGGGACCATTTATTGGAAATATTTCGAGCAGAGTTCACAAACAATAGGTCATTAAGAAAAGAGAAGACAAATTTCAGAACCTAAAGTAAGGTAGTATGACAGTGGCTCATATGTGGTGCAGTTTAGCAAATTATCAAAGTACTGTGGTCTTTTGGTGGACACAGAACAAAATTAGACTTGCCAATTCGTCAAAGGCTTGAGGAAATAGCTCAGGAAAGCCCTAGCCCCTTATCCATTGACGACTTATGCTGCTGCTGTGGATGCTGCCACTAGAACAAAAAATGAGGACAAGAGTCGACTTGCTGTGAGGACCTTACTACCCAACAAACAATTTCCTATGAAAAGGTCAACTGGGCCACAAAGGAGAAACAAAGGAAAACAAGTAAGGGTAAACCCTATCCAGACTGGACAGAACGAAGTGATTTGCCACTACTGTAGAAAGAAAGGAAAAAAAGAGAAGGATTGTTGGCATATGGATGCAACCAAAATGTGCTTCAACTGTGGGGATCCTAACCATTTTCGTGATAAGTGTCCGAAACTTCAGTTCAACATCCATAGTAATCCTGCTCCACTAATGCATCAAGCAAATCATGGTAATGGTGTGGTCCATAGAGAAAACAACCAGAAGCCGCAAGTGAAGGCCAAAGTGTTGGCTTTTAGTCTCAATTAAATAGAAACTAACTCTGCGGTAGTGGAAGGTATGCTTTCTATTCAAAATTGCAAAGTAAATGTATTGGTAGATCCTTGTTCCACCCATTCATATATGAATACATTTTGTGTAAATAAGATGGGATTTGTTGGCTTAGAGTTACCCTATACTCTTTGGTTAGTACGCCTTTGGGGAAAGCAGTAGAAGCAAATGAAGTTCTTAAGGAGTGTGAGATTGAAGTGGGGAGGGAAAAACTACCTGGGGACCTTATTATTATGCCTTTTGAGGATTATGACACCATTCTAGGTATGGATTGGTTGGCTAAGCACGGTGCTCAGATAGATTGCAAAAATAAATCTGTTCAGTTTGTTAGGCCAGGAAAGGATGTTTTAGAATTTCAAGAAGTTAAAGTGAAAGAGTCAAAGTATTTAGTCTCTGGAACCATTGCCCAAAAGATGCTTAGGAAGGGATGTCAAGGTTACCTTGCTTACCTAATTAACCAACCCGCAGAAGATAGTACCCTGGAGAGCACTATTGTGGTGAGTGAATTCACTAATGTTTTCCCGAAAGAATTGACAACCCTACCCCTACCATAGGAGGTGGAGTTTACCATTGACTTAGTTCCTGGAGCTGAACCAATTTCAAAAACCCCATATCATATGGCCCCTATGGAACTCAAGGAGTTGAAGGATCAGTTACAGGAATTGTTGAGCCAATGGTACATTAGGCCAAGTACTTCTCCGTGAAGAGCACCGATATTATTTGTAAGAAAGAAGGATGGGACCCCGTATTTATGCATTGATTATCGTGGGTTAAATGATTTGACAATTAAGGTTTATTACTTGCTCCTACTTATTGATGAGTTGTTTGATCAATTAAGAGGGCCTATTTGTTATTCTAAGCTTGACCTGAGGTAATGATATTACCAAGTGAGGATTCGGGAGAAAGATATCCCTAAGACTGCCTTTAATACCTGGTATGGGCATTATGAGTTTGTGGTGATGCCCTTTGGATTGACAATTGCCCCCGCAACCTTTAAGCCTTTGATGCACCGAATATTCCAATCTTATTTGGACAAATTCATTGTAATCTTTCTTGATAATATATTGATTTACTCCAAGAGACTATAGGAGCATGCAGAACACCTCAAATTAGTTTTGGAAGAGTTGAGGGAGCATCAACTATATGCTAAGTTCAGTAAATGTGAATTTTGGCTAGATACAATTTCATTTTTGGGGCATATTGTCTCTAAGAAAGGTATTAGAGTGGACTCTGGCAAGATGGAAGCCATTGAAAATTGGAAACAACTTGAGACTGTTACAGAGATTTGGAGTTTTGTTGGTCTAACAGAGTATTATAGGCGATTCAGCAAAGGGTTTTCAACCCTTGCCTCGCCTTTAACTTGGCTTCTGCTGAAAGATGTGCCATTCTCCTGGAATGAAAAGTGTGAGAAAAGCTTTCGAGAGTTGAAGAAGAGGTTGATGACGGCACTTGTACTGACCTTGCTAGAAGAAGGGAAGCCACATGCTTTATATACAGATGCATCAAAGGAAGGATTAGGTGTAGTGTTGATGCAAGAAAAGAAAGCTATGGCTTTTTCCTCAAAAAAGCTTAAACTGCACGAGGTGAATTATCGCATGCACGACTTGGAGCTAGTAGCTATTGTGTTTGCCCCGAAAAAATGGCGACACTATTTTTATGGAGTGGAATATGAAATATTCACGGATCACAAAAGTTTGAAGACATATTCAACCAAAGAGACTTGAACTTGAGGTAGAGAAGATGGATGGAATTCTTGGAGGAATATCGTTGTCTAATCAATTACCACCCGAGCAAGGCCAATGTGGTTGTACATGTGTTAAGCAAACAAGCGAGGTTAGCAAGAATACGAGCTTGAGAAGTAAAGGAGATTCAAGAACTGTTGATGGAGGAAGCTGAGTGAGCAAGGATAAGATTTTGATATGAAATTTAGTTGTGGTCCCTGAGCTGAAGAAATAAATATGCGAGGACCAAGAAAACAACCCAGAGTTTCTGTGTTTTAAGAAGAAAGAATTAGGAAGGGATAATTCATATTTTAGAATAGATAACTGAAGAGTAATATATTTTAGGGATTGATTGTGTGTACCAAATGTGGATGAACCAAGGAAGAGGATTCTAGGAGAGGCCTATAAAAGCTAGTACACCATACATTCCAAGGAGACTAAGATGTATCAAGATTTGAAGTGAATGTTTTGGTGGCAAGGCATGAAGAGAGATGTAGCACAGTATGTGTATGTGTGCCTCACTTGTTTGAAGGTGAAGGAAAAACATAAGAAAGCAGCTGGACTGTAACAACCTTTATTGGTATCGGATTGGAAATAGGAATGTATCACAATGAACTTTGTCACCGGACTACCAATGAGTAGGACTCAGAAAGATGCTATTTGGGTAGTAGTAGACTGATTAACAAAAACTACGCACTTTATCCTAGTGAACTTGAGGTATTCAATAGAGATGTTTGCATAGGTTTATATTCAGGAAGTTGTACGGTTGCATGGAGTGCCGACAAGTATTGCATCGGATAGAGATTCTTGATTCATCTCTAGATTTTAGGTAAAGTTTCAAGAGGCTATCGGGTCAACTTTAAAGTTTAGTACTTTCGCCCACCCTCCGACAGAAGGACAATCTAAGCATGTGATACAAATCCTTGACAATATGTTGGGGGCGTGTGTGTTGGACTTCAGGAACCAATGGATTGATAGTATCCTGTATGTGGAATTGGCCTACAACAATAGTTATCAAGCCTCTATTGGCATGACGCCATATGAGGCCTTATATAAGTGAAAATGTCAACCACCTCTGTACTGGGGAAGGAGCGAAGAAGGTCCGATCGATAAAGAAGGGGGAATAAATATCTAGGAGATGGCCGATAAGGTTAAGCTAATTCTAGATAGACTAAGAGTGGCTCAGAGCAAACAGAAAAGCTATGCAAATAATACCAGGAGAGAATTGGAGTTTCAAGTGGGTGATGAGGTATTTTTGAAGCTAACCCCAAGCCGAGGAATTTTGAGACATCCGAAGGGTGGAAAGCTTAGCCCTAGGTATATTGGGCCATTCCCGATCATTGAGAGGATCAGACCCGTAGCATACAGGTTGGAACTTCCAGATGGATTAATGGGTATCCACGACGTGTTTCATATATCCCAACTAAAGAAATACAACTCAGATCCGGAGCATGTTTCGAATGATGAGCCATTACAACTGCAACTGAATCTATCATATGTGGAGAAATCGACTAAGTTACTAGAGGGAAGCATGAAGGAATTAAGAAATAAGAAAATCCCTATGGTCAAGGTAATGTGGGAACACCATGGAGCTCGAGATATCATTTGGGAGATCGAGGAGTGGATGAGGAGGAAGTACCCTGATATGATAAAAGGTACAACATAGATCAATTTCGAGGACGAAATTTTCTTAAATATGGGAGGATGTGACACCCCATTTAGTTGAGGGTTTGGAAACTTAATTATATGACTATTTGGGATTGTATCATAAATTAAATACATCATATATGGCTATGTTATGTGCTCTTTATGTGTATTCCCAAGTGGAAAATGTGTGTGATGAGTTAATTATTTTATTTGGACGTGGTGAGTAATTTATATGTAAGTAATTGTTCATTTTATGCATATATGTATTATGTGTAGCAAATGAATTAGTGAAATTAATTTGTGCATCACTTTTTCAATAAAATTACCACAAGGATTTTTCTCTCGTGCAAAACCCACTCTAGAAAAATTTAGTTTTAATTAGGGTTTTGGCCTCATTTATCAAGTTAACTTTCTCGGTCAAAATTCGTGCCAAATTTAATTTTGACTTCTTGACTTAATTTCGCCAATTGACCCAAGACCCACTTCTTAGACCCATGGATCATTTTAACCCAAAAAAATACCCTTCATCTTAGCCATTGAATATTGGGCATATGTGTATGAATTCATTTCAACCCTTGGATGCTCATAACCCTACTATATAAACAATCTTTCTTCACATTTTCCCCTACCCATCTCGGTAGACCATCTTCACCCCACTCTCACAATTCTTTCTTCTCTTCTAAGAGAAACTCTCATCTCCTCCATAGACCAGCCAACCAGCCCCTCCCTCACCAAGTTGCCGGCAGCTTGGTTGCTGCAAAAAGGAAGCAACTTCTTTCAATCTAAAAGCCCCCCTCATTTTCCTCCCTTTCCTTTGCTCTTTCTCCTTACATAACGCAAGTTACACAACTGGTTTAGGGTTGAGAAAAGGCCATCTCTGTGTGATTCTTCAGGCTTGATCAAGACACCTTATGAATGTAATGACAAACTCCGTTTTCCCTTTGTGATTATGGTGAATAGAAAACTCATTGCTTTCCTTTTCGTAATTCCTCTCAAGACACAAGAGAAAATCAGCCACAAAACTGAGTTTAGAAGCCTCTTTTTGCTTCCTTTTTCTCTCGGTTCTCATGTTTTCAGAGTATCTGTTTCTCATTTCTTTCTTTGGTCGAGTTGCCTAAGTCCACACTTCTCACCACCTTAAGGTTACCCCTTTTTGTAGCTATCATAAAAGTGGGCATTGTTTCTCCCCATCTGTCTGCTTCACCGTTACTTTATTGTACATAAGAAATCCTAAACATTTTTTTCTTACCCACTGCATAGATGTTAACCTTCGTATTATAACCATGAAGTTTTACTTCATATATGGCTATAGGATACTCATCTTACTCACCACAATATTATATGCTTAAGTGAGTCTTACACATGGTGAATAAATGGCCAATAGTTACTTAGTGCTGGTTGCATAACTTTTCCATATTAAACTTAAACCGAATCGTGAAGTCATCTATCCAACTTGCAGTAATTTGATTTATATGCCTTGTTTGGGTGAAATACTGCTGAAAGGAGGTTGTGCCTGTGATTAGGAACATATTAAACTTTGTGTAGGAAAAGCCTCTAGAACTGGTGAGCCATTTTTATTTATTTATTTATTTATTTTCCTTCCTATCATAAGGTGTAAAATATTTAAGCTTATAATCTGTTCAGATTTTCGAAAAACATGATTTGGAACTTTGGTTGGATGATTTTTCTATGGATTGGTGTTGAATAATGTTGTAGTTATGTTGTGTAATTGATGCCTTATGTGTATGAAATCTGCATTGTGGTTATTGGATGAGTTGTGGTCTTTTTATGGTTAAGAACTTGTGGGGAAAAGAGAGGACTTTGTTGGATGCTTGGATTACGAATTAGGTATTATTTTATTTGAGCTAAATTGTGATCATGGGGCTTGTGTATGATGTGTTTTAGGATTTAGGGTGTGTTGGGAAAATTTTTGAGTACTTACAAGGGTTTGGTGTTTGAAAATTTTGGTCTTTTGTTGAATTCACGCTTGCTGCCAAAAACCCCCGTACAAGGGCTCTCTTTGAAGCCCCCAAAAAACAAATGTTTTGTTGGACTGTACAATTGGGGATGTTTGGAAAAGTTTGTTCCTAGAATCATTGAAAAACACCTTGTATTTTGAAAGTTATGAATTTTTGAAAATTGTTGCTCCAGTGTGGTCTCGATTCTGACTAGATTTTTGGGAAATTTAATTAACCTAGATTTTCAAAGATTTTTTGGAAGGGGATTACATGGTAATTCACCGAACATATAGGAGTGTCATTCTGGAAATTTTCATCATGAAATAAAATGCTTTTCTTAGAGAAATAAATCAACCTTTGAGACCTATCATTTGATTTAAAAACAGATATTTAGCCTAAGGGTCAAGAACATGTATTTTGTCTTGAAAACTTCTTTAACTAGCTCAAAATGAATTTACATGAAATTTGTGGAATATTTTAATTTACTAGGAAAATATTTCTTATGGTTTTAATACTTAAATAATAATTCTATTTTTTGGAATTTTTGAAAATCCTAATTTTAGGTATAAAGTCTTAAAGATAATTACTTATCAATTTATCTATTAATTATTATTTATATGTTAATCCATTTATCTACCTATTTATTTAACTATTAATATATTTCATTCGTATTTATTTATTTATTTATCGAATTGCTTATTTAATTAATTATTTATTTATCTAATCATTTATGCATTATCTATTTATTTATCTACCTACTTTTTTTATTATATATTTGTTTACTCATTGATATACTTAGCTATCATCTATTTAATTAGCTATGTATTCAATATTTAAATTATTTTTTCTTTTTAATTTAACGGAATGCTTTCTTTCCTATCTTATGTGGATTGTTTGTTTGATTAACGGTCTAGAATTAATAATGTTAGCATATGCACTTTTGATTAGCATTAGAAAATAGCAGAGATTACTTGGAGTATAAGTAACCACTTTTTCTTTGGGGATTTATATGGTTTGATCTCTAAGGACTTGTGATCAAGAGATTAATTCTCGTATAAATTATGTTAGATTTGGAGCCGGATCAGGGAGGAAGGAACTCTTGAATTTTGAAACTTTTTGCTAAGCTTTTGGACGGAGGTAAGTCCTTACATCTTATGACTCGTTTATGCAAAATAACTCTATGGAAAATTCATATGATCATGCATACATGTTGATGACATAAAGAATCATAAGATATGATTTCACTTATGAGTTCCATTTTATGGAACTTGGTATCACTCTTACCACTTTACGACTTCCACTTGGGAAAAGTATTCATTATCAATTTTGAGAATCTTCTTATGAGTGTTATGGTATGATTAGGAGTCATACATCAGTGTTGTATCTAATGACAATTTTCCTTCATGCACAAAATTGCAAAAATCATAGCATGAGATTTTGGGCTCCTAACAAAATCGTCTTCGAGGCAAGATATGAACTGATTTGATTTTATTGCGCCTTGAGAAATTTTTGTTAGGACGGATGAAAGGAGTACAATTTTGGAAATATTTTGTGGAGAAAGTATGATTGTGGTTTTGGGTTGGGTTGAATTTTAAACCAATTATGGTTTTGGGGACTGGTACAATGTTTTGAAAAATTGTATATTCCAAATTGGAATGGGAATTTCTTTAACCGCTTTGTTGAAGACTTCAGTACTTAAGGGGCAAGGCTATAGGACAAACATTCGTTTGACTAGGAGAGATTTCCGGTTGATAGGCCATCTCAGGAAAACTGTCCTTTCCAAACGGGGCGTTAGTCCTAATAGTTGAGCCGGGTCCTTAACTAGTAGTGGAGGTATGAGAACTCTAACGGACGGACGTGGGACATCTGGGCCTGTGGCAAATGTGTGAGAGAGAAGAAGGAGAAGCATTCTCTTTGTAGGTAGATCACCTATATGTGATTTTTCGACATTGTGGATGCGGTGGCCATACTTGTGCAATAACGTAGTTCTACAGTCTCGATACGTGATATGGTAGGTTGATGATGGGTTCAAGACTTTCTCCCAAATGATTTTTTTTGTGTTCCAGATGTTTGATGTGAATCGATTGCCCAACAAAATTCTTATCTACATTTCATAATTAATCGTACTTGTTGTTTTTTCTCTCCAAAATTTGATAAAGGATTTGAGATGAACAAATGCAAATTTTCTAATGATTACATACGTTCAATTTATTACATATTCATGTATCATGTCATCGATTTTGTAACTGTCACTTTCACACATTACAGACTTACTGAGATTATTTATAATCTCATATGACTTTTCTAACCACGATTTTTAGGGTAGTGTAAGTTTTTCAAGACCAAGTGTTGAAGATCATTTTGTAATAGACTAGGTTTTGATACTCTTCTACCAACACTCTAGTGATGATGTATAATGATTTCTTTTGTCTTGCAAGGTTTTATCCTTGTATGTATATTCTAGGATTTATTTATACAGTAATTTAATTTCCACTTTAAAGTTGATGTTTAGTTATACCTTGTTGCTTTCTTTCCTTCCTTTGTTATAAAAACCCCTCAAGGCTACGTAAGTAGTAGTGTGTTACAATTGGTATTAGAGCCTAGGATTAGATTATGCCTAGGTATAAATTAGAAACTCGGGATTGAATTAAGACCTTGAAAGAGTCAGGTTTAAGTCCGAATTAACATAAGTTTGGAATATTTTTTGTTGAGTATCCTAAATAGATATTTCTAATGTTTAGACTAGTCTTGACTTATTTAGTGTTTTATTTTGGTAAATATTTTGGGACTAAGCGCATGATCATTGTTGTAGGATTGCAAGGATGTTGTGCACCGCTCGCAAGACAATGAACCCATACTGTTGCCGACCACCACCAGAGATTGTAGACCCAGACTCTTCAGATGCCTCTATTTCAGAATCTGAAGAAGTGGATGTGATCGAGATCATAGAGGTATCTTCTAAGAGCGATGATGAGATAGCTATTACATCTGAGGTGAAGGTAGATAAAGAACCCCCAGCATTAGGGAGCCAGGGTCCTTGAGAAATGGAATACAAGGAGCTTAAAGAAGAGACTGAAGATGACTTTAAGAAGAGTTAGCCGGCCAAGAGAACTAAGGTTGATGAGGACTCCGAGGCTCACGAGGACATTGATAGTGACTCAGAGGAGTACTAGACTACTGATTGAGAGGAAGTTAGAAATAGGAAACTAACATACTTTGTTGATGTATAAAACACCTTTTTTTTTTTTTGGATTCCTGATCTATGTGCTTAATTGCTAATCTGAATAGTTAGGAAATTGCCCGTTGTAGGCTCGTATATGTATGGATACTTTAATCACCATTACTCTTTTGGTTTATATATAGGATATATGGCCATATACTAGATGATGGTCAATTATAAATTGGAAATGGTTTCTGTGCTTATTTACTTATTGAACTTTAATGCTTTTTGCACACATCATATCATGCATGCATTAACTTTGTCCAAACAAATTTTTTTGCAAAACCCGCTAATAGCACCATCATACTGCCTCAACGAAGACTAATGGTTCATCTCATGGGTGATAAGGTCGGAGGACCACCATCTCATGATAACAACCCTGCTCTAAATCCCCCACTAGGAGAAAAAAATGAGGGACTAAGAGCTGAAGATGTGGAATATGAAAATGACGTTCCCGAGGATGAGGTGCCCGAAGAGGTCATTGTTGCTCAAGCCTCTGGTCGATGACTGAAATCCTATAGAATTTGACAAAACGAAGGGCCCCACGAGGTGTTAATGAGGCACTTGAGAGGTTCCTCAAATTTCAACCACCACTATATTTTGGGGAGGCCGAACAAGAAAGAAAGACTGAAATGTGGATTGAACAAATGGAAGATATCTTTCGCGCTTAGTAGTACGTAGAGGAAAGAATGGTGAGATTTGTAGCTTTATGTTTGAGAGGACCGACTACAGATTGGTGGATGTGGATTCAAGAAGTTTGGGAGTGAACTAAACAGGAATGGAGGTGGAACCAATTCTTGGAACTCTTTTGAGCAAAGTTCATCCTACAATGGGTCATTGAGAAAAGAGAAGATGAATTTCAGAATCTGAAGAAAAGTAGCATGTTAGTGGCTCAGTATGTGGCACAGTTTAGCAAATTATCAATATACTATCGACGTCTGGTGGACACAGAGTAAAATAGTACTCTCCAATTCTTCAAGGGCTTGAGGTAAGAGCTCTGGAGAGCCCTAGCCCCATATCTGTCAATGGCTTATGTTGTTGCTATGGACGCTGCCACTAGAACAAAAAATGAGGACAATAGTCGACTTGCTGTGAGGACCTTCCTACCCAATAAACAATTTCCTATGAGAAGGGCAGTTGGGCCATATGGGAGAAACAAAGGAAAGCAAGTGAGGACAAACCTTATCCAGACTGGATAGAATGAAGTGATTTGCTATCGCTGTGGAAAGAAAGGAGATAAAGAGAAGGATTGTTAGCATAAGGATGCAACCAAAAGATGCTTCAACTGTGGGGATCCCAACCATTTTCGTGATAAGTGTCCGAAATTGAAGTTCAACACCCGTAGTAATCTTGCTCCACCAATGCATTGAGAAAATCGTTGTAATGGTGCAGTCCATGGAGGAAACAACCAGAAGCCGCAAGTGAAGGGCAAAATGTTTGCTCTGAATTGCAATGAAATAGGAACTGACTCTGCAGTAGTGGAAAGTATTCCTTCCATTGAAAATTGCAAAGTAAATGTGTTGGTAGATCCTTGTTCCACCCATTCATATATGAATACATTTTGTGCAAGTAAGATGGGATTTGTTGGCTTAGAGCTGCCTGATACTCTTTGGTTAGTACACATTTGGGGAAAATAATAGAAGTAAAGGAAGTTATTAAGTTGTGTGAAATTGAAGTAGGGAGGGAAAAACTACCTGGGGACCTTATTATTATACCTTTTGAGAATTATGACATATTTCTAGGTATGGAGTAGTTGGCTAAGCACAGTGCTTGAGTAGATTGCAAAAATAAATATGTATAGTTTGTTAGGCTGGGAAAGGATGTTTTAGAATTTTAGAGAGTCAAAGTGAAAGAGTTGAAGTATTTAGTCTCTAGAACTAATGCCCAAAGAATGCTTAGGAAGGGATATCAAGGTTACCTTGCTTACCTAATTAACTAACCCGCAGGAAATAGTACCCTAGAGAGCACTGTTGTGGTGAGTGAATTTACTGATGTCTTCCAAAAAGAATTAACAACCTTACCCCCATCGCAGGAGGTGGAGTTCACCATTGACTTAGTACCTGGAGCTGAACCAATTTCCAAAACCCTATATCGTATGGCCCCTACGGAACTCAAGGAGTTGAAGGATTAGTTAGAGGAGTTGTTGAGCTAATAGTACATTAGGCAAAGTACTTCGCTGTGGGGAGCACCGGTATTGTTTGTAAGAGAGAAGGAAGGGACCTTGCATTTGTTCATTGATTATCGTAGGTTAAATGGTTTGCCAATTACGAATAAATACCTACTTCTGCTTATTGACTAGTTGTTTGATCAATTAAGAGGGTCTAGTTGTTATTTTAAGCTTGACCTGAGGCAATGATATTACCAAATGAGGATCCGGGAGGAAGATATCCCTAAAACTGCCTTTAATGCCCAGTATGGGCATTATGATTTTGTGGTGATGCCCTTTGGATTGACAATTAGCCCCACAACCTTTATGGCTTTGATGCACCGAATATTCTGACCATTTTTGGACAAATTCGTTGTAATCTTTATTGATGATATATTGATTTACTCCAAGAGCCTAGAGGAGCATGCAGAATACCTTAAATTACTTTTGGAAGAGTTGAGAGAGCATCAACTGTACGCTAAGTTCAGTAAATGTGAATTTTGGCTAGATACAGTTTCATTTTTGGGGCACGTTATCTCTAAATAAGGTGTTAGAGTTGACCCTGCCAATATGGAAGCTATTAAAAATTGGAAACATCTAGAGACTGTTATATATATTTGGAGTTTCTTAGGTCTAGCAGGGTATTATAGGTGAGTCATCAAAGGGATTTCCACTGTTACCTCTCGTTTGACTAGGCTTCTATGGAAAGATGTGCCATTCTCCTGGAGTGAAAAGTGTGAGAAGAGCTTTCGAAAGTTGAAGAAAAAGTTGATGACAGCACCTGTGCTGAGCTTGCCAGAATAAGGGAAACCATATGCTTTATATAAAGATGCATTAATAGAAGGATTAGGTGCAGTGCTGATGCAGGAAAAGGAAGTTGTGGCTTTTACCTCGAGAAAGCTTAAATTGCACTAGGTGAATTATCCCATGCATGACTTAGAGCTAGCAGCTATTGTATTTGTCCTGAAAAAGTGGCGACATAATCTGTATGGAGCAGAATACAAAATATTCATGGATCCCAAAAGTCTCAAGTACATATTCACCCAAAAAGACTTGAACTTGAGGCAGAGAAGATGGATAGTATTCTTGGAGGAATATCGTTGTCTGATCAACTACCACTCGGGTAAGGCCAATATAGTTGCAGGGATGTTAAGCAAAAAAGTGAGGTTAGCAAGATTGCGATAAGTAAAATAGATTCAGGAAGTGTTGGCGGAGGAAGCTGCAGTGAGCAAGGATAAGATTTGGATAAGAAATTTAGTTGTGGCCCCTCAGCTGAAGAAAGAAATATGTGAGGCCCAAGCAATCAACCCAGAGTTTCAGAGTTCTAAGGAGAAAGAATTGGGAAGGGATAATTTAGATTTAAGAATAGATAACCAATGAGTAATGTTATTTAGGGATCAATTGTGTGTATCAAATGTGGATGAACTAAGGAAGAGGATTCTAGTTGAGGCCCATAATAGCCGGTACACTATCAATCCAGGGGAGATTAAGATGTATCAAGATTTGAAGCGAATACTTTGGTGGCCAGGCATGAAGAGAGAAGCAGTACAATGTGTCTGTGTGCCTCACTTGTCAGAAGGTGAAGGCATAACGTAAGATAGTAGCTGGATTGTTATAACCTCTACCAGTACCGGATTGGAAATGGGAATGTATCACAATGGACTTTGTCACCAGACTACAGAGTAGGACTCAGAAAGATGCTATTTGGGTAGTAGTAGATTGACTAACAAAAACTGTGCACTTTATCCTAGTGAACGTGAGATATTCAATGGAGAAGTTGTCATAGGTTTATATTCAGGAAGTTGTGAGGTTGTATAAAGTGCCAACAAGTATCGTATCGGATAGAGATTCTCGATTCACATCCTGATTTTGGGAAAGTTTCAACAGGCTATGGGGTCAATTTTAAAGTTTAGTACTTCTGTCCACTTTCAGACAGAGGGATAGTCTGAGTGTGTAATACAAATTCTTGAAGATATGTTGAGAGTGTGTGTGTTGGACTTCGTGAAAAAGTGGATTGATAGTAATCTATATCAGAATTGGCCTACAACAATAGTTATCAAGCCTCTATTGGCTTAGCGCCATAAGAAAACTTGTATGGGAGAAAATGTCAAACAACTCTGTAATAGGGATGGAGCGAAGATGGTCAGATCCATAAATAAGGGGGAATAAACATCCAGGAGATGACCGATACGGTTAAGCTAATTCAAGATAGACTAAGAGCGGCTCATGCAGACAGAAAATCTAAGCAGAAAATTGCATGAGAGAATTGGCGTTTCAAGTGGGTGATGAGGTATTTTTGACGCTAACCCTGAGCCAAGGAATTCTGAGACATCCGAAGGGTGGAAAGCTTAGCCCTAGGTATATTGGGCCATTCTTGATCATGGAGAGGATCGGAGCCATAGCATACTGGTTGGAACTTCCAAACAGATTAACGGGTATTCATGATGCGTTTTATATATCCCAACTGAAGAAATACAACCCAGATCCGGAGCATGTTCTGAACGATGAGCCATTACAACTGCACTCGAATCTATCGTATGTGAAGAAATCGGTTAAGTTGCTGGAGTGAAGGGTGAAGGAATTAAGAAATAAGAAAATCCCTATGGTTAAGGTAATGTGGGAACACCATGGAACTCGAGATGCCACTTGGGAGACCGAGGAGTGGATGAGTTGGAAGTACCCTGATTTGTTGAGAGGTACGACATAGTTCAATTTTAAGGACGAAATTTTCTTATGTAGGGTAGGATGTGACACTCCATTTAAATGAGGGTTTGGAAGCTTAATTATATGGCTATTTGGGATTGCATCATAAATTAAATACATCATATGTGGCTATCTTATGTGCTCTTTATATGTATTCCCTTGAGGAAAATATGTGTGATGAGTTAACTATTTTATTTGGACGTGGTAAGTAATTTATATGTAAGTAATTGTTCATTTTATGCATATTTGTATTATGTGTAGCAAATTAATTAGTGAAATTAATTTGTGCATCACTTTTTCAATAGAATTACCACAATAATTTTTCTCTTGTGCAAAACCCACTCTTGAACAAATTTAATTTTAATTAGCATTTTGGCCTTATTTATCATGTTAACTTTCTCGGTCAAATTTTGTGCCAAATTTAATTTTGACTTCTTGAGTTAATTTCACTAATTGACCCAAGACCCACTTCTTGGTCCTATAGATCATTTTAACCCAACAAAATACTTTTCATCTTAACCACTGAAAATAGGGCATATTTGTATGAATTCATTTCAACCCTTAGATGCTCATAACCCTACTATATAAACAATCTTTCTTCCCATTTTCCCCTACCCATCTCGACCGACCATCTTCACCTCACTCTCACAATTCTTTCTTCTCTTCTAAGAGAAACTCTCTTCTCCTCCATAGAGTAACTGTCTAGCCCCTCCCTCACCAAGCTACTGGCAGCTTGGTTGCTGCAAAAAGGATGCAGCTTCCTTCAAGTTGAAAGCCCCTTCATTTTCCTTCATTTCCTTTGCTCTTTCTCCTCACATAATGCAAGTAACACAACTGGTTTAGGGTTGAGAAAATGCCATCTTTGTGTGATTCTTCAAGCTTGAGCGAGAGACCTCAAGAAGGAAATGACAAACTCCATTTTCCCTCCGTTCTTATAGTAACTAGAAAACTCACTGCTTTCCTTTTCATATTTCCTCTCTTGACATACAAGAAAATCAGCCACAAAACTGAGTTTAGAAGCCTCTTTTTGCTTCCTTTTTCTCTCGGTTCTCATGTTTTTCGAGTCCCTGTTTCTTTTTTCTTTGTTTGCTCGAATTGCCTAAGTCTACACTTCTCACCGCCTCAAGGTTACCCTTTTTTATAGCTGTCATAAAAGTAGGCATTTTTTATCCCCAACTATCTGCTTCACCGTTACTTTATTGTACATAAGAAATCCTAAACAAATTTTTCTTACCCACTGCATAGAAGTTAACCTTCCTATTATATCCATGACAGTTTACTTCATATATGGCTATAAGGTACTCTTCTTACTCACCACAATATTATATGGTTAAGTGAGTCTTACACACGGTGAATAAATGGCCAATAGTTACTTAATGCTGGTTGCCTAACTTTTACATATCAAACTTAAACCGAATTGTGATGCCATCTATATCAAACTTTCAGTAATTTGATTCGTATGCTTTTTTAGGGTGAAATACTATTGAAAGGAGGTTGTGCCTGTGATTAGGAATATATTACACTTTGTGTAGGAAAAGCCTCTAGAATAGGTGAATCATTTTTTTTTTATTTTTTTATTTTTCTTCCTATCATAATGTGTAAAATGTTCAAGCATATAATCTGTCCAGATTTTCAAAAAGCAGGATTTTGAGCTTTGATTGGATGATTTCTCTATGGATTGGTGTTGAATAATGTTGTAGTTATGTTATGTAAATGATGCCTTATGTGTATGATATATGCATTGTGGTTATTGGATGAGTTGTTATGTTTTTATGCTCAAGAACTTATTGGGAAAACAGAGGACTTTGTTGGAAGCTTGGATTATGAATTAGGTATTGTTTTATCTTAGCCCTAAGGGCATTTTCCTGTATTTTGACTTATGACAAACATTGATGAGGACTAACTTGTGTGATCTATATCTGATAGGACATGTTTGACCTTAGTTCTTCCAAGGCATGAAAATAAGATTGCTAAGTAACTCTTGAGCAATGGAATCCAAGAATGGGCGATCAAGTAGAAGATAAGCTTAAGAGATTATATTCTAAGAAGTCTTTGTGAAAGAACTTTAGACTAAGAATCGGTGTTAAGGTATTATCTATAAAATTCCTATGTCTCTTTACCTTATGATTTAATTTATTTCTACCTTGAAGCACACAAATAAAATGATTTTAAAGAGTAAACTTTTAGATGTTTGGATTGAGTAGTTTGGATGGACTTTACATCTGAAAACGTCATCCAAAACTCTAGAACAGTGTCAAAATATTTCTTCCTAGAAAAGTGCCATTTTGGACTCTCATTTTGGACACAACTTCTTCCAATCGTTAACTCAAAAAATCTGGAAAATCTGATAGCGAGAAAAACTATTTGTTGTTGTCTTACATTTTGCTTCTATAAAAACTTTCAAAACTTGATTTTGAAATAGATTTTTGTGCTCTCTCTTTTAGAAACACCCTTACACTTTAGGGGGAAAAAAAATCCCTTTTCATTGTGCTTCAAAAGTGAAATCAAATTGTTCAAAGGGTAAAAAGGTTTTGGTACTCATCTGTTTTCATATCTGCTCAAAAAGTGTGAGCTATCTCTATTTTATTCCTATAATTCTTTTGTATATCAAGGTTGTGGTGTAAAATCCATTTGAGGTGAGCCTTGATTTATAGTTAGTTGAGAGGTTTAGGTAAAACCAAGTGTGGTGATCCTCTTGTGTAATTGGTGTAGACAAACACCATTGAGGTGATTGAGTTTTATAGAGATCTAATTTAAAATCCTTAAGTGTTAGATTAAGAGAGTGGATGTAGATCCTTGCGGATCAAACCACTATAAATCTATTGTTCCTCTTCCTTGCATTTATTTTTGATAGTTTGCAAACCTCTCTGCACAAATTTTTCAATCTTTCGGAGAAATCTTTATGATTCTCACCAACCCATCTTTATTATTGTATTGATTGCACATCACTTGTCTTATATCCTTAAGATCCTAGATGTCTCTTTAAAGCATCATAAAATTCTTCGTTGCATAACTTGTAAACACCATGATCTGTAAAACAAATAGAGGATTTTGACAGTTAGATCCTTTTTTTAAAAGTGTTTAAATTTGTCAAAAACCTTTTTCTCGCCCCTCTAAGATTTTTCAATTAGTATAAAAAGGTTGGTCTACACTTATAATTCTTCGGCTGAACAGCCTTGTAAAAAAGATCCTTATGGTAAATATCTCCTATCTTCCCTATATCGAGGGATCCTCAACAAATAGACCTTCCTTATTCAATGGAAGCAACTACACATTCTAAAAAAATAGAATGAAGATTTAAGTCTGCTCAATCAATTTTGAGTCGTGGAATCTGATTGAGAATGGACTAATTATTCCGTCAAAGTTCATTCAAGGCAGCAAAGTGCCTAAACTAAGTGATGAAATGACAACAAGGACATTTCAAAAATGACTATGAACTTTCAGGCAATGAATATATTGTGTTGTGCTCTTGATGCTAATGAATACAATCGGGTTAGTGACTATGATTCAGCTCACAAAATGTGGATACTACTTGAGGTCACCCATTAGGGGACCAATCAAGTAAAAAAATTGAAGCTGGGTCTCCTTGTCCGAGACTATGAATTATTCTTTGAAGCTAAGTGAAAACATAACCGACATGTTCACTCGATTCACAAATATTATGAATGGTGTAAAAGCACATGAGAAAATGTACTCCCTTGGAGAGCAAAATAAAAAATTATTTGATGCCTTACCAAATAGTTGGTAGCCAGAAACCTTGGCTATAGAGGAATCTAAAGATTTGAACAACTTACCCATTGAAGAGCTAATTGGCTCTCTCTTGACCCATAAAATGAAGCTTAAAAGGTTTCAAGAATATGATGATGAGAAAGGTAAATAGGGAACTGCCTTAAAAGCAGTTGATGAAGAGACTAACAGTGATAAGTTTGAATATGATGATGGCACTGATTTAGACATTGAGGAGTTGTCCATGGTACCCAAAAAATTAGGAAATTGTTCAGAAAAGGACATTTCAGAAAGGGTAAAAAGTTTGTGAAAAAGAAAGGATAGACTTCCTCTTTCAAACCTCAATGCTTTGAATGTAAAAGCACGGGATATTTCATTGCTGATTGTCTAGTGGTGAAAGAAAAAGAGGCCAAGTAGTTTAGAAAGAAAAAGGACACAAAGCTAAAGAAAAAAAAAGGACTAATTGGAACTTGGGATCAAGCAGAGTCTGAAACTGAAGAAAGTTGGATTAGAAAATGAAAAAGCCAACATATGCTTTATGGCTATGATCGATACGATAAATCTTACATCTCCAGACATAACTACTGATCTGCATGTTTCTGATTATGAAAAGCATGATGATCCCCATGAACTACTTTTTGACATGTTTCATGAATTAAAGAAATTGTCTAGAAAAAAACAAAGAAATGAATATGAAAATTGATTCCTTATTAAATGAGAATGCAAAGTTGTTAAATGAAAACAAAGTCTCACTTGAGTCATATATACGCTCGGACATTGAACAAAATGTTATCATCACCTCATTGTATCATATTTCCTTAGAAGATAAATGCTTATGTGACAAAATTTCTTCTCTTGAAACTATGGTCAGTAATTTTGATAATATGAAAAGTAGAGTCGATCATCTTACCACATACATTGAAAAGTTTACAAATGGAAAAAATAATTTGGAAAAATAGCTTGGGGCACCACACATTGCTGGAAATCGAAATGGTCTAAGATATAGACATGATATCAAAACTAAAAGTCACAAATTTAATTTTGTAAAAGCTCCTTCATCACATATGACACATAGTTGTTGCACATATTGTGGAAAATTTGGATACAAAGCATCTAAGTGTCATATTAAGAAAAAGGTGCAATTTTGTATGAAAATTGTTTGGAAGGTGAAAGGAACCATCACTAACCCCTATGGACCCAAAAAATTATGGGTACCAAATGTCACTCTTGCATCTTGTGTATAGGAGCATTTGTTAGACAAAGGGAGCTCCACAAAATGATTTTTGGATAATAGATGCTCAAGTCATATGACTGAAAATGTCGAATTGCTGTAAAATGTTCAAGCTACAAACGATGGATTTGTTATATTTGGAGATAAAAAGAAAGGAAAAAAAAATCTAGGGATAGGTAATATTAGTAAGGGATCCTCAACCATCGTCAAGCAAGTGCTATTAATTGATGAATTAAAGTATAATCTTCTTAGTATCAGCCAACTATGTGAAAATGAATGCAAAGTTGTGTTTGAAAAAGATTCTTGCATTATCATAAATAGTTCTAGCAATGAAACTATTTTTGTTGCTAATTGTGCTAGAAATGTTTATGTCTTCTATCTTGATGATCTTATAGCCTATGACATTAGATGCATCTCTATAAATGATAATGATAGCTATCTTTGGCATAGAAGGGTAGGACATGTATCTATTGATTTTCTAAACAAATTATCTTCAAAGAACTAGTTAGAGGATTGCCTAAAATAAAATTTGATAGAAATCAAGTGTATGATGCTTGCCAATTTGGAAATCAAACCAAAACCTCTTTTAAGCCCAAGAAAATGATTTCAACTTCAAAACCTCTTGAGCTCATACACATGGATTTATTTGGAACAATGAGGACCACTAGCCTTTGTGGTAAGACGTATGCTTATGTTATTGTGGATGATTTCTTAAGATTCACTTAGATCCAATTTCTTGTTGAAAAGGATGAAGCTTTCTTTAAATTCTCAAAACTGCTCAAATGTGTTCAAAACTTTCTTGGTTGCAAACTAATTTCTGTTAGAAGTGACAATGGTAGAGAATTTTGCAACTATGACTTTACAAAAATCTGTGAAGAAAGTGGTGTCTCAAATAATTTTTCAGCAGCAAAAACCCCTAAGTAAAATGGTGTGGTTAAGAGGAAAAATAGAACCTTGCAAGAAATGGCAAGATCAATGCTTTGTAAAAACTCTCTTCCAAAATATTTTTGGGCTGAAACAATAAATACAGCTTGCTATATAATCAACCGTATCATGTTGAGACTATTCCTTAGAAAAACTCCTTTTGAACTGATATTTGCAAAGTCCCATCCATTTCATATTTCAAAGTTTTTTGATGCAAATATTTTATGCTTAATAATCGTGATAATCTCGGGAAATTTGACAGAAAATATGATCAGACTATATTTCTTGGATATTCTTCCAATAAAAAGGCATATAGAGTATATAATAAGAGAACTCTATGTGTGGAAGAATCCATACATGTTGTATTTGATGAATCAAATATATATTTCTCTAGAAATAATCATGATGATATACATCTCTCAAAAGAAAAAAAAGCAGTGAACAACATATAGCTCCTCTACTTGATACTCATGCCAAAAAAGAGGAACTAGAAGAACAACAAGCTGAAGAAAATAATCAAAGAACTGAAGAACTCTCAAATTAGGATTTGCCAAAAGGTTGGAGGTACAAAACTGTCCATCCAAAAGAGTAGATCATTGGTGATCCTAATTGTGGAGTCAAAACTAGATGGTACTTTATTGATAACTTTGCCCTACTCTCTAGTACTGAACCAAATTGTGTTGATGTAGCTTTACATGATGATTATAGGTATGTAAGAAGAGCTGAATCAATTCGAAAGGAATCAAGTTTGGAAGCTTGTCCCTAGACCACTTGACCATTCCGTAATTGGCACCAAGTGGGTATTTAGAAACAGACTTGATAAGCATGGTAGCGTTATCAGAAATAAAGCTAGATTAGTTGTCCAAGAATTCAATCAAGAAGAGGGTATTGATTATGATAAAACCTTTGCCCCTCTTGCTCGATTAGAATTAAGAAGAATGTTGCTTGCATTTGCTTCCTTTAAAGGTTTTATGCTCTATCAAATGGATGTCAAGAGTGCTTTCTTAAATAGTTTTATTGAAGAAGAAGTATATGTGGAACAACCTCCTTGTTTCACTCATGAACATTTTTTAAATAATGTTTTCAAATCTCAAAAGCCCTTTATGGTTTAAAACAAGCTCCTAGAGCATGGTATGTAAGACTAAGTGGTTTTCTTCTTTCAAAAGGATTTTCAAGAGGCTTAGTTGATACCATATTATTTATCAAGTCAGAAAAATATGATAATATCTTAATTGTACAAATATATGTTGATGCTATTATCTTTGGAGCTACTACCAATTATTTGTGCAAGAAATTTGACAAGATGATGCATGAAGAATTTGAAATGAGCATGATGGGAGAACTTTACTCCTTTCTCGGTCTTTAAATCAAGCAAACCAAAGATAGAATCTTCTTAAACCAAGCCAAGTATGCCTAAGAACTACTCAAAAGATTTGGTTTGAATGAAGCAAAAGAAATAAGCACACCTATGAGCACTTCGATAAAGCTTGATAAAGATGAAAAAGGTAAGAAATTTGATGAATCAAAATACAGAGATATGATCAGAAGTCTCCTCTATCTTACCGCTAGCAAGCCTGATATTATGTTCTCAGTATGTCTTTGTGCTAGCTTTCAATCATGTCCAAAGGAATCTCATCTATGTGCTGTAAAACAAATCCTTAGATACTTAATCAGAACTCATGATTATGGCTTATGATATCCTCAAACTAAATCTTTTGATCTTATAGGATATACAGATGTTGACTATATCAGTTGCTTGGTTGCAAAAAAAAAGTACCAGTGGTCATTATCAATTTCTTGGACATTCCCTTGTCTCGTGGTATTGCAAAAAGCAAGCATGTGTCTCTCTTTCAACAACCGAAGCTGAGTACATAGTAGCTTCTTGTAGATGTTTATACAAAACCTTTGGCAGAAGAAAGATTTAATCATCTAAGAAGAGAACTTTGAAGATACAACTTTTGGACAGTTCTTTTGGATGCAATATTTGGAAATTATGAATTCAAAATCCCCTCACCTGATCTTATTCTATTTTGTATTTTGGATGAACAATTTTGGACTCAGTAAAAGTCTAAAATATTACCAGCCCAAAGTTTATAAAAAGCCTAAATTTTGAAAAAAAGTGCATAAGTTCAGAATTCAATTTTGAATTTTCAAAAAATCGCGTTTTCTTTTGTCTTGGGTACAAGTCCCTAATTGAAAGTACTTGATTGTTCTTATCCTATCTAGAACATAGGAACTCACAAAAAACCTATTTTTCTCTCTCTCTCTTCTTAAAATTTGAAACTGCTATTGTCCTTCCTACTTTTCTCACCTTTGAAGCTTCATCTTCTCTGAACAAAATAAAAAACCCTTCATCTCCCTCCTGCCTCTACTATGATGAAAGTATCAAAATTAGAAATAGGAACAGGGTAAAATACAAAGAAGGGAAAGGAAAGCAAAGTAGCAGCTAGAACTAAAGCTGTTGCCGCTGCACAGGCGACCACCAAGAAAAAGGGAAAGAAGATTGTTGCTGAAGAGACTGCTTCGCAAACCAACTCATCAACAGAGCTTCCTATATAGGAGAGTTAAGAAACTCAAGTACCTCAATTTCTTGATAAAAAATGTGAGTCTGAATTTAATGAATAGGAATCTAGAAATAGGACTGTGGTGACTGGGTATTGGGTAAATGCTAAGGGTTTTCTGAATTTCTCTGACATTCTAAGAATGATTGAAAAAATCTTGGATGGGGGGCCTTGCTGACGGTTGATGAAAAACTATACACCCCTTTAGTTTGGGAGTCTTATGTGAATCCAAAAAAGGGACGATTTGAGGAGACTTGGGAAGGTTTTATGGTGCAATGGTATAGCACCAGAGTAGGATCTATGAATATGAAATTTGACTATCAGCTGTTAAACCGAATTTTTGGAGTAAGAGATGCAGGGATTTAGTTTTTCGAAATGAACAAATTCCCGGAAGGGCCAGACCTTTTTGATTTGGAAAAATTTGAGGAAAGATTTATTGGTGGAAAGAGCTTCAAGAACTCAAATGACCGAAGTTCAAAAAGGCTAAATGGTGCTGGAAGGGTTCCACACCATATGGTGTCGACCATGGTTGCCCCAAGCTTCAGGCATAAGACGTCAGTGAGCATATTATAGATGATTCTGATGTCAGCCCTATATGAGGGTAGACAAATAACTTTTGGTTTTTTAGCATTTAAGCTTATGATTTAGTCAAGAAATACATCTTACAAGGTACTACCCTATGGAAATCTGTTAACCAAGGTCTTCAGGCATTTCGATGTGAACTTGAATACTTGTGCTCCTGGACACAGTAAGTCGGATGTGTACAGCATAGAATCCATTGAAATGATGGGATTTGTACAAGTGAACAAGGAATAAGTCCTACTTAGAAATGTGTCAGATGAAGAAAAAGGAAGACTATTGAAGATCAAGGCTGAAAGAAAAAGAATTGTACCTATTGGGCAATTAGGGATGAAACGAAAGTCAGAGGCAGGAGATGAGTCCTCCAACAAAGGAAAACAAACATAAGGAGAGTAATCTAACTCAAAGCATCCTAAATGCTTTAAACAACTTACCTAAAAAGTTTGATGGCTTTCAGACTAAAGTCTCTACAGAATTGCAAAATATAGGAGCTAGATTGAGCAGAGCTGAAGAAAAGAACGTGAGACAGGCCATTGAGAGATTTCAGGTTGAACAAGCTCTATCTCCAAACAACACAATCGAAAAAGGAACTACCTCTCTACATGATAAAGATGGAGATGGTAAACAGATTGACCAGGAAGTGCAACTAGATTAGGGAAAGGAAACAAGGAAAGTAGAAGAAAGTAAAAAAGCAAAAGAAAAGGAGGATGATGTCACCATCTCTATTGCCCCAACTGAAGTACCTGCTCCCAAGCCAACCATAGCTGGAAGTTCATCTGGTAAACAATAGAAGCATGTGGTGGTAAAAAGAAAGTCTAGCTGAATTGTCGGACAACATTCAACAATAAGTACTTAATATAGTTCCTGAGAAGGGGTTACATAAATTATGTATCATTTGCTGCTTTTGTTGTTTGCATGTCTGGATGGTCGAAATTGATTTGGGTGCATAGCTTCTTGCCTTGCTTGCTAAATCTTTTAAGGTTATTGATTTATTATAATGGTACACCAATGAAAAAGAACTTAAGCTTCTCCAGATTTGATTTTTTCTTTAAAAGAAATTCCTAAAATGGAAACTAAATCTCTATTAATTTTCACATTCAATTTCAATAAATGATGTAAGTTTCATTTGCTTAGAAGAACCATTACATGTATTGCACTCCAAAGATGACCTTACATTTGCATTTAGATGGATCATGACCGTTTGGATGTAGGACAAACCTGCTTGATTCATTTTCCTTAGCTATAGCATTGGAAAAGCTCTCAAATATTTCTCTTCCCCAGTGTCTCCATCCTCAGAAATATGAAGAGAGGCAGAAAAGGAAATGGCAGGAAACCCCCCAGGCGAATGAAGTTAGCTAAAGAAGAGAGCCCGATGAGAAAGTACTTGGGTACTGCAATTTTAGATTTAAGCAACAGTATTTTGGAAGAGATTTTTCTAAGGCTTCTATCAACCACCGTCATGTCGTGCAAAGTTTTTTGCAAGAAATGGAATAACATCTTATCTCAATCTCATTTTTGTATTCAATACCTCGCAAATACACCATACACTAGTCTGCTACACTTTAACTTGATCAGAAGTTCTAAAGAACAAGCGGATGCTGTCCACTTGATTTCATTGGAAAAAGACTACATGTCTAGTCCAGCATTCATTTGCACCAAAAAGGCTTCGCCTCCCAAGGAAAGACCACTTTGAAATAGTGGGATCATGAAATGGGCTGCTTTACTTGCTGCAATATGATACACCCTACATATCTACTTCTATTACCAATCCACTGACAGGGGAATACATTTGTCCTCCATGTATTACTTCTAGGAGGAAGCCACTTAGCATAGCTTATGACTTTGGCTTTTCTACACACTATAAGGCCCTAAGTGTTGAGACTTATCAACTTCCAATTGGCGAGCTGAGGATAGATTGTAGAATTTTTGCTGTTGGAGTTGATAGCCAGTGGAGAGAGTTGGTGGTCGTGGCCTCGGAAGCTTATTATGTTGAAAGGTCAGCCACTATCTTAAATGGTGCATTTCATTGGCTTGTCGATGAATTTGCTTTAGGTTTCCCTCCAAATAATCCAGTATTGTTGAACAACATATATGCATTTGATATTGCGACCAAACGATTTAGGCCAATCCTTCTGGAGATGTCATGTCCAATGGCATAGAATCTTTCTCATTAGGTGAACTAAGAGGGCATCTGTGTTTATTTGATGGATCCAGATCTGGAGTTGTATTTGATATTTGCATGATGAATGAATATGGAAATGCGGAGTCTTGGATAAAAAACTTTGTTCTACGAAGCTGGATGCCATCTAAGCACTATTACCTTAATGTGCATCTACCAACCGCTTCGTGGAGAGATGGAGAGCTTTTTACACACTACCCGTGCAGTCCTCACCTAATTTCTTTTTATCTAAGAGAGCTGAAGGCTGAAGTACTTGATATTCATGGACTCAAGGGGTTTCTCCAATGCTTTCAATGTTAATTGCATATGTTCCAAATTTTTTGCAACTCAAGGATGTTGTGAAGAGAAAATGTTTGAAGATTCGCAAAGTTCAGGGTGGAAAATTCTTTTAGTCATTGAATCTCTTATCCCAGTTATATCATGCCTTAAATGTAGCTAAATTTTGTATTGAACT
Source organism: Voacanga thouarsii (assembly GCA_026120185.1). Taxonomy (NCBI): domain Eukaryota; kingdom Viridiplantae; phylum Streptophyta; class Magnoliopsida; order Gentianales; family Apocynaceae; genus Voacanga; species Voacanga thouarsii. Next base: position 1,346,359 of record JANUWF010001120.1, read on the forward strand.
TGTGCTTCTTTTAATGCTTCATTAATGAATAAGAATTTTCTTGTCATTATATTGTCTTTTAGAAAGTGAATATTTGCATCAAGGACAATAGAATGTGACACTTTTCCACTTTATATGAAGCATAAGGACTGAGAATGTGAGCCTTTTCTAGTTTTTTGTTTCTTGTGAAAAGCTTTTAGTATTCAAAAAATGAAGAACACGCCTATAGGCAGTTGAAAACATTATTTTGCGGGACATAATTATACTATTGCATGTAAGTGATAATAATGAAATTGAAAAGGTCATCGGTATATAATTTTAGTATCTTTCTCAAAATTTTTATATTTAAGTCATCTAACTTAACATCATCTTCATCATCCAATACATCTTTATATTCTTTGATCCCCCCTCCACGCAATCTCCAACCTAATCAAAACCGTCATTGTAGGTTTCTCCAAGGAACGTCTCAAATTTAAGTGATGATCAGTCATAACGATTTGTTGCATGTTAGGTGGGTCTGGTGTATGGTTTTCCAGAGGAAGATATAGTCAAGGCTTTTCTTGGTTAGAACATTGTCCTAATAAATACGTTACATTTTGTCTTCCTTGTTATCTATTCCCTAAAAAAGATAAGACCCTTCTGGATTAGATACGCTCACTTTTACTGCTTTTCAATCATGGAAATAGGAGAATGATGGTGAAAATTGTGCATTTGGTGGAGATTCAGGATGAAGAATAGGAAAAGCTTGTCTACGTGTTCTCTTTTTTTTTTCCCCCCATTTTCTTCATCTTTTCTTGTAAATATGTATGCATTTCTCCAATTGTATTGTGAAGGGATGAACCCTATATTGTTCTTGTAGTTTACATCCTTTGATTTGTTGGATTTCAACATGAATGAATGATTACTTGATATTATTATGTTGGATTCGTTATTTGGCTAATCCTCTTCTAATTAATTTAAGAGATTGTGTTAGTAGTTGGGTTCCAAAAGAATGGATTCAATGCGTGTTATCTTTTGATAACTTGAGAGATTGGTTGGGGATTATAACATGATAATCACTGGGTTCTTGACATCGCATTGAGATAGGGATATTGGGTTCGTCCGGAATTTTCGAGTTTTGTACATAATGCTTCGTAGGTTTAATTTGAGGGGGTAGAGATACCCTTTAATTAGCTCAAGGAAAAGGAATTCATAACTTGAGAGAGATTGGGTTTTGCATTTGTGACGTCTATGGTATTTGAATTTTGCTTTGATAGCCTTGTGTTTGTGTTTGGTACTTAACTAATTTTGGAGAATCCTGATATTTTACATGTCTTTTCCTTTCTTTCCTATCTTTGATACTCTTATAGCCAATCTTGTGTGGGATGTGCTGATTTTCAAGGTTTACCCATTGTAAGTAGTGTTTTCCATTAAATTCTTAGGCTAAATAATTGTTAGTAGTGGTACCTTTATCCTTTCCCTGAGGATTTTTGATACTTACTATTACACACTATACTACTCATGCGTACACTTATCCAATGTGTGTTTTAAATTTTTTTTGTCATCTTAATTAAAATTTGACTGTGTGTGTTTGTTGGTAATATTTCTCATACTCGAAATCGTACAACACTGATCAATGTTTTCTTCTGCCGCGGCTGGTGGATATCATATGCCATCACTAATTGCACTAAAAACATGCATTCTTACTGGCAGCAACGATGTCCATTCTGGAACCAGTCAACAATCAATTTCAGAGTAGAGAGCATTGATCTAGAATAACTATGACTCAATTGAAGACATCGGATGTGTAATCAAAACCAGAGGTTGACAGATTTTGCGATTCCTGATTCTCATCTTCTAGTTGTAATGCAGATAGACAACATAATAGGGTCATCATCAGCCACTTAGACTATAATAGTCTACCTTTGACGATGCAAAATTGGACCTTGTTAATAACGTTTTGAAAATTCCACCATTAGCTAAGCTACCGTATTAGGTTATGGATGACCACCAAATTGGAATTTCTACACACAACATATTTTTCTTCAAAGATTGTTTATCTAATGCTTCACTAGCTATGCCACCATGACTAGAATTCGAGCTTGAATTACAGCTACAAAGTATTCGTCTCAAAAAAGGGGGGGAAAAAAAAGAAAAAAACCAATCACCATAAAAAAATCTATTGCTAAGTTACATGAGGACCTATTTTACTTAGAGGCAAAAGATTATGATGATGACTACACTCCTATTGAAGCTAGAAAGAAAGAAGAATGAGGATTTTCAACATCCAAGGCATTCTATGATTACTATTATCTTTATTATTATCATGCCTTTTATATAAATTTTATATTATTTTATTTAATTTCCGATGGTAGAGTGCGCACACACACACACACACACACACACACACACATATTACAATTGGTTGTGGAATTAGGCCGTAACACTTACCAATTTTTTAAAAATAAAATACATACACATGACGTGAGATGGCCAAGAAGGCATCTCTAAATGCACTAGAGATGAAATAGTTTTTCAAAACCCTTAAAATTACAGTCTAGTAACAATTTTCAGCCAGAAAAAAAAATGTAAATAGCTATTGCAAGTCGGACAATAACTGATTTATTTATGACTTTGATTGGATTTAGTGATAACTAATAAATCAGACCAAATTCATCATTATCATCATCATCTCTCTCTATTTATCTCCATGTATTAAACATTTTCTAGACAACTTGGAAGCTGTTTTTCACGACATAGAGGTTTTTTTCTTTTTTCTTTTACTTCAATGTGTGTCTGTTTTAATCCCAATTATTTTGATAGAATGCAAAAAATAAACTAGAATTAAGTAAAGGAATATTATTTAATGAGATTTATGAATGATTTTTTTTTAAATATATATAACCACCCATGAGTTGGTGGGGGGTTAGGCAGACCCCTACTAGTCTATTAATAGCAAAAAAATTATACAAGTAATTAACATGTATCATGCGCTATTTGTGACCTTATATAGGGAATCTAGTCTCTATCACCTACATAAATAGCACGCAACATGTTTGGCAAGCTAGAGAAGTTGTGAAAAGGAGTGGGCGAAGAATGAGAACAGGTCAACTTTGCCCGAAAGTCTGCTGCTTGATTACCCTGGCAAAGAACATGAGAAATTTTGTAAAATTGTAGCTACCTCAGCTACCAACGAATTTGTCTCATTAAGCCATCAAATTGATGAAGAGGACTAGGCTTTGGATCCGACAAAGTTGATGCAAGTAGCTGCGAGTCCATTTGAATCCACAAAGAATGCAGAGACTGCGACCCAGCTAATTTTAGACCTTCCAATAATGCCACCACTTCCATTTCTAGTGGGTTTGATGCATCAATTTGCTTGTAGAAAGTAGCTATGAAAGGCCCAGTACCATTCCGAAGCATCGCTCCTACACCGACCATTGAATCACTTAACAAACCATCCATATTTAAGATGTAGTCCCCAAGAGAACCTCCTTTCCATTGGACTAGTGCAAACCTCCTCATAGCAACCGGTTGCACAAAAGTACGTCTAGTCAAGGAAACCAAATAATCAATTTTATACAATAGGCTAGATAAGGAGTCTTTTGACTCTCCATATAAACTACTACTTTGACTCTTCCAGGTCTCCCATAAATAAGCGGCCAAAAAGAGATGGTTCGAACTAGCATCCCTTGAACGAAGAAACCACCAAGACATGAAAAATCATGCAAAATTTTGAGAGTGAATTAAGTGCTGAATTCCCAGCCTAGCTACCAATGAAGTCCATACCCTCTAAACTACTGGACAAGTCACAAATAAATGATGATAAGTTTCACATTCTGCCATGCACAGAGAGCATCGAGAGCATAAAGAGAACCCAATAGATTGCAAAATGTTATCTAGAAAACCATTATATAACCTTCAGAAGAAAAGTTTAACCTTGTTTTCAATTTGAAGCTTCCAGATAGAAGATAAACTATGATCTTTAACCTGTCTGTGGCGGACACAATCCTAAGCAGAGGCTAAAGTGAACCTACCCGAAGCAGTTAATCGCCAAAGCATACAATTTGACTTTCTTTCTAAAAAAGAAGGTCTAGTTTTCAAAACTTGATACAGAGAGCTAGACTCCAAATTTTTAGCCAGCATGTGAACAACCCAAAAACCATTTTTAAGATAATCCCGAACTAGCAAGTGCTTATTCGTGACCTGAACATTTAACTCTAAGAGTCACCCCGATCCAACCCAATTTTCATACCAGAATGAAGCTATGCCGAACTTGATAGAGAAAACAATCTTCGATTCACCCAATTCCTGTGCTCATAAAAGGCATCACCAAGGGGAGGAGATCCCTTGAGATAGTGGAATTTGAGAAGGGTGTAAACCCCTTAGGTTGTACTTTCCCCACAAAAACTTTTCCCACAGTGATTTTTGTTCTCAAAACCGCTACCATAGCTTCATAGAGTAAGCCACATTAATATCCTCCAAGCTTCTTAAGTTTAAACCATTTTTTGAAAATGGCAAACACAACTTCCTCCAATGCCTCTAGTGTCTCCGAAGACCAAACTCCAAGGAGCCCAAAAAAAAAAAAAAAAACCAGCCACATGCCGTTTGAAATCATCTAGAACAACCTGAGGCGGACTTACAACATGTAATAAATGAAGAGGCAATGACCTTAAAACCGACCTAACTAATTGGACCCTACCTGCTTCAGATAATAGTCGAAATTGTCACGATTATGTTTTCATCTTTAGTTTATCTAGGATTAGTTGAATGTTTACTCGTTTCTTCCTTCCCTTGAACAACAGACATCCGACATATGTAAAGGGTTGATCCCGTCTGACAAACCCCAAAAACCAGTGGATGAAAGACACTCTTACTAGTGAGGCTTTCCCTGATATAATAAAGGAACTCTTCAAACATTTACTAGCTATCTAGAGAAACAGTGGTAATCCTCAAGAACTCCCTTTATAACATTTAGTGCTTTTTTGGATCCTCTGGTAAAAAATCAGAACATATTAAAACAAAACGAGGCACCTTAAATGGATGCAAAAACCCTTGCTCCATCCGCTTGTTCAGACCACCCGATAGTAATTCTTGAGAGATAATAAATAAAGCTGGGGATAGAGAATCGCCTTGTCTTAAACCTCGAGTACACTTAAAATATCCACAAGCTTCAACATTAACTAATACTGAAAGCCAGCAGTTCTACATGGAGTTGCGAATTAGGTGCAAACAATGATGGCTAAAACTAAACCTCGTCATCACTGCCAATAAGGAAAACCATGAAACCCTATCAAAAGCCTTAGTCATGTCCAACTTAAGAGCCAAGTTGTGACCTTCAATTTTAATGTCAAGCGAGTGTAGATACTCATAAGCTAACAAAACATTATCTGAAATAAGTCTCCCCTTAACAAATCCAGTTTAATTCAAGGAAATAATCTTAGGCAGCAATGTCCCCATTCTAGTGGCCAAAACTTTCGAAAGAATTTTGTTACAATAATTACACAATCTTATCGGCTTGAACTGAGCAAAATTATATGTAGACTGAACCTTTGGGATGAGTACCAATGCAGTAGAAGTAAAGCCCTTAGGAAGAGGGAGACCTGAGAAGAAACTTCGAATAGCCTCTAGCACCTCAAGTGCAACAATATCCCAACTAGAGGTAAAGAATACCCAAGCAAAGCCATCCGGTCCTAAAGCACTATTAATGCCCAGAGCAAACACTGCCTTTTTGACTTCCGACAATGTGGACAATGTAGAAAGAAACTAATTCTCAGAGTCTTCTATTAACTGAGGTATGTAGTCATACATCCAAAAAACTCGGCAACATAGATGAACTAGGCGAATCATCAACAATCAAGGACTGGTAAAATTCTATTGCATAGGATTTTATCTCCTATTGTGTATGAAGAGAAGCACCCGATGGTCCCTCTATAGAAGTGATACATGATCTTTGATTTTTCGGTTTACAATATCTATGAAAAAATTCTGTGCTAGCGTCTCCCTCCCATATCCACCTTAAACGAGACTTCTTCTTCCAGAAATTTCCTCACACTTTAAATAAAAAGCTAAATTTGCTTTTTCTAAATTCAGTTGAGCAAGCAAATGAGCTTTTCCTCATGCTGCTTCATAAGCAAACTGTGCTGCTAAGACCTTATCCCAACTTGCTGAACTCAAACAAAACCGTAACCAAACGAGTCCTTGTTCCACTGTCTTAGAGCCCCTTTCACAGATTTCAATTTCCCTAATAAGATACCATCCTATTACCAAAACATGGGGTTTGCCAAGCAACACGAACCACCTCCAAAAAATGTGAGTGACGCACCCACATTTTCTGGAATCAAAATGGCCTATTTGAAGCTTGAGGCTGAAGTAACTCCACAGTAAGTAAAGCAAGTGAATGGTCTAAACCCACATGACTCAGATGATGCACTTTGGAGGAATAAAAAACCTCATCCCAAGCATTATTCAAGAGAATTCTGTCCAACCTCTTAAACATTGTCGAACCCCCTCTCTTACCCAAGTAAATTTGCTACCAGAGAAAGGAGGATGTCATAGAGCACAATGATCAATAAAATTGTTAAAATCTTCCATATCAATCAAGCTAGGCTGAGAGGACCCCAAGTACTCAGTTGCTTCTAAAATCACATTAAAATCCCCTCATATGGGCCAAGCCTCTGTTAGGTTGGATGAAAAATTTGCCAGAGAGTTCCACAGGTCCTATCTCCCTAATTTGGAACACAAAGCATAGATAAATGTACGGTATGTTGATCCAACCGCATCAATCTGCACTGAAATTGTAACATATTGAGAGGCATCTTGTATCAAATGGACAGCCACAAAATTCTTCCACATGACCCAAATCTTACCCGTAACATTTGAAAAACCCCTTCGAAAACCTATCTTCCTTACATAAGCTATCAACTGAGAGGAGTCTACCATGGGCTCAATAATAACTATAAGATTTAAATGATTTTCCTTGATAGTTTTCTTCAATCTCCTTCGACTTAGGTTATTTGCAATACCCCTAATATTCCATATAAGAAAATTCATCCTTAGTTTATGTTTTAGAGATAGCAACTAGAAATCCTTACCCGCCGTGTAACACCCCGGATGACCTAGGCCCGCCAGGGCGGGGATGTCGCCCCGTCCAAAGGACAAGGGGTCTTTATAACTAGGTCACAAATAAAATTGCTGAAATAAATAATACTCAAAACTAAAGAGAATTTATTACAACCCAACATACTTCAAAAGTACATCCATGAAATTCCAAAACAAAAACCGTAATTAAAACCATCCACTCTCGTCTCCCCAAAGCAATACATAAAATAAATAAAAAAAAAATACATTCTCTTCCAAGGTAGCTACTCACCCACAACAGGATCAACCTGAAATCATGATAAAAGGTGGTGAGATAGAAATCTCAGTAAGTCCGTGTGTGCTTTGGGTCTTTAGTGGAAACAGTTCGTGGATGCAAAGTGTGAAATCTTTATAAGAGAAACATTGGCAAGAAATAAACATTAGTCAAAAGCAAGAGTGGTGTTTTGGCTCTTCTAGCCATACATAAGTAATGAAATCAACCACTCGAAAGAAAGGGATATGGGTTACCACACTTTGGGCCCCATAACCGGTCAGAATGCCTAACACGTTGTGTAGACTGACAAAAGTAGGTGATCGGCCTATTGGGCAAGATACTCCTCATTCTCTATACCCAAACAACCACCGGGTGTCCATTCCGGTAAAAACACAGTCACTTGACTGAAACAAAATAAACTACTAGCTCGGACCGGCACGACTCACTGGAACTGGCATCTTATCCGGGAAGGACTCACCCCTCAGAGGTGGCCACCTACTGAGAGACTCACCCTAACCCTTCAAAGACTAGTCCTAGTAATCCACCCTTATTGAGTACTCAACGACATTCCCCACTTGGGATAAAATGAACAAAGCATTGTTCTTCATGAAAATAACAATTTGAGGGTTTCCAAAGCTTTGGGAGAAATTAGTTTTAGAAAGAGTTTCAAGTTTGGAAAAATCTGCTGAAAGACTTTCAAATAATTTAAGCGTTGGAATTAATGATGAATTCAACCCTCAATTGCTTTCAAATAACCGAGTGTCCTTGCACTCCACATTTGGCTTACCATAAGGAAATCATTTCACATCAATCAGGTTTTATGCAGGAGCTTACCTGATTCTCGCTCACAACAATAAGGTCTCGGACAGATGACCTAACCCCATATGGGCAAATACAAATCTTAATCAGATTCAAGCCACAATCCACTTCCTCAATTTTAAATCAACTCAATTCACTACTACCATGATCCTAGTGTCCCAAGCTTTAAGGCAAAACAATAATTGAATAGGTTTATAAGCTCAGTTTAATTTGTTATTTAAAATAATTAATGGATTAGGAAATAAATTCTATTAAGTTGAAAGTTCAACTCTTGTTAAGGAAAAATTTAGAGTTTATTTGATCAAGAGCAATAGGTGGTACTAGGTAAAATAGCGATTTAATGATAGCTTAGTTGTTAGAAAATCATCGATAGCTAAAACTAGTTAAGATTAAATTTAATAGGTCTTTCTTGGAAAATAATAAGTAAATCCTTAAGGGTTTTGATCTAGTAAATATTTTATTAAGTATGAATCTTTTTCATAAGGGCTTTAATTAATTTTCTTTATTTCAAATAATATTTATTTATTTTATTTTCTAGAAAAATCATTATTTATTTGACTAAAATATCCTTTACATATATTATAATTCCAAATCTACCCTTCCTAGGGTTTTCAAAATTCTTTAGCAAAAATTATTAGTAAATATTTTATTTATGAAATAAAATTTGCTTAGGGACAACTAGATCATGATCAAGATTCCATGGTCAACCATAATCAATAACATACTCAATCCTTCAATTCATCAAATCATCCAAGTCTTGCACATAGGCATAGATCTAAATTTATTATTACATGATTTAACCTCTACTAGCATAAACATGATCATGGCTTCAAAATCTAATCATGCACATAAATCCTATTCACCCATGGTGACATAATCTCTAGCATGCTTCATCACAAATACTACCTATGACATGCATCAAATCTCAACTCATCATTAAATCCACCAATATAATCCTCACATGCATAAATCCCATCTCCTTCACAATCATACATATGCTCATGCTTCAATCAACAACATCACATACACAAACCCATCGCCATTCATCAACCTAGAGACATGATTCTAAATTTTGAAAAAGAGGATTGAAGGTACTTACTTGATTGATGAATGACTTGAAGGAGTTTAGAGAAGATCTGAACTCCTAGATGGCTAATCTTATTCAAGAAGGGTGGCGAAGGCATGGTCATGGGAGAAGAGACCATTCGGCCAAGGGAGGAAATTTCGGTCCATGAGAGAGAGAGAGAGAGAGAAAGAAGAAGAGATCATTAGCATGCTTATTCATATAGGTTTTCATTAGAGATTAAGTTTGAAAAGGATGAAGTTGTTAGAATAAGTTTACCTTGAATATGTTCTTGTTCTTCACAGAAATTTCTGCTTTTTGATCTAAAGTAGCAAGATGATTTGTAGAGTTTGATGTTAATAAGGGTGTTGATGGATGCACAGCAAGGAGTAGATCAAATCTGGAGATTTTCGTGAGGGTTTGAAGTGGTTTGGAGGTGTATTAGGTGTAGAGAAGAGGTAGGTGATCTTGGTGTAGTGTGTGTGTGTGTTCTTGTTGCTTGAAGAAAATCGAGAGAGAGAGAAGAAGAAGCTGCCGATTTTTTTGAGAAGTTGTGGCTGCCGAAATTCTGTAGGGTTTAGGGAGTGATTTCTCTGATTTGGAAGGGAAAGGAAAGGTTAGTTGTTACAATCCTTGAAGAATATTTTTAGGAAGAGAATTTGGAAACTAGATATTCTAAGAATATCTTGATTTTTCTGGACAGCTTTGAAGTCTCCTATGGCCAACTGGATAGTGCAGTTTTCTGGGGAATTAAAGCTGATTAAAGGAGGCTTGTGATGGCCGAAACTAATGTGCACAATGGTGGAGAAGATGTCTGATCAATTGAGCAAAATTTTATGGAAAGTTGTTAAACAAGATGGCTGAAATTTTGGAAAGTAATCAAGCTAAATTGCAGGGATTTGGTTGAGGGATTTTCGGTCAGCCATGGAGGGAATTTCGTGCAGAAGCTTCAGGGAACAATGGAGCTCTGTTAATGGAGGTTTAACGGAGGTTTTGACAGAAGTAGGTTGGGGTTTTCGGTTGAAACACAATAGGAAACAAGCTGGACAAAAATTCTGCACAGAATTTGCTGAACAGAAGTTTTCTGGCAGAATTTTCGTCTGCCATTTCCAGCAGATTTGCAGCGAGTTTTGAAGGGGATTTCAGGGGTATTCAAGGCTGGTTTCCAGCCTTCTTTATGGAGGAAAAACATGGCTAAGGTACTGCACAAAATCTGGGAGAAAACAGCTTGGTTTGGAGCTCACAAAGCTGATTTTCATACAGGAATTTTTCCTGCTTTGCTCCAGCTTGTGCAGTCCGAATTTGGGCAAGAACTTTCAGGTTTCAAACTGATCCTAAAGACCATTTTTCTGGTAACATTTGGGAGGGAATATGAGCTAGAATTTTTGTCCTTTTGAAGGTACAACAAGCTGGAAAATTTCAGCTCATTCCATGAAGGTAGATGAACTAAGTTAGAGGAAAAATTTCAGCAAGCTTTCAAGAGGGATTTTCCTCTTGAATTTTCCCACAAATCATTTACATTTTCCAAACCATGAGAAGCCTTTTACTAGGACATTTTGATCCTAAAAGACCTTAGTCCTCTACTGAATTTTCTGGAAAGGAAAAGGATAGAACACCTTGATCAAGCTAAGGAGTTGGAAATTAAGAAAAACTAAAGATCAAGGGAGAATGAATTCCCTTTAGGCATTTTGCGAAGAACAAAAGAGTGAAGTGAGAATTCTCCTAACATGTCTCTCCTAGGACATCATCACCACATTGATCTAGGCCCTCATGACCGAAACCATCCTTTTCCAAGCAAAATAAAATTTACTCAAGCTAAAGCTTCTATGATGGACTTTGAACCTTAGACCTCAAGAATTAATTCCAAGGCTCTAACCACTAAACCACAACAACTCTAGTTGCTATTTCTACTAGAAAAATTATTTCCTATTCAATCCACAAGCTATCTCCTTATTTTCACTTCGGGCAAAAATTACCATTTTGCCCCTCTCACACATCACTCACCAACAAGACTTCAAGATAATAAAAATCAAATTCAAAGCACATAGAAATCATATGAAAACATATTTAATCATGAAATAAAGCATGATATGCATCCCAACCCCCTTACTCTACGGTTGGTCTTAACTGGGGTTTCAAACGCCGAGTAGGTGCATGTCTCAAAGAGGCAGCCGGGTCTCTTTTTCTGATCTTTTTTTAATGTTCTTTGCCTTCTCCACTCCCTTCCCATGCAAATACTGAATTAAATCCTCTCATATTTGCATGGGCATTCTGTGTCTGAATGGCACGCCTTAGACGAGCCAATCCTCTGAGAATCGTATTGTTGTGTCTTCTGCATAGGAGCCATAAGGACCTCTAGTCTCAAGTTGTCTAATTGAATATTAACAAGGGACTAATTTGCATCTTCTTCCTCCCCCGGAATTGTATGCTCAAACCGAGTGATAAGAGAGTCCGATGCAATCTCAACTTCTAGACCAACTTCACCCGCAGACTGTTGGTTGTTCCCTATTGAGGGGGTAGGCTGATTTGTAGCATCATCCACATGCTCCTCTTTAGACCTTGGTTGGGGCACCTAGCATTTCCATTTGCACCTTTGGAAATCGAAGGCCTACTGTCTCTGGGTTCTATCGGCTGAACAAAGTTGGTCGGGTAGTCCATAGCTTCGGGTGGCATGGTTTGGAAGAGTAAAGGTGAAGTTGCTTGAATGGAATCGACTGGCGTCGGGTTAAGTTTTTGTAGTGAGAACCCTGCTAAATCCCCATGTGCTTCTGCAGGCAGTTTCTTTGGAGCCCATTTGGTCATGGGTGGCATTGGGGGTTTAGCAGTTACCTGTTGCTGAGGAGAGGTGTGGCTGTCATCAACTTGAGAAGAAGACTGTTTGCAAGAGCTATCTGAATGCCCTAGCCTATGACAAATCGAGCAGAAGTTAGGCACGTCCTCTACAGAGACTGCCTGGTAAAACCCTTGTTCTACAGATCCAATCCATATCCTTTTGGCCATCGGCTTCAGAAGGTCTATTTGAATGCAGACATGAGCAACACTCAGTCTGGACAAGGTAGCCGTCGCATCATCCAATTTCAAAGGTTGGCTAAGTGCAGATGCAATCGAAAAAAGTGCTAATTTGGAGGAGAATTGGATAGGTAGGTTGGGCAATGAAACCCATAATGGGACCACTGAGGGATATTCCACGGCTCGAATTTCTGGCGTCCACTTAACCACTTTCATTAGAAAACCCAGCAAATACCAATTCTTTTTTAGCCACAATCTTAGAAAGTCTTCTTCTAGTGCGGGACACAGCAGAACATGTTTTTGATCTAATAACCCCTCGGATACCATACCCTTAAGGCCAAAGGTCTGTATCTCCTTCCAAATTACCTCCATTGCAGGTCACCCCATGGGAAATTTGCGCATAGCAAAACAGTTTTGATAAGTCCTCAATCTCTGGCTTTGAGAAGAAAATAGCCGGTTGACCTTTGAACCAGGACAAAGGTTTGATATGATGTTCTTCTTGTTTAGAAGAAAACGAAGAGAAAAGGAAGGCAAAAGATCTCCTTCCCCAAGCAGGGCAAACTGGACTAGGATATGGTGGCTCCAGAGGTGGAGCCGCCATACGGGTGGAAGAAAACACCCGTTCGACAAAATAGCAGTAGGGTCCCGACAAAGTCGGAGCTTTCCGATAGAACGAGTCTTTCAACCAAAAATCTTTTTTACACGTATTCAAGAATAGTAAGAACAACGATGACATATTACCTCCACTATTAGTCTTTAAAATCATGGATAATTTAAGTTTATGTTATTTAACAAGATTCAAATTGAATGAGATTATTGCCATCTTATATAAATAATAATTATTGCTAATAAATCTAAGTCAAACTAAAAAATTATTGATTTTTTGATGTTTCCATTTCTTTATAGTCTTATTTATTTATTTTTCTTAATGCTTAATCTAAAAATTGATTTCTGTAATCTACATATCAACGTCGACATGCTCCTGAATTAGTAGTTAACATTCAGTATATGGAACAAAAGAATGATACAATATTCATAGATACCAGTGTACTGCCATTTTTGTCAAAATTAAGGAACACAAATTAAATTTGAGGACTAAAACTAAAAATATGTTAATGTTGGCCATGGAGAAGCGAAGCTCCAGCAAGAGGCTGCTCGCCAAAAGAAGTTAGCGAATAGCTGAAGGACTGAAATAATCAAACATATAATACTAAACTATGATCAAGTTTAAAATTGAATTTCAAGAAAAAGAAGATTTTGAACATCTACTTATGCAAAAAAGCATCATTGGAATTATACTGAACACGAGTTAAGAAAAACAACCTAATAAAAAAGTGTTTAAGGGATGAAAAGATCAAGAAGCTAATGATTTTTCAAGTAAAATACGATTGACTGGTAATATTCATTTTCACTACAATAATTTTAAAAGAAAATCCTTGATTTTAATGAGGCTACATGATTGGCCTTTAATTTTGTCGTAATGAAATCGTTACATGCTAAAAAATCCTCTGTGTGTGTGTACATATATATAATTCTATTATTCTTTGAATACGTAATGTGATGTGTTATATGCTTGGTGATTTGAAAAGTACAAAATTATGGGTTGAAATGGAATTATATGGTTTATGGTCCAGCAATGCTTTTGTGAAAATTACCATATTACCCAAACTTTTTTGGACACTGTTCAGATTCAACGCAAAAAATTTATTTTCCACAGTAGGGAATTTTAGGAATTTTGTTATAAAGGCTCTAATGTGGGTATCTCAACTTAAATACTATTTTTAAGTGGAATTTAAATTTTTAGAAATTATATCGGGATAAAAATAATTGACTTGTAAGAAATAATATTTTTAAACTTTGGAAATTCAATAGAATCCAATGGAAGGGCAACTTATCATTAGTCGCATTAATTCACTATTACTGTATTCATTTAAAAGTTGGAGGGGTCAATATGCAATTTACCTAAATTTACACCAACATTCCTAAAATAATTTTGACCAACCTTTTGCCACTATTTAAACACTATGAAGGCTGAAACTCAACCATTTTTCTACTGTAGGCTGACACTAAGGTGGCTGCCCTATTCTTTCTCATTTTCTCTTCATTTTCTTCACTTGAGAGTTCACTTATCCTGGCAAAAACATCCACAAAAGACTCTAAGGACAGATTCCCTACCTAATAAGGTATTCAGAAAAAGGTAAGACATCGAATTTTTCTCTCTATTTAAGCAACCATTTTGCGTATAAAATTATTACCTTATTGCCGCCTTTACTTAATACAGGTGCCAATGACACTATGATTTGGAAACTCTCTGAGAATGGGAGCTTTTCTTCCCTCCTCAGACGGGTCTTGCTATTGCTCATCTCCCCAGACGACGAACTCCGAGTTTTTGGCTGTGCTTTGTCGACTTCTTTAATTATTGGTGGAAGGGGACATCTTCTGGGATAGTTATCTGCCGGCGTTTCTTTGCTATTTCACTATGGGAGATCTGGAAGTATAGGAACAAATGCAGGCATGATAATCTCCATTTTCAATGTCAAAAACTTTGTCTTGCAGTGGCTAATACTTTCACAGCTAATATGCAAGCTTTTCCTATTAGCTTCTATGCGGGATTTGAGGACTTTTCTCGATTTTTTCCTATTGCATGGAAGGCTTCAAAGACGAGACAGATAGAGGCAGTCATTTGGTTGAAGTGACGATACGATGAGGTCATTCTGAATGGAGATGGAGCATGTAAAGGGAAACCCAATTTATCCAGTATGAGAGGCATTCTGAGATATGGAGACGGCAGATTCATCCGGGATTTTGTTCAATCTATTGGTCAATTAGATAGCTTCACTGCTGAGGTTTTTGCATTGGCCGAGGGACTTCGGTGGTGTCTCAGGCTGGGTCACTTCGATATTCTAGTACAGCCCGACTGTCATTTGCTTGTACGGCAAATTGCTGATGGAGCTCGATTGAACTAGAAGGGCCTCCAACTTAGGCGTTTACTTGAGCTGTTCTGAGGAAATTCAGATGATTTACTGTTACTCATGTTTATAGGGAAGGGAATCAGATTGTAGATCAATTAGCAAACTACGCATTGACTCAAAATGGGCGATTTTCTTTTTCAAACTCTTCAGAGTTACCTAGGCATATTCATGGATTATACCTTATGGACAAGATGCAAGTACCTTCCATTAGATGTTGTTTTCAAAGAATTTGGAGGTTAAGCTAAAGTCCCCCTCCTTGTATTTCCCTTTACACTCTCAATAAAATTTCCCACCCATCGGGTGGTGAACCTAAAAAAAAAAATATATATTTAAGCAACAGTATTTTGGAAGAGATTTTTCTAAGGCTTCCATCAACCACCGTCATGTCGTGCAAAGTTATTTGCAAGAAATAGAATAACATCTTATCTCAGTCTCATTTTTGTATTCAATACCTTGCGAATCCACCATACACCAGTCTACTGCACTTTAACTTGATCAGAAGTTCTGAAGAACAAGCGGATGCTGACCACTTGATTTCATTGGAAAAAGACTACGTGTCTTGTCCAGTGCACATTTGCAGCAAAAGGCTTCGCCTCCCAAGGAAAGACCGTTTTGAAATAGTGGGATCATGCAATGGGCTGCTTTACTTGCTGCAATACGATACTCCCTATATATCTACTTACATTACCAATCCACTGACAAGGGAATACGTTTGTCTTCCTCGGGTTACTTCTAGTAGGAAACCACATAGCATAGCTTATGGCTTTGGCTTTTCTACACACTATAAGGCCCTAAGTGTTGAGACTTATCAACTTCCAATTGGTGAGCTAGGGATAGATTATCAAATTTTTACTGTTAGAGTTGATAGCCAGTGGATAGAGTTGGAAGTCGGGGCCTTGGCAGCATATTGTGTTGAAAGGTCAGCCACTATCTTAAATGGTGCATTTCATTGGCTTGTTGATAATGAATCTGCTTCAGCTTACCCTCCAAATGATCCAGTATTATTGAACAGCATATGTGCATTTGATATTGCGGAAGAACAATTTAGGACAATCCCACCTCCTCCTGGAGCTATCATGTCCAGTGGCACAGAATCTTTCTCATTAGGTGAACTAAGAGGGCATCTGTGTTTATTTAATGGATATAGACCTGGGGTTGTATTTGATATTTGGATGATGAATGAATATGGAAATGAGGAGTTTGGGAGCAAAAACTTTGTTCTGCGAAGCTCGATGCCATCTGAGCACTATTACCTTTCCATGCGTCTACCAACCACTTCGTGGAGAGATGGAGAGCTTTTGGCAGAGTGCCCGCGCAGTCCTCAACTGATTTCTTTCGATATAAGAGAGCAGAAGGCTGAAGTACTTGATATTCCGGGACATAAGGGGGTTTTCTCCAATGCTTGCAATGTTAATCGCATATGTTCCGAATTTTTTGCAACTCAAGGGTGCTGTGAAGGGAAAATGTCAAAAGATTAACAAAGTTCAGGGTGGAAAATTCTTTCAGTCCTTGAATCTCTTTTCCCAGTTATATCATGCCTTAAATGCAGCTTAATTTTGCATTGAGCTCGTGCTTCTTTTAAAGATTCATTAATGAATAAGAATTTTCTTGCCATTATTTTGTCTTTTAGAAAGTGAATATTTGCATCAAGGGCAACAAAATGTGACTGTTTTCCTCTTTATATGAGCACATGGACAGAGAATGTGAGCCTGTTCTAGCTTTTTGTTTCCTGTGAAAAGATTTTTAGTATTCAAAAAATGAAGAACACACCTATAGGTGGTTGAATACATTATTTTGTGAGACATAATTATACTATTGCGTGTAAGAGATAATAACGAAATTAAAAAGCTCATCAGTATATAATTTTAGTGTCTTTCTCAAAATTTTTATATTTAAGTCATCTGACTTATCATCATCTTCATCATCACTATCTTTCTCATCATCTAATACATCTTCAGATTTTTCAATACTTCCTCTGAGCAATCTCAATCTTAATCAAAATAGTCGTTGCAGGTTTCTCCAAGGAACATCTAAAATTTAAGTGATGATCAGTCATAACGATTTGCTGCTTGTTAGGTGGGTCGGTGTATGGTTTTCTAGTGGAAGATATAGTTAAGGCTTAACAATTTAGTGCCGCAGATAGCAGCCGGTTTCCTACAATCCAAGAAGATATCTGTCTATTGGAATGGTCCAGTAATAGTAGATCCCTATATATCTTATATAAATGATTACAATGTGTATATCAAATTGAATTTTGATTCCCCGCCCTCACCTCTCCAAAAAAATTTAAAAATAACTCTAAATAATAGTCTAATAGATTTTTTTGATAAAATAAACTAAATAAAAAAATTTTAAAACCAAATACATCTAATGATTTTTGAAAAAAAAAAATTATTCGGCCACAATTGTTTTTTTTTTTTAAAAAAAAGCTCCCATCACAAACAATTTAAAAATTAAAGAAAGACCTAAACCAATCATAAGAGAAATAAAGACCCATGTAAATACAAAAAGAATATTTAAAAAAAATGAATCAAATGTTACTAATTAACATCCTTTGCAATCCTACCAGTCCAAAAAATGAAAAGAAAAATCAAAGCTTTCTTGACAATCCGCAGTTTGTACCTTATCCGATTATCCTCTCATTCGACACTTCCACTTCTCACTTTCTTTTACTTTCTAAAGTTGTTTTTATTTTCACTTTCTAAATTCCAACGACATTGCAGTAAGCACAAAGGCGATAACTCGGTAAGAAAATTAAAAATTTTAATTTTATATTAAATTTCATTTTTTATATTGTAATTTCTAACGTTTTTTTTTGTCTCTATCCTCTCATCTTATTAAAACCATAAAAAAAAAAAAAAATCTTCCTCAATAAGTGACTTTTCATACTCCAAGAGAGAAAGAAAGCTTGGACCACACAATTTGTTTTCTTTTTGGTAAGTTATGTGTGTGTTTTTTTTTAAAAATTTTTAGTTTTGTTTAAAATTTAAATTTATATATTTAGAAAATTGTAAACTTTATTGCATATATATATAAGGAGTAAAAGTGATGTGCAAGTTGAGACTTAGAATGTGGACTTTTGTGCTCACGTCTCCCTTAAATAATAGCCAGTAAATATTTTGATTGTTTAGAACGTGACCTAAGATTATAATTATAAATATTAGGAATATCATGTTGATAGTCGTGATAAAGTTTGGAGAACCTATATTAGTGCCGATTCATATCAATTCTTGCAATCTACATATCCAAAATCAGGATGAAAGCATTCGTGTAGCTTTTAGGTATCGTGGTTCAAATCATTTCCTTCTTGGTTAGAACATTCTTTTACTAAATATGCTATATTTTATCTTTCTTGTTATCTATTCCCTAAAAAAGATAGACCCTTCTGGATTAGATGCGCTCAATGCTAATGCTTTTTTATCATGGAAATGGGAGAATGATGGTGCAAATTATGCATTTGGTGGAGATTCAGGATGAAGAATAGTTAAAGCTTGTCTACGTGTTCTCCTTTTTCCATTTTCTTCAACTTTTCTTGTCAATATGTATGCATTTCTCTAATTGTATTGTGGAGGGATGAACCATATACTGTTCTTGTAGTTTACTTCCTTTGATTTGTTGGATTTCAACTTCTAATGAATCATTACTTGATATTATTATGTTAGATTCATTGTTTGGCTAATCCTCTTCTAATTAATCCAAGAGATCGTCTTAGGAGTTGGGTTCCAAAAGAATGGATTCAATGCATGTTATCCTTTGACTAACTTGAGAGATTGATTGGGGATTAGAACCTAATAATCACTGGGTTCTTGATATCGTATTGAGATAGGGATATTGGGTTCGTCCGGAATTTTCGAGTTTTGTCCATAATTCTTCTTGTGTTTAATTTGTGGGGTAGTAATGATGTCCATTCTGGAATCAGCCAGCCATCAATTTCAGAGTAGATGGCATTGATCTGGAAGATTCATGATTCAATTGAAGATATCGGACGTGTAATCAAAACCAGAGGTTGACAAATTTGGCCATTCCAGATTCTCTTCTTCTCGTTGTAATGTAGATAGACAACACAACAGTGTCATCATCAACCACTTAGACTACAATAGTGTACTTTTGACGATGCATAATTGGATCTTTTTAATAATGTTTCAAAAATTCCACAAATAGTTGAGCTACCATATCAGGTTATGGATGACATCCAAATTGGAATTTCTACACACAACATATTTTTCTTCAAAGATTGTTTATCTAATACTTCATCAGCTATGCCACCTTGACTAGAATTCGAGCTTGAATTACAGCTACAAAGTATTCGTCTCAAAAAAGGGGGGAAAAAGGAAATAAAAAAGCCAATCACCATAATGAATCGATTGCAGAGTTATATGAGGACCTATTTTACTTAGAGGCAAAAGACTATGATGTTGACTACACTCCTATTCAAGGTAGAAAGAAAGAAGAACGGGGATTTTCAACTTCCAAGGCATTTTATGATAACTAGGCAAGTAAATAAGGATTTTAGACAGTAATTATCTTCATTATTATCATGCCATTTTTATAATTTTTATATTATTCTATTAAATTTCTGAAGGTAGAGTGTGCATATATATATATGAACAGTAATTATCTTCATTATTATCAAGCCATTTCTATAATTGTTATATTATTTTATTAAATTTTCGAAGGTAGAGTGCATATATATATATAACAATTGGTTATGGAATTAGGCTGTAATACTTTCCTATTTTTTAAAAATAAAATACATACACATGACGTGAAAAGGCCAAGAAGGCATCTCTAAATGCACTAGAGATGAAATAGTTTTTCGAAACCCTTAAAATTACAGTCTAGTAACAATTTTTAATAAAAAAAAAAGATGTAAATAGTTGTTGCAAGTCTAACAATGACTGTTTTATTTATGACTTTGATTGGATTTAGTGATAACTAATATATCAGACCAAATTCGTCATTATCATTATCATCTTTCTCTGTTTCTCTCCATGCATTAAACATTTTCTAAACAGCTTGGAAGCTGTCTTCGACGGCACAAAGGTTTCGTTTCTTTTTCCTTTTTTCTTTTTTAACTTTAATGCATGTCTGTTTTAATCCCAATTATTTTGACAGAATGCAAAAAATAAACTGGAATTAAGTAAGGGAATATTATTTAATGAGATTTATGTTAAACACTTTAAATTTATCGAAGCATCCATTTAATAAACGTTGACTTTGGTTTTTTTTCTCCAAGAATAGTAACAACAATGATGACATATTACCTTCACTGCCAGTCTTTAAAATCATGGATAATTTAAGTTTACGCTGTTTAGCAAGATTCACATTAAATGAGATTATTGCTATCTTATATAAATAATATTTATTGCTAATCAATCAAAATCAAATTAAAAAATTATTGACTTTTTGAAGTTTCCAAATCTTTATAGTCTCTTTTTTATTTTTCTTAATGCTTAATCTAAAAATTGATTTTTTGTAATATGCATATCAACGTCTACAAGGTCCCGAATTAGTAGTTAACATTCAGTATATGAAATAAAAGAATGATACAACAATCATAGAGACCATAGTACTGCCATTTTTGTCAAAATTAAGGGACACAAATTAAATTTGAGGACTAAAAATTAATGTTGGCCATGGAGAAGCAAATAGCTGAAGGACAAAAATAATCAACCATATAATACTAAAATATTATCAAGTTTAATATTGAATTTCAAGAAAAAGAAAATTTAGAACTTCTATTTCTACAAAAAAGCATCATTGGAATTATACTAAACATGAGTTAGGAAAGATGACCCTAATAAAAAAGTGTTTAAAGTGTGAAAAGATCAAGAAGCTAATGATATTTTAAGTAAAATATGATTGGCTGGTAATATTTATTGTTCACTACAATAATTTTAAAAGAAAACCCTTGATTTTAATGAGGTTGCATGATTGGCCTTTTTGCCGTAAAAAAATCATTACCTGCTAACAAATCCTCTCTCTCTCTCTCTATGTATATATAATATATATAATTCTATTTTTCTTTCATTACATTATGTGATGTGTTATATGCTTGGTGATTTGAAAACTAAAAAATTAAGTGTTGAAATGAAATTATAAGGTTTATGGTCCAACAAAGCTTTTGTGAAAATTTCCATATTACCCAAACATTTTTGGAAACTATTCAAATTCAATGCAAAAAAATTATTTTTTAACCTTAGAAATTCAATAGAAACCAATGGAAGGGTAACTTGTCATTAGTCGCATTAATTCACTATTACTGTATTCATTTAAAAGTTGGACGGGTCAATATGCAATATACCCAAATTTACACCAACCTTCCTAAAATAATTTTGACCAACCCTTTGCCACTACTTAAACACTAAGAAGGCTTAAACTCAGCCATTTTTCTGCTGTAGGCTGACACTAAGGTGGCTGCACTCTTCTTTCTCATTTTCTCTTCATTTTCTTCACTTGAGAGTTCACTTATCCTGGCAAAAACATCCACAAAAGACTCTAAGGATAGATTCCCTACCTAACAAGGTTTTCTGAAAAGTGCAAGACACCAGATTTTTCTCTTTTTAAGCTGCCATTTTGCCGAAATTTCGTATAGCCTAGTGATTAAAGCCCATACAATGCTTAATGGATGAATATTGTTTAGTTAGGTTGATCAATGTTTCTACTGGATTAATTCCTGACCAGTTTGTGGTATATTATTGAATTTCAAGACTCTCTATTTTGGATAAAATTAGGGCTAGAATTGGGATTATCAATTCCCACCTATGCGATTAACTATTAATGAAACTTCTAATTTTTGTGTTGTAGAAACAAGAGGGAGATTGTTTTGATCTTACGCTGACTAGAATTACTTGCCCTTAATTCTCCACCACATTCATCACATAAATTCTGTTGCATTTTTCATCTGTGATCTTGAATAGTTAATAGTAATTGAGTTGAAATAGTTTGATATTTGTATGTTGTTGATTACTTATCAAATTTGCATTTGCTTCATGTCCCCGAATCACAAGTGTTCCATGACTCTAACTTTCACCAGTGAATAAAAATATTCAATAAATATTCAATAAAAAAACCCTTCACTAGTACATAAAGGCTTTAATTAATAATAGTCAATAAATATTTTGATTTTTTGATGCAAATGCAATAGTTTTAATATTGATCAATAAGTATTTACATAGATGACTAGTTTACAGTCGAGGAGACTACAAACTAGAAGTTCTCAATACATGCCTCAAAACTAGTTTGAACATTAGGGTACATTGTAAAAATTACAGTGTACACATGTGTTTTAATCTTCTTCACAATATTCCCCGGATGGCAGGCCACCCCTCAAAAATTGCCTTGTTACGGGCATTCCATATGTAGTAAATAGTGGCCGCCAAAGCAGTAGACTTTGCCTTAGAAAACCATGAGGTACCCCGGTTGGCATGCTTATACCACCTGAGACAAGTTTTTGCCAAATTCAAAGAATGTGGAAGACTCAACCATGTTTTCACTTCTGTCCAAATAGTAGCTGAAACCGAGCATTTGAAGAACAGATGATTCATCGTTTCCGACTGAGAATTACACAAATGACATGTCAAGTCATCAAGTCTGGACATAAGTGCATCTTTGGTCTTAAGCTTACCCTTCGCACACAGCCATAGAATGAATGAGTGTTTAGGCATTAAATTCTGCTTCCATATAGTATTGGCCCAATACACAGACTGTGTAGTTGATCTCAGATAGTCATAAGCAAGAGATGTGAAAGAAGTATTACAATTGCCCCAAGAATGAAGAAGATCAGTTGCACAGTGAGAATCACCTTCACGCTCCACGATCATGTCTCTTATTGCCAGGAGTTTACGAAACAAGGGGGAGTGTTCCTTAAGATTGTTTAGAGGGATAGACTCAAAGAAACTATTAGCAAAAAGGGATTAAAAATATTATATTAGCAAACTGCAACAAAGGCAACACAGCCTTTCATAATTCTTTAGTAAAGTTTTATGCACTCTAGATGGCGATGACAAGATATATATGGACTTCATGTGAAGGCATTGCTAAGAAACTTAAACTGTACACAAGAGTTTCTTGGGTCAATTACCAAGCCAATCTATTTAGCAATATCCAACTTTTGCAATCCTTGAACAAATCCATGTAAGCTAGAAAAAAATCATTTGACAGCATCTTCATATGGAAGATGTTTTCAAAAGTATCCACAAATTACCACAAGCTTACGTAGAGTTACCTCATATATAGCCATGATCCATAAATTTCTTCTTAATTGGACATGGATTGCTTAACTTGCTAAGTAATACCTTTGTTGAGTGTATGCATTACCTATACAATGCATTTAACTTTGCATAAAAAAAAAAAAAATGAGTGTTGTCAATATATCCCAAATTCAACAATGCGTATTTGGATATTTCTTTTAATCATTATGAGCTAACATGAGTATCTATGCTCAATGCGTTTGTATTTACTATTCTTAGTGAGGGTTTTTCCTTTCATTGAGAATGTGATCCTCAACCAAACCCTATGTGAAACGGATTTGTCATTTGGTTATTTTGTATTTAGATACCATACTAGCCTCAAAAGAAAATTTTATTGCATATTTTGAGAATTATTATTATTTTTTGGTTTTATAAATCTAAATGCATCTTAAAAATTACAGCCATCGAATCAAATTGTTGGCAAAAACAATTGTGACAATCTAATTAGAGTCCAACAGAATGAATGGCCTCCCATAGAGTAGAAATCAATTACCTAGAAAGAAAAAGAAAGTCAAAACAAACAAAAAAGGAATGCAAAAAGAAAAAAAAATATTATGCTATAAAAGGATAAATCTGAGTTTGGTTGTGCTTGAGAAGTTGGTGGTGGTAATTGTAGAAAATCCGAAATGGGTGCATCATTTTGGAAGCCTTGATAAGAGACACTACAAGAAAAATAGGCTATAGTGATGTGAAATTCTGTCATTAAAGGGAGGCTTTCTTGATGCTTTTGGCCTGCTGATGCTTCGCCGTGGTGTCGTCCAAAGTCGTGTGACAATAGCTGCTCTGGCGCACAAAAGCATTGCGTAAAGTGTCACTAAAGAATGTCTAATATAACACATTCTGGTGTCAGAATAGGGCTTGTATTGTGACGGTTTTTTGCGTCACTAAAATCATCATTAATGCATTGTTAATATGACACAATAGGTGGTCTCAATAGGTATTATATTGTGACACAAGTTAGCATAAGGCAAATACCACTAATATGACATATCAATCTGTCACAGTAGGGTATTTACTGTGACCACTAACCGTGTCAGCTAAGGTGTCATGAAATCATGGCTATTATGACGATAGTTCTTGTCACAAAAACGTGTTGTACTATGACATATTCAAGTGTCACAATAGATGCTATAATATGTCACCCTGAACTGGTCATGAAAGCACATCTAATATGACACAGAAAAACTTCACTATAGGGCCTCTTGTGTGACAGTAAATGGTGTCATGTAATGTGTCGGCTCTGATATGACGGAAATAAAACGTCACCATAAGTTATGTAATGCCAATAAGCATCAGTGCTCGTTAGGCCTCTGTTTTTTTTATCTGCCTTAATATATATATATATATATATATATATTTATATATACATATATATATATACATGTTTCCCCTGTAAATAAAATATAATTTTTAAATGTATTATGAAAGATCAAAACAATCAAAAGCCATACCGAAAAGAAAGTAAATCCAAATGTAAATTTTATAATATCTAAATTTAACATTCATATTCATCGAACAAAAATAGTACAAAAGTGAGTACTAAGTATATTTAAATACATTAGTTCTTGAAACTAAGCTAATCTAAAATTAAAAATTAGTTCTTCCAAACCAAGCATCAAATATCGTGTCCCAAATCCCAAACTGCTTTGATGCTAAGATGCATATTAAATCTTCATCGCGAATCCTCACCTACATTATTATTATATGGAATGAATTTAGTAACAACAACATTATAAAGAATAATGAAAAACAAAAAATATTAAACTAATTAATAAAGTAAGTGTTTAGATAGTTACCAAATGGTGTGGCCAAGCAATGGATAATCCAATGGAGTCTCCAATTGTTTGAATGAGATCTAATGGCCTTATCAATTGCTCATCACGATGGAAAGGAGCTAAAACCACAGCTTCACACCATCCCTCACCTAGCCTTAGTCCCCCAACTTGTTGGGATGGATCCAAATTTTGAACGCGGCCTGTTGCAACTACTTTAGTTGAATCCAACATGCTTAAAATTAAAATATATCCACCAACATGCAATGAATATTTTACTCAGTCTATATTTAATGGAATTACTCAAACAAGCTAAACAACTCATGGTCATGAAAAAGGCATTGATTCCCAAAAAAAGAAAAAAACTAATTAAACAATAAATGCCAATCACAATGAAAGAAGATGTAGCATAAATCAAAACCAAAATTAATCAATTGTGTTAAAGGTATAGAAATGGTAGCAAGAAATGCACTCTGACACTTCAGGAATGGTGGCAACAAATGCCTCCAACATAATGTAACCTCATTCATTAGTCGCTGATTACCAACCAAAATGATCATGTTTCCCTTCCGCAAATAGTGATGGCATCAAATGGATATCTAGGATTAGCTACAAATAAGGTTGTATTCCAGAACTTGAAGTCATAATATGTTTAAACAAATCAAGAAGTTTCAATTCAACCATTTATAAGGTTCAAGAAAGTCCAGTACTAGCTAAACTATGAGCATGGTAAGTCCACAAATCATGAGATAGAGAAATTAAAAGTTTCACACAGTGGCC
This sequence comes from Voacanga thouarsii, assembly GCA_026120185.1. NCBI lineage: Eukaryota > Viridiplantae > Streptophyta > Magnoliopsida > Gentianales > Apocynaceae > Voacanga > Voacanga thouarsii. The sequence goes on from JANUWF010001120.1 coordinate 1,372,338, forward strand.
AACCTGAGTCGTCTTATATCAGCTCTAACTACACATCACATCATAAGCCTGAAGAGAATTGAGAACTTCAGATAATTAGACTACTTTAAAGTGCCACCCATTAACTTTCCCTCTATTCTCAATAATTTATCTCATTATTTCGTGCGTATATCACCTTTCAAAATAGTGAATCAAAATCAGATTACTATATTGATAATGCATTGAAAATGGTACTATTTGTGTTAATTGAAAATGCACTGAAACGCACTAAGGCAGCAGAGAAAATGCACTAAAAAGGGTATTGAAAATGTAGTGATAGTGCAAGTGAAAATGCACTGAAAATTCTACTGAAAATGCACTGATAAGGCTATTGAAAATGCACTTAAAATACATTGCAAATGGTACTGAAAATGCACTGAAATGCTACTGTTTGTGTTCATGGTTTTATTCTCTTACCATGCATATTCATGTCTTAAATGCAGAAAGAAAATGAAGCTTTTTAGTAAACAAACTGAGTGAACTATGCTTGCAATCGACACCAGCCAACACTAACACTAGCCAACACCAGCCACCCCAATCGTTATGAACTCCTGATCCAAAAAAAAAAATAAATAAATAAATAAAGTTGATGAACTATTTATATGCTACATTAATGAATAAGTAAGGTAGGAATTATGTTAAAATATGGTGTATACCCTTAATGTAGTGGTGCTGCTGTTGGAACACATTGATGGAATTCTTGAATCAGGTGGGCACGAACTATTTCTCTGGGGCATTAACAATGCACGTATCTCTGCAAGTTCTTTTGCTTGTTCACTTAACTGGTGTTTCATACTTGTAATTTCATCTCTTTACTCTTCAATTATACGAAAGGATGTGCTGCGACTTGGTATTTCACCCTATACGTCCAAAAGGTGAACACCACTGCTAAACATGCAAATTCTGCCATATCTATCTGGGTCAACAACATGAGAGAATATATCATTTGGCCCAAGTCTATCTTTGAGCCAGAAAGGAGCGGTGTAGTTTTTTCATCCATTTCATTCTGTTGAAATAAGAACGCTGTAAATTCATTCCCATCATTTCCTTTAAAATACTGTAATTCACAACACTGTAAAGACTTCAGCTTTTCCATACTAGGTTCAGTCTTTTAGTTTTTCTTCCAAAATACAACATTGAATTATCATTTTACATGCACATATTGCAGCCTTAGTTCTTATTGATCTGAACAGCATCAATGGGGAAATCATGAGAAAACTTACTGATCTGAATCATTTTTTACACAACCACTCAAAGGAGTAAGAGAAAATCATGAGGTAACTTACAACACTTGCTCCAAAACACACTAGACGATGTAGAAACAAAATTTCCAACTAGCAGAAAAAAAAACCAGAAATAAGGCTCCCAAAGAGACAAAACCAGCAAGTCATGTAATATCACCAATTGTCAAGGCATCAATACAAATGACGAAATTAATAAAAACCACAAACAAAACCAAAAACAAGGCTCCCAAAGAAACAAACATTGAACAAATTCATTTCCAGCATTTCATTTAAAACACTATGACTGACAACACTGTAAAGACATCAGCATTTCCATAGTAGGTTCAGTCTTTTAGTTTTTCTTGTAGCATACACCACTGAATTATCATTTTTTTCCTTCTTATCAAGGTGGAACTGTAATTTTTAAAGTCTAATCATTACTTAGTGCTTTGACATGCACATATTACAGCCTTAGTTCTTTTGGCGATTCAACGCCATTCAAAGTAAATGGATCCAAAAAATGCTTATACTTTTATTCAGCATTTTCTTATCCTTAACCAACACTACAATCGTATTCCTAAAATAGCACTTGAAAGTTTGAAATCAAACTATCCTAATTTCTCTCCTCTTGGCAGCCACCTTTGTAGATTTTGAACAGCTGATCTCTTTGAAATTCAAGCTATTCCTTGTGGAACTTTAGAAATAACACTCTAGTTATAGAACTTTAGAAAGACAAGAACTACATCAATGAGGAAATCAAGAGGAAACATACTGATCTGAATCTTTTTTTTTTACAACAACCACTTAAAGGAGTAAGAGAAAATCATGAGGAAACTTACAACACCTGCTCCAAAACACATTAGACGACACAGAAACAAATTTCCAACCAGTAGAAAAAAAAACAAAAAATAAGGCTCCCAAAGAGGCGAAACCAGTAAGTTATGTAATATCACCAATTGTCAAGGCATCAATACAAATGGCAAAATTAATTAAAAAACACAAACAAAACCAGAAATAAGGCTGCCAAAGAAATAAACATTGAACAAATTCATTTCCAACATTTCTTTTAAAACACTGTAATTCACAACATTGTAAAGACATCAGCATTTCTATAGTAGGTTCAATCTTTTAGTTTTTCTTCCAGCAGACAACATTGAATTATCATTTTACATGCACATATTAAAGCCTTAGTTCTTATTGCTTTAGACAACATCAATGAAGAAATCATGTGGAAACTTACTAATCTGAATTATTTTCTACAACAACCACTCAAAGGAGTGAGAGAAAATCATGAGGAAACTTACAACACTTGCTCCAAAACACACTAGATGACACAGAAACAAAATTTCCAACCAGTTGAAAAAAAAATCCAGAAATAAGTCTCCCAAAGAGACAAAACCAACAAGTCATGTAATATCACCAGTTGTCAATGCATAAATACAAACGATAAAATTAATAAAAACCACTAACAAAACCAGAAATAATGCTCCCAAAGTAACAAACGTTGAACAAATTCATTTCTAACGAATTTCATTTAAAATCCTTTAATTCAAAACACTGTAACGACTTCAACATTTCCATAGTAGGTTCAGTCTTTTAGTTTTTCTTGTAGCATACACCACTGAATTATCATTTTTTACTTCTTATCAAGATGAAATTGTAATTTTTAATGTCTAATCATTGCTTAGTTCTTTGACATGCACATATTAGAGCCTTAGTTCTTTTGGTGATTCAAGGCTGTTCAAAGCAATTGGATCCTAAGAATGCCCATACTAGTATTCAACATTTTCTTATCCTTAAACAACACTTCAATCTTGTTCCTAAAATAGCACTTGAAATTTTGAAATCAAACTATCCTAATTTCTCTCCTTTTGGTAGCCACATTTGTAGATTTTCTGCAGCTAACCTTATTGAAATTCAAGCTATTCCTTGTGGAACTTTAGAAACACTCTTGTTATAGAACTTTAGAAAGATAAGAACAACATCAACATCGAAATTATGAGGAAACTTACTGATCTGAATCTTTTTTTACAACAACCACTCAAAGGAGTAAGAGAAAATCATGAGGAAAATTACAACACTTGCTCCAAAACAGAATAGGCAACGTAGAAACAAAATTTTCAACCACCAATAAAAAAAAATTGAAAATAAGGCTCCCAAGCAGATAAAACCAGCAAGTCATACTAATCACCAATTTTCAAGGCATCAATACAAACGAAAAATTAATAAAAACAACGAACAAAACTAGAAACAAGGCTCCCAAAGGAATAAACATTGAATAAATTATTTTCCAGCATTTCCTTTAAGACATTGTAACTCACAACACTGTAAAGTCTTCAGCATTTCCATAGTAGGATCAGTCTTTTAGTTTTTCTTCCAGCATACAACACTAAATTATCATTTTTCCTTCTTATCATAGTGAAACTATAATTTTTATAGTCTAATCATTTCTTATTACTTTTACATGCCCATATTACAGCCTTAGTTCTTTTGGTGATTGAAGGCCGTTCAAAGCAATTGGAACCTAAAAATGACCATACTAGTATTCAACATTTTCTTATCCTTAACGAGCACTACAATCTTGTTCCTAAAATAGCACTTAAATTTTGAAATCAAACTATCCTAATTTCTCTCCTCTTGGCAGCCACCTTTGTAGATTTTCAATAGCTAATCTCTTTGAAATTCAAGCTATTCCTTGTGGAACTTTAGAAATAACACTGTAGTTATAGAACTTTAGAAAGATTAGAACAACATCAATACTTCAATACAAATGGGAAAATTAATAAAAACCAAGAACAAAACCAGAAACAAGGCTCCCAAAGAAATACAACCAGACATTAGGTGACGTAGACGATGGATAAAAGGGAACAAAAATTCATATATCCAACTACTTATTTTTCAATAATCAAAGCTTATCACTGAATTAGCAATATAAGAGTCTGAAGAACTTCCATTGGCTTCCACATAACATTTCTTCAATATTTGTACACGAGTTGGTGAATGTCCTTGCTCCTCTGTGTGAATCATTTAATATAGTTTATTAATTAATAATAGGTGTTGAAATTAACAATTGAAATTGGAGCAAAATTTATAGTTACCATATCTGCACGAATTTCACAATGTGGTTTCTTCCTAGTCCTATGATTCATGTTCTTCATGTTTCTATTCCTTTTTTACTTTTTTGACAATGCTTCTTTTTTTTTTTTTTTTAACACCAACAGATTTACATGACATTAGTCCACATAAAAATTCAAAATTTCCAAAAATAAAGCCTAAATTTTCTAGCAAACAAAAATAGGGTTTTATAGGGCCTAAATTAGTTATATTTTTTCTAGTTATTTGAGGATATTTTGTGATACATTCTGTTCAATAATTAGTAATATTCCGTCATATTTGAGATTTTACCCTTGGAAAGGTATTTTGTGCATTATTTCAGATTATAGAGGTCAAACAAAGCAAAAATGTCGCAAAAACAAAACAGAGGCTACGCCGGACAGGCCAAAGGAAGCGGCGCCGCCCCCGTACTATTGGCATGAACTTTGAGGCAACAAAAAAATCAGTGAAACGCCTGAAACAGAACCAAACTGGCACTGGCTTCAGCAGCCATGGCGGCGCCGACTGTACTTTGGAAAACATTGCATGGAAATCAAGAAAAAATCGGCAAACAACTGAAGAAATAGAACACAACCGTCGTCGGCTCCAGCAGCCAAGGCGACGCCGATTATGTCCCGAGGATACAACGGAACTTTGATTTTTGTGCGCGATTTTTGGTAATCTGTAGAATTTTAGAATCTTCCTACTTCTACTCGGCTAAGAACCCTACACTAACGAGTTTAGGCACTTCCTAAGCCTATAAATAGATGGAAAACATAAGAGAAAAGGGAGAATTCATGGATCATAACAGAAAATCACTTGAATCAAGGCGGAATTTCACCAAATCAAGGAGGGTTGTGCAAGAAGGTCTTCAAAGGAAGAAGAAGGAGGCTTGTCTATGAGTGCTTTCTTTTACTTTGTTTTCTTTTTCTTGAACGATGATGTATGCATTGTTTTATTGTAATTTGACATTATTTTAGGTATTCATGATTTTTGGAGTTATTTGATCTTTTGATTAATTGATTGTTCTTCTTGGTGTTTTATTACTTGTGCTTATTATGAGATTAGTTGGTTGTTTCTCTCCATTAACTTACTGGACCAAGGGGGTTGATGGTAGTTTCAATCTATTAATTTCATATTCTGTTAGCTATTAACATACTAGACCAAGGGGGTTGATTGCTAAGAACTGGTAATTAACTGTTAATTGATGTCTGCCGAGACTAAGGATTCATTGATTAATTTCATGTTTTAAATTTGCCGAGACCAAGGGAATTTAATTAAGGAATGTGTTTAATGCATCTTTGGGAAGAATTAGTTGAGACGAGACCAAGTAATGCTAATTTATCTAGAAGATAGTGAGTTCATGGATTGACCAAAGAAGTGAATCTACCTTAATCCTTTATGATGCCAAGAGAATAATTAATTATGATAACGGTTAAGTACTTTAAGGTCATGTATGTCAAAATAATGGTTTGAGTTACATACTTCTCCATCCTTGACATGTATATATTCTTTTATTTTCTTTTATTTTTATTTCTTTTTCACCTTATTGAGTCGGTTAAACAGTGAAAGAAAAGTGATTAATGCATACTTGTTCCTTGAGGATCGACACTCGTTTGAACCCTATGCTATGTTAATAATGAGTACACTTGCTTATATGTATATGTGTAATTTGGGGTAAATGTTTTAATTTAGACTTGATTGGGAATGTGCTTATTTTTATATGATTTTTATACCGAAATAAATACGCATCAAGTTTTTGGTACCGTTGCCGGGAAACAATATCATGAAAGCTTGGATTTTGTTGATTTAACCATGTAAATAGGTAAATAGGTAAATATTTGAATATGTAAATATGTACAATTGCTCTTTTCGCAAAAATATGCTATCTTTTGTATCTGGTGTATTTGTGCATACCATTGTAATCTAATTTACTAACTTTGACTAACTTTGTATTTTGTTGTAATAATGAATTTTGTTATCTAACTTGCTTCTTGTTTTTTTAGGTGTTATCCTTGGTACATGACCCAAAATTCTGAAGGCGAGATAGTCTATTTTGATCCTTAGATCGAAAGGATACTATAAAGGATCCGCTAGACAATCTAAAGGAACTTGATCGTAGACATGGATGGTGCTCAAAATAACAACGCTAGGAATAACAGAAGGGTTATGGATGACTTTGCGAAACCTGCAATCTCGGGCATAGGCTCGAGTATCACTAGGCCTAGGGTGGATGCGAATAATTTCAAAATAAAGCCTAATATTATCCAGATGGTCCAAAACATGGTTCAATTTGATGGGCTACCTGAAGAAGATCCCAATGCTCATTTAGCTAGTTTCCTTGAGATTTGTGATACTTTTAAAATGAATGGTGTTTATGAAGATGCCATAAAGTTAAGACTTTTTCCTTTTTCTTTGAGGGCTAGAGCCAAATCTTGGTTAATGTCTTTACCTACAGGTTCCATCATTACTTGGAATGCCCTAGCTGAAAAATTTCTGGCAAAATATTTCCCTCCAGCTAGGACAGCCAAACTTAGAAACGAGATCTTTGCTTTCCAACAATTAGATTCTGAGCCCTTGTATGAAAGTTGGGAGAGATTCAAGGAAATGTTGAAGAAATGCTCACACCATGGATTTGAGCTATGAATGCAGATGCTCATCTTTTTGAATGGCCTCACATTCACAACACACCAAGTGGTGGACTCTTCTGTAGGGGGTTCCATCAATAATAAGACCCCGGAACAGGTATTCGATCTTATTGAAAATTCGGCTTCTAATAACTATTCTTGGGAAAGTACAAGGTCTAAAGCTCGGGTGCTAGGAGTGCACAAAGTGGATGCTGTGGTAGCGTTGGAGGCAAAGGGACGCCTTGACTCAGAAGATGGAACAAATAGTGATGCCTCAAGGACAGGTATTAACCGTAAGTTGTGATTTCTATGGAGAGGGGCACCAAAATCATGAGTGCCAAAATATGGGTTCACTCCAAGAAACCATGGAACAAGCGGCCTTTGCAGGTAATGTCCGTCCAGGTAACAACCCTTATAGCTCTACTTATAATCCTGGTTGGAGAAATCACCCTAATTTCTCTTGGAGCAATGGAAACCAACCTAGGCAGGGTTCTTTAAATTTTGCAGGAAATCAAATGAACCAACCTCCCATGAACAAGAATGCAACACCTTTAAAGCCACCATTGGAGGACCTGATTGGCCAATTTGTAAGTTCAATGGAGACTAAGTTCCAAGGGGTCGATGCTACAACAAGGAACCTAGAGGCCTCCATAAGCAACTTGGAAAACCAAATTGGTCAACTGGCCAAACTACTGGTGGATCGTTAAGCTGGGCCATTGCCAGGAAACACTAAGAAAAATCCACGGGATCAAAGCCGTGGAAAACATTGAAGCCATTTTTACTTTCAGTTTTGTGATTGGGACAATTTTTATTTTCGTCGTTTTGGTTGATTATTTTTCATGAATTAAAGTGCATTATTCATCATTATTATGTGTTCATCATTTTGCTTACTTAAAAAAAAAAAAAAAGAATGAAGGCCGGACAGAACGTAGCCGGTGCCGGCTAGGGCTAGGACCAACGCCAGTTCTTGTCGGGCAAGACACATGAAATAGGCCATTTTGGCCACTTTTTCTTTCAAACTCTCCAACTCCCACTCCAATCCTCTCTAACTTGCGCTGGCTTCACCTTCCCAACTTCTCAAAATTTGATTTTTCACCTCCTAATCACTTTATAACATATATCTACCTTTCTTTTGTTGATCCTACGGATCAAAAGTCTTTAAATCTTCCATTTTTCACAACAAACTCAACTTCAATCCACATGCAAAGGGCTTGAATTTCTGGAAAAAGATTGCATCTCTGGCTTGCCCGTGCATAAGAGAGCCTAAAAGGTATGATTTTTATTGAATTCCCACGCTAAAAATGTTGTAAAGGAATTTTTCTTAGTTTGAGGATATTTTTGGCCGAAAATTGGGATTTTTCATGTTCTCTTACCTTGTGAAATAACTCTTGAGCTTCATGATTTTGGATTTATAATGAGTTAATAATGCTTTGGTACTTGATGTATTCACATGCTCATTAGGGAGATTATGCATATGCTTACGGGTAGGATTATGGTTATTATGATGATTGAGTAGTGATGCACATTGGCCTTGAATTGTTTTCCACTTGATCATTCTAATGCCCTGATGATGCCCTCATTCACATGATCATGTATGCACATTCGCAATACATTGGAGTTGTTCAACACATTTATGTTTTATGGTGAGCTTTATATGTATTCTTGCAGGTTGTGTTGAATAGATTGACGGAGATTGAATTTGGTGTTGTTGGGAGTGTGCTATACATTGCAGGAGTTTGGGCATTGTTGTTGTGAGATTGGTTGAGGGTTGAGTGAGAGTTGAGGATTGTGTTTGAAACGGGTAGCTACACCCCTTTTTAATTATTTGAGCTCATTTGTTCTATCCTCCTATTTTCACCACCCTTTACTTGACAACATGTTTAGAGGACGGGGTCAACCCTCTAAAAGGGCGGGAGCTTCCTCTTCCTTAGCCCCTTCATCCATCATCCCTTGTTCCTTAGACAAGCTGAGTTTATCGATCCATCATAAGAGGAATGGTATAATAGGAGAGCTTCCAACTAGATTATTGTGGAGCGTACATTTGCACCAACCCTAGACCGTGGCCTAAAACTTGGAATGATGTTTAGAAGGCTAGGGTAGGGACCTATTGTACAGCTAAAAGGGAATTATTACCCAGTGGTAATTAAGGAATTCTATGCCAACATGGTTGACAAGGGTAATAAGCACCTTCCACATAGAGACAAGGGTAAAGGGCACTCCCATTATCATCACACAAAATCACTTGGCTACTCTCCTCCAGGTTTATGATGATGATACTTGGCAAGGGATAGATTCCAATAATCAAAAGATCCTTTCTCACCCTAATTGGGATGCCAGTGGGACTAGAGCCACCTTGGGGTTGTACAAGCATAATGCTTTCCAAGAAAACAGTTTTTATTCGAACAATGGCCTTGCTGCCAATTTTAGGGCTCTAGTCTATATGTTTGGGTTCAATGTTGTACCCTGTGCTAATGGTTTCAATGAAACACGACTTATTGATACTTATATCTTACATAGGATAATGACCACCTAGCCTATCCCCCTTGCTCCATTGATTATACAATCTATTAGGGATGTGGTTCATCACCGTCTTTCTACTAAAGCCTTCGTTTTCCCCTTAGTCATAATGAAAATTTTGAGAGATTTTGGTATTAGCACTGAGGGAGAATTGATGGAGACTACCACTCAGCATGATATGGTTATAGAGCAGACACTGATGAGTTGCGGGTACAAGTATAACCAGGAGCTAAAGAAGTGGTTGACACCCCAATAGGTCAGGTATCCCAGTTAGGTTAGGCCACCACCTGTGGAAGAGGAGCACCCACCACCACCATCATGAGCACGAGCTAGTAGTTCCCAATCCTAACTTAGGACTGACTTTGAGACTGTCGTGCTGGGACAGTTAGCCCAGCAGACGGAGATGCTACTACGCTTGCAGGGCTCCATCAATGACGTGGCACGGAGGCAAGCTACTATGGAACAACAATGGACTGAGTGGCACCAGCACATTTCGGGCCAACATGGTGGTACGGGCACTTCCGCACATAATGATGATGATGGGGCAGCTTGAGATGTTTATTCTATGCCCATACTTGTCACTTTTGTTTTATTCTTTTTCCTTTATATTTTCATTCCGTTTTTCTTTTGGGATATGTACTTATCTCTTCTTTTTGTCCTATTTTCTATCTTTAGTTTTTGTTTATTTTCCTTTTCTAGTTTTATGCTTTGGTGTTTATTTTGTATTTTTCATTTTAGGTACTTCTACAATGCCTCCTTCTCTAGGCACTCAACTCTTGTACAGAAGAATGCACAATGAATGGAAGTAATTTCTTTCTTATTTCATTCCCTTTATTTTTGGTCCGATCGCGTTAATTCTTTGTTCTATTTATTTGGCCATTGAGGACAATGTCCAGTTTAAGTGTGAGGGAGTGGTTAGATTGAGAACTCTTTTATTCCTTATTCTTATATAATATTTTCTTCTTAAAATTCTTCCTTGGATCCTTATGAGAGAGCAAAATTTCAAAATTTTTCTGATTTTCTTTGAGATTTCAAGCTGTATTTTTAATGCATGTCTTTGTGATAGATTATAGAGCATATGTTCTATATCAATTCTGGCTTATGCATGACTTTTTGCACGCACTTGGACTAAGTAGTTCTTGATCATATGCTTTATATTGTTCTCAAACCTATTTTTACACTAATTGAGCATTCTAGAACTTACTTGAATACCTCTCGATGCGAAATAAGAAAGACATTCATTAGATAACTTAGGGATGACGGTAATAGGCATTCTTTGGATAGTTTGAGCTTTTCAAGCCTACCTATTTGATATTATCCCTAGTGCCTATTTTGAGCCTAAGTTGATAATTTCTTTCTTAAAACCAGTTATCATACTTTGTCCATTTCTTCTTTCTGAGAGTTTGATTTATATTCCAAGGCTTTGATTGCTTGGGGTGGATAAAAGTACATGTAGGAGAATGTTGAGGGAGAATACTTGTGAAAAGATAATGACTTGTTGCTTTCAGTCATGACTTGAGTTACATACTTCTCCATCCTTAACATGTATATATTCTTTTATTTTATTTTATTTTATTTTTATTTCTTTTTTACCTTATTGAGTCGGTTAAACAATGAAAGAAAAGTGATTAATGCATACTTGTTCCTTGAGGATCGACACTCATTTGCACCCTATGCTATGTTAATGATGAGTATGCTTGCTCATATGTGTAATTTGGGGTTAACGTTTTAATTTAGCCTTGATTGGGAATATACTTATTTTTATATGATTTTTATACCCAAATAAATACGCATCAGGGTTACCGATACTTTGAATTGCATTCAATACCAATGTGATAAAAAGCGTAAAGTAAAAACCCAATAAAAAACTGAAAGGAGGAAGAGAGTTAGAAAAGTGTTGCTTCTTCTATAGTGGAACGAAGTAGTCATACCTTCCTTTCTGATGAAGCCTACCATTGTATGATATTAGTCCATTGAGTTTGTATAACACGTTCATCAGTACATGGAGTTTGGTTTTAAATGTCCTTTCTGGATCATCATCTTTATCATCATTATCCTTTTCATCATTTAATACATCTTTAGATTTTTTTTATCCCCCTCCACGCAATCTCCAGCCTAATCAAAACCATCGTTGCAGGTTTCTCCAAGGAACGTCTCAATTAGATCTTTATATCTCTTATATAAATGAATCCATTATGTATATCAAATTGAATTTTGATCCCACGCCCCTACCCATCTGAAAAAAATTTGAAAATAACTCTAAATCATAGTTAAATGGATTTTTTGATAATATTTCGTAAAACTAAATAAAACATTTTTAAACCTAGAAGCCTGCAAGGTTGCCCCAAGCCTATAAACTTAGAAGCCTGCAAAGTGGCCCTTCCAGCTTTAACCATCACCTTTGGTAGGTCCTCCACATTTTCTCCTAAATCAATATTCCGTACATCAGTCCATTCTTGAAAATGCACCCTCGGTTGGGATTGAGAGTGGGTCCAGAATTGTCTCCTACTCCTTCCCCTTGAATATCCCCTGCTTACCCTTCGGTCATTTTGATTTGTTTGTGTATGGGTTGTAGCTATTGTGCCCTGTTTCACCGGTTCGACAATTATAGACGTAGTCTTAGGGGTCTGGGAAGTTGAGGGCCCAGCTCCAAGGTCCACTGCTGTTGTAACTGGGTTATTATCTGGAGTGGGTGCTTGCCTCATGTCAATGGCCGGAGCCTTGCCTTTGGCTATGTCGCAGTTGAATGAGTTCTAGGGGCTCTGTGGGCATCCCTTGGGTCCAGCAGGAGACGGCATAAGCCTTGACTGAGATCCAGACTTTGCCCGTTTAAGTTTAGAAGCATTCTTAGTAGGCTGCATATTTTCTCTGATTTTCATCTTGTCCCCCATACATGTATCCATGCTACGGCCAAACATACAACAACTCTTACAGAATGATGGTTCAAACTCATACCGCACAGGCTGGCATTTAACTTTCCCATATAGCAGCCTACTTGGCACTGCCTTTACCAATGGCTTTGAGACATCAACCTCCACCAGCACTCAAGCATAGGAGATTCTTTCAAGCCATTATGTGACCATGTTAGTCATTAGAGGCATTCCCACTCCAGATGCAATCTTGTTAAGCGCCAATCGGTTCTAGCATCCCAACGGAAGTGCGGAGAATGTCACACAGAGTGGCATAAAGCAATTTTCATCTAAGGAGGAGTCGAATTCCCTAGGAATAGCTTTTAGCATTATACGTCGGCCAAACAAAGCATACGGTCCCCCACGAAGAACAACTTGACTGTCTTCTTCAGTGTTAAAATGGAATATTAGCTAGCCCGAAGCATCCGAGTAAACCTTGGTAGGGACAGCCCACTACTTAGATAAGTCATTAACTACCTTCATTCCTGGAAAACGCCCGCAAACATTCCTTTTAGGCAGTATCCCAATTTCTGCTCCACATCTTTGAAGTCTATTTCATTAATGTCAATGAATTCTCCCATTCAGGGAATGTGGTGCAGTTTCATTCCATTGCTTGAGTCATGGTTTCCTTTAACTAAATTTGCCTAGGTTTGTTCGAGGACCGTTGTTTTTTTTTGTTGGGGTTTCAACAGAATTTCGATGCAGAAATGGGATAGACTCTAGTATGAAAGAGCCAGCTAAGTGAGAGGACTCTAGTGTATTAGGCAGGAGGACTTGTGGCTATAGCTCTGCCCTCGCGAAGCCCGGGCATGGCACCTGAGATTGGGGAATGTCTACTGCAATTGTGCCAAGGTCCACTGCAATTGTGACTGGGTTATTATGGGAAGTGGTTATGGTGCCAGATGATAAGGAAGGGCTAGGATCAGATAGTAGTGGGCAAGTGGTTTGGGGAAGTGAATTTGTCTGGACCCAGATAGGACTATTTGAGGTTGATGCCCAGTGGAGGTTGGGTGGAGACCTTTGCTGCGCAGTTTTTTTGCTTCTTGCCTGAGCCATATTGGCCCAGAAAATAGTGGGTGGGCAGCTCAGGTTAGGTCACTATGATTAGGTAGGGACTCAGGAAGGGGGCTGGTCTTTTGTAGTAGTTAGTCTTGGGAAAGCATATCTAGTTGGAGCAGTTGAGGAAATGGACAGTAGGTTGGAAATGGAAATGGATAGTAGTTAGTAGGGTATGCTACAGTTCAAACACCAAGATTCAAATAACATAAAAGGTATGTTTGAATCAAAGAAGTCGGAGCATGCAAATCAACCTAGGAACCAAGCTAACTTCAAAGAACAAACCCAGCAACAATGAACAAAGTCATATAGCCGACATATGATACCCCACTCATAGAAAAATCTATCGTAAACTATTATGTCAAGTCACCAGCTATATACCCCACTCATACCAAGTTCCTTATGTAATAACAACCAACTATTATGTCAAGAGCTGTGGTGTATCTGGCAGAACACTCAAAACCGTCGATGAAACAAGTATAAATGGCAGACAACCAACTAAGTCCACAAATACAAGAATCGAATTGCTTAGGTTTTGCCCTATGACATCCGAGACTTCATAAACAGCACCTACTACAAGAAAACTATAAATCTGCCACGGACTTTTGCCATGCAAAATTTTTCGTGACAATCAGGGATGGATTTTGCTACGAAATAGCAAAATACAAGCAACTTGCGAGGACACAAGCATATTCCGTCGCAAATCGGTAGCAAAAAAATGCGCCAAAAAATTATGCAAATATTAGCCACCGATTTGCGATGGAAATATTTTCGTGGAAAAATTATGCCAAACATTAGCCACGGATTTGCCACAGAATCACAAAATAGTGATAAAAAGAAATGGCTTAATTTTTGTTATGTGTTCCGCGCCAAATCCGTGTCTATTTGTCAAGGATTTGCCACAGAATCACAAAATGGCCACTAATCCGTGGCAGATTGCCATGGATTTGCCATGGCATTTTTTTCTTTTTTTTTTGTTCTAATTTATTAATTATATTTATTTGTATTAATTTTTGTACCATACATTTTAAATAACAAAGACGAAATATTTTGTAAGTATCTTGATTTATTTATTTTCAAATGCGTTCATTCTTGAAATGGAATTGAAAATAAGATGTATTATTTTTTAGTATCGAATTATACGTTTGTATTAAAATTATAAATTTTAAAGAAACGATATAATTTTATTTTATTTCGACTGTAAAAGCCATTGAAAATTGTTTTGAAGAGCTATATTATCACTGCGAGTACACAAAAAAGTATGTTACGCAAAGTAATGATAAAAATAAATGACTAAATTTTTTTTGTGTATTCCGTGGCAAATCTGTGGCTATTCACAAAATTGCCACGAATTCGTGGCAATTCCGTGGCAGATTGCCACGACATTTTTTTCTTTTTTTTTAATTTATTAATTATATTGGTTTGTATTAATTTTTATTCCACACATTTTAAATATGAATGACGAAATATTTTGAAAGTATCTTGATTTATCTATTTTGTAATGCGTTCGTTCTTGAAATAGAATTGAAAATAATATGTATTATTTTTTAGTATCGAAATATACATTTGTATTAAAATTAAAAATTTTAAAGAGACGATATAATTTTATTTTATTTTGACTGTAAAAGTCATTGAAAATTGTTTTGAAGAACTATATTATCATTGAGAGTACACAAAAAAGTATGTTAAGCAAAGTAATGATAAAAATAAATGACTAAATTTTTGTTGTGTGTTCCGTGGCAAATCAGTGGCTATTTGCCACGGATTTGCCATGATATTTTTTTGTTCTAATTTATTAATTATATTGGTTTGTATTAATTTTTGTTCCATACATTTTAAATAAGAACGACGAAATATTTTGTAAGTATCTTGATTTATTTATTTTCTAATGCATTCATTCTTGAAATAGAATTGAAAATAAGATGTATTATTTTTTAGTATCGAAATATACGTTTGTATTAAAATTAAAAAATTTAACGAGTCGATATAATTTTATTTTATTTCGACTATAAAAGCTATTGTAAATTGTTTTGAAGAACTATATTATCGTTGAGAGTACATAAAAAAGTATGTTAATTTTATATTATCACGCCATTTCTATATAACGTGAGAAGGCCAATAAGGCATCTCTAAATGCACTAGAGATGAAATAGTTTTTTGAAACCCTTAAAATTATAGTCTAGTAACAATTTTCAGTAAAAAAAAAAAAAAAGAAGATGTAAATAGTTGTTGCAAGTCTGACAATAACTGATTTGTTTATGACTTTGATTGGATTTAGTGATAACTAATATATCAGACCAAATTCGTCATTATCATTATCATCTCTCTCTGTTTCTCTCCATGTATTAAACATTTTCTAGACAGCTTGGAAGCTGTCTTCGAAGGCACAAAGGTTTCTTTTCTTTTTCCTTCTTTTTTTTTTCTTCAATGCGTGTCTATTTTAATCCCAATTATTTTGACAGAATGCAAAAAATAAACTAGAATTAAGTAAGGGAATGTTATTTAATGATATTTATGTTAAACACTTTAAATTTATCGAAGCATCCATTTATTAAATGTTGACTTCGGTTTTTTTCTCCAAGAATAGTAACAACAACGATGACATATTACCTTCACTGTCAGTCTTTAAAATCATGGATAATTTAAGTTTACGCAATTTAACAAGATTCACATTAAATGAGATTATTGCTATCTTATATAAATAATAATTATTACTAATCAATCAAAATAAAATTAAAAAATTATTGACTTTTTGATGTTTCGAAATATTTATAGTCTTTTTTTTTTTGTTTTTCTTAATGCTTAATCCAAAAATTGATTTTTTGTAATATGCGTATCAACGTCTACATGGTCCCGAATTAGTAGTTAACATTCAGTATATGGAATAAAAGAATGATACAATAATCACAGCTACCACATTACTGCCATTTTTGTCAAAATTAAGGGACACAAATTAAATTTGAGGACTAAAAATTAATGTTTGCCATGGAGAAGTCAATAGCCGAAGGACAAAAATAATCAACCATATAATACTAAAATATTATCAAGTTTAATATTGAATTTCAAGAAAAAGAAAATTTAGAACTTCTATTTCTGCAAAAAAGCATCATTGGAATTATACTAAACATGATTTATGAAAAATGACCCTAATAAAAAAGTGTTTAAAGGGTGAAAGTATCAAGAAGCTAATGATATTTTAAGTAAAATATGATTGACTGGTAATATTTATTGTTCACTACAATAATTTTAAAAGAAAACCCTTGATTTTAATGAGGTTTCATGATTGGCCTTTTTGTCGTAATAAAGCAAAATGGAATTTTACTGTGCCAGTTATAGAAGATGTTGAAGAGAATGAACTCTAACAAGTATGTATTAACTTCATGGGTCAAGTTGAAATTGTTGTTTTCTAATCCTTCTTTTGGATGATAACAAGATCATTTGAAAGAAGAACCACTGTATATTGTTTTTGTATAGCTCTAGAGTAACAAAAAAAAGTGAAGATAGATAGTGGACCAAACCTTAGATAAATTTATGCTCTCCTCAAGCTTCACCACACACACCCCTCCCTAACCCCAACCTAACAATGGAAAAACAAAAAATAGATTTAAATCAGCTAGTGGACCAAACCTTAGATAAAATGACTTTTTTATTGTTAAAATATTATATGAATGCATATTGTATGCTTCACTTATACGAAAGGATCCCCGTGAGTGATGGGTAGTCATTCCTCGTGAATGATGGGTGATCATTCCCCATGGGTAATGGGTGATTACCTTTACATTAGTTCTATTAAATAATTACTGTGATAGTTAATGTTTTTTTATTTTTTTTATGTTGTTGATTTTGTGGTGGCTTGGTGCCTAGAAACGTCCAGCATATAGAGGAAACTCTATTGATTTTTTTTTTTTGGTCATCTTGATACTCTAAATAAGATGATTACCCTTAAGCTTATTTTTATACAATAGATTTTAATGCCTAAGCATCTTCTTAATGTAAAGAAAAATTTGAGAAAGATCATAAACTTGACCTTATGTAACCAAAGCAATCAAACTAACATCCGCACTCTCAAAATGTTTTCCAGATCCCTAATTTTTCTCTTCTCATATTTGGCCTTGAAACATGCTTGTCTCAGCCTCTTTGTTTGGTCTTCCAACTTCTCATCAGGTATTTCTTCCATCAACTCCTTCTCACATTCTAGTATCTCAATGGCCATTCTCAACTTCTTCTCAGCCATATGTACTCCTTCTTCATTTCACAAACCTCTCAAATCCAAATGGAACCTTTCAATAGGTATTATTTCTTTGTTAACTTTGGGGACATATATTTAGTAGTTCTTCTTGCACAAGTGTGTGTGAGAAAGAACCTGAACATTCTTGATTAGGGTCTCCAAGCTCATAAACTTCCTGTATGGCCATCGATGAATTCCTAACTCCCTACATCTTTTCTTGAAATAGGTTCAGCAAACATTCAGTTCTTTGGCCGCCCGAGTGATTGTCATGTAAAAGTACTTCAAAATGGCTACTCTTGATAGTGTCTTGGAGCTAATGCCCTTCTCCTTTTGCTGCCTCCTGATTACCTTCTTCCCTAAAGGAACTTCTTTTGAAGTGATACCTTCAATAGGCATTTCCTCCACATGAACCATGTTCTAGCTTTGTTCAAAATCCATTAGGGAGTAGAAAGGATCATGCACAAGTGTATCCTCTATCAGAGGAACAACATAAAAAATAGTCTTTTGAATAGGTAGATCAAATTGGAAATCCAAAGTAGCATGTTCATAACTTTCACTAATTCATAACATAAGAAACCAAACTAGATGAAGAAAACAGGTAAACCCCCCTCCCAAAACAAAGGCCTTAAAAGTATCTCACTTGAAATCAGGAGGAAGTGGTTGGCCTGGAAAGGAAAACACATCAAAATTTTCTTGATTGTAAGCTATTTCAAAAGTTGGCCATCTGTCAAACAAATTACAACTATCCATCAGAGGAACATCATCAAAAATAGTCTCTTGAATAGGTAGATCAATTTGGAAATCCAAAGTAACATGTTCATAACTTTCACTGATTTATAGCACAACAAACCAAACCAGATGAAGAAGACGGATGAACCTTCCCTCCCCCCAAAAAGGCCTTAAAAGTATCTCACCTGAAATCAAGAGGAAGTTGTTGGCTTGGAAAGGAAAACACATCAAAATCTTCTTGATTGGAAGCTATTTCAAAATTTGACCACCTCTCAAATGAATTACAACTATCCATCTTTGAGAAAGAAAACCGAATAAGAAATCCTGGTGCCATTGTGGTTTCCACCAATGCTTGATGACTAAGGGATATATATCTGTGCGGCAAGAGGGGGGGGGGGAGGACTAAGGAGAGAAAAAGACAAGGAGGAAGTGGAAGAGGTAGATGACAAGTGGAGGGAGGTATTACTGAGGAGATGAAAGGTTAATTTTTGAGAAAGAGATAAGGAGGAAGGGGAAAAGTCAATTTTTGAGTTCTTGTCTTATTGAGTTCTCTGTTCAGTTCTCTATTCAATTTTTGAGTTCTCTGTTCACTTCTTATTGAGTTCTCTGTTCAGTTCGTGCTTGTTTAAAAAATGATGTCATACTTATTTAATATTTCAGCTGTCAAATTCGTGCTTGGAGGTTTTGCTTGTTTTAGCTCGAATTTGAAACAGTAATAGACATGAAGAAACTATCTTTATAAATTGCATTATTATAAATTGTAGGAGGGAAGTTGCAAGTTTTATGAGGCTGAAATGTGTTTTAAGGCCCAACCTAACATGACATTTAAAGGTTTAACTTTTTTTTTTTCTTTTTAAAAAAATAATAATATAATGTTGATGGATCTTTTAAAAGTAATCTGCAGTGAAGTAGTGGGCTGTTGGAGAACTCCCACAGTAGGCTGTTGTGGGTGAGTTGGATGTCTATCTTCATGTATGAGTGAATTTGAATTTTGCTGGACTAGTGGTCTGGCTCTGAATTCAATTCTTTTAGGCTTGCAATTGCTGGAAGCTAATCCAAACTAATGTGAAACAGGTGATACGTTCCCGATTGGTTATTCTTTTTGACAAATCAATAGTTCATCACAAGGTTTTATTTCTTTCAATATCATTTGATTGATTAAAATCATTGGAAAATAGCTGGTTTAGTTTTTGTCTTGATGGCTCTTCTGGGTAACATTTGTATATTTTAGTTGCCTATTCAGCACTTCAACGAAAATCCCAATTCTAGTAATCCTGCATACAATAGCAAGTTTGGAGTTTATTCTAAAGGCTGCGGACTTGATAACGTGTTGGTGTCATGGGGCCATGATAGCTACATGTATATGGT
This sequence comes from Voacanga thouarsii, assembly GCA_026120185.1. NCBI lineage: Eukaryota > Viridiplantae > Streptophyta > Magnoliopsida > Gentianales > Apocynaceae > Voacanga > Voacanga thouarsii. The sequence continues at coordinate 1,392,106 of JANUWF010001120.1, forward strand.
AATACTCAGGATCCTCTTTCAATTTTTTATGGCTTCGCACTGAAACTTGGGAGAAATTTGAGACATAGATTCTAATGAATTTCTTCTTGGACTCAAACAAAATAGGTGGCCAAAGAAAATAAGACAACATTGCCATCTACTGGCCTTTTTGTCATCAGATGCCACTCATTTTATGGTAAGTTAAGACACACACACACACACACACACACACAAGGGACTTAAATAATGACTCATTTCTTCTAAATGCATTTTTAAACTATTATTCAAACTCTTTGTAATTTAGTTATATGCCCTAGAGTCAATTTGTACTTATACTATTGTCGTTATGTTTTATATAATAATATGAGGCTTTCCTTTCTATGAATAGTGTGTTTTGTTTTGTGGTTATCAAGTACGTGACTTGATAGTAAAACCCAACAATGAATACAATGACTATTCTAAATATGTCCCTGATCGTTTATTATTATTGGAACAATAATAAATTAAGATTAGTATGTTTGTGACTGGATAGCTATGTTTTACTAGTCATGGATATTTGTGATATCATGTCAAAACATAAATAAATGTTAGAGAACATTGTATTGGATATGACCCACTATGAGAGTACTTCATGGAACATGTCATAAGAACTTTCTAGCCATAATAATATTAAAAGTCCTTTGACCTAAATTCATCATAGTTTCCTACTTGATAAATTCTATATTTTGACATTGTCTAAAGTTGTCTTTAATTAGATAATAAATTAGACTACTGTTGGATATAGAATAAATTGAGGAGAGGAATATGATTGATTGTGAAGGAATTTGTCCCTCTCAATTATGGGAGAGATATCCATGGGCCCCTTGATAAGTTAGACTGTTAAAATGCATGGCCGTGCTCAAATATATCAATCTAAGATATTGATATCATTTGTTTGAACAATCTACTATGAAATCAAGAAATAATTGATTGAGCTTAATAAGGATGACATGCTCCGTGCCTCATGCTTAATCTGGATATCATGTGACAAAAGGACTAAACATAAAATTATGGTTTGGTTCAAAGAGATCACCGATCTTCATTTAACCTAGATAGTTATAATGTTTTGCTAGAAACCGCTTATAACTTGTGGGCCATTTAAATATGATTTGGGCACACTGCCAGTGTTAAATGAACCTATAGGGTCACACAATAAGCGAACTTGTCAGGTTATTTTCTGGTAACCGGATTCGATGAATCTGGAAATATTTCCACATTCGATGTATTTGAATGATATCCAGATTATAAGAATCTGACTCGGTAAATTAATTAGTTAAATTACCGAGATAATGGCAGAATCTTATCGTATCAGTTTTAATTTAATTTCAATTTAAATTAAAATATGATAAGATATTATTAGGGTTGGACTCTAAGAGGTTCGGAGCGGGTTTTTAAGAAAAACCCTAGCCGTCTTCTTGGGTGTGCTAATTCTGTTATAAAATTCGTGCCTTCATCCACCAGAAAAATAAGCCTCTAAAAGCCCTAGGCGCTAGCACTCCCCGGGTGACGAGTGAGTTCGCGGTGTGTATCTGATAGAGGACATTCGCACAACTGCAGCGTCTGTTGATCGTTCGGGTTGCACGCACAGCAGTACAATCGGAGCTGAAGGATATCGATTACGCATAACAGAGGTAAATCTGCAAATCTACGATCTTTTTAATCGTTTACTTAGATCTTCGGAAGGGATTCGTGGATGTTTTCCGCGTTTAGGAGTCCACGAATCCTAACAGTGGTATCAGAGCAACACTTGCAGCATTGCATACTTTAGGAGCTTATAGGCACTTAATAAATGAGGGGAATAAGGAAAACCTCAAGTGGTTGTAGATATTCAAGTAAGTGTAGCTTTGCAAATACTCACCAGAAAATTCATGTAACAAACTAATTAAACCCCATTTTCTAATATTTGCTTCCATTTTTATTTTTGCAGCAAGTATGATCTGTATAGCAAAAGCAAGGTTAGAATAGACGTTGACCAAGTCAAGCCCTACTATCTGTCTCTCATTGAGAAGGTGACCATGCAACATCATTTTCATTTTAGAGCAAATTTTCAAGTCATTTTTGTATTTTTGTTCTTTCTTTACCTAACTCATTGATGATGTATTTCCTTTTCTTCTTGTACTATTTTCCTGCTAAGCTCAGGTGGTGAAGTAATTTTTGAGGAACATAAAGATGCTGCGAAGTTGCATGTTTTATGAGGCTAATGAGTATAGATATAAGGGCTTGCAGATTAGTAAAGTATTTCTATAGGAAAAGTAATTCTATACAATTGTGGGTGTATGTTAGATATGTTGTCAAATGATATGTAGTCAATTGACATCAGTAATTGATTTCAAATGAGAAAATTATGTTTTATTATATTTGATGTTGAATGAGTTGACTCTATTGTGTTTGGCAAGAAATTGTACGTGTGCAGGGTCAAATTTAAAAAATTTTAATTTCTAATAATTTGTAATTTTTAATACATTTTAATTTTTAATAATCCGTGACAAATCCGTGACAATTTACTATGAAAAAAATAACATTTTCGTGGCAAATCTATGGCAAATTGTCACGGATTTGCCACAAAACAAATTTATAAATGAAGTATTCGTGACAAATTGTCATAGATTTGCCACAGATAGCGTATATTCCATATTATTTCCGTGGAAAATTGCTACGGATTTGCCATGAACGATACCTGCTTGAGAAACGTCCGTGGCAAATCTGTGGCAATCTGCTACAGATTTGCCACAGACAGCATATGTTCCATATCATTTCCCTGGCAAATTGCCACGGATTTGCCACGGTTCCCTCACAATATTTCTCCCCCTAAATGTGATACCAACTGGAACAATCCGTGGCAAATCCATAGCAAATTGCCACGGAAAAATATTTTCCTCGCAAAAATATGCTTAGCGACGAAGGTATTTGCCACGGACCTTTTCTGTCGCAGATCTGTGGCAACATCTGGTTTAGCCATGGATTTGCCACGGATTTGTCTATGGCAAATTGGTAGATTTCTTGTAGTAACCCAACCCACATAGCTGGTAGGATATTCAGATAGAACAATAGTGAAGAAAACCAGTGTATTTGAGCATGAACAATAGGCAGAATCAACAGAAAAAAAAATACACACACACACACACACACAAATAATTTGCAATCTACTAGGAAGAATAAGCAACTGTACTAACTGGGATAGCAAACGTGGTATTCCTCTTGAGCATGAAAATCATCCATTGGTAGCAAGGAATGTGAGAATCGGGAAGAGGACTGAAAGGAGTTGAGAACATCTCTCTCTACCTCTTCTCTCTGTCTACCTTATTCCTATCTTTTTGAATGGACACACATGTACAGTTCCTTTGGAGGAGGTGGTGACTTAAATATATTGGTGAAACAATTGATTGTTGTTCTTGGTATTTGATTACTTGTTTTTCTTACGGAGTTGGTTGATTTATTTTTGTTATTAACTTGCTTGAAAAAAAGGTTGGTAAGGACGTCAATTAGTTAATTGCATATTGTTATCTCTTAACTTATTTGGAAAAGAGGTTAATTGTCTAGAAAATTTGTAATCAAAGGTTGGTTAATGATTGCTAGAATATAGATTCATTGACTAATTTCTTGTTTTAAAGCACCTAGAATATAGGGGTTTATATGAGGGTTGATTTTAATGCATTTCTTGGATAAGTTAGTCGAGACAGAATATGTTCACCAATTTTGCTAGAAGATAGTGATTCCATTGATTGCAAACGAAGTGGGTCTATATTAAATCATTCATGATGCCAAGACAACAACTGATTGTGATGAATGCTAAGTAATGCTGTATTGTGTTTTCAAGATAATTGTCTAGTTACATGAAATTGCATCTTGAGTTATATCTATTTTTATCTTTATTTATTTTCCTTTTTATTCTTTTTTTATTTCATTGGCTAAAGAATAAAGATTTGGGTAAAGTAAGGTGGGAGTTTAAGTTCTCGTGGATTGGATACTTGCTATGCCCTATACTAGCAAGTACAATTTTTAACTAAGCATTTAATTCAGTGGAACTCAGCGGAACTCACCAAATACAAAATAATTTTTTACTAAGCTTTTCATTTCAACAACTGCAGGATCATCAAAGAAAAAAAAAACCTAGAAGGACAACATTGATAGGGTCTAAATTAGTCATATATTTCCTAGTTATTTGAGGCTATTTCGTGATACATTTTGTTTAATAACTAGTCATATTCCTTCATGTTTGAGATTTTACCCTTGGAAAGGTATTTTGTGCATTATTTTAGATTTTAGGGGTAAAAGAAGACAAAAATATCGCTAAACAGAGTAGAGGCGCCAACCAGGACAGGAGAACTGAAGCCGGCCACGTGCTGCTGGTACGCATTTTAAGGCGATGAAAAATCGGTGAAATAGAGCTGAACAGAACACAGCCGGCACCGGTTGGGATCTCAGAGGCAGTGCCAGCTGCATACTGGAAGGGTTGGCATGAAAATTAAGAAAAATTGATGAACGAAAAGAGAAACAGACCACAATTGGCGCTGGCCCTAGGCAAGACAGGCGGCACCGACTGTGCACTGCTACTGAGGCGGTGCCTCAATTTTTGTGTGCATTTTTTAGCAATATGCAGAGTTTTAGTATTTTCCTATTTCTAGTTGGCCAAAAACCCTAGAGGAAAGAATTTAGGCACTACTAAAGCTTATAAATAGAGGGAAAACACAAGGGAAAAGAGAGAATTGACGGATCAAAATAGAAAATCACGCAAAATCAAGGAGGATTGTACAAGAAGGTCTAGAAAGAAAGAAGAAGGAGGCTTGTCTATGAGTGCTTTTTTTTTAACTTTGTCTTCTTTTCTTGAACAATGATGTATTAATTTTTTTTATTGTATTTTGACATTATTTTAGGTATTCATGATTTTTAGAGTTACTTTGATCTTTTGATTAATTGATTATTATTCTTGGTATTTAATTACTTATGCTAATTATGAGATTAATTGGTTATTTCTTTCCATTAACTTACTTGGCCAAAGGTGTTGATGGTGGCCTCAATTCATTAATTTTATATTTGTTGTCTCTTAACTTGCTTGGACAAAGGGGTTAATTGCTAAGAATTGGGTAATTAAAGATTAATTAATGCCTGCCAGGACATGGATTCATTAGTTGGTTTCATGTTTTAAGTTTGCCGGGATATGGAAATTTAATCAAGGATTGTGTTTAATGCATCTTTTGGGTGAATTAGTTGAGACAAGCCATGTGATACTAATTTGTCTAGAGGATAGTGATTTCATGGATTGGAAAAGAAGTGTATCCATCTTAATCCTTCATGATGCCAAGAGAATGATTAGTTATGATAATGATTGAGTACTTTAAGATCATGTTTGTCAAAATAATGGTTTGAGTTGCATAATTCTCCATCCTTGACATGTATATATTATTTTATTTTATTTTATTTTATTCTTTTTCACTTTATTAGGTTGGTTAAACAATGAAAAAAAAGTGATTAAGGCATACTTGTTCCTTGAGGATCGACACTCATTTTAAACCCTATGCTATGTTTAATGACGAGTACGCTTGCTCATATGTATAATTTGGGGTTAACGTTTTAATTTAAACTTGAATGGAAATGTGCTTATTTTTATATGATCTTTATACCCAAATTAAAACACATCAAACATATTACTAATATCATGTAAAGACATATCAGATAAGCAGAATTGATGTATGCCAGGGATCTATAGAATTAACTACTAAATACATTACACAGGTAAAAGCCCACAATTGTGGCAATATTAGAGGTACTAAATTGCATATGATTTATCGGCACTGTTTGAACATTGTCGGCATCATTCCTCAAGCAAACTCCCAAGAAACCATAACCAGAATTGGCATCCTAAAAAGTACCTAGCTAAAAAAATGCAACCAGCTGTGACTAGAGTTTGATAAAATGACGATAAAAAAAGGACCAAAAATAACTTCATAGCATCAACAACACTAGAGTGGTGCCATCTCTGAAACCCAATTGCGGAATCTAAATCCCTAATGATTGAAAAAGAAATTACCTGAAACATAAACAAGATTAGGAGGAGCTCGACAGCAACAAAGGAGCTCAACGGTGATGGCATTGTGCAGGGTTGGATTCTATTGGTGGCAGTGTCAGGGGTGCTGGATAAATCACGATCGACAATGGAAATACTAGCGGTACCAGTGAGTGCGTGCTGGAAAATTGATAATGGTGGCAGTGGCACTGGTGAGGAGGGGGTGTGTGCAAGAAAATCAAATAGAAAGGAAGCGGAAAGAAAGAGGGCAGTCGTAGATGGATCGGAGATGGCTGAAGATGGGAAAGAATGAAATACAAAAAGAAGGGAAAAAATGACTAGGTGTTGAACTTAGTCTTTAATTTAGCTATGGCTTATGTACTGCCACTAATCCCTCGAATCTTGAGAGGGTTTAGCTCCGGATTTAGATAATTTTCCTGGGGCCTGTATGCCATCGGTAATCCCTCATAGGTAGCAAGGGATTATCAACAACATAATATAGATTTTTTTTTTTAGCATCTCTATATTTTTATAAATTTATTTCAGCTAAATATATAAGGTTAGATCTTAATTTTACTCAAGTTCACATAGGTTGTATGATTTTTTTATAAAACTAACCTCAAAATTAAATAATTAATTATTTGTGCAATATGTTAATTGATAATAATTTTATTTTTCAATTTTAATAATTTTGACTAAAGATACGTTATAAACAACTGAACGTGAAGTAAAGTCATAATTTAATTGTTAATATTAATAGAGTTAAATTTTAAGAAAAGTTCAACTATTCTTTTCTTTTTAAAAAAGTTGTATAATTAAAACTGAATAGATTAGAATCATTATACTTTGCTACAAATTTTAAAAAAAGTTCAAGTAATAAAACTACAAGACATTTATATTATACAATCAATATATATATATATATATATATATGTACTATATAATTGCAATTGGCGCATACATAATTATATAAAATCTAATATATAACATACACAGCTAATGTCTATATATGCATATACAATTATAACCATTCATATATTAATATAGTATATAACTGCATTAAATATGTGTCTGTGTGTGTATACTTAATTATCTAACATTTCAAACATATTGGTATATATATCATTATTGTATAACGACATATACATTTTAATATATATATATATAATTATAAAAACACTAATACATAATTGTCCTCTAAATATTTTCCCAGAAATTAAAAACACCATACCTGAACCCTAGCAAATAGCAAGGGTTTCGCTACAAAATTGCAGCATTTATTTCCCTCCAATTTTTTTTTTCCAAAAAATTTAAATAGTCGTAGCTAAGCCCTAGCAAATAGCAAGGGCTTAGCCAAGGCTGCCACACATTAATTTCCCTCTAAATGTTTTCCTAAAAATTACGAATATTGTCGCTAAACCTTAGCCTATAGCGAGGGTTTAGCTACATCCACCGCATAATAAATTTTCAAAATATTTATTTCAAAAAATTACTTGGTTGGATGCGCTCATTGTTAATGTTTTTTGATAATGCCAACGGGGCAATGATGGTGAACATTGTGCATTTGGTGGAGATTTAGGATGAAGAAGAGGAAAAACTTGTCTATAAGTTCTCCCTTTTCCATTTTCTTCATCTTTTCTTGTCAATATGTATGCATTTCACTAATTGTATTATGAACGGTTGAACCCTAAATTGATTAGTTCCTCTGATCTGTAATATTTCAACTTCTAATGAATGATTACTTTACATTATTATGTATGTTGGATTTGTTGTTCGGATAATCCTCTTCCAATTAATTCAAGAAATTGTGTTAGGAGTTGGGTTCCAAATGAATGGATTCAATGTGTGTTATCGTTTGTCGAAATTGAGAGATTGGTTGGGGATTAGAACTTGATAATTATTGGGTTCTTGATATCGCTTTGAGATAGGGATATTGGGTTCGTCTGGAATTTTTGGGCTTTGTACATAATGCCTCTTAAGGAAAAGTAATCCATAACTTGAGAGAGTGTGGGTTTCGCATTTGCGACCTCTATGGTATTAGAATTGGGATTTGATTGCCTTGGGTTTGTGTTTGGTACTTGACTAATTCTGGAGAATTCTGACATTTTACACATCTTTTACTTTCTTTCCTATCTTTGATATTCTCTTGGCCAATATTGTGTGGGATGTGCTGATTCTCAAGATTTACCCAATGTAGTTTGTGATTTCCATTAAATTATTTGGCGAAATAATAGAATAAGAGTTAGTAGTGGTATCTTTATCCCTTCCCCGTGAACTTTCGATACTTACCATTAAACTCTATGCTACTCGATGAGTATACTTGCCCAACCGTGTGTTTTGAGTGTTTTGGCTGTTTTAATTAAAATTTGACAATGCATTTGTTGGTAATATTTCCCCACTCAAAATCGCACAACACTGATCAACGTTTTCTTTTGCCGCGGCTGGTGGATATCATGTGCCATCACTAATTGCACTTAAACCATACATTCTTGCTGGCAGCAACGATGTTCATTCTAGAATCTGTCAGCGATCAATTTCTGAGTAGAGGGGGTTGATCTGTAGCAGCCATGATTCAGTACAAGATATCAGATGGGCAATGAAAACTAAAGGTTGACAGATTTGGCCATTCTAGATTCTCATCTTCTCGTTGTAACGCAAATAGTTAGGACAACACAATAAGTCATCATCATGGTTAGACTACAGTAGTGTACCTTTGACGATGCAGAATTGGATCTTCTTAATAACGTTTCCAAAATTCCACAAATAGCTAAGCTGCCGTATCAGGTTACGGATGACATATAAATTGGAATTTCTACACACGACACATTTTTCTTCAAATATTGTTTATATGATACTTCACCAGCTATTCCACCATGAGTAGAATTCGAGCTTGAATTACAGCAACAAACTATTCGTTTCAAAAAGGGGGAAAAGGGAAAAATGCCAATCACCATAAAAAAAAACTGATTACAGAGTTATATGTGGACCTATTTCAATTAGAGCCAGATGACTATGATGATGATTACACTCCTATTCAATCTAGAAAGAAAGAAGAATGGAGATTTTCAACTTCCAAGGCATTCTATGACAAGTAATTAGGGGTTTTAGATTATAATTATCTTCATTGTTATCTTTTTCATTTCTGTAATTTTTTATATTATCTTAATAAATTTCCTATCGTAGAGTGTGCCTATATATATATATATATGTATATAACCATTGCTTGTGGAATTAAGCCGTAACAGTTACCTATTTTTTTAAAAATAAAATACATACACATGACGTGAGAAGGCCAAGAAGGCATGTCTAAATGCACTGGAGATGAAACAGTTTTTCCAAACCCTTAAAATGATATTCTAGTAACAATTTTCAATCCAAAAAAAATAAATGATGTAAATAGTTGTTGTAAGTCTGACAATAACTGATTAAATTATGACTTTGATTGGATTTAGTTATAACTACTATATCAGTCCATAGTCGTCATTATCATCATCATCATCTCTCTCTGTTTTTCTCCAGGTATTAAACATTTTCTAGACTGCTTGGAAGCTGTGTTCGATGGCACAAAGGTTTCTTTTCTTTTTCCTTTTTTTTTTTTTTTTTGCTTCAAAGTGTGTCTGTTTTAATCCCAATTATTTTGATAAATGCAAAAAATTTATAAGAATTAAGTAAAGGAATATTATTTAATAAGATTTATATTAATCACTTTAAATTTATTGTAGCGTCCATTAATTAAACATTGACTTTGGTTTTTTTTTCATCCAAGAATAGTAAGAGAAACATTGACATATTACCTTCATTGTTAGTCTTTAAAATTATGGACAATTTAAGTTTACGTTATTTAACACGATTCACAATGAATGAGATTAATGCTTCCAAATATAAATAATAAATATTGCTAATCAATCAAAATCAAATTGAAAATTTATTGACTTTTTGAACTTTCCATATCTTTATAGTCTCTCTCTTTTTTTTTTCTTTTTAATGCTTAATCTAAAAATTGATTTTTTGTAATATGCGTATCAAAGTCTACAAGGTCTTGAATTCCTGGGCAGGCTGCACTTTGTTGGAAAATATCACCTCTCTTTTTTCAGAGGTGTAGTTCAACTTATGAAGTGGGAGAATGCCATGAATATACTCACATGAAAACCCAACAAAATCCACCATACAAATCACGTGTAGTTCGGCACACCATCCACCACCTTGTAATTCTATTAAAACAACTATTAACCCAAACCATAATTTATGTAATAAGTGGGAGTAAAAAATAAATGTAAGAAATAATAAATTAACCTACCATATTTCAAATACATTATAATAAAAAACCTATCATATTTCAAATACATTATAAAAAAAATTTAAATGCAATGAACAGAGGAAATGAAACCTAACAAACATATATTTCTTAAATATATTATTGCTAAGGATTTAAATATTATGCGCACACCCGCAAAGGTTGTGAATCATAATTTTCACGTCAATTATAGAAATTACAAAACATAATATGGAAGAATGAGCTGTGAAGTGTAGTTAAATTAATAGGTGCCTCTATAGATTAGGAATGAGACGTAGGAATGAGATGCACTTCCCCACCATTTCTTGGTCACATTTATTTGAAATGAAGGTACAATCTTAGGCTTAATGTAATCTGGTGTCTCAAGGATGTTGACGTACCCTTCCAATTATTTTAGATATTTATTAGCCTTCCCTGGGTCCGCAATGCTAGCTATTCACTATAGGCATCCTAATATTCTTGAGTCACTTGTAGTGGGCTCATGGATATATCATGTTAAACCTCTGTTGTGTTCTCTCAAATACTCATAGGATCAAGCCTTAAATTATATATCTCTAGATCAAGCCTTAAACAATTACTCCGCCACACAAATAACTCTTGACATATATAATAAATAACCCGTGCAAGACTAAAGTACAATACCTACTCGAACTACAAATTTGACTGCTAGCAACATTAGGAAATCTAAATAGTAATAGGAAAGTTCAAAAACAAGACTCAACAAAATAAAAACTAGTAAACACTAAAACTACCAAACTCTTGTAATTAATAAGAAACTTTTATAAATGTTATGTTTGGGTTAATATTGCCAACAAAAACTGAATCCAATACAAAGGAATTCCAATTGAAATATGTTAATTTATATAAAATACTTAACAATAGATCAGAACCTGAAATCTAAGCAACAGAAGCTCTTAAACCAAGCCATCTACGGATTCCTTAAACTCATCAACTAGCTCTTGAACATTAAGGGCAGATCTGTTTGGGAGATTGAACACTAAGAACAGGGACCATTCTTCATTGTTTCGTAAAGTGTTTGCAATTCGGGACCTGATTCTGGAGCGGAAAATGGTCCTCTTTGTGCTTCTGATCTTCTCCATACCTAGGCTACATCTACCACCTCCTTCACCTCATTAGCTTATGACTATCTTAGGTTGCCTTGCTCGAAGGTTTTCTAGGCAAATTCTATTTGGAAGTAGGGGCTTACCCCCAAGAACTCATTCATGGTCTGGTTGTGTGCTAGGGGGCATTTGAAGACCAAAGATGCACTTGTGTTCTGCTTGGATGATTTATCTTGTCCTTTATGTAAAGTACATATGGAGATGACTAGCCATCTTTTCTTTAAATGCTCTTTTTCTACATCTATTTGGAGGGAAATTAAAGTGTGGTTAGGATTACCACAAGCAATGAATTCGGCTGGATCTTGTCTTAGGTGGTACAAGCATGCAAACCGCGGCTCTTCCTGGTTGGCAAAGGCTAAAGCTACTGCTATGGCTGCCACATTCTATTACATATAGTCTACATGTAACTAAACACTATTTGAGGGGACGGTTTGCTAACCGATGGATATTTCTAAAAATATCAAAACACATGTGTACACTGTTATTTTTACTTTGTACCCTAATATTCTATCTATTTTAGAGAATGGTATGCACCACTGCTAGCTAATAGTCATCCTGACTATGAACTAGTAAACATCCTTGTAAATATATTTTGATCAATATAAATCCCTTTACATTGCGATAAAAAAAAAAGAAAAGAAAAATGGTAAATGAGTAAGTCACACGAACACAAAAGTATTTAATATAGTTCATGAGAAGGGGTCTTAATTACATAAATTATGTATCATTTGTTGCTTTTGCTGTTTGCATGTCCCGCATGGTCAGAATTGATTTGGGTGCAAAGCTTTTTGCCTTGCTAAATCATTTATGGTTATTGATTTATTATAACGGTACAACAATGAAAAAGAACTACAGCTTCTTCGGATTTGATATTTTCTTTAAAAGAAATTCCTGAAGTGGAAACTAAATCTCTATTAATTTTCACATTTAATTTCCATCAGTCATGCAAGGATCATTTGCTTACAAGAATCATTACATGTATTGCACTCGAAAGATGTCCTTACATTTGCATTTAGAAGGATCATAACCGTTTGGATGTAGGACAAACCTGCTTGATTCATTTTCCTTAGCTATAGCATTGTCAAAGCTCTCAAATATTTCTCTTCCCCAGTGTCTCCATCCTCAGAAATATGAAGAGAGGCAGAAAAGGAAATGGTAGGAACCCTCCAGGAAAAAGAAGTCAGCCAAAGAAGAAAGCCTGGTGACAAAGTACTTGGGTACTACAATTTCAGATTTAAGCAACAGTATTTTGGAAGAGATTTTTCTAAGGCTTCCATCAACCACCGTCATGTCATGCAAAGTTGTTTGCAAGAAATGGAATAACATCTTATCTCAGTCTCATTTTTGTATTCAATACCTTGCAAATCCACCATACACCAATCTGTTGCACTTTAACTTGATCAGAAGTTCTGAAGAACAAGCGGATGCTGTCCACTTTGTTGAAATAAATGAAATAAACATATTAGATGCCACTTCAACAACCACCTCAGATGCCACTTCAGCATTGGTTTTATCCAGCTCGTCTTATGATCCGAGCTCACTTCCAAACTGAATACATCAGTTAGTTAGTTAGAAGCTAGTTTATCAGTTAGCTAGCATAGGAGTTAGCACATTGACAGCTGTAAATCCATTCATGTAATTTCATCTTTCTTTTCAATGTAATGTAATTAGTTTGAGATCCGTATGATGCATACATACATCTCATTCTAATTTCAAATGAATTAATGAACCAAGAGATGAATATTCTCTCTGCAAAACTACTTCTTCATCTTTAGTATTGTTCTTCATATTCTACTTTGTTTTTTCAACATGGTATCAAGGAACTTTTCTTCTGTGCATAGATGAAGTTCATCTATTTTTTAGCAATTCCGCACTCTTAATTGTTACTATCTTGAATTCAATTTCTCTATTCAATCCGTTTTTGGTTAAATGGCCAATCAAGATATTTCCAGTCCTTACTATTTGCATACCAGTGAAAATCCGTCATTGATCCTTGTTCAACCTCTATTGAATGAAAAGAATTATCATCAATGGTGCCGTGCTATGAGAATAGCATTGATCTCTAAAAATAAACTGAGTTTTGTTAATGGAACTATCAAAGCACCTAATCGAACTAGCAGCAATTAGGCACCGTGGGAGCAATGCAACAGTATGGTAATATCTTGGATTTTAAATTCTGTTACAGCTTCCATAGCTCAGAGTGTTATATGGATTGATACTGCTTATGAAGTGTGGATTGATCTCTATGAAATATTTTCCCAAGGAGTTTCGTTTAGAATTTTAGATCTGCAGGAGGATATCTATAATCTTAAGCAAGGAACATCCACAGTTAATGAGTATTACACCAACTTGAAGACTTTGTAGGAAGAATTGTTAAATCTGAGACCTCTTCCAATCTGCTCTTGTGATCTGAGATGCAAGTGTCTGGCATTGCCTGAAGTAAAAGTTGCAAATGATGCTGATTTTGTAATTAGATTCATAAAAGGATTGAGAGATGAATTCAACGGGGTCAAATCACAAGTATTATTGACTCAACCTTTTCCTACTGTGAATCAAGCCTTTTTTATGGTATCTACACATGAACGATCACTCAATTATAATGCCACACATCCAGATAGCACAGCTTTTGTTAATTCACAAGTTTTTGCTACTAGAAATGGGGTTGGCAATTTACCTGTGTATGTTGGAAATAGAACAAAGAGTGATTATATGATTACTGCAAATGATACTGTTGCTTGGAGAAATGATTTTAGTTCTGAGCCAGTAATGAATCTAATTAGTACTAATGCTGTTAGGAGAAATTTTAATAGTGTTGGACATCATCATTTTGGAAATCAAAATGCTGGAAATCAAACTTATAAGAAGGGCAGTGGCCAAACTAGAAGGCTACAATGTCTTTTTTGTGGTTTGCAAGGGCACACTGTTGATAGGTGTTATAGGAAACATGGTTTTCCTATTGGATACAAAAATAAGAACAGAAACCAAGGAGGAATGGGATTTACCCCTCAGATCAATGTAATTTCTAACAGTAGTAATGTTCCAGATGCTTTTGCTATTATGCATTCTGGTGCAAGCTGTTCAACCATTTCCACATATTCACAAACCTCAAAGTGTGTTACACAGGAACAGTATCAGCAGCTATTGCATCTTATTCAATCCCAACACTTGTCTTCTCTTTTGAAGGAAAATACTGTCACTGAACATATTCCTTCCATTAATCAAACAAGCACTCTTTCAGCAGATTTCTTACATTCTTTAAATCGAGCACAAAACACAGGTATACCTTCCTTTACCTGGATTTCGGATTCAGGTGCTACAAATCATATTTGTTCATATTTAGACTTTTTCATTGAGTGTTATCCTGTCCGAAATGTTTTTGTCAAACTTCCCACTGGAGACATAATCAAAGTTTCTCATATAGGGAAGGTTAAATTGGGCTCTTCTATCATCTTAATAATGTGTTATATATTCCTATGTTCACCCTTAATCTGATTTCTATCAGTAAACTTGTTTAGCAGCAAAAATGTTTAATCACATTTCAAAATGACTTTTGTTTGCTTCAGGATCCTCATCTTGGATAGATGATTGGATATGCTAAACTATTCATTGGACTTTACTACTTTGATCTTCCTCAACTAGCTTCTCTCATCAATACAGCTTGTGTTGTTTCCACTGGTGACCTCTACAATAAGTCTTTGTTATGGCATTTCAGACTAGGGCATCTTTCTTCTAAATAGTTGGATGAGATCCAAAAATCATATGCTTCTGTTTCTTTGCCTTCACATGATGTATTTTGTCCTATATGTCCTTTAGCTAAGCAGCACAAGTTGTCTTTTCCTTTGCATCATGGGATTGCAAAGTCTAGTTTTGATCTTGTTCACATGGACATTTGGGGTCCTTTTAGTGTTAATACAGTGCATGGACACAAATATTTCTTGACCATTGTTGATGACTTTAGTAGGTATACTTGGGTTTTTTTAATAAAATAGAAATCAGAGGTTGGTATTCTGAATAAAAATTTTGTTGCTTATGTTGAGACTCAGTTCCATAAAAAAATTAAGATCTTAAGATTAGATAATGGCCTTGAGTTTTCACTTATAGTTTTTTATTAGTTCAAGGGAATTATTCACTAAACATCTTGTCCTTATACTCTTGAACAGAATGGTGTTGTTGAAAGAAAACAACAACATATTTTGAATGTTGCAAGAGCTCTTAGATTTCACTCTCAAGTACCATTAGGATATTGGGGATATTGTATTCAGCATGTTGTGCATCTGATTAATATCACTCCGACTCCTATTTTGAATCAACACACATCTTTTGAAAAATTGTATAACAAACTCCCAGATTACAGTTCTCTTAAGGTTTTTGGTAGTCTTGCTTATGCTTGTATCATGCTACCTCATAGAAATAAGTTTGAACTAAGAAGTAAACCTTGTGTCTTTCTTGGACTTTCACATACTACAAAGGCTACATTTTACTAGATTTCTTTTCCAGGGAAGTTTTTTTATCTTGAAATGTTTCTTTTCAAGCATCTCATATCCCTTTCTTGTATTCAGATTCCTTACTTCTTCCAAACAATCAAAAACCTGTTTTACTTTTTACCATATTGTACATCTCATTATTCCTCTGCTAGTGACAATGCACCTTCTGCTAATCACACAATAACTTCAGCTGGTGCTATTCCAAATTCCACTCCTCTTTCTTCTAACAGTCCTTTTTTTAATAATGCTCCTTCTAATCTTCCTTCTTTTGTTCCTCATATCAGAAAGTCAAATAGATCTACTATCCCTCCTGCTTACTTATCAAACTATGTTTGTTCACAAGTAAATAACATTACTACACCACATGGTTTATCTACCTCTTATTTGTCTTCTGCTTTTTTATGCAATGCTTCTGTTTATTTTGAGCCTAAACATTACTTTGAAGCTATGCAATCTAAGGACTGGTGTGCAGCTATTCAAGCAGAGATTGCAGAATTAGAAGCTAATAAAACATGGCACTTGGTTCATTTACCTTCAGGCAAGAAATCTATTGGTTGTAAATGGGTGTATCGAGTGAAATACAAGGCAGATGGTATTGTTGATCTGTATAAGGCCAGACTCGTGGCCAAAGGGTATAACCAGTAGGAAGGTATTGATTACTTGGATACATTTTCCCTGGTGGTAAAGATGACTACAATTAGAATCATGTTATCTCTTGCAGCATTGTCCAATTAGCATATCTACCAGCTTGACATCGCTAATGCCTTCTTGTATAGTGATTTAGTTGAGGATGTCTACATGGATTTACCTCCGGGTTTTTCTTCTCCAGATTCATCTTTAGTTTGTAAGCTTGATAAGTCACTTTAAACAAGCCAGCAGGTAGTGGAATGCTAAGCTTATTGACTTCCTTTTATCCCTTGGTTTTCAACAGTCCCAAAGTGATTACAGTTTATTTTTTAAACATCATGGTGCCTTGTTCATTGCCATTTTGATCTATGTTGATGATATTCTTGTCTTAAGTAATCAACTGCCAGCAATTAGTGCTATTAAAGTGCAGTTACATCAGCAATTTCAGATTAAGGATTTGGGGAATTTGCATTATTTCTTAGGCTTTGAGGTTCCCAGAAATTCTGCAGGCATAACTCTTTCTCAGAGGAAATTTTCTTTTGATTTGGTTCAAACTTATGGATATGCTGGTTGTAAATATGTTTCTACACCTTTGGACATCAAACAGAAATTTGCTATTGGTGATTCTAATTTGTTTGGAGATGCATCTCTTTATAGAAGCCTTATTCGTCGTTTGTTATACTTGATTCATAGTAGGCCTGATTTGTCTTTTGCTATACAACATTTGAGTCAATTTTTAGCTGCCCCAGTTATCCTTCAGATGCAAGGAGTTTATATGATATATATTGCGATATCTTAAAGGATCTCTCAATCTTGGTCTTTATTTTCCTGCTGACAATTCCTTACAGCTTCAGGTTTATACTGATTCAGATTGGGCTGGATGTCTTGATTCTAGGCGGTCTGTGACTGGCTATTGTGTGTATCTTGGTCACGCTCTTGTTTCTTGGAAGTCTAAGAAGCAGTCTGTCATTGCTAGAAGTTCTGCTGAGGCTGAATATTGTGCCATAGCTTAAGCCACATGTGAATTACAGTGGATTCTTCACTTCTTTCATGAGTTACAGTTTTTTTGTCCCTTACCAGTCCCTATTTTTTGTGATAACAGAAGTGCCATCTATCTTGTTGAAAATCCTGTTTTTCATGAACCCACAAAACATATTGAACTTGATTGCCATTTTATTCAAGATCAATTCCAAGCTGGCTGCATTAAACCTCTTCCTGTTTCTTCATCTCAGCAATGAGCTGATATTTTTACTAAAGCCTTACCACCTGTATCCTCCAATCTTCTTCTCTCCCACCTTGGTATTGTTTCTGCTTCCAGCATGCGGGGGGCTGTGGAAATCAATGAAACAACCATATTAGATGCCACTTCAACAACCATCTCAGATGCCACTCCAGCATTGGTTTTATCCAGCTCATCTAATGATCCGGGCTAGCTTCCAAAGTGAATATATCAGTTAGTTAGTTAGAAGCTAGTTTATTAGTTAGCTAGTATAGGAGTTAGCACATTGACAGCTGTAAATCCATTCGTGTAATTTCATCTTTCATTTCAATGTAATGTAATTAGTTTGAGATCCGTATGATATATATATACATCTCATTGTAATTTCAGATGAATTAATGAACCAAGAGATGAATATTCTCTCTGTAAAACTACTTCTTCATCTTTTGTATTGTTCTTCATATTCTGCTTTGTTTTTTCAACACACTTGATTTCATTGGAAAAAGAGTACATGTCTAGTCCAGTGCTCATTTGCAGCAAAAGGCTTCGCCACCCAAGGAAAAACCGTTTTGAAATAGTGGGATCATGCAATGGGCTGCTTTACTTGCTACAATACAATACTCCCTATATATCTACGTATATTACCAATCCACTGATAGGGGAATACATTTGTCTTTCTCGTATTACATCAAGTAGGAAACCACTTAGCATAGCTTACGGCTTTGGCTTTTCTACGCACTATAGGGCCCTGAGTGTTGAGACTTATCAACTTCCAATTGGTGAGCTGGGGATAGATTGTCAAATTTTTACTGTTGGAGTTGATTGCCAGGGGAAAAAGTTGGTGGTCAGGGCCTCGGCAGCTTATTGTGTTGAAATGTCATCTACTATCTTAAATGGTGCATTTTATTGGCTTGTTGACAATGAATCTGCTTTAGCATACCCTCCAAATAATCTAGTATTGTTGAACAGCATATGTGCATTTGATATTGCGGCAGAACGATTTAGGCCAATCCCACCTCCACCAAGAGATATCATGTCCAATGGCACAGAATCTTTCTCATTATGTGAACTAAGAGGGCATCTGTGTTTATTTGATAGATCCAGATCTGAGGTTGTATTTGATATTTGGATGATGAATGAATGTGGAAATGAGGAGTCCTGGAGCAAAAACTTTGTTCTGCGAAGCTAGATGCCATCTGAGCACTATTACCTTTCCGTGCGTCTACCAACCGCTTTGTGGAGAGATGGAGAGCTTTTAGCACACTGCCTGTGCAGCCCTCACTTGATTTCTTTCGATCTAAGAGAGTAGAAGGTTGAAGTACTTGATATTCCGGGATTTAAGGGGGTTTCTCCAATGCTTGCAATGTTAATCGCATATGTTCTGAATTTTTTGCAACTCAAGGATGCTGTGAAGGGAAAATGTCTGAAGATTCGCAAAGTTTAGGGTGGAAAATTCATTTAGTCCTTGAATCTTTTGTCCCAGTTATATCACGCCTTAAACGCAGCTTAATTTTGCATTGAACTCGTGTTTCTTTTAAAGCTTCATTAATGAATAAGAATTTTGTTGCCATTATTTTGTCTTTTAGAAAGTGAATATTTACATCAAGGGCTACAGAATGTAACACTTTTCCACTTTATATGAAGCACAAGGACAGAGAATGTGGACCTTTTCTAGCTTTTTGTTTCCTGTGAAAAGATTTTTAGTATTTAAAAAATGAAGAACACGCCTATAGGTGGTTGAATACATTATTTTGCGAGACGTATTAATACTATTGTATGTAAGAGATAATAACAAAATTGAAAAGGTCATCAGTACATAATTTTAGTATATTTCTGAAAATTTTTATATTTAAGTCATTTGACTTATCATCATCTTCATCATCACTACCCTTTTCATCATCTAATACATATTTAGATTTTTCAATACCCCCTCCGCACAATCTCCACCCTAATCAAAGCCGTCGTTGCAGGTTTCTCCAAGGAACGTCTCAAATTTAAATGATGATCAATCTTAACGATTTGCTGCTTGTTAGGTGGGTCTGGGGTATGGTTTTCCAATGGAAGATATAGTCAAGGCTTATCAATCTAGTGCCGCAAATGGCAGCCGGTTTCCTACAATCCAAGTATATATATGTCTGTTGGAGAGGCTCAGTAATAGTAGATACCAATATATCTTATATAAATGAATACACTGTGTATATCAAATTGAATTTTGATCCCCGCCCCCACCCCTCCAAAAAAAATTGAAAAGAACTCTAAATAATAGTCTCATAGATTTTTTTGATAAAATAAACTAAATTAAAAATTTTTAAAACCAAATAAATCTAATGATTTTTTTTTAAAAAAAATGTTGCTAATTCGAAATTTAAAAGCACAAGGTCAACAAATAAATTAGGTCATAATTGTTTTAAAAAAAAAAAAAGCGCCGATCGCAAACAATTCAAAAATTAAAGAAAGACCTAAACCAATCATAAGCAAAACAAAGACCCATGTAAATACAAAAAGAATATTAAAAAAAAAAAGTGAATCAAATGTTACTAATTAACATCCTTTGTAATCCGACCAGTCCAAAAAAAGAAAAGAAAAAAACATAGCTTTCTCGACAATCCTGAGTTTATGCCTTATCCAATTATCCTCTCAGTTCCACACTTCAACTTTTCAGTTTCTTTTACTGTCTGAAGCTGTTTTTATTTTCACTTTCTAAAGTCCAACGACATTGCAGTAAGCACAAAGGCGATAACTCGGTAAGAAAATTAAAATTTTTTTCTTTTATATTAAATTTCATTTTTTATATTGTAATTTCTAAAGTTTTTTTTTTTTTGGGTATTTTTCCTCTCATCTTATTAAAACCATAAAAAAAAAAAATCTACCTCAATAAGTGACTTTTCATGCTCTAAGAGAGAGAACGAAAGCTTGGACCAAACAATTTGTCTTCTTTTTGGTAAGTTATGTTTTTTTTTTTTTTTTTTAACTTTTTAGGTTTGTTTAAAATTTAAATTTATATATTTTAAAAATTGTTAACTTTATTGCATATATATAAGGAGTAAAAGTGGTGTGCAAGTTGAGACTTAGAATGTGGACTTTTGTGCCCACGTCTCCCTTAAATAATAGTCAGGAAATATTTTGATTGTTTAGAACGTCACCTAAGATTACAATTATAAATACTGGGAATATCCAATTCATATTTGTGATAAAGGTTGGAGAGCCTACATTAAGGCCGATTCATATCAATTCTTGCAATCTACATATAAAAAATCAGGATGAAAGCATTTGTGTAGCTTTCAAGTATCGTGGTTCAAATCATTTCCTTCTTGGTTAGAACATTCTCTTACTAAATATGCTACATTTTGTCTTCCTTGTTATCTATTCTCTAAAAAGGATAGACCCATTTGGATTAGATGCGCTCACTGTTAATGTTTTTTGATCATGGAAACAGGAGAATGATTGTGAAAATTGTGCATTTGGTGGAGATTCGGGATGAAGAATTGTTAAGGCTTGTCTATGTGTTCTCCTTTTTCCATTTTCGTCATCTTTTCTTGTCAATATGCATGCATTTCTCTAATTGTATTGTGGAGGAATGAACCCTATATTTTTCTTGTATTTTACTTCCTCTGATTTGTTGGATTTCAACTTCTAATAAATGATTACTTGATATTATTATGTTGGATTCGTTGTTTGGCTAATCCTCTTCTAATTAATTCAAGAGATCGGGTTAGGAGTTGGGTTCCAAAAGAATGGATTCAATGCATGTTATACTTTGACTAACTCGAGAGATTGGTTGGGGATTAGATCCTAATAATCACTGGGTTCTTGATATCGCATCGAGATTGGGATATTGCGTTCGTCCAGAATTTTCAAGTTTTGTACATAATTCTTCTTGTGTTTAATTTGAGGGGCAGTAATGATGTCCATTCTCGAATCGGTCAGCAATCAATTTCAGAGTAGAAGGCATTGATCTGGAACAGTCACGATTCAATTGAAGACATCGGATGTGTAATCAAAACTAGAGGTTGACAGATTTCGCCATTTCAGATTCTCATCTTCTAGTTGTAATGCAGATAGACAACACAATAATGTCATCATCAGCCACTTAGACTACAATAGTGTACCTTTGACGATGCAGAGTTGGATCCTTTTAATAGCGTTTCGAAAATTCCACAAATAGCTAAGCTACCGTATCGGGTTACAGATGACATCCAAATTGGAATTTCTACACACAACATATTTTTCTTCAACATATATTTCGAGATTGAATTACAGTTACAAAGTATCCATCTCAAAGGGGGGGGAAACAAATAAAAGCCAATCACCATAAAAAATCGATTGCAGAGTTATTTGAGGGCCAATTTTACTTGGAGGAAAAAGACTATGACGATGACTACACTTCTATTCAAGCTAGAAAGAAAGAAGAACGGGGATTTTCAACTTCCAAGGCATTCTATGATTACTAGGCAAGTAAATAGGGATTATATGCTGTAATTATCTTCATTATTATCACGCCATTTCTATAATTTCTATATTATTTTATTAAATTCCCGATGGTAGTGTGTGGATATATATATATATATATATATATATATATATATATATATATATATGAAAATTGGTTGTGGAATTAGGCTGTAACACTTACCTATTTTTTAAAAATAAAATACATACACATGACGTGAGAAGTCCAAGAAGGCATCTCTAAATGCACAAGAGATGAAATAGTTTTTCAAAACCCTTAAAAATACATTCTAGTAATAATTTTCAGTTCAAAAAAAAAATGTAAATAGTTGTTGCGAATCTGACAATAACTATTTATTTATGACTTTGATTGGATTTAGTGAAAACTAATATATCAGACCAAATTCGTCATTGTCAGCATCATCTCTCTCTGTTTCTCTCCACGTATTAAACATTTTCTAGATAGGTTGGAAGCTGTCTTCGATGGCACAGGGGTTTCTTTTGTTTTTCCTTTTCCTTTTTTTTTTTTTTTTTTTGCTTCAATGAGTGTCTGTTTTAATCCCAATTATTTTGATAGAATGCAAAAAATAAACTAGAATTAAGTAAGGGAATAATATTTAATGGGATTTATGTTAAACACTTTAAATATACCGAAATATCCATTTAATAAACGTTGACATCGGTTTTCTTCATCCAAGAATCGTAACAACAACGATGACATATTACCTTCACTGTCAGTCTTTAGAATCATGGATAATTTAAGTTTATGTTGTTTAACAAGATTCACATTAAATGAGATTATTGCTATCGTATATAATTAATAATTATCGCTAATCAATCAAAATCAAATTAAAAAATTATTGACTTTTTGAAGTTTCCAAATCTCTATACTCTTTTTTATTTTTCTTAATGCTTAATCTAAAATTTGATTTTTTGTAATATGCGTATCAAGGTCTACAAGGTCCTGAATTAGTAGTTAACATTCAGTACATGAAATAAAAGAATGATTCAATAATCATAGATACCACTGCACTGCCATTTTTGTCAAAATTAAGGGACATAAATTAAATTTGAGGACTAAAAATTAATGTTGGCCGTGGACAAAAATAATCAACCATATAATACTAAAATATTATCAATTTTAATATTGAATTTCAAGAAAAAGAAAATTTAGAACTTCTACTTCTGCAAAAAAAAAACATCAATGGAATTATACTAAACACGACCCTAATAAAAAAGTGTTTAAAGGATGAAAACATCAAGAAGCTAATGATTTTTTAAGTAAAATATGATTGACTGGTAATATTTATTGCTCACTACAATAATTTTAAAAGAAAACCCTTGATTTTAATGAGGTTGCATGATTGGCCTTTTTGTCCTAATAAAATCGTTACATGCTAACAAATCCTCTCTCTCTATGTGTGAATATATACATATATATAATTCAATTTTTCTTTGATTACGTTATGTGATGTGTTATATGCTTGGTGATTTGAAAAGTAAAAAATTAAGTGGTGAAAGGAAATTATAAGGTTTACGGTCCAACAACTCTTTTGTGAAAATTACCATATTACCCAAACATTTTTGGAAACTGTTCAGAGTCAACGCAAAAAAAATATTTTGCCCAGTTGGGAATTCTAGGAATTTGGTTATAAAGGCACTAATGTGGGTATCTCAACTTAAATACTATTTTTAAGTGGAATTTAAATTTTTAGAAATTATGTCGGGATAAAAATAATTGATATGTAATAAATAATATTTTTTAACCTTAGAAATTCAAAAGAAACCAATGGAAGGGTAACTTGTCATTAGTCGCATTAATTCACTATTACTGTATTCATTTAAAAGTTGAAGGGGTCAAGATGCAATTTACCCAATTTTACATCAACCTTCCTAAAATAATTTTGACCAACCTTTTTCTACTACTTAAACACTGAGAAGGCTGAAGCTCAGCGATTTTTCTGATGTTGGCAGACACTAAGGCGGCTGCCCTCTTCTATCTCATTTTCTCTTCATTTTCTTCACTTGAGAGTTCACTTATCCTGGCAAAAAGACTCTAAGGACAGATTCCCTACCTAACAAGGTTTTCTGAAAATGTTAAGACAACGGATTTTTCTCTCTTTTTAAGCTGCCATTTTGCTGAAATTCCATACAGCCTAGTGATTAAAGCCGATAAAATGCTAAATGGATGAATATTGTATAGTTAGGTACGATCAATGTTTCTACTGGATTAATTTGTGACCAGTTTGTGGTATATTATTGAATTTCAAGACTCCCTATTTTGGATAAAATTAGGGCTAGAATTGGGATTATCAATTCCCACCTATGCGATTAACTGTTAATGAAACTTCTAATTTTTGTGTTGTAGAAACAAGTGGAAGACTGTTTTGATCTTACGCCCAGTAGAATTACTTGTCCTTAAATCTCCACCACATTCATCACTTAAATTTTGTTGCATTTTTCATCAGTGATCTTGAACAGTTAATAGTAATTGAGTTGGAATAGTTTGATATTCGTATGTTGTTGATTACTTATCACATCTGTATTTGCTTCATGTGCCCCGAAACACAAGTGTTTCATGACACTAACTTTCACCAGTGAATACAAATATTCATTAAATATTCAATAAAAAACCCTTCACCAGTACATAAAGGCTTTAATTAATAATATTCAATAAATATTTTGATTGTTTAGAGGGATAGAATCAAAGAAACTACTAGCAAAAAGGGAGTAAAAATATTACATCAGCATACGGCAAAAAAGGCAACAGAGCCTTTCATAATTCTTAAGTGAAGTTTTATGCACTCTAGAAGGCGATGACAAGATATATATGGACGTCACGTGAAGGCTTTGCTAAGCAACTTAAACTGTACACAAGAGTTTCTTGGGTCAATTACCAAACCAATCTATTCAGCAATACCCAACTTTTGCAATCCTTGAACAAATCCATGTAAGGTAGAAAATAATCATTTGACAGCATCTTCATATGGAAGATGTTTTCAAAAGTATCCACAAATAACCACATGCTTACGCAAAGTTACCACATATATAGCCATGATCCATAAATTTCTTCTTAATTGGACATGGATTGCTTAACTTGCTAAGTAATATCTTTGTTGAGTTTATGCATTACCTATACAATGCATTTAATTTTGCAAAAAAAAAAAGGGGGGGGGGGGGGGAGTTGTCAATATATCCCAAATTCAACAATGCGTATTTGGTTATTTCTTTTAATCATTATGAGCTAACATGATTATCTATGCTCAATGTGTTTGTATTTACTATTCTTAGTGAGGGTGTTTTCCTTTCATTGGGAATGTGATCCTCAACCAAACCCTAATTGAAAAGGATTTGTCATTTGGTCATTTGGTTAAAATATGTAATAAAATTTTCTTTTGAATCTAAATGCACCTTAAAAATTACAGCCATCAAATCAAATTGTTGGCAAAAACAGTTGTGACAATCTAATTAGAGCCCAACAGAATGAATGGTCACCCGTAGAGTAGAAATCAATGACCTAGAAAGAACAAGAGAGACAAAACAAACAAAAAAGGAATGCATAAAAACAAAAGAAAATATTATGTTATAATGGGATAAATATGAGTTTGGTTGTGCTTGAGAAGTTGGTGGTGGTAGTGGCAGAAAATCCGAAATGGGTGCATCATTTTAGAAGCATTGATAAGAGACGCTACAAGAAAAATAGGATATTGTTATGAGAAATTCCATCATTAAAGGGAGGCTTTCTTGATGCTTTTGGCCTGTTGATGCTTCACCGTGGCGTCGTCCAAAGTCGCATCGCAATAGGTGCTCTGGCACACAAAAGCGTCGCGAAAAGTGTCACTAAAGAATGTCTAACATGATGCGTTCTAGTGTTAGAATAGGGATTTTATTGTGACGGTTTTTTGCATCACTAAAATCGTCATTAACGCATTGTTAATATAACATAATTGGTGGTCTCAATATGTATTATATTGTGACACAAGTTAGCATAAGGCAAATACCACTAGTATGACAGATCGATCAATCATATCAGGGTATTTACTGTGACCACTGACCATGTTAGCAAAGGTGTCCTGAAGTCATGGCTAATATGACGTTAGTTCCTGTCACAAAAGGTGTTGTACTATAACACATTCAAGTGTCACAATAGATGCTATAATGTCTCACCCTGAACTAGTCATGAACACACATCTAATATGACACAGAAAAACTTCACTATAGGGCCTCTTACATGACAGTAAATGGTGTTATGTAATGTGTCGGCTCTGATATGATGGAAAAAACAGATAGTAATTCCAGTAAGAAAGCCCAGTTTACTGAGTCATATGCCTTCCTAAGGTCCACCTTGACTGTACAATAGGGAGAAACTCTTTTTTTACCATACGTACGCAGAAGCTCTTGAACAAGTAGAATGTTGTCAGCCATGAGTCTATCCTGAATGAATGCTGATTGTGGGATGTCCTTAAGATAAGGTAATACCATTTTGAGCCTGTCTGCCAAAATTTTTGAAATAATCTTGTACACAACGTCACAACAAGAAATTGGTCTATAATCCCCTATTTTTTCTACATGTGCAAACTTAGGAACCAGAGTAATAACCAAATGGTTAATCTGCTTGATGATTCTGGTTGACAAAAAGAATTCCATAACAGTATCACATATACTCCAAGCAACCGTACCCCAAGACTTCTTAAAAAATAACGCAGTGTACCCATCTAGACCCGGTGCCTTACAGTCACCTATGTCCCACAGAGCCACTTTAATATCATGATCAGATACCGGTCTAACTAAGTCATCTTTTAGGTCATGGGGAACCATTTAGCTAGCACGAACATAGTCCACATTGATTCTCTGGCAATCAACCCTTGTCCCCAGTAGATTACGGTAGTATTCAACAAATTCATCAATAAGAGCCTTTGGACTATCAGTCATAGAACCATCCTCCTTGAGAATTGAAGCAATGAAACTCCTTTTTTTGTTCTGTTTGACGATATTAAAGAAGTATCTTGTATTCTTATCTGCTTAAGCCACATACTTTCCTTTTGCATGTTGCCAGTAGAACTTCAATTCTGAATCTACAAGACGCCAAGCTGACAGTTTGCACACTTTGAATTTAGAGATGAGGTCCTAGCCTTGAGGGTTTTCAAGTAATTGCTATTGAACACTTTGTACTTCCTTGTTCGCCTATTGGACACGTTCAGATAATTATGAGAATTCACATTTGTTTAGTCTTCGCAAGTCCCTCTTAAGCTCCTTCAACTGATGACAAAGAGTAAACTGGTGGTATCCCATATAGGGACGATCCCACACACTCTTAACCAAGTCTTGAAATGAGTCATGGTCAGCCCAGAAGTTAAGGAACCTGAATGGATGAAGAGAATCACCGCAGTAGTCAACCAGTGACCACAGACATGGGCAATGATTAGACAGGTAACCAATGGGGAAGAATTTTACCGATGCGTGGACGTTGCACTAGAACCATGCATCGTTACCCATCACCCTATCCAGTTTAGACCAAACCCTAGAATTTGTCCAAGTAAACCGCTGCCTAACATAAGGTAGGTCTTCCAGGCCTGTATTAGTACAAGTAGCTGCAAAGACCTTAATTTCATATGTAGAAGGTGGGGTGCCACTTATCTTGTCATCAATGTGTAAATAAGCATTGAAATCTCCCATAAGGATCATGGTTTAGACAGAGCAATAGATAAGTACTCAAGAACTTCCCACAATGCCTTGCGTGCTACTACAGAGTTGTAAGCATAGATAAAAGTAAAGTAAAACAAGACAGGAGTAACTATACAGGTGATACGGACAGTAATTGCCTGAGGCAAACAGTGGAATAACTGAACATCCACCCTAGAACCATTCCACAAGATGAGCACCCTGCCCCCTCCGTCTCATGAAATTTATGTATGACCGACCAATTAATGAACTTGTAACACAGGATATTATCAAGTCCATCCATATTCAATTTAGTTTCCAGTAATCCAATGACGTCAACATGATGTTTAGAGATAAACTCCAGAACCCCATGGTGTTTGAGGGTCATATTGAACCCTCGAATATTCCAGCAAGCGACTCTCATTGGGGATTTACTAGTGCCCATTGGACACCAATCAAGTCGAAGCTACGGTTAGCATATTTCTTCCATACGGATCGGATGAACTTTGTGGCCTGTACTGTTGCCTTTCCAGTATTTAGGACCATGGTAGGGATTTCCTCTAGCTTTTGGTAATTCCCAGTGGTTGAATCCATTGTTTTCTTTTGAAATTGAACATTTCTCTGTGAATTTGAGCGGGAGTGGACACGACCAAACCTTCTAACCTAAGAACGCCCCCTTCTATCCCTAATCTGATCACCATGCCCAACAGCCACGTTCGTGGCATCAAGCGCACCAACTCCGGCATGCCCTGGCTTATTTATGGGGCCAGCATGCACATCGACCCCATTTATCGTCAGATTGTCCTTGGTAGCAACTTGGACCGACACCTGTGCACTTGATGAAGCCCCGGATATTAGCTTTTCTATTCGGTCCTATCCTAGGTACTGGAGAGGAGCTTTCCCTTTATCAATACATTTAGAGATTGTCCCCCTAAGTGAAGATGACCATATGACATGGTCCAGACCAGCAGGAGCAGACAGAGGTCTTGTCCTTGGCCTGTCTGATTGCCCTTTGGTGGTTGTATTACCTTTGGAATTCAACAATTGTTCTCTCTTTTTCATCTTATCTCCTATGCAAGCCTCCGTATAATGTCCAAATTTGCAGCAATGGTTACAGAAGGCAGGTTCAAATTCAAACCGCACTACCTGCTGTTTGATTTTTCCAGATGGTAATCGGAGTGGAACCACCTATACTAGTGGTTTAGAAACATCAACTTCCACCATAATAGGACTCTAGCATAGGACAAATGATCTAGCCTTGCAGTGAGCATATCAGACATAATAGGAACGCCTATGGCAGATGCAATTTTACTCAGTGTTGTCTTGTTCCAACAACCAAGAGGCAGTGCAGGAAACGTCACCTACATGGGCATTATGCTCATCTCATCCAAAGAAAAATCAAATTCAGATGACATTATCTTGAGCATTAACGACCTACCGTACACTGTGTAAGGCCCCCCATGGAGAACCAGCTACCTGTCTGCTTCGTTGTTGAACCGAAAGATAATCCAACCCGAGGCATGTGAGTGAATCTTAGTTTGAACACCCCACTGCATAGTGAGTTCCAGTATAGCTTTCATACCCGGGAATCTTCCTGCAAACATCCCAATTAGGGAATAGCCCAACTTCATTTCAGCATCCTCAAAGTCCCGAACATCAATGTTAATGAAATCACCCGAGCTGGGGATGTGGCTCAATCGCATTCCATTGCACATTTCACGGTTCCCTTTAACCACATTTGCCCAAGAACGAACCGGTTTGTCTGTTTCCACAGGTTTAGGCTCAGGCTATGTCAGCTTCTGAGAGTTGTTCGGAGTATTCTCACCTAGGATAGTATTCTCAGCAGCTAACTGGGCAACTGGAGGAGGCATGCTCCCAACATCAGGCCCACCGAGAAGGATGCTATGTTTGGTTCTAGAGCCAGCAACTGGGGCAACTGAACAATGAGGGTAGGTGATAAAAGTGGACTGGGGTCAGATGCCATCAGTACCTCGGGTTAGGTTAGAGATGAGAGGTTTGTATTGGCCATGTCCAAGCTTGGGATAGTAGATACTTGAGGCACTGTCTGGGAGGGACAGAAAATTGTCTGGGGTGTGGAGGAAGACGACACCCCAGAAATGTTTGATTTCTTTCCTCCTCTAGTCTAGACCATTAGGTCGAGGCCATCAGAATGAGAAGGTGGAGGATATAACAAGAGTTGATAGAAGGACGAGGGTATGGAGTAGTTAGAATTATTCTCAGGTTGGGTGGGGTAGGAGGCTGATAGCAAAGAATGCAGAGGGAAGCATGAATTTTATAGGCCAGATGAGCAGCTTGTATCTAGGGGTTTGGAATTCAAATTTGAGCCTAGAACCCATGGAATAATTCTTACCGGCGAGATAAGTTAACAAAGTCTGACAAACTGGTTTCCGCATGAAATATGCAGTTTATGCAGATCAAACATACTGGATGGCAGGTATAGAAGATTGAACAAAGGAACAAGAGAAAGACCAAACCATTATGATAGCTAAACACTGGACAGAAAATAGGTTCACAACCTTCCCAAATCAATCTACTAAATAAGGTAGCTAATAGAACACTTGGTAGTACAGATAAACAAGGGCACCGATATAACTAGGAAAAAAGCAGTAGAATAGTAGTTAGGCATAGCAATTAGCAGTGGATAATAGCAACACAGGCAGAAACACATGTAGGAATCAACAGACTATTGCAACCCTAGCATAGCTATACCCAAGGAAATCTGAGCTCTAGAAAAAAACTGTAATCAAAGTCGGGGGGAACGAATGCAACCAGAAGCAAACATAGATACTACTACACAACACAAGATATCACAGTAGCAAAAAGATAGTACATACAGAATAGGAACTAACCAACAGAGGGATCATGCATTTGCAGCAAAACTTGTAGTCCTATCATGGTGAGCAAGACACGAAAAGAGTACTCATAGGAGTTGAGAGCTTCTCTCACTACCTCTTCCTCTTGCTTATTTGTTGATGAAAGGAGTAAGTTGGATTTATAACTTTTGACCAACCTTTGGCCACTACTTAAACACTAAGAAGGCTAAAACTCAGCCATTTTCCTGTTGTAGGCTGAAACTAAGGTGGCTGCCCTCTCCTTTTTCATTTTCTCTTCATTTTCTTCACTTCAGAGTTCACTTATCCTGGTAAAAACATCCACAAAAGACTCTAAGGACAAATTCCCTACCTAACAAGGTCTTCTGAAAAAGGTAAGACAATGGATTTTTCTCTCTTTTTAAGCAGCCATTTTGCTAAAATTCCGTATAGCCTAGTGATTAAAGCCCATAAAATGCTTAACGGATGAATATTGTTTAGTTAGGTATGATCAATGATTCTACTGGATTAATTTGTGACTAGTTTGTCGTATATTATTAAATTTCAAGACTCCCTATATTGGATAAAATTAGGGCTAGAATTGGGATTATCAATTCCCACCTATGTGATTAACTTTCAATGAAACTTCTAATTTTTGTGTTGTAGAAACAAGAGGGAGACTGTTTTCATCTTACGCCTAGTGGAATCACTTGTCCTTAATTCTCCATCCACATTCATCACTTAAATTCTATTGCATTTTTCATCAGTGATCTTGAACAGTTAATAGTAAGTGAGTTGAAATAGTTTGATATTTGTATGTTGTGGATTACTTATCAAATTTGCATTTGCTTCATGTGCCCCGAATCACAAGTGTCCCATGACTCTAACTTTCACCAGCGAATACAAATATTCAATAAATATTCAATAAAAAACCCTTCACCGGTACATAAAGGCTTTAATTAATAATATTCAATAAATATTTTGATTGTTTAGAGGGATAGACTCAAAGAAACTACTAGCAAAAGGGGAGTAAAAATATTATATCTGCATACGACAAAAAAGGCAACAGAGCCTTTCATAATTCTTTAGTAAAGTTTTATGCACTCTAGATAGGGATGACAGGATATATATGGACGTCACATGAAGGCTTTGCTAAGCAACTTAAACTATACACAAGAATTTCTTGGGTCAATTACCAAACCAATCTATTCCGCAATATCCAACTTTTGCAATCCTTGAACAAATCCATGTAAGGTAGAAAATAATCATTTGACAGCATCTTCATATGGAAGATGTTTTCAAAAGTATCCACAAATGACCACAAGCTTATGCAGAGTTACCACATATATAGCCATGATCCATAGATTTCTTCTTAATTGGACATGGATTGCTTAACTTGTAAAGTAATACCTTTGTTGAGTGTATGCATTACCTATACAATGCATTTAACTTTGGAAAAATAAATAAATAAATAAAAATGAGAGTTGTCAATATATCCCAAATTCAAAAATGCGTATTTGGTTATTTATTTTAATCATTATGAGCTAACATGATTATCTATGCTCAATGTGTTTGTATTTACTATTCTTAGTGAGGGTGTTTTCCTTTCATTCGAAATGTGATCCTCAACCAGACCCTAATTGAAAAGGATTTGTCATTTGGTTATTTTGTATTTAGATACCATACTAGACTCAAAAGAAAATTTTATTACATATTTTGAGAATTATTATTATTATTTTGTTTTATAAATCTAAATGCACCTTAAAAATTACAGCCATCGAATCAAATTGTCGGCGAAAACAATTGTGACAATCTAATTAGAGTCCAACAAAATGAATGGTCTCCCGTAGAATAGAAATTAATAACCTAGAAAGAAGAAGAAAGAAAAAACAAACAAGAAATGAATGCATAAAAAAAAGAAAATATTATGCTATAAAGGGATAAATCTGAGTTTGGTTGTGCTTGAGAAGTTGGTGGTGGTAATGGTAGAAAATTTGAAATGGGTGCATCATTTTGGATGCTTTGATAAGAGACACTACAAGAAAAATTGGGTATAGTGGTGTGAAATTCCGTTATTAAAGGGAGTCTTTAATGATGCTTTTGGCCTACTGATGCTTTGCCATGGCGTCATCCAAAGTCGCATCACAATAGGTGCTCTGGCACACAAAAGCATCGCGTAATGTGTCACTAAAGAATATCTAATATGACGCATCCTGGTGTCAGAATAGGGCTTTTATTGTGTTGGTTTTTTGCGTCACTAAAATCTTCACTAACACTATGTTAATATGACACAATATGTGGTCTCAATAGGTATTATATTGTGACACAAGTTAACATCAGGCAAATACCACTAATATGACATATCGATTAGTCATAACAAGGTATTTACTGTGATCACCAACTGTGTCTGCAAAGGTGTCATGAAACCATGGCTACTATGATATAGTTCCTGTCACAAAAGGTGTTGTACTATAACACATTCAGGTGTCACAATAGATGCTATAATATGTCACGCTGAACTGGTCATGAAAGCACATCTAATGTGACACAGAAAAACTTCACTATAGGGCCGCTTGCACGACAGTAAATGGTGTTATGTAATGTGTCGGCTCTAATATGGCGGAAAAAAGCTTCACCATAGGTTATGTAATGCCAATAAGCATTAGTGCTCGTTAGGCCTCTATTTTTTTTTACCTGTCTTAATATATATATATATATATATATATGTATGTATACATGTTTCCCCCTAAATAAAATATAATGTTTAAATGCATTATGAAAGATCAAAGAATCAAAAGCCATACCGAAGAGAAAGTAAATCCAAATGTAAATTTTATAATATCCAAATTTAACATTCATATTCATCAAACAAAAACAGCACAAAAGTGAGCACTAAGCATATTTAAATACATAAGTTCTTGACATTATGCTAATCTAAAACTAAAAATTAGTTCTTCCAAACTAAGTATCATTTATCTTGTCCCAAATCCCAAATTGCTTTGATATTGAGATACATATTCTATCTTCTTCACGAATCCTCACCTACATTATTATTATATGGAATGAATTTAGTAATAACAACATTATAAAGCATAATGAAAAACAACAAATATTAAACAAATTAATAAAGTAAGTGTTTAGATAGTTACCAAATGGCATGGCCAAGCAATAGATAATCCAATAGAGTCTCCAATTGTTTGAATGAGATCTAATGGCCTTATCAATTGCTCATCACAAAGGAAAGGAGCTAAAACCACAATTTCACAACATTCCTCACCTAGCCTTAGTCCCCTAACTTGTTGGGATGGATCTAAGTTTTGAACGCGGCCTGTTGCAACTACTTTAGTTGAATCCAACATGCTTAAAATTAAAACATATCCACCAACCTGGAATGAATATTTTACTCAGTCTATAATTAATGGAATTAGTTAAACAAGCTAAAACTCATGGTCATGAAAAAGGCATTGATTACCAAAAAAAAAAAAAAAAACTAATTAAACAGTAAATGCCATTCACAATGAAAGAAGATGTAGCATAAATCAAAACCAGAATTAATTAATTGTGTTAAAGGCATAGAAATGGTGGCAAGAAATGCACTTTGATACTTCAGGAATGGTGGCAAGAAATGCCTCCAATATAATGAAACCTCATTCGTTAGTCATTGATTACCAACCAAAATGATCCTGCTTCCCTTCCGCAAATAGTGAAGGTATCAAATGGATATCTAGGATTAGCTACAAATAAGGTTGTATTCCGGAACTTGAAGTCATGATATGTTTAAACAAATCAAGAAGTTTCAATTCAACCATTTATAAGGTTCATGTAAGTCCAGTACAAGCTAAACTATGAGCATGGTAAGTCCACAAATCACGAGTCAGAGAAATTAAAAGTTTCACACAGTGGCCAACCTAAGTCGTCTTATATCAGCTCTAACTACACATCACATCATAAGCCTAAAGAGAATTGAAAACTTCAGATAATTAGACTACTTTAAGTGGCACCCATTAACTTTACCTCTTTTCTCAATAATTTATCTCATTATTTCGTGCATAAATCACCTTTCAAAATAGTGAATCAAAATCAGATTACTGTATTGAAAATGCACTGAAAATGCTACTATTTGTGTTAATTGAAAATGCACTGAAACGCTCTAAGGCAACAGAGAAAATGCACTGAAAATGGTACTGAAAATGCAGTGATAGTGCTAGTGAAAATGGTACTAAAAATGCACTAAAAATGCTGCTAAAAATGCACTATAATGTTGCTGAAAATACACTGATAATGCACTGCAAATGCTACTGAAATAGCCCTAAAAATACTATTGAAAATGTACTGTAAAGCTACTATTTTGTTCATGGTTTTATGCTCCTGCCATGCATCTTCATGTCTTAAATATAGAAATAGTAATGAAGCTTTTTAGTAAATAAACTGAGTGAACTATGTATGCAATCGACACCAGCCAACACTAGCCAACACCAACACTAGCTAACACCAGCCATCTCAATCAACTTGAACTCCAGATCCAAAACACAAAAAAGAAAAGGATAATGAACTATTTATATGCATGCTTTGATACATTAACGAACAACTAAGGTATGAATTATGTTAAAATATTGTCTATACCCTTAATGTAGGGGTGCTACTGTTGGAACACGTTGATGGAATTCTTGAATCAGGTGGGGACGAACTATTTCTCCAGGGCATTAACAATGCACATATCTCTGCAAGTTCTTTTGCTCGTTCACTTAACTACTTTTTCGTACTTCTAATTTCACCTCTTTGCTCTTCAATTATACAAAAGGATGTGCTATGACTTGGTAGTTCACCCTATACATCCGAAGGGTGAACACCACTGCCAAACACGCAGATTCTGCCATATCTATCTGGGCCAACAACTTGAAAGAATATATCATTTGGCCCAAGTCTATCTTCTGAGCTAGGAGTGAGCTATGTAGTTCTTTCATCCATTTCATTTTGTTGAAAGAGGAACACTATAAATTCATTCCCAGCATTTCCTTTAAAACGCTGTAATTCACATCATAGTAAAGACTTCAACATTTCCATACTAGGTTTAGTCTTTCAGTTTTTCTTCTAGCATACAACATTGAATTATCATTTTACATGCACATATTATAGCCTTAGTTCTTATTGATATGAAGATCATCAATAAGGAAATCATGAGGAAACTTACTGATTTGAATCATTTTTTACAACAACCACTGAAAGGAGTAAGAGAAAATCTTGAGGAAACTTACAATGCTTACTCCAAAATACACTAGATGACATTGAAACAAAATTTCCAACCAGCAAAAAAAAAAAAAAACCAAAAATAAAGCTCCCAAGAGATAAAACCAGCAAGTCATGTAATATCACCAATTGTCAAGGCATCAATACAAATGGCAAAATTAATAAAAAACCACGAACAAGAATTGAAACAAGGCTCCCAAAGAAATAAACATTGAACAAATTCATCTCCAGCATTTCATTTAAAACACTATAATTCACAACACTATAAAGATTTTAGCATTTCCATAGTAGGTTCAGTCTTTTAGTTTTTCTTCCAGCATACACCACTGAATTATCATTTTTTTCCTTCTTATCATGGTGAAACTATAATTTTTATTGTCTAATCATTTCTTGGTGCTTTGACATGCACATATTACAGCCTTAGTTCTTTTGGTAATTTAAGGTTGTTCAAAGTAAATGGATCCTAAGAATGCCTATACTAGTATTCAGCATTTTCTTTTCCTTAACCAGCACTACAATCTTATTCCTAAAATAGCACTTGAAATTTTGAAATCAAACTATCCTAATTTCGCTCCTTTTGGTAGCCACCTTTGTAGATTTTCAGTAGCTAATCTCTTTGAAATTCATGCTATTCCTTATGGAACTTTAGAAATAACACTCTTGTTATAGAACATTAGAAAGATAAGAACAACAGAAATGAGGAAATCTTGAGTAAACTTGTAACTGATTTGAATATTTTTTTACAACAACCGCTCAAAGGAGTAAGAGAAAATCATGAGGAAACTTACAACACTTGCTCCAAAACATACTAGATGACACAGAAACAAAATTTCCAACCATCAAGAAAAAGAAAATTAGAAATAAGGCTCCTAAAGAGATAAAACCAGCAAGTCATGTTATATCACCAATTGTCAATGCATCAATACAAATGACAAAATTAATAAAAACCACGAACAAAACCAGAAACAAGGCTCCCAAAGAATTAAACATTCAATAAATTCTTTTCCAGCATTTCCATTAAAACACTGTAATTCACAACACTATAAAGTCTTCAGCATTTCCATTGTAAGTTCAGTCTTTTAGTTTTTCTTCTAGCATACAACACTGAATTATCATGTTTCCTTCTTATCGTTGTAAAACAATAATTTTTAAATGAAGTATTCATGACAAATTTTCATAGATTTTCCATGGTCAACCTATATTCCATATTGTTTCTGTGGCAAATCCATGTTAGATTGCCACGAATATTCCACGGATGGTACCTGCTTGAGAAACGTCTGTGGTAAATATGTGGCAATCTGCCACAGATTTGCCACGGACAGCATATGTTCCATATTATTTTCATGGCAGATTACCAAGGATTTACCACGAATTGTACCTCCTTGAGAAATGTCCGTGGCAATCTGCTACGGATTTACCCCGGAAACGATATGGAACATATGCTGTTTGTGGCAAATCTTTGGCAGATTGCCACGGATTTGCCATGGATGTTTCTCAAGCAAGTACCGTCCGTGGCAACTCCACGGCAGATTGCCAAGGATTTGCCACTATTCCCTTGCAATATTTACCCCCCTAAAGGTGATGCCAACTTAAACAATCCGTGGAAAATCGGTGGCAAACTGCCACGAAAAAATATTTCCCTCGCAAAAAAATGTTTAGCGACAAAAATATTTGCCACGAACCTTTTCGTCGCAGATCCATGGCAACATCTGGTTTGGCCACAGATTTGTCTATGGCAAATTGGCAGATTTCTTGTAGTGACCCAATCCATATAATTGGTAGGATATTCAGATAGAATAGTAGTGAAGAAAACCAATGTATTCGGGCATGAACAATAGGCAGAATCAACAAACACACACACACACACACACACACACACATAATTTGCAATCTAGTTGGAAGAATAAGCAACTGTACTAACTAGGATAGCGAACGTGGTATTCCTCTTGAGCATGAAAATCATCTATTGGTAGCAAGGAAGGTGAGAATCGGGAAGAGGACTCAAGGGATTTAAGAGCTTCTCTCCCTACCTCTTCTTTCTCTCTACCTTATTCCTATCTTGTTGAATGGACACACACGTATAGTTTCTTTGGAGGAAGTGGTGACTTAAATATATCAGTGAAACAATTGATTGTTGTTCTTGGTATTTGATTACTTGTTTTTCTAACGGAGTTGGTTGATTTATTTTTGTTATTAACTTGCTTGAAAAAGAGGTTGGTAATAACTTCAATTAATTAATTGCATATTGTTATCTCTTAACTTGTTTGAAATGGGGGTTAATTGTTTAGAAAATTGGTAATCAAAGGTTGGCTAATGATTACTAGAATATGGATTCATTGACTAATTTCATGTTTTAAAGAACCTAGAATATAGGGGTTTATATAAGGATTGATTTTAATGCATTTCTTGGATAAGTTAGTCGAGACAAAATATGTTCACCAATTTTGCAAGAAGATAGTGATTCCATTGATTGCAAATGAAGTTGGTCTATATTAAATCATTGATGATGCCAAGACGACAATTGATTGTGATGAATGCTAAGTAATGCAATATTGTGTTTTCAAGATAATTGTCTAGTTATATGAATTGCATCCTTGAGTTATATCTATTTTTATCTTTATTGATTGTCTTTTTTATTCTCTTCTTATTTCATTGGCTAAAGAATAAAGATTTGGGTAAAGTAAGGTGGGAGCTTAAGTTCTCGTGGATTTGATACTTGCTATGCCCTATACTAGCAAGTACAATTTTTTAGTAAGCATTTAATTTAGTGGAACTCAGCAAAACTCACCAAAGACAAAATATTTTTTTACTAAGCATTTAATTTCAACAACTATAGGATCATCGAAAAAAAAATCTAGACGAAGAACATATTACTAATATCATGTAAAGACATATCAGATAAGCAGAATTGCAGTATTCTAGGGATCAATAGAATTAACTACTAAAAAGATTACACAGACAAAAGCCCATAATTGTGGCAATATTGGAGGTACTAAATTGTATATGATTTATCGGCACTGTTTGAACATTGTTGGCATCATTCTTCCAGCAAATTCCCAAGAAACCATAACCAGAATTGGCATCCTAAAAAATGCAACCAGCTATGACTAGAGTTTGATAAAACGACGATAAAAAAAAAAAGGCCAAAAAGAACTTCGTAGCATTAACACCACTAGAGTGGTGCCATCTCTGAAATCCAATTGCGGAATCAAAATCCCCAATGATTGAAAAAGAAATTACTTGAAACTTAAACAAGAATAGGAGGAGCTCGGCAGCGATGGTGTTGTGCAGGGTCGGATTCTAATGGTGGCAGTGGTGGGGGTGTTGGATAAATCACGATCGACAATGGAAATACCAGCAGTATCGGTGAGTGCGTGCTGGAAAATCGATAATGGTGGCAGTGGCAACGATGAGGATGGGGTGTGTGCAAGAAAATCAAATAGAAAGGAAGGGGAAAGAAATAGGAGCAGTCGTAGATGGATCAAAGATGGCCAGAGATGGGAAAGAATGAAATACAAAATGAATGGAAAATACGACTAAGGGTTGAACTTAGTCTTTAATTTAGCTACGGCATATGTGCTGTCACTAATCCCTCGAATCTTGAGAGGGTTTAGCTACGGATTCTGATAATTTTCCT
Source organism: Voacanga thouarsii (assembly GCA_026120185.1). Taxonomy (NCBI): domain Eukaryota; kingdom Viridiplantae; phylum Streptophyta; class Magnoliopsida; order Gentianales; family Apocynaceae; genus Voacanga; species Voacanga thouarsii. The sequence goes on from JANUWF010001120.1 coordinate 1,431,698, forward strand.
GGGGCCTGTATGCCGTCGGTAATCCCTCATAGATAGCAAGGGATTATCAACAACATAATATAGATTTTTTTTTTTAAAGCATCTCTATATTTTTAGAATTTTATTTTAGCTGAATATATAAGGTTCGATCTTAATTTTACTCAAGTTCATGTAGGTTGTATGAATTTTTTGTAAAACTAACCTCAAGATTAAATAATTAATTATTTATGGAATAAGTTAACTGATAATAATTTTATTTTCCAATTTTAATAAGTTCAACTAAAGATACGTTATAAAAAACTAAACGTTCAGTAAAATCATAATTTAATTGTTAATATTTACTTTTTAAAATTAATAGCGTTAAATTTTTACAAAAGTTCAACTATTCTTTTCTTTTTAAAAAAGTTGTATAATTGAAAATGAATATATTAGAATCATTATACTTTGCTACAAATTTTTAAAAAATTTCAAGTATTAAAACTACAAGACATTTATAATATACAATCAATATATAAACTCTAATATATAACATACACAACTAATATCTATATATGCATATACAATTATAACCATTCATATATCAATATAGTATATAACTGCATTAAATATGTGTGTGTGTGTGTGTGTGTGTGTGTGTAATTAATTATCTAACATTTCAAACATATTGGTATATCATTATTGTATAACGACATACCCATTTTAATATATATATATATATATATATATATAATTATATAAACACTAATACGTAATTGCCCTCTAAATATTTTTCCCAAAAATTAAAAATGTCGTAGCTAAACCCTAGCAAATAGTAAGGGTTAAGCTATGAAAATGCTTAATGGATGAATATTGTTTAGTTATGTATGATCAATGCTTATACTGGATTAATTTGTGACCAGTTCAAGTTTATTATTGAATTTCAAGACTCTCTTTCCTGGATAAAATTAGGTCTACAATTGGAAGTTTCAATTCCCACCTTCGTGATTAACTTTAACTAAAACTTCTAATTTTTGTGTTGTAGAAACAAGAGGGAGACTGCCTTGATCTTACGCCCAGTGGACTTTTGTGCGCGCGCCTGCCTTAAATAATATTCAATAAATACTTTTTACTGTTTAGAACAGGTCCTAAGATTTCAATTTTAAATACTCAAAATATCCTATTGATAGTCGTGACAAAGCTCGGAGAGCCTATATTAAGGGCAATTCATATCAATTCCTGCAATCTACATATCCCAAATCAGGAGGAAAACATTCATGTAGCTTTCAAGCATCATGGTTCAAATCATTTCCTTCATGGTTACAACATTCTCCTACAAAATATGCTACATTTTGTCTTCCTTGTTATCTATCCCATGAAAAAGATAGACCCTTTTGGATTAGATGCGCTCACTGTTATTGTTTTTCGATAATGCCAACGGGACAATGATGGTGAAAATTGTGCATTTGGTGGAGATTTGGGATGAAGAAGAGGAAAAATTTGTCTACGAGTTCTCCCTTTTCATTTTCTTCACCTTTTCTTGTCAATATATATGCATTTCACTAATTGTATTATGAAGGGTTGAACCCTAAATTGATTACTTCCTCTGATTTGTTATATTTCAACTTCTAATGAATGATTACTTGATATTATTATATATGTTGTATACATATTTGTTGTTTGGCTAATCCTCTTCTAATTAATTCAAGAAATTGTGTTAGGAGTTAGGTTCCAAATGAATGGATTCAATGTGTGTTATAGTTTGTCTAAATTGAGAGATTGGTTGGGGATTATAACTTGATAATTATTGGGTTCTTGATATCACTTTGAGATAGGGATATTTGGTTTGTCCGGAATTTTCGGGTCTTGTACATAATGCCTCTTAAGGAAAAGTAATCCATAACTTGAGAGAGTGTGGGTTTCGCATTTGTGACCTCTATGGTATTAGAATTAGGATTTGATTGCCTTGGGTTTGTGTTTGGTACTTGACTAATTCTGGAGAATCCTGACATTTTACTTGTCTTTTACTTTCTTTCCTATCTTTGATATTCTCATGGCCAATCTTGTGTGGTTTGTGCTGATTCTCAAGGTTTACCCAATGTAGTTTGTGTTTTCCATTAAATTATTTGGCGAAATAATGGAATAAGAGTTAGTAGTGGTACCATTATCCCTTCCCCGTGGATTTTCAATACTTGCCATTAAACTCTATATTACTCAATAAGTATACTTGCCCAACTGTGTGTTTTGAGTGTTTTGGCTATTTTAATTAAAATTTGACTGTGCATTTGTTTGTAATATTTCCCCCACTCAAAATTGCACAACACTGATCAATGTTTTCTTCTGCTCCAGTTGGTGGACATCATATGCCATCACTATTTGCACTTAAAACATACATTCTTGTTGGCAGCAATGATGTTCATTCTAGAATCAGTCAATGATCCATTTCTAAGTAGAGGGCGTTGATCTAGAACAGCCATGATTCAGTACAAGATATCAGATGGGCAATCGAAACTAGAGGTTGACAGATATGGCCATTCCAGATTCTCAGCTTCTCGTTGTAATGCAAATAGTTAGGACAACACAACAGGTCATCATCATGGTTAGACTACAGTAGTGTACCTTTTGACGATGCAGAATTGGATCTTCTTAATAATGTTTCGAAAATTCCACAAATAGCTAAGCTACCGTATCAGGTTACGGATGACATTCAAATTGGAATTTCTACACACGGCACATTTTTCTTCAAAGATTGTTTTTATGATACTTTATCAGCTATGCCACCATGAGTAGAATTCGAGCTTGAATAACAGCAACAACTGTTCATTTCAAAATGGGGGAAAAGAGAAAAATGCCAGTCACCATAAAAAAAAAAATCGATTGCAGAGTTATATGTGGACCTATTTCAATTAGAGCCAGTTGACTATGATGATGATTACACTCCTATTCAATCTAGAAAGAAAGAAGAATGGAGATTTTCAACTTCCAAGGCATTCTATGACAAGTAATTAGGGGTTTTAGATTATAATTATCTTCATTGTTATCTTGCCATTTCTGTAATTTTTTATATTATCTTAATAAATTTCCTATCGTAGAGTTTGCATATATATATATATATATATATATATATTGCCATTACTTGTGGAATTATGCCGTAACAGTTACCTATTTTTTTAAAAATAAAATACATACACATGATGTGAGAAGGCCAAGAAGGCATGTGTAAATGCACTGGAGATGAAACAGTTTTTACAAACCCTTAAAATGATAGTCTAGTAACAATTTTCAACCCCAAAAAATAAATAATGAAAATAGTTGTTCCAAGTCTGACGATAACTGATTAATTTATGACTTTGATTGGATTTAGTGATAACTTTCATTGGATTTAGCTATTGCAAGTCTGACAATAACTGATTAATTTATTCCTTTGATTGGATTTAGTGATAACTAATATATCAGTCCAAAGTTGTCATTCTCATCATCATCATCTCTCTCTGTTTTTCTCCATGTATAAAACATTTTCTGGACAGCTTGGAAGCTGTCTTCAATGGCACAGAGGTTTCTTTTCTCCCCCCCCCCCCCCCTTTTTGTTGCTTCAAAGTGTGTCTGTTTTAATCCCAATTATTTGGATAATTGCGAAAAATATATAAGAATTAAGTAAGGGAATATTATTTAATAAGATTTATATTAATCACTTTAAATTTATCGAAACATCCATTAATTAAACATTTGTCTTTGATTTTTTTTCATCCAAGAATAGTAAGAGCAACGTTGACATATTACCTTCAATTTTTTTTTTTTATGGAAATGTAATTATATTAATATTTATAAAAAAGAATATACATGGATTAGTAGTTTATAGTCAAGGAGACTACAAGCTAGTGGTTCTCAATACAGTCCGAAAAGGTAGGCACAACACTAGGGTACAAAGTAAAGATAACAGTGTACACATGTGTTTTAATCTTCTTTATAATCTCTAACGGTTGGCATACCGCATTCTCAAAAGTGGCCTTATTTCGAGCAAAAGCTGTAAAAAGTGGCTGCCAAAGCAGTAGACTTAGCCTTAGTAAACCACGAAGTCCCACGGTTGGTCCGCCAAAACCACCTAAGACAGGCTATGGCCGAATCTAGATTATTTGGTAAACCAAGCCACCTTTTAACTTCCGTCCAAATAGTAGATGAAATTGAGCATTTGAAAAATAGATGATTAGATGTTTCCAGATGTACCTTACACACAGGACAGGACAAGTCATCAAGCCTGAAGACAAGTGTATCCTTGGTCTTAAGGCTACCCTTAGCATACAACCAAAGAATGAAAGAGTGTTTGGGCGTTAGTCCCTATTTCCACATGGTATTGGTCCAATACACCTTCTGTGCAGTTGATCTTAGATAGTCATAAGCACGGCCTGTGAAAGAATCAGTGCACATGGCCCAAGAATGAAGCAAATCAGCTGCACAGTTAATATCTCGTTCATGCTCCAGTATCATATCTCTAATTGATAGCAGTCTACAAAATAAGGGTGAGTGGTCCCTATGAAGGTCAATCTCCCAAACAAATCTATCTTTCAAATAATAGTGTGTCACCCATTTGACCCACAAAGAATGTTTCTCCGATTGGATGTCCCAAATGATTCTAGACAGTAGCGCTGCATTCCAAGTGTGCAAGTCCCGCAAACCAAGACCACCCTCATTTTTCAGGAGACAAATATTCTTCCAGGCAATCAAGGAATTCCTTGAGTCCCACAAAAAATCCTTAGCCATCCTATCCAATTGACAAATGATAGCCATTGGCGTAGGGAGGATAGATAACTAGAAACACTCAACACCTTGGAGAATAGATTGGATCAGTTGGAGGCGCCTAGCATAAGAGAGAGAATGAGCGCACTATCGGCTAATGTATGAACCAATGCGGTCAAGCAATGGTTTGTAGAAAGTAAGCTGAACTTTACCATTCATGATTGGTAGAACTAGGTAGAGGAATGGGAATTCCCAATAGGTATGCCGGTAGTTTGTAGAATATTCTCCTGATCATTCAAATGGATCCCAGCAAGATAAATGTTGGACTTATCCTTATTGATTTCAAGACCCGAGCACCTTTTAAAGTCTTCTAGGCAGTCAAGGAGAATGCAGATAAAGGAACAATCACCCTTAGCAAACAACATAAGGTCATCTGCAAAAGCAAGGTGAGTAATCCTAAGCCCCTTACACTTGGGGTGATACTTGAAAATGCCGCCAAGTGTGCGAACTTTGATAATCCGTGAGAAATATTCTAAGCAAATGACAAACAGCAGAGGGGATATCGGGTCCCCTTAGTGTATAACTTTTGCTCCAGTAAAGAATCCATGGATAGTCCCATTGATAGCTACAGAATACGATGTAGTGGGGACACATTGCTCGATCCAATTCACAAAAAGAGGAAGGAACCCAAGCTCTGTAAGAAGATCTATTAAGAAATCCTAATTAATTGAGTCATAAGCCTTCCTAAGGTCCACTTTAATTGTACATCGAGGAGAAACTCTTGTTCTACTTTACATTCGCATAAGTTCCTGAACCATCAAGATATTATCAGTCATGAGTTTGTCTTGAATGAATGCCGACTGAGATGTGTCCACAAGGATAGGTACAACCAGCTTAAGTTAGTCGGCCAGAATCTTGGATATAATCTTGTACACCACGTTACAACAGGAAATGGGACGGCAGTCACACACTCTCTCAGCATGATCAATTTTCGGAACCAAGGTAATAATAGAATGGTTAATCTACTTAAGAATTTTTGCAGATATGAAGAATTCTAAAACAGCATCAAAAAGACTTTCTCCCACCGTATCCCAAGCTTTCTTGAAAAATAAGGCTGAGTATCCATCAGGGCCGGGGGCTTTGCAATCACCAATGTCCCATAGGGCTGATTTGATATCTTGGATAGTGACATCCCTAACCAAGCCCACCTTCAGGTCATGAGATACCAAAGGGCCAGCCCTAACATAGTCCATATTGATTCCCTGGCAGTCCACCTTAGTCCCAAGAAGAACATGGTAATAGTTCACAAATTCATCAGCAAGATCCATAGGGCTAATGGTCATGCTACCATCTTCCTTGCGAATCGAAGCAGTGAATCCCCTCTTTTTATTCCTTTTGACAATGTTGAAGAAGTAATGAGTGTTCTTATCAGCGTGTGCTACATACCTTCCTTTAGCAAGTTGCTGGTAGAACTTTATTTCTGCCTCCGGAATACGCCATGCCGATCTTTTACATTCCTTAAAGCGTGCAATAAGATTCTGATCCTCAGGGTTGGCCAATAAAAGCTGTTGGGCATTGAGTATAGCCTAATTCGCATGTTCAACACGATCCAACAGGTGAGAGAACTCCAGGTTGTTAAGCTTCCTCAGGTCTCACTTTAGCATTTTCAATCGACGACAGAGGGTGAACTGGTGGAACCCCCTATGTTGCTGATCCCAGACCCCTTTCACAATGTTTTGGAATGAATTATGGTCAGCCCAAAAATTAAGGAACCTGAATGGTCGTACTGATCCCACATTATTATCAACCATTAACTAAATAGCAGGGCTATGATCAGAAATGTAGCTAATAGGTAAAAACTCCACTGAAGCCTGGGTAGAGCATTGAAACCAAGCATCATTTCCCATAAATCTATCAAGTTTGGACCATATCCTAGAGTTTTTCCAAGTGAACCGAGGGCCAACATAAGGTAGGTACTCCAGGCCAGTATCAGCACATAATGGTGCAAAGTCCCTAATATCATATGTTGAAGGCAATGACCCTCCAAGTTTATCATCCACATGTAAATAAGAATTAAAATCTCCCATAAGGATCCATGCCTCCGATAGCCTTGAAGATAAGAAATGAATATGTTCCCATAAATTTCTACGAGAATAGCCGATCAGTTAGAGAATTTTGTTTGTAGAATATTTTCTAGCCCAACAATATTCAGTTTTGTTTCCAGAAGACCAATAACGTCAATACGATGTTTAGAAGAAAACTTCTGAACCCCGTGTTGCTTGAGGGTCTTGTTAAACCCTCGAATATTCTAGGATGCTACTCTCATTGAGGACTAATTAGTCCCGTTGGTGTTGGGGATATGCCCTAGAGTCAATTTGTACTTATACAATTGTCATTATATTTTATATAATAATATGAGGCTTTCCTTTCCATGAATAGTGAGTTTTGTTTTGTTGGTCATCAAGTACGTGACTTGATAGTAAAACCCTACAATGAATACAATGACTATTCTAAAACTGTCCTTGATCGATTATTATTATTGGAATAATAATAAATTAAGATTAGTATGTTTGTGACTTGATGGCTATGTTTTACTGGCCATGGATATTTGTGATATCGAGTCAAGACATAAATAAATGTTAGAGAACATTGTATTGGACATGACCCACTGTGAGAGTACTTCATGGAATATGTCATAAGTACTTTCTAGCCATAATAATATTGAAAGTCCTTCGACCTAAATTCATCATAGTTTCTTACTTGATAAATTCTATATTTTGACATTGTCTAAAGTTGTCTTTAACCGGATAATAAATTAGACTACTCGTTGGATATAGAATAAATCGAGGAGAGGAATATGATTGATTGTGAAGGAATTTGTCCCTCTCGCTTATGGGAGAGATATCCATGGGCCCCTTGATAAGTTAGACTGTTAAAAATGCATGGTCGTGCTCAAATATATCAATGTAAGATATTGATATCATTTGTTTGAACAGTCTACTATGAAATCAAGAAATAATTGATTAAGCTTAATAAGGATGACATGCTCCGTGCCTTATGCTTAATCTGGATATCGTGTGACAAAAGGACTAAATGTAAAATTATGGTTTGGTTCAAAGAGATCACCGATCTTCATTTAACCTGGATAGTTATAATGTTTTGCTAGAAACAGCTTATAACTTGTGGGCCATTTAAATATGATTTAGGCACACTCGCCAGATGTTAAATGAACCTATAGGGTCACACAATAAGCGAACTTGTTAGGTTATTTTTCCGGTGACCAGGTTCGATGAATCGGATGATATCCGGATTATAAGAATCGACTCGATAAAATAATTAGTTAAATTACCGAGATAATGGCAGAATCTTATTATATCAGTTTTAATTTAATTTGAATTTAAATTAGAATATGATAAGATATGATTAGGGTTGGACTCTAAGAGGTTCGAGGGTTTTTAAGAAAACCCTAGCTGACTTTTCAATAGTCCAATTTTTCGGTTGAGAACATTCGTGCCATTCTCCACCAGAAAGGAAAAAAACCTCTCAAACCCTAGGCACTAGCACTCCCCGGGTATCGAGTGAGTTCGCGGTGTGTATCTGATAGAGGACATTCGCATACTGCAGCGTCTGGTGATTGTTCGGGTTGAACGTACAACAGCGCAACCAGAATCGAAGGATTTCGATTACAGCAACCAGAGGTAATTCTTAAAACTTAGATCTTCTTAATCGTTTACTTGGGTCCTCGAGAGGGATTCGTAGATGTTTTCCGCGTTTAGGAGTCCACGAATCCCAACAGTTGGGCACCAATCAAGTCAACACTACGTTGTGCATATTTCTTCCATACCGAACAAATGAATTTTGTTGCTTGAATAGTTACCTTACCGGCATTCCCCATGTCTTTTGTAGGATTGTTAACACATCCTTCAGTCCTAGTAGGGAGCCAGAAATATTATTTTCGAAATGTACATTCAAGTGGGATTTTGAATGCCTATGTTTGTACATTCAAGTGGGATTTTGAATGCCTATGTTTGTGTCCCCCACGTTGTACTCTGGACCGACCTCTTCTATTCCTGGATTGGTAGCTTGGTCTGGCAAATGAGGATGGAGCATCAAGTTCAGCAGCCCCTCTTAGTCCTTGAATGTCATTGGTAGCATCCTTGTCCATGCCCTGCTCATTGCACACAGGCACAGACAGTGTGCTGTGCACGATGTGGTTGTTGTCCTTCTCCAACGTAGTGGCAGGTTGTTTCCCCTTATCATTGTGTAAATTCCTATTCAAACCAGGTGAGGGTCAATGCAGGTTGTTGTTCTGTCCAGCAAGTGCAGACAACGGCCTTATCCGTGTGTTTTTCTTTACCTTTTGGCCAATGATAATTCCATCCGTCTTAGGGGCCATCATCTGTTCCTTTCTTTTCATTATTTCCCCCATGCATCCTTCCGTGACATGACCAAATTTACAGTAGAAAGTACAGTATGATGGCTCAAATTCTAAGCAGACCGGCTGCTGCCTAATCTTATCGGATGGCAATCAATAGGCACCACCTTCACTAGAGGCTTTGACACATCCACTTCAACCAGTACTCTAGCATATGAAACATGATCAAATGTAGCAGTAAGCATATCAGTCATCACCGGAATGCTTACAGCAGAGGTAATTTTACTTAGAGCACTCATATTCCAGTATCCCAAAGGCAAGGCTGGGAACGTGACCCATATCGGCATTATTCTTACATATTCAAGGGAGAAATCGAATTCCAGTGGCATCACTTTGAGTATAAGGGAATGACCGAAGATAGCATAAGGGCCCCCACGAAGCACATGTTACCTATCAACATCTGTTCTGAAATGAAAAATCAGCCACCCAGAAGCATGATTATGCACTTTAGATTGAACACCCCAATTCTTGGTGAGGTCCATGACTGCTTTCATTCCAGGAAACCGCCCTGCAAACATCCCGACCAGGCAGAAACCGAGCTTGTCCTCAGCATCTAGTAAGTCTAATGTATCAATGTCAATGAGATTTCTCGGGCATGCAATATGGCTAAGCTTTAAACCATTCTGCTGGACTTGGTTACCTTTCATGACATTAGCCCAGGACCTGAGAAATATGATTAGATTCCAATGGCTTGGAAGGGGACAACGGATTAGGATTGTTTGAGTTGTCCCCTACCGAGGGTCCAGGGGGGACAGAGGGAACAAGTGCTTCGGAGTTTATGTTCACCATTTGGACAGGCTGTAAGTAAGCTTGTTTGGACGTTTCTGGTGGGTGGACAAGGTTCATACTGACTAGAGGGACAGATGATAGTGGGGCGGTAGGAATGGATGGATTTGATTAAGAAAGCTGGGGCAAGAATGGGGGGGTCAGATTGGGCAACTCAATGGAGATGGACATGTCTGCTAAGCCTGCTCGAGGAATAGCTGAACAACCCCCAGATTTAGATCTTTTTTTCGGCGTCTGGTTTAGACCATTAGGTCTGGGCCCCCAACACCAAGAGAGAAATGAATATAGCTAAATGGATAAAAGGAAGAAGACAAGCTACTAGAATAAGATAATGGTATCCAAGGTTAAGTAGACTAACTACCTGACTTACATGGAAAGAAGCTACATGGGAGAAAGTTTATAGGCCAAGAAGGAGGTGGGTTGGTAGAATTTGAAATTAAGAACAAACCCTAGGCAAATTACAGCTCCTGAGAAGACAGAAACGAGGGACTAACAAATTGGTATTCACACAAAGGCAGTGGTTTATGAAGATCAAAGAGGCATTTTTGATGGCCTAAGAGAAGACCTGGACGAAATTGATCATCCCCCTACAATAAGCCAACAAGCATCTAGCCAACTGATATACATATAACAGCACTACAGGAGGATATTATTGGAAGGGGTACCAGGCACTTCTAGGAGAGAGAGGGAGTAAAACTTGGAAAAAGAAGTAGGATAGAAGAATAGAAGAGACACCAGCCTAACTACAATCAAGCAGGACCCATAGAGCAAATGGTATTAGTATAACCAATAGACAAATGAACTAAGACACAGCAGACTGTCCAGCGTTCATAATCGGGTAGGCTAGGGAAATAGCATTACAGAATACAATAACATACAGTGTAGCTACACAGTGAACAAAATCATAAAGAGGAAATGGAGGGTGACTAACCAGCATGGGTTATGTTAGCATTCACTGCAACATGAAGATCAGCCATGGAGATCGAGAACGAGGGGTGAACTCAAGGGAGTTTGAGAGCTTCTCTCTCATCACTTCTCTCTCATTGAAAACAAGAAAATGTTAACATTGTCTTCTACAGTATTACCTTCATTGTTAGTCTTTAAAATCATGGACAATTTAAGTTTATGTTATTTAACACGATTCACAACGAATGAGATTAACACTTCCAAATATAAATAATAAATATTGCTAATCAATGAAAATCAAATTGAAAAATTATTGACTTTTTGAACTTTCCATATTTTTATAGTCTTTTTTTTTTCTTAATGCTTAATCTAAAAATTGATTTGTTGTAATATGCATATCAAAGTCAACAAGGTCCTGAATTAGTAGTTAACATTCAGTATATGGAATAAAAGAATGATACAATAATCATAGATACCACTGTACTGCCATTTTTTGTCAAAAGTAAGGGACACAAATTAAATTTGAGGACTAAAAATTAATGTTGGCCGTGGAGAAGCGAATACCGAAGGGCAAAAATAATCAGCCACATAATACTAAAATATTATCAAGTTTAATATTGAATTTCAAGAAAAATAAAATTTAGAACATCTATTTCTGCAAAAAAGCATCATTGGAATTATACTAAACACGAGTTAAGAAAAATGACCCTAATAAAAAAGTGTTTAAAGGATGAAAAGATCAAGAAGCTAATGAGTTCTTAAGTAAAATATGATTGATTGGGAATATTTATTGTTCACTACAATATTTTTAAAAGAAAACCCTTGATTTTAATGAGGTTGCATGATTGGCCTTTTTGTCGTAATAGAATCATTAAATGCTAACAAATCCTCTCTCTCTCTCTCTCTATGTATATATACATATATATAATTCTATTTTTCATTGATTACGTTATGCGATGTGTTATATGCTTGGGAAGTTTAAAATTATGTGTTGAAATGGAATTATAAGGTTTATGGTCCAACTATGCAAGCATTTGTGAAAATTATCATATTACCCAAACTATTTTGGAAACTCTTTAGATTCAACACAAAAAAATTATTTTCCATAGTTGGGAATTCTAGGAATTTGGTTATAAAGGCTCTAATGTGGGTATCTCAACTTAAATACTACTTTTAAGTGGAATTTAAATTTTTAGAAACCAATGGAAGGGTAACTTGTCATTAGTTGAATTAATTCACTATTAGTGTATTCATTTAAATGTACGGGTAAATAAGCAATTTACCCAAAGTTACACCAACCTTCCTAAACTAAGAAGGCTGAAACTCAGCCATTTTTGTGCTGTAGGCTGACACAAAGGTGGCTGCCCTCTTCTTTATCATTTTCTCTTCATTTTCTTCACTTGAGAGTTCACTTATCTTGGCAAAAACATCCACCAAAGACTCTATGCATAGATTCCCTGCCTAACAAGGTTTTCTGTAAAAGGTAAGACACCGAATTTTTCTCTCTATTTAAGCTGCGATTTTGCTGAAATTTTGTACAGCCTAGTGATTAAAGCCCATAAAATGCTTAATGGATGAATATTGTTCAGTTAGGTATGATCAATGTTTCTACTGGATTAATTTGTGACAAGTTGTGGTATATTATTTTATTGCAAGGCTCTCTATTTTGGATAAAATTAGGGCTAGAATTAGGAATATCAATAACCAATAGACAAATGAACTAAGACACAGCAGACTGTCCAGCGTTCATAATCGGGTAGGCTAGGGAAATAGCATTACAGAATACAATAACATACAGTGTAGCTACACAGTGAACAAAATCATAAAGAGGAAATGGAGGGTGACTAACCAGCATGGGTTATGTTAGCATTCACTGCAACATGAAGATCAGCCATGGAGATCGAGAACGAGGGGTGAACTCAAGGGAGTTTGAGAGCTTCTCTCTCATCACTTCTCTCTCATTGAAAACAAGAAAATGTTAACATTGTCTTCTACAGTATTACCTTCATTGTTAGTCTTTAAAATCATGGACAATTTAAGTTTATGTTATTTAACACGATTCACAACGAATGAGATTAACACTTCCAAATATAAATAATAAATATTGCTAATCAATGAAAATCAAATTGAAAAATTATTGACTTTTTGAACTTTCCATATTTTTATAGTCTTTTTTTTTTTTCTTAATGCTTAATCTAAAAATTGATTTGTTGTAATATGCATATCAAAGTCAACAAGGTCCTGAATTAGTAGTTAACATTCAGTATATGGAATAAAAGAATGATACAATAATCATAGATACCACTGTACTGCCATTTTTTGTCAAAAGTAAGGGACACAAATTAAATTTGAGGACTAAAAATTAATGTTGGCCGTGGAGAAGCGAATACCGAAGGGCAAAAATAATCAGCCACATAATACTAAAATATTATCAAGTTTAATATTGAATTTCAAGAAAAATAAAATTTAGAACATCTATTTCTGCAAAAAAGCATCATTGGAATTATACTAAACACGAGTTAAGAAAAATGACCCTAATAAAAAAGTGTTTAAAGGATGAAAAGATCAAGAAGCTAATGAGTTCTTAAGTAAAATATGATTGATTGGGAATATTTATTGTTCACTACAATATTTTTAAAAGAAAACCCTTGATTTTAATGAGGTTGCATGATTGGCCTTTTTGTCGTAATAGAATCATTAAATGCTAACAAATCCTCTCTCTCTCTCTCTCTATGTATATATACATATATATAATTCTATTTTTCATTGATTACGTTATGCGATGTGTTATATGCTTGGGAAGTTTAAAATTATGTGTTGAAATGGAATTATAAGGTTTATGGTCCAACTATGCAAGCATTTGTGAAAATTATCATATTACCCAAACTATTTTGGAAACTCTTTAGATTCAACACAAAAAAATTATTTTCCATAGTTGGGAATTCTAGGAATTTGGTTATAAAGGCTCTAATGTGGGTATCTCAACTTAAATACTACTTTTAAGTGGAATTTAAATTTTTAGAAACCAATGGAAGGGTAACTTGTCATTAGTTGAATTAATTCACTATTAGTGTATTCATTTAAATGTACGGGTAAATAAGCAATTTACCCAAAGTTACACCAACCTTCCTAAACTAAGAAGGCTGAAACTCAGCCATTTTTGTGCTGTAGGCTGACACAAAGGTGGCTGCCCTCTTCTTTATCATTTTCTCTTCATTTTCTTCACTTGAGAGTTCACTTATCTTGGCAAAAACATCCACCAAAGACTCTATGCATAGATTCCCTGCCTAACAAGGTTTTCTGTAAAAGGTAAGACACCGAATTTTTCTCTCTATTTAAGCTGCGATTTTGCTGAAATTTTGTACAGCCTAGTGATTAAAGCCCATAAAATGCTTAATGGATGAATATTGTTCAGTTAGGTATGATCAATGTTTCTACTGGATTAATTTGTGACAAGTTGTGGTATATTATTTTATTGCAAGGCTCTCTATTTTGGATAAAATTAGGGCTAGAATTAGGAATATCAATTCCCACCTATCTGATTAACTTTAAACGAAACTTTTAATTTTTGTGTTGTAGAAACAAGAGAGAGACTGTCTTGATCTTACTTGTCCTTAATTCTCCACCACATTTATCCCTCAAATTCTGTTGCATATTTCATCAGTGATATTTTGTATGTTCTTGATTACTTGTCAAATTTGCATTGGCTTCATGTGCTCCGAATCACAAGTGTTCCATAACTCTAACATTCAATTAAAAACCCTTCACCAGTACATGAAGGTTGTAATTAATAATATTCAATAAATATTTTGATTGTTTAGACGGATAGAATCGAAGAAACTACTGGCAAAAAGTGAGTAAAAATGGTATATCAGCAAATGGTAAAAAGGCAACAGAGCTTTTCATAATTCTTTAGTAAAGTTTTATGCACTCCTAAGTAAAGTGATAAATCTGAGTTTGGTTGTGCTTGAGACTTGAGTTGGTGGTTGTATTGGTAGAAAATCCGAAATGGGTGCATCATTTTGGAAGCTTTGATATGTGACTTGAGTGGGGAAACGGAGTTTAGTAGCTCCTTAAAACTTTCAAATACTGAAAATGATTGGCGGCTACTGGTGGCACGAATGCTTCCAACTACTGCTAGCAGCGTAATGTCTGCCATGGCAAGCAATCAAGACTTTCTAGTTTTGGGTGGAAGAAGACGGATATGGAAGTGGATATGGGAAAAAGAACCATAGAGAGAGAGAGAGAGAGAGAGAGAGAGAGAGAGATGACTAAGACAATACTTTGAATGATGAATTCCTGGGCAGGCTGTACTTTGTTGTAAAATATCACCTCTCTTTTTTCAGAGGTGTAGTGCAACTTATGATGTGGGAGAATGCCCTGAATATACTCACATGAAAACCCAACAAAATCCACCATACAAATCAAGTGTAGTTCGGCACACCATCCACCACCATGTAATTCTATTAAAACAACTATTAATCCAAACCATAATTTATGTAATAAATGGAAGCAAAAAATAAATGTAAGAAATAATAAATTAACCTACCATATTTCAAATACATTATTACCAAAAACCTATCATATTTCAAATACATTATAAAAAAATTTTAAATACAATGAACAGAGGAAATGAAACCTAACAAACATACATTTCCTAAATACATTATTGCTAAGGATTTAAATATTATGAGAACACCCACAAAGGTGGTAAATCATAATTTTCACGTCGATTATAGAAATTACAAAATATAATAGGGAAGAATGAGCTGTGAAGTGTAGTGAAATTAATTGGTGCCTCTATAGATTAGGAATGAGACATAGGAATGAGATGCACCTCCCCACCATTTCTTAGTCACATTTATTTGAAATGACGGTATAATCGTAGGCTTATTGTAATCTGGTGTCTCAAGGATGTTGACGTACTCTTCCAATTATTTTAGCTATTTATCGGCCTTCCCTGGGCCCGCAATGCTAGCTGTTCAATGTAGGCATCCCACTCAAGAACTTCTTGAGTCACTTGTAGTGGGCTCATGGATATATCAAGTTAAACCTCTGTTGTGTTCTCTCAAATAGTCACATGACCAAACCTTAAATTTTATTTCTCTAGACCATGCCTTAAACAATTACTCCGCTACACAAAATAACTCTCCACACATATAATAAATAACCCACAAAAGACTAAAGTACAATACCTACTCGAACTATGAATTTGACTGCTATCAACATTAGGAAATCTAAATAGAAATAGGAAAGTTCAAAAACAAGACTCAACAAAATAAAAACTAGTAAACCCTAAAACTACCAAACTCTTGTAATTAATAAGAAACTTTTATAAATATTAAGTTTGGGTTAATATTGCCAACAAAAGCTGAATCCATTACAAAGGAATTCCAATTGAAAAATATTAATTTATATAAAATACTAAACAATAGATCAGAACCTGAAATCTAAGCATCCGTAGTTCTTAAACCAAGCCATCTACGGATTCCTTAAACTCATCAACTAGCTCTTGACTAAGAAAAGAAAAATGGTAAATGAGTAAGTCACACGAACACAAAAGTATTTAATATAGTTCCTGAGAAGGGGTCTTAACTACATAAATTA
The DNA here is from genome assembly GCA_026120185.1 of Voacanga thouarsii. Classification (NCBI taxonomy): domain Eukaryota; kingdom Viridiplantae; phylum Streptophyta; class Magnoliopsida; order Gentianales; family Apocynaceae; genus Voacanga; species Voacanga thouarsii. The sequence continues at coordinate 1,448,121 of JANUWF010001120.1, forward strand.
TGTATCATTTGCTGCTTTTGTTGTTTGCATGTCCCTCATTGATTTGGGTGCAAAGCTTCTTGCCTTGCTAAATCTTTTAAGGTTATTGATTTATTATAACGGTACACCAATGAAAAAGAACTTGAGCTTCTCCGGATTTGATATTTTCTTTAAAAGAAATTCCTGAAATGGAAACTAAATGTCTATTAATGTTCACATTCAATTTCAATCAATCATGCAAGTATCATTTGCTTACAAGAATCATTACATGTATTGCACTCGAAAGATGTCCTTACATTTGCATTTAGAAGCATCATGACCGTTTGGATGTAGGACAAACCCGCTTGATTCATTTTCCTTAGCTATAGCATTGTCAAACTCTCAAATATTTCTCTTCCCCAGTCTCTCCAACCTCAGAAATATGAAGAGAGGCAGAAAAGGAAATGGCAGGAAACCCTCCAGGCAAAAGAAGTCAGCCAAAGAAGAGAGCCCGGTGACAAAGTACTTGGGTACTACAATTTCAGATTTAAGCAACAGTATTTTGGAAGAGGTTTTTCTAAGGCTTCCATCAACCACCGTCATGTCGTGCAAAGTTGTTTGCAAGAAATGGAATAACATCTTATCTCAGTCTCATTTTTGTATTCAATACCTTGCAAATACACCATACACCAGTCTGCTGCACTTTAACTTGATCAGAAGTTCTGAAGAACAAGCGGATGCTGTCCACTTGATTTCATTGGAAAAAGACTACATGTCTAGTCCAGCGCTCATTTGCAGCAAAAGGCTTCGCCTCCCAAGGAAAGACCGCTTTGAAATAGTGCGATCATGCAATGGGCTGCTTTAGTTGCTGCAATACGATACTCCCTATATATCTACTCACATTACCAATCCACTGACAGGGGAATACATTTGTCTTCCTCGTATTACTTCTAGTAGGAAACCACTTAGCATAGCTTACGGCTTTGGCTTTTCTACACACTATAAGGCCCTGAGTGTTGAGACTTATCAACTTCCAATTGGTGATCTGGGGATAGATTGTCGAATTTTTACTGTTGGAGTTGATAGCGAGTGGAGAGAGTTGGTGGTCGGGGCCTCGGCAGCTTATTGTGTTGAAAGGTCAGCCACTATCTTAAATGGTGCATTTCATTGGCTTGTTGACAATGAATCTGCTTCAGCTTACCCTCCAAATAATCCAGTATTGTTGAACAGCATATGTGCATTTGATATTGCGGCAGAACGACTTCGGTCAATCCCACCTCCACCTGGAGATATCATGTCCAATGGCACAGAATCTTTCTCATTAGGTGAACTAAGAGGGCATCTGTGTTTATTTGATGGATCCAGATCTGGTGTTGTATTTGATATTTGGATGATGAATGAATATGGAAATGAAGAGTCCTGGACCAAAAACTTTGTTCTGCGAAGCTGGATGCCATCTGAGCACTATTACCTTTCCGTGCGTCTACCAACCGCTTCGTGGAGAGATGGAGAGCTTTTGGCAACACTGCCCGCGCAGTCCTCACCTGATTTCTTTCCATCTAAGAGAGCAGAAGGCTGAAGTACTTGATATCCGGGACTTAAGGGGGTTTCTCCAATGCTTGCAATGTTAATCGCATATGTTCCGAATTTTTTGCAACTCAAGGATGCTGTGAAGGGAAAATGTCCGAAGATTCGCAAATTTCAGGGTGGAAAATTCTTTTAGTCATTGAATCTCTTGACCCAGTTATATCATGCCTTAAATGCAGCTTAATTTTGCATTGAGCTCGTGTTTCTTTTAAAGCTTCATTAATGAATAAGAATTTTCTTGCCATTTTTTTGTCTTTTAGAAAGTGAATATTTGCATCAAGGGCAACAGAATGTGACACTTTTCCTCTTTATATGAAGCACAAGGACAGAGAATGTGGGCCTTTTCTAGCTTTTTGTTTCCTGTGAAAAGATTTTTAGTATTAAAAAAATGAAGAACACGCCTATAGGTGGTTGAATACATTATTTTGCGAGACATATTTATACTATTGCATGTAAGAGATAATAACAAAATTGAAAAGATCATCAGTATATAATTTGAGAATATTTCTCAAAATTTTTATATTTAAGTCATCTGACTTATCATCATCTTCATCATCACTACCCTACTCATCATCTATTACATGTTCAGATTTTTCGATCCCTACTCCGCGCAATCTCCACCCAAATCAAAACCATCATTGTAGGTTTCTCCAAGGAATGTATCAAATTTAAGTGATGATCAGTCTAAACGATTTACTGCTTGTTAGGTGGATCTGGTGTATGGTTTTCCAATGGAAGATATAGTCAAGGCTTAACAATCTAGTGCCGCAGATGGCAGCCGGTTTCCTACAATCCAAGTAGATATCTGTCTGTTGGAATGGCCTAGTAACAGTAGATCCCAATATATCTTATATAAATGAATACACTCTGTATATCAAATTAAAATTTGATCCCCCTCCCCCACCCCTCCAAAAAAAGTTGAAAATAACTCTAAATAATTGTCTAATAGATTTTTTTGATAAAATAAAGTAAATAAAAAATTTTTAAAACCAAATAAATCTAATGATTTTTGAAAAAAAAAAAATTGGTTGCAAATTCGAAATTTAAATGCACAACGTCAACAAATAAATTAGGCCATAATTGCTTTAAAAAAAAGTCGCAAACAATTCAAAAATTAAAGAAAGACCTAAACCAATCATAAGCAAAACAAAGACCCACGTAAATACAAAAAGAATACTAAAAAAAAATGAATCATATGTTACTAATTAACATGCTTTGCAATCCGACCAGTCCAAAAAATGAAAAGAAAAAATCAAAGCTTTCTCGACAATCCTCAGTTTGCGCCTTATCCGATTATCCTCTTAGTTCTACACTTCCACTTCTCACTTTCTTTTACTTTCTAAAACTGTTTTTATTTTCACTTTATAAAGTCCAACGACATTGCAGTAAGCACAAAGGCGATAACTCGGTAAGAAAATTAAAAATTTTAATTTTATATTAAATTTCATTTTTTATATTGTAATTTCTAAAGGTTTTTTTTTTTTTTTTGGTCTCTTTCCTCTCATCTTATTAAAACCATAAAAAAAAAAAAATCTTCCTCAATAAGTGACTTTTCATGCTCCAAGAGAGAGAAAGAAAGCTTGGACCACACAATTTGTTTTCTTTTTGGTAAGTTATGTGTTTTTTTTTTTTTAACTTTTTAGTTTTGTTTAAAATTTAAATTTATATATTTAAAAATTGTAAACTTTATTGCATATATATAAGGAGTAAAAGTGATGTGCAAGTTGAGACTTAGAATGTGGACTTTTGTGCTCACATCTCCCTTAAATAATAGCCAGTAAAGTGATCTAAGATTACAATTATAAATACTAGGAATATCTTGTTGATAGTCGTGATAAAGTTTGGAGAACCTATACTAAGGCCGATTCATACCTATATTAAGGCCGATTCATATCAATTATTGCAATCTACATATCCAAAATCAGGATGAAAGCATTCGTGTAGCTTTCAAGTATCGTGGTTCAAATCATTTCCTTCTTGGTTAGAACATTCTCTTACTAAATATGCTACATTTTGTTTTCCTTGTTGTCTATTCCCTAAAAAAGATAGACCCTTCTGGATTAGATGTGCTCACTGCTAATGCTTTTTGATCACGGAAATGGGAGAATGATGGTGCAAATTGTGCATTTGGTGGAGATTCGGGATGAAGAATAGTTAAAGCTTGTCTACGTGTTCTCCTTTTTCCATTTTCTTCAACTTTTCTTGTCAATAAGTATGCATTTCTCTAATTGTATTGTGGAGGGATGAACCTTATATTGTTCTTGTAGTTTACTTCCTCTGATTTGTTGGATTTTAACTTCTAATGAATCATTACTTGATATTATTATATTTTATTCATTGTAATTGGCTAATCCTCTTCTTATTAATTCAAGAGATCGTCTTAGGAGTTGGGTTCCAAAAGAATGGATTCAATGCATGTTATCCTTTGACTAACTTGAGAGATTGGTTGGGAATTAGAACCTGATAATCACTGGGTTCTTGGTATCGCATTGAGATAGGGATATTGGGTTCGTTCGAAATTTTCGAGTTTTGTACATAATTGTTCTTGTGTATAATTTGTGGGGTAGTAATGATGTCCATTCTCGAATCAGTCAGCCATCAATTTCAGAGTAGATGGCATTGATCTGGAAGAGTCATGATTCAATTGAAGATATCGGACGTGTAATCAAAACCAGAGGTTGACAAATTTTGCCATTCCAGATTCTCTTCTTCCAGTTGTAATGTAGATAGACAACACAACAGTGTCATCATCAGCCACTTAGACTACAATAGTGTACCTTTGACGATGCGTAATTGGATCTTTTTAATAACGTTTCGAAAATTCCACAAATAGCTGAGCTACCATATCGGGTTACGGATGACATCCAAATTGGAATTTCTACACACAGCATATTTTTCTTCAAAGATTGTTTATCTAATACTTCATCAGCTATGCCACCATGACTAGAATTCGAGCTTGAATTACAGTTACAAAGTATCCATCTCAAAAAAGGGGAAAAAAGGAAAAAGAAAAAAAGCCAATCACCATAAAAAATCTATTGCAAAGTTATATGAGGACCTATTTTACTTAGAGGCAAAAGACTATGACGATGACTACACCCGTATTCATGCTAGAAAGAAAGAAGAACGGGGATTTTCAACTTCCAAGGCATTCTATGATTGATTACTAGGCAAGTAAATAGGGATTTTAGACAGTAATTATATTCATTATTATCACACTATTTCTATCATTTTTATATTATTTTATTAAATTTCCGTTGGCAAAGTGTGTATATATATATATATATATATATATATATATATATATGACAATTGGTTATGGAATTAGGCTGTAATACTTACCTATTTTTTAAAAATAAAAAACATACACATGACGTGACAAGGCCAAGAAGGCATCTCTAAAAGCACTAGAGATGAAATAGTTTTTCGAAACCTTTAAAATTACAGTCTAGTAACAATTTTTAATAAAAAAAAAAAAAGATGTGAATAGTTGTTGCAAGTCTGACAATAACTGATTTATTTATGGCTTTGATTGGATTTAGTGATAACTAATATATCAGACCAAATTCGTCATTATCATTATCATCTCTCTCTGTTTCTCTCCATGCATTAAACATTTTCTAGACAGCTTGGAAGCTGTCTCCGACGGCACAAAGGTTTCGTTTCTTTTTCATTCTTTTTTTTTTTTCTTTAATGCGTGTTTGTTTTAATCCCAATTATTTTTGACAGAATGCAAAAAATAAACTAGAATTAAGTAAGGGAATATTATTTAATGAGATTTATGTTAAACACTTTAAATTTATCGAAGCATCCATTTAATAAACGTTGACTTTGGTTTTTTTTCTCCAAGAATGGTAACAACAACGATGACATACTGCCTTCACTGTCAGACTTTAAAATCATGGATAATTTAAGCTTACGTTGTTTAACAAGATTCACATTAAATGACATTTTTGCTATCTTATATAAATAATATTTATTGCTAATCAATCAAAATCAAATTAAAAAATTATTGACTTTTTGAAGTTTCCAAATCTTTATAGTTTCTTTTTTATTTTTCTTAATGCTTAATCTAAAAATTGATTTTTTGTAATATGCGTGTCAACGTCTACAAGGTCACGAAGTAGTAGTTAACATTCAGTATATGGAATAAAAGAATGACACAACAATCATAGAGACCACAGTACTGCCATTTTTGTCAAAATTAAGGGAACACATTAAATTTGAGAACTAAAAATTAATGTTGGCCATGGAGAAGCGAATAGCCGAAGGACAAAAATAATCAACCGTATAATACTAAAATATTATAAAGTTTAATATTGAATTTCAAGAAAAAGAAAATTTAGAACTTCTATTTCTGCAAAAAAAGCATCATTGGAATTATATTAAACACGAGTTAGGAAAGATGACCCTAATAAACAAGTGTTTAAAGTGTGAAAAGATCAACAAGCAAATGATATTTTAAGTAAAATATGATTGACTGGTAATATTTATTGTTCACTACAATAATTTTTAAAAAAAACCCTTGATTTTAATGAGGTTGCATGATTGGCCTTTTTGTCGTAATAAGATCGTTAAATGCTAACAAATCCTCTCTCTCTTGTGTATATATACATATATATATAATTCTATTTTTCTTTGATTACGTTATGTGATGTGTTATATCCTTGCTGATTTGAAAACTAAAAAATTAAGTGTTGAAATGGAATTATAAGGTTTATGGTCCAACAAAGCTTTTGTGAAAATTACCATATTACCCAAACATTTTAGGAAACTGTTCAAATTCAATGCAAAAAAATTATTTTCCACAGTTGGGAATTCTAGGAATTTGGTTATAAAGGCACTAATGTGGGTATCTCAACTTAAATACTATTTTTAAGTGCAATTTAAATTTTTAGATATTATATCGGGATAAAAATAATTGACATGTAATAAATAATATTTTTTAACCTTAGAAATTCAATAGAAACCAATGGAAGGGTAACTTGTCATTAGTCACATTAATTCACTATTACTGTATTCATTTAAAAGTTGGAGGGGTCAATATGCAATTTACCCAAATTTACAGCAACCTTCCTAAAATAATTTTGACCAACCCTTTGCCACTGCTTAAACACTAAGAAGGCTGAAACTCAGCCATTTTTCTGCTGTAGGCTGACACTAAGGTGGCTGCCCTCTTCTTTCTCATTTTCTTCACTTGAGAGTTCACTTATCCTGGCAAAAACATCCACAAAAGACTCTAAGGACAGATTCCCTGCCTAACAAGGTTTTCTGAAAAAGGTAAGACATTGGAATTTTCTCTGTTTTTAAGCTGCCATTTTGCTGAAATTCCGTACAGTCTAGTGATTAAAGCCCATACAATGCTTTATGGATGAATATTGTTTAGTTAGGTTTGATCAATGTTTCTACTGGATTAATTTTCTGACCAGTTTGTGGTATATTATTGAATTTCAAGACTCTCTGTTTTGGATAAAATTATGGCTAGAATTGGGATTATCAATTCCCACCTATGCGATTAACTGTTAATGAAACTTCTAATTTTTGTGTTGTAGAAACAAGAGGGAGACTGTTTTGAACTTACACCGACTAGAATTACTTGCCCTTAATTCTCCACCACATTCATCACTTAAATTCTGTTGCATTTTTCATCAGTGATCTTGAACAGTTAATAGTAAGTGAGTTGAAATAGTTTGATATTTGTATGTTGTTGATTACTTATCAAAATTGCATTTGCTTCATGTGCCCCGAATCACAAGTGTTCCATGGCTCTAACTTTCACCAGTGAATAAAAATATTCAATAAATATTCAATAAAAAAACCCTTCACCAGTACATAAAGGCTTTAATTAATAATATTTAATAAATATTTTGATTGTTTAGAATTATATATTCAAATTGCAACGGATTTGTGACGGCCATCTAAAATTAAAAAATAAATTTATTTTTTTAAAAAATTAAAAAACATCTGTCACAAATTTGTAACGGATTTGCGATGGCCATCTAAATTAAAAAATAAATACATATAAATATACACATATTAATATATACATATATATATATATATATTAATATAGCATTTTTAATATTCATATAAATATGTTAATATACTTTTTTAATATAAATATATATACATACATATATACATATTTATTTATGTTAGTATGTGTGTGTCTATATACATATATACATATATCTATATATATATATGTTATAATACTTTTTAAATATATTAATATATATATATACATACATATGTATATATACATATATATATTGGCATATATATATAATGTATGTATGTATATATATATACACACACACACACATACATTTGCTATTAAATATATATACATTAATAACAATAGATGCATATATGTCATATTCTTACATATATACATACAAAAGTATACTTAATAATATCATATGTATATTATATATATAAATATTTCAACTTAGAAATATCTTTTTGCTTATTCTACTATTTCAACACATACACACATACTATATACATATATATATATATCTAATCAAACATTATTTTTTTGTGAATTTTTTAGATTAGTAATGGATTTGTGACGGATCAGGGTTTCATAAACCCTGATTCGTCGCAATTTGAGACGGATTTGCGACGGCTATCTAAAATTAAAAAATAAATTCATTTTTTTAAAATTTAAAAAAATCCATCGCCAACGGCCATCTAAATTTTAAAAATAAATTTAATTTTTTTTAAATTAAAAAAAATCCATCATAAATCCATCGCAAATTGCAACGGATTTGAGACGACCATCTAAAATTAAAAATAAATTTATTTTTTTTAAAATTAAAAAAATCCGTCTCAAATCCGTAGCAAAATTGCAACGGATTTGCGACGAAAAATTCTGTCGTCGCAGATCCGTTGCAAAACCCTTGCAAATCCGTCGCTAATTCACAAAAAAAAATTACTATAAAATTACTATATAGTACAATATATTACAAGAACTTCAATAGCTTAGTGATGGAACGCGTGTTCTTCCACAACAAGGACGCGGGTTCAAGCCCCAAGTCTGACATAATCTCATAATATTCTTAGCGGGTCAGGTTACGAATCGGGTTCTCAGCGGGCTAGGTCGGGCCGATGAACGGGTGGGACGAATAACTAATTAATTAATTTTTTAAATAAAAAATTTTGGCTGTTGCAAAATTAATTAATTTATTAAAAAAATTTGCTATAGAAAATTAAATTAATTAATTTTTTTAAAAAATTTCCGTCACAAATCCGTTGCTAAATTATTTTAATTTTTGTAAATAAAAAAAATTTGACCATCGCAAATCCGTCGCAAAATTAATTAATTTTTTTAAAAAAATTTTTCGCTACAGCTAATTAAAATAATTAATTTTTTAAAAATATTTTTTTCCGTCGCAAATCCGTTGCTAAATTATTTTCATTTTTGTGAATAAAAAAATTTTTGACCGTCGCAAATTCGTCGCAAAATTAGTTAATTTTTTAAATAAAATTTTTTCGCTACGGCAAAATAAATAAATTAATTTTTTAAAAGTATTTTTTTCCGTCGCAAAATTATTTTAATTTTTGTAAATAAAAAAAAATTCCGTCGCAAAATTAATTAATTTTTTTAAAAAATATTTTTTTTTGCGGTCGCATTTTTTCTTTCCGTCTCAAATTGCGACGCCCTTTTTAGCAACGGGCATAATCCATCGCTAAACATGATTTGCGACGAATTAGCTACGGATTTGGCCGTCGTTAATTTGATTTTTTCTTGTAGTGGAAAATTTTATTGCATATTTTGAGAATTATTATTATTTTTTGGTTTTATAAATCTAAATGCATATTAAAAATTACAGCCATCGAATCAAATTATTGGCGAAAACAATTGTGACTATCTAATTAGTGTCCAACAGAATGAATGGCCTCCCAGAGGGTAGAAATCAATTACCTAGAAAGAAGAAGAAAGTCAAAACAAAAAAAAAGGAAAAAAAAGGAAAAAAAAATATTATGCTATAAAAGGATAAATTTGAGTTTGGTTGTGCTTGAGAAGTTAGTGGTGGTAATCGTAGAAAATCCGAAATGGGTGCATCATTTTGGAAGCTTTGATAAGAGACACTACAAGAAAAATAGGCTATAGTGATGTGAAATTCCATCATTAAAGGGAGGCTTTCTTGATGCTTTTGGCTTGCTGATGCTTCACCATGGTGTCATCTAAAGTCGCGTGACAATAGCTGCTCTGGCGCACAAAAGCATTGTGTAAAGTGTCACTAATTAATATCTAATATGACGCATTTTGGTGTCAGAATAGGGCTTTTATTGTGACGGTTTTTTGTGTCACTAAAATCGTCATTAACGCTATGTTAATATGACACAATAGGTGGTTTCAATAGGTATTATATTGTGACACAAGTTAGCATCAGGCAAATACCACTAATATGACATATCGATCTATCATATAGGGTATTTACTGTGACCACTAACCCTGTTACCAAAGGTGTCATGAAATCATGGCTAATATGACGATAGTTCTTGTCACAAAACGTGTTGTACTAAGACGTATTCTGGTATCACAATAGATGCTATAATGTGTCACCCTGAAATGTTCATGAAAGCACATCTAATATAACACAGAAAAACTTCACTATAGGGCCTCTTGCATGACAGTAAATGGTGCCATGTAATGTGTCGGCTTTGATATGACGGAAAAAAAGCGTCACCATAGGTTATGTAATGCCAATAAGCATTTGTGCTCATTAGGCCTCTGTTTTTTTTACCTGCCTTAATATATATATATATATACATATATATATATATATATATATAAATGTTTCCCCTGTAAATAAAATATAATTTTTAAATGCATTATGAAAGATCGAAACAATCAAAAGCCATACTGAAAAGAAAGTAAATCCAAATGTAAGTTTTATAATATCCAAATTTAACATTCATATTCATCGAACAAAAACAGTACAAAAGTGAGCACTAAGTATATTTAAATACATTAGTTCTTGAAACTAAGCTAATCTAAAACTAAAAATTAGTTCTTCCAAACCAAGCATATTTATCGTGTCCCAAATCCCAAACTGCTTTGATACTGAGATGCATATTAAATCTTCATTGCGATCTCACCTACATTATTATTATATGGAATGAATTTAGTAACAACAACATTATAAAGCATAATGAAATAAAAAAATATTAAACTAATTAATAAAGTAAGTGTTTAGATAGTTACCAAATGGTGTGGCCAAGCAATAGATAATCCAATGGAGTCTCTAATTGTTTGAATGAGATCTAATGGCCTTATCAATTGCTCATCACGATGGAAAAGAGCTAAAACCACAACTTCACACCATCCCTCACCTAGCCTTAGTCCCCCAACTTGTTGGGATGGATCCAAATTTTGAACGCGGCTTGTTGCAACTACTTTAGTTGAATCCAACATGCTTAAAATTAAAACATATCCACCAACTTGCATAGAATATTTTACTCAGTCTATATTTAGTGGAATTAGTCAAACAAGCTAAACCACTCATGGTCTTGAAAAAGGCATTGATTCCCAAAAAAAGAAAAAAAACCAATTAAATAGAAAAAGCCAATCACAATGAAAGAAGATGTAGCATAAATCAAAACCAAAATTAACCAATTGTGTTGAAGGCATTGAAATGGCAGCAAGAAATGCACTCTGACACTTAAGGAATGGTGGCAAGAAATGCCTCCAACATAATGTAACCTCATTCATTAGTCACTGATTACCAACCAAAATGATCCTGTATCCTTTCCGCAAAGAGTGCTGGTATCAAATGGATATCTAGGATTAGCTACAAATAAGGTTGTATTCCAGAACTGGAAGTCATAATATGTTTAAACAAATCAAGAAGTTTTAATTCAACCATTTATAAGGTTGAAGAAAGTCCAGTACTAGCTAAACTATGAGCATGGTAAGTCCACAAATCATGAGACAGAGAAATTAAAAGTTTCACACAGTGGCCAACCTGAGTCGTCTTATATCAGCTCTAACTACACATCACATTATAAGCCAGAAGAGAATTAAGAACTTCAGATAATTAGACTACTTTAAAGTGCCACCCATTAACTTTTCGTCTTTTCTCAATAATTTATCTCATTATTTCGTGCGTAAATCACCTTTCAAAATAGTGAATCAAAATCAGATTACTATATTGATAATGCATTGAAAATGCTACTATTTGTGTTAATTAAAAATGCACTGAAACGCACTAAGGCAGCAGAGAAAATGCACTGAAAAGGGTATTGAAAATGTAGTGATATTGCTACTAAAAATGCACAGAAAATGCTACTGAAAATGCACTCATAATGCTACTGAAAATGCATTGACAATGCACTGCAAATGGTACTAAAAATGCACTAAAAATGGTACTGAAAATGCACTGAAATGCTATTGTTTTTGTTCATGGTTTTATTCTCCTACCATGCATATTCATGCCTTAAATACAGAAAAAAAATGAAGCTTTTTAGTAAACTAACTGAGTGAACTATGCATGCAATCGACACCAGCCAACACCAACACCAGCCATCTCAATCGACATAAACTCCTGATCCAAACACAAAAAAAAAAAAAAAAAAAAAGGTTGATGGACTATTTATATGCATTCTTTGCTACATTAATGAACAAGTAAGGTAGGAATTATGTTAAAATATGGTGTATACCCTTAATGTAGTGGTGCCGCTATTGGAACACATTGATGGAATTCTTGAATTAGGGACGAACTATTTCTCCAGGGCATTAACAATGCACGTATCTCTGCAAGTTCTTTTGCTTGTTCACTTAACTGGTGTTTCATACTTGTAATTCCATCTCTTTGCTCTTCAATTATACGAAAGGATGTGCTGTGACTTGGTATTTCACCACATACATCCGAAGGGTGAACACAATTGCAAAACATGCAAATTCTGCCATATCTATCTAGGCCAACAACTTGAGAGAATATATCATTTGGCCCAAGTCTATCTTTGAGCCAGAAGGGAGCTGTGTAGTTCTTTCACCTATTTCATTCTGTTGAAAGAAGAACGCTGTAAATTCATTCCCATCATTTCCTTTAAAACACTGTAATTCACAACACTGTAAAGACTTCTGCATTTCCATAGTAGGTTCAGTCTTTTAGTTTTTCTTCCAACATACAACACTGAATCATCATTTTACATGCACATATTACAACCTTAGGTCTTACTGATCTGAACAGCATCAATGAGGAAATCATGAGGAAACTTAGTGATCTGAGTCATTTTTTACAACAACCACTCAAAGCAGTAAGAGAAAATCATAAGGAAACTTACAACACTTGCTCCAAAACACACTAGATGACGTAGAAACAAAATTTCCAACCAGCAGAAAAAAAAAACCAGAAATAAGGCTCCCAAAGAGACAAAACCAGCAAGACATGTAATATCACCAATTGTCAAGGCATCAATACAAATGACAAAATTAATAAAAACCACAAACAAAACCAGAAACAAGGCTCCCAAAGAAGCAAACATTGAACAAATTCATTTCCAGCATTTTATTTAAAACACTATAACTGACAACACTGTAAAGACTTTAGCATTTCTATAGTAGGTTCAGTCTTTTAGTTTTTCTTGCAGCATACACCACTAAATTATCATTTTTTCCTTCTTATCAAGATGAAACTGTAATTTTTAAAGTCTAATCATTGCTTAGTGCTTTGACATGCACATATTACAGCCTTAGTTCTTTTGGTGATTCAAGGCTGTTCAAAGTAAATAGATCCAAAGAATGCTTATACTAGTATTCAGCATTTTCTTATCCCTAACCAGCACTACAATCTTATTCCTAAAATAGCATTTGAAATTTTGAAATCAAACTATCCTAATTTCTCTCCTCTTGGCAGCCACCTTTGTAGATTTTGAATAACTAATCTCTTTGAAATTCATGCTATTCCCTGTGGAACTTTAGAAATAACACTCTAGTTATAGAACTTTAGAAAGATAAGAATAGCATCAATGAGGAAATCATAAGGAAACTTACTGATCCAAATCATTTTTTACAACAACCACTCAAAGGGGTTATAGAAAATCATGAGGAAACTTACAACACCTGCTCTAAAACACAATAGACGACACAAAAATAAAATTTCCAACTAGCAAACAAAAAAAAAAAAAAAACCAGAAATAAGGCTGACAAAGAGACAAAACCAGCAAGTCATGTAATATCACCAATTGTCAAGGCATTAATACAAATGGTAAAATTAATAAAAACCACGAACAAAACCAGAAACAAGGCTGCCAAAGAAACAAACATTGAACAAATTCATTTCCAGGATTTCCTTTAAAACACTGTAAAGACATCAGCATTTCCATAGTAGGTTTAGTCTTTTAGTTTTTCTTCCAGCATACAACACTGAATTATCATTTTACATGCACATATTAAAGCCTTAGTTCTTATTGATCTGGACAGCATCAAAGAAGAAATCATGAAGAAACTTACTAATCTGAATCATTTTTTACAACAACCACTCAAAGGAGTAAGAGAAAATCGTGCGGAAACTTACAACACTTGCTCCAAAACACACTAGATGACACAGAAACAAAATTTTCGACCAGTAGGAAAAAAACCCCTGAAATAAGGCTCCCAAAGAGATAAAATCAACAAGTCATGTAATATCACCAATTGTCAAGGCATCAATAACGATGAAATTAATAAAAACCACTAACAAAACCAGAAATTAGGCTCCCAAAGTAACAAACATTGAACAAATTCATATCCAACGCATTTCATTTAAAATGCTGTAATTCAAAACACTGTAAAGACTTCAGCATTTCCATAGTAGGTTCAGTCTTTTAGTTTTTCTTCCAGCATACAACACTGAATTATCATTTTTCCTTCTTATCATGGTGAAACTGAAATTTTTATAGTCAAATCATTGCTTAGTGCTTTGACATGCACATATTACAGCCTTAGTTCTTTTGGTGATTCAAGGCTGTTCAAAGTAATTAGATCCTAAGAATGCCCATACTAGTACTCAGCATTTTCTTATCCTTAACCAACACTTCAATCTTGTTCCTAAAACAGCACTTGAAATTTTGAAATCAAACTATCCTAATTTCTCTCCTTTTGGTAGTCACATTTGTAGATTTTCAACAGCTAACCTTTTTGAAATTCAAGCTATTCCTTGAGGAACTTTAGAAACACTCTTGTTATAGAACTTTAGAAAGATAAGAACAACATGAATGAGGAAATCATGAGGAAACTTACTGATCTGAATGTTTTCTTACAGCAACCACTTAAAGGAGTAAGAGAAAATCATGAGGAAAATTACAACACTTTCTCCAAAACACACTAGGCAACGCAGAGACAAAATTTCCAACCACCAAGAAAAAAAAATCGAAAATAAGGCTCCCAAAGAGATAAAACCAGAAAGTCATACTAATCACCAATTTTCAAGGCATCAATACAAACGAAAAATTAATAAAAAGAACGAACAAAACTAGAAACAAGGCTCCCAAAGAAATAAGCATTGAATAAACAATTTTCCAGCATTTCCTTTCAGACATTGTAACTCACAACACTGTAAAGTCTTCAGCATTTCTATAGTAGGATCAGTTTTAATTTTAGTTTTTCTTCCAGCATACACCACTGAATTATCAATTTTCCTTCTTATCATAGTGAAACTATAATTTTTATAGTCTAATAATTGCTTATTGCTTTTACATGCGCATATTATAGCCTTAGTTCTTTTGGTGATTCAAGGTCGTTTAAAGCAATTGGATCCTAAAAATGACCATACTAGTATTCAACATTTTCTTATCCTTAGCGAGAACTACAGTCTTGTTCCTAAAATAGCACTTAAATTTTGAAATCAAACCATCCTAATTTCTCTCTCTTTACAGCCACTTTTGTAGATTTTCAAAAGCTAATCTTTTTGAAATTCAAGCTATTCCTTGTGGAATTTTAGAAATAACACTGTAGTTATAGAACTATAGAAAGATAAGAACAGCATCAATGCATCAATACAAATGGGAAAATTAATAAAAACCAAGAACAAAATCAGAAATAAGGCTCCCAAAGAAACACAACCAGACATTAGGTGACGCAGACGATGGATAAAAGGGAACAAAAGTTCATATATCCAACTACTTATTATTCAGGAATCAAAGCTTACCACAGCATTGGCAATATGAGAGTCTGAAGAACTTCCATTGGCATCCATGTAATTCTTCAACATTTGTACACGAGTTGGTGAATGTCCTTGCTCCTCTGTTTGAATCATTCAATATAGTTTATAAATTAATAATAGGCGTTGAAATTAACAATTGAAATTGGAGCGAAATTTATAGTTACCATATCTGCACGAATTTGACAATGTGTTTTCTTCCCTGTCCTATTATTCATGTTCTTCATGTTTCTATTCCTTTTTCTCTTTTCTGACAATGCTTTATTTATTTTTTTTTTAACACCAATAGATTTACATGACATTAGTCCATGTAAAAATACTAAATTTCCAAATACAAAGCATAATTTTCTTGCAAACAAAAATAGGGTTGCCCATGCTTTGAATTGCCTTCAAAGCCAATGTGATAAAAAGCGTAGAGTAAAAACCCAATCAAAAATTAAAATGAGGAGGAGAGTCAGAAAAGTGTTTCTTTTTCTATAGTCGAATGACGTAGTCATACCTTTCCTTCTGATGAAGCCTACCATTGTATGAGATTAGTCCATTGAGTTTGCATAACACGTTCATCAGTACAAGGAGTTTGGCTTTGAAGGTCTTTTTTTGGATCATCATCTTTATCATCACTATCCTTTTCATCATCTAATACATATTCAGATTTTTCGATCCCCCTTTGCGCAATCTCCACCCTAATCAAAACCATCGTTGTAGGTTTCTCCATGGAACATCTCTATTAGATCCCTATATCTCTTATATAAATGAATACATTGTGTATATCAAATTGAATTTTGATCCCCCGCCCCCACGCCTCCCAAAAAAATTTGAAAATAACTCTAAATAATAGTCTAAAGGATTTTTTGATAAAATTCCATAAACCTAAATAAAACATTTTTAAATATAGAAGCCTGCAAAGTTGCAACAACCTATAAACCTAGAAGCCTGCAAAGTTGCCCTTCCAGCTTTAACCATCACCTTTGGTAGGTCCTCCACATTTTCTCCTACACCAATATTCGGTAAATCAGTCCTTTCTTGAAAATGCACCTTCGGTTGGGATTGAGAGCGGGTCCAGAATTGTCTCCTACTTTTTCCCCTTGATCGGCTCCTGCTTACCCTTCGGTCATTTTGATTTGTTTGTGTATGAGTTGCAGTTATTGTGCCCTGTTTCACTGGTTCGACAGTTATAGACGTAGTCTTAGTGGTCTGGGAAGTTGAGGGCCCAGCTCCAAGGTCAACTTCTGTTGTACCTGGGTTATTATAGGGAGTGGGCGCTTGCCTCATGTCAATGGCCGGAGCCTTGCCTTTGGCTATGTCACGCTTGGGTGAGTTCTGGGGGCTCTGTGGGCATCCCTTGGGATCAGCAGGAAACGGCATAAGCCTTGATTAAGACCTAGACTTTGCCCGTTTAAGTTTAGAAGCATCCTTAGTAGGCTGCATATTTTCTCTGATTTTCATCTTGTCCCCCATACATGTATCCATGCTATGGCCAAACATACAGCAACTCTTGCAGAACGATGGTTCAAACTCATAGCGCTCCGGCTGGTATTTAACTTTGCCAGATGGTAGCCTACTTGGACTGCCTTTACCAATGGCTTTGAGACATCAACCTCCACCAGCACTCGAGTATAGGAGATTTTTTCAAGCCGTGCTGTGAGCATGTCAGTCATTAGAGGCATTCCCACTCCAGATGCAATCTTGTTAAGCGCCAATCGGTTCCAGCATCCCAACGAAAGTGCGGGTAATGTCACCCAGAGTGGCATAAAGCAAATGTCATCTAAGGAGGAGTCGAATTCCCTAGGAATAGTTTTTAGAATCATACGTCGGCCAAACGAAGCATACGGTCCCCCGCGAAGAACAACCTGACTGTCCACTTCAGTGTTAAAATGGAATATTAGCTAGCCCGAAGCATGCAGGTAAACCTTGGTTGGGATAACCCACTACTTAGTTAAGTCATTAACTTCCTTCATTCCTGGAAAACGCCCCGCAAACATTCCTATTCGGCAGTACCCCAATTTGTGCTCAACATCTTTGAAGTCTGTTTCATCAATGTCAATGAATTCTCCCGTTCAGGGAATGTGGTGCAGTTTCATTCCATTGCTCGAGTCATGGTTTTCTTTAACTCTATTTGCCCAGGTTCGTTCGAGGACTGTTATTTTTTTGTTGGGGTTTCAACTAAATTCCGGTGAAGAGATGGGATACACTCTGGTATGAAAGAGCCAGATGAGTGAGAGGACTCTAGTGTATCAGGCAGGAGGACTGGTAGCTGCAGCTCTGCCCTCGCGAAGCCCAGGCATGGCACCAGAGATTGGGGAATGTCTACTGCAATCGTGCCAAGGTCCTCTGCAATTGTGACTGGGTTATTATGGGAAGCTGGTATGGCTCCAGAGGATAAGAAAGGGCTAGGGTCAGATAGTAGTGGGTAGCTGGTCTGGGGAAGTAAATTTGTCTGGACCCAAATAGGACTATTTGAGGTTCATGCCCGGTGGAGGTTTGGTGGAGACCCTTGCTACGCAGCTTTTTTGCTTCTTGTCTGAGCCATGTTGGCCCAGAAAATAGTGGGTGGGCAGCTCAGGTTAGGTCACATTGATTAGGTAGGGACTCGGGAAGGGGGCTGGTCTAATGTAGTAGTTGGTCTTGGGAAAGCATATCTAGTTGGAGTAATTGTGGAAATGGACAGTAGGTTGGAAATGGAAATGGACAGTAGTCAGTAGGGTATGCTCCGGTTCAAACACCAAGATTCAAATAACAGAAGAGGTATGTTTGAATCAAAGAAGCCGGAGCATGCAAATGAACCTAGGAACCAAGCTAACTTCAAAGAACAGACCAAGCAACAATGAACAAAGTCATATAGCCGACATAAGATACCTCACTCACAGAAAAATCCATCGTAAACTCAATGATATGCTCAGATGTCACCAGCTACATACTCCACTCACACCAAGTTCATTAAGTAACAACAACCAATAGTTATGTCCGGAGCTGTGGTGTATCTGGCAGAACACTCAAAATCGTGGATGAAACAAGCATAAATGGCGGAAACTAAGTCCACAAATACAAGAACCTACTTTGAAACCACGGTAATCACTTCCGGATACAGGCTAAGGTTTTGCCCCAAGATATCCGAGACTTCATAAACAGCACCTACTACAAGAATACTATGAATCTGCCACAAACTTTTGCCACGGAAAATTTTCCGTGACAATCAGTGATGGATTTTGCCATGGAATAGTAAAATACAAGTAACTTGCGAGGGAAAAAATACCATAGCAAATCTGTGGCTATTTGCCATAGAATTGTGATGGCAACAGTAGCAAGTAGCGATGCAAGCATATTCCATCGCAAATCGATAACAAAAAAAGGCACCAAAAAATTATGCTAATATTAGCTACCGATTTGCGATGGAAATATTTCTATGGCAAAATTTTGCCAAACATTAGCCACGGATTTGCCACGGAATTATAAAGTAGTGATAAAAAGAAATGGCTAAATTTTTGTTGTGTGTTCTGCGGCAAATCCGTGGCTATTTGCCACAGATTTGTCACGAAATCACAAAATTGCCAAAATCCATGGAAGATTGACACGGTATTTTTTTCTTTTTTTTCTAATTTAATAATTATATTTGTTTGTTTTAATTTTTGTTCCATACATTTTAAATAACAACAACGAAATATTTTGTAAGTATCTTCATTTATTTATTTTCTAATGCATTCATTCTTGAAATGGAATTGAAAATAAGATGTATTATTTTTTAGTATCGAAATACACGTTGGTATTAAAATTATAAATTTTAAACAAAAGATATAATTTTATTTTATTTCAACTGTAAAAGCTATTGAAAATTGTTATGAAGAACTATATTATCATTGAGAGTATACAAAAAAGTATGTTATACAAAGTAATGATAAAAAGAAATGACTAAATTTTTGTGGTGTGTTCCGTGGTAAATCCGTGGCTATTTGCCGTGGATTTGCCACAGAATCACAAAAATTCCACTGATTCGTGGCAATTCTGTGGTAGATTGCCATGGATTTGCCACCACATTTTTTTTTTGTTCTAATTTATTAATTATATTAGTTTCTATTAATTTTTGTTCCATACATTTTAAATAAGAACGAAAAAATATTTTGTGAGTATCTTGATTTATTTATTTTCTAATGCATTCATTCTTGAAATAGAATTGAAAATAAGATGTATTATTTTTTAGTATCAAATATATATTTGCATTAAAATTAAAAATTTTAAAGAGACGATATAATTTATTTTATTTCCACCGTAAAAGCTATTGAAAATTGTTTTGAATAACTATATTATCGTTGAGAATACATAAAAAAGTATGTTAATTTTATATAATCACGCCATTTCTGTAATTTTTATATTATTCTATTAAATTACCGAAGGTAGAGTGTGCATATATATATATATATATATATATATATATATTAATGGCAATTGGTTATGGAATTAGGCTGTAACACTTACCTATTTTTTTAAAATAAAATACATACACATTACGTGAGAAGACCAAGAAGGCATCTCTAAATGCACTAGAGATGAAATCGGTTTTCGAAACCCTTAAAATTACAGTCTAGCAACAATTTTCAGTAAAAAAAAAAAAAAAGATGTAAATAGTTGTTGCAAGACAGACAATAACTGATTTATTTATTACTTTGATTGGATTTAGTGATAACTAATATATCAGACAAAATTTGTCATTATCATTATCATCTCTGTCTGTTTCTCTCCATGCATTAAACATTTTCTAGACAGCTTGGAAGCTGTCTTCGAAGGCACAAAGGTTTCTTTTCTTTTTCCTTCTTTTTTTTTTTTTTTGCTTCAATGCGTTTCTGTTTTAATCCCAATTATTTTGACAGAATGCAAAAAATAAACTAGAATTAAGTAAGGGAATAGTATTTAATGAAATTTATGTTAAACACTTTAAATTTATTGAAGCATCCATTTAATAAACATTGACTTTGGTTTTTTTCTCCGAGAACAGTAACAACAACTTTGACATATACCCTTCACTGTCCGTCTTTAAGTGTTATATGCTTGGTGATTTGAAAACTAAAAAATTACGTGTTGAAATGGTATTATAAGGTTTATGGTGCAACAAAGCTTTTGTGAAAATTACCATATTACCCAAACATTTTTGGAAACCGTTTAGATTCAAGGCAAAAAAATTATTTTCCACAGTTGGGAATTCTAGGAATTTAGTTATAAAGGCTCTAATGTGGGTATCTCAACTTAAATACTATTTTTAAGTGGAATTTATATTTTTAGATATTATATCGGAATAAAAATAATTGACATGTAATAAATAATATTTTTTAGCCTTAGAAATTCAATAGAAACTATTGGAAGGGTAACTTGTCATTAGTAACATTACTTCACTAATACTGTATTCATTTAAAAGTTGGAGGGGTCAATATGCAATTTACCCAAATTTACACCAACCTTCCTAAAATAATTTTGACCAACCTTTTGCCACTACTTAAACACTAAGAAGGCTGAAACTCAACTATTTTTCTGCTGTAGGCTGACACTAAGGTGGCTGCCCCCTCATCTTTCTCATTTTCACTTTATTTTCTTCACTTGAGAGTTCACTTATCTTGGCAAAAACATCCACAAAAGACACTAAGGACAGATTCCCTACTTAATAAGGTTTTCTGAAAAAGGTAAGACACCGGATTTTTCTCTCTTTTTAAGCTGCCATTTTGCTGAAATTCCATACAGCCTAGTGATTAAAGCCCATACAATGCTTAATGGATGAGTATTGTTTAGTTAGGTATGATCAATGTTTCTACTGGATTAATTTGTGACCAGTGTGTGGTATATTATTGAATTTCAAGACTCTCTATTTTGGATAAAATTAGGGCTAGAATTGGGATTATCAATTCCCACTTATGCGACTAACTGTTAATGAACCTTCTAATTTTTGTGTTGTAGAAACAAGAGGGAGACTGTTTTGATCTTACGCCGACTAGAATTACTTGTCCTTAATTCTCCACCACATTCATCACTTAAATTCTGTTGCATTTTTCATCAGTGATCTTGAACAGTTAATAGTAATTGAGTTGAAATAGTTTGATATTTGTATATTGTTGATTACTTATCAAATTTGCATTTGCTTCATGTGCCCCGAATCACAAGTGTTCCATGACTCTAACTTTCACCAGTGAATACAAATATTCAATAAATATTCAATAAAAAAATCCTTCACCAGTACATAAAGGCTTTAATTAATAATATTCAATAAATATTTTGATTGTTTAGAGGGATAGACTCAAAGAAACTACTAGCAAAAAAGGATTAAAAATATTATATCAGCAAACTGCAACAAAGGCAACAGAGCCTTTCATAATTATTTAGTAAATTCTGTTGTATTTACTATTCTTAGTGAGGGTGTTTTCCTTTCATTGAGAATGTGATCCCCAACCAAATCGTAATTGAAAAGGATTTGTCATTTGGTTATTTTGTATTTAGATACCATACTAGCCTCAAAAGAAATTTTTTTTACATATTTTTAGAATTATTATTATTTTTTGGTTTTATAAATCTAAATGCATCTTAAAAATTACAGCCATCGAATCAAATTTTTGGCGAAAACAATTCTGACAATCTAATTAGAATCCAACAGAATGAATGGTCTCCCATGGAATTATTCAAACATGCTAAACAACTCATGGTCATGAAAAAGGCATTTATTCCCAAAAAAAGGAAAAAGCTAATTAAACAGTAAAAGCCAATCACAATGAAAGAAGATGTAGCATAAATCAAAACCAAAATTAATCAATTGTGTTGTAGGCATAGAAATGGTGGCAAGAAATGCACTTTGATACTTCAGGAATGGTGGCAAGAAATGCCTCCAATATAATGAAACCTCATTCGTTAGTCACTGATTACCAACCAAAATGATCCTGTTTCCCTTCCGCAAATAGTGAAGGTATCAAATGGATATCTAGGATTAGCTACAAATAAGGTTGTATTCCGGAACTTGAAGTCATGATATGTTTAAACAAATCAAGTTTCAATTCAACCATTTATAAGGTTCAAGAAAGTCCAGTACTAGCTAAACTATGAACATGGTAAGTCCACAAATCATGAGACAAAGAAATTAAAAATTTCACACAGTGGCCAACCTGAGTCGTCTTATATTTGCTCTTACTACACATCACATCATAAGCCTGAAAAGAATTGAGAACTTCAGATAATTAGACTACTTTAAAGTGCCACCTATTAACTTTCCCTTGTTTCTCAATAATTTATCTCGTTATTTCGTGAGTAAATCACCTTTCAAATTAAATAGTGAATCAAAATCAGATTGCTGTATTGAAAATGCACTGAAACGCACTAAGGCAGTAGAGAAAATGCTACTGAAAATACACTAAGGTAGCAGAGAAAATGCACTAAAAATGGTACTGAAAATGCTCTGATAGTGCTAGTGAAAATGCACTGATAAGGCTACTGAAAATGCACTGCAAATGGTACTGAAAATGCACTGAAATGCTACGGTTTGTGTTCATGGTTTTATTCTCCAAGCATGCATTTCTTAAGTATAGAAAAGAAAAATGAAGCTTTTTAGTAAACAATCTGAGTGAACTATGCATGCAATCGACACCGGCCAACACCAGCCATCTCAATAGACTTGAACTCCAGATCCAAACACAAAAAAAAAAAAATGATGATGTACTATTTATATCATGCTTTGCAACATTAATGAACAAGTAAGGTAGGAATTATGTTAAAATATGGTTTATACCCTTAATTTAGTGGTGCTGCTGTTGGAACACATTGATGGAATTCTTGAATCAGGTGGGCACGAACTATTTCTCCAGGGCATTAACAATGCACGTATCTCTGCAAGTTCTTTTGCTTGTTCACTTAATTGGTGTTTCATACTTGTAATTTCATCTATTTGCTCTTCAATTATATGAAAGGATGTGCTGCGACTTGGTATTTCACTCCATACATCCAAAGGGTGAACACCACTGCTAAACATGCAAATTCTGCCATATCTATCTTGGCAAACAACTTGAGAGAAAATATCATTTGGCCCAAGTTTATCTTTGGGCCAGAAGGGAGCATTCTGTTGAAAGAAGAATGCTGTAAATTCAATCCCATCATTTCCTTTAAAACTCTATAATTCTCAACATTGTAAAGACTTCAACATTTCTATAGTAGTTGAACTAATTAAGAGGGCATCTGTGTTTATTTGATTGGATCCAGATCTGGTGTTGTATTTGATATTTGGATGATGAATGAATATGGAAATGAGGAGTCCTGGACCAAAAACTCTGTTCTGCGAAGCTGGATGCCATCTGAGCTCTATTACCTTTCCGTGTGTCTACGAACCGCTTCGTGGAGAGATGGAGAGCTTTTGGCACACTGCCCGCGCAGTCCTCACCTGATTTCTTTCAATCTAAGAGAGCAGAAAGCTAAAGTACTTGATATTCCGGGACTTGAGGCGGTTTCTCCAGTGCTTGCAATGTTAATCGCATATGTTCCGAATTTTTTGCAACTCAAGGATGCTGTGAAGGGAAAATGTCCGAAGATTCGCAAATTTCAGGGTGGAAATTCTTTTAGTCATTGAATCTCTTGTCCCAGTTATATCATGCCTTCAATGCAGCTTAATTTTGCATTGAACTCATGCTTCTTTTAAAGCTTCATTAATGAATAAGAATTTTCTTGCCATTATATTGTCTTTTAGAAAGTGAATATTTGCATCAAGGGCAACAGAATGTGACAATTTTCCTCTTTATGTGAAGCACAAGGATAGAGAATGTGAGCCTTTTCTAGCTTTTTGTTTCCTGTAAAAAGATTTTTAGTATTCAAAAAATGAAGAACACGCCTATAGGTGGTTGAATACATTATTTTGGGAGACATATTTATACTATTGCATGTAAGAGATAATAACTAAATTGAAAAGGTCATCAAAATATAATTTTAGAATATTTCTGAAAATTTTTATATTTAAGTCATCTGACATATCATCATCTTCGTCATCACTACCCTTCTCATCATCTATTACATCTTCAGATTTTTCGATCCCCTCTCCGCGCAATCTCCACCAAAATCAAAACCATCGTTGGAGGTTTCTCCAAGGAACGTCTCAAATTTAAGTGATGATCAGTCTAACGATTTGTTGCTTGTTAGGTGGGTCTGGTGTATGGTTTTTCAATGGAAGATATAGTCAAGGCTTAACAATCTAGTGTCGTAGATGGCAGCCGGTTTCCTACAATCTAAGTAGATATCCGTCTGTTGGAATGACCTAGTAATAGTAGATCCCAATATATCTTATATAAATGAATACACTGTGTATATCAAATTAAATTTTGATCCCCCTCCCACCCCTCGAAATAAAGTTGAAAATAACTCTAAATAATAGTCTAATAGATTTTTTTGATAAAATAAACTAAATAAAATTTTTTTAAACCAAATAAATCTAATGATTTTTGAAAAAAAAAAACTGTTGCTAATTCAAAATTTAAAAGGACAATGTCAACAAATAAATTAGGCCACAATTGCTTTAAAAAAAAGTCGCAAACAATTCAAAAATTAAAGAAAGACCTAAACCAATCACAAGCAAAACAAAGACCCATGTAAATACAAAAAGAATATTTAAAAAAATGAATCAAATGTTACTAATTAACATCCTTTGCAATCCAACCAGTCCAAAAAATGAAAAGAAAAAATAAAAGCTTTCTCGACAATCCTCAGTTTGTGCCTTATTCGATTATCCTCTCAGTTCTACACTTCCACTTCTCACTTTCTTTTACTTTCTAAAGCTGTTTTTATTTTCACTTTCTAAAGTCCAACGACATTGCAATAAGCACAAAGGCGATAACTCGGTAAGAAAATTAAAAATTTTAATTTTATATTAAATTTCATTTTTTATATTGTAATTTCTAAAGGTTTTTTTTTTTTTTTTAGGTCTCTTTCCTCTCAGCTTACACATGTTAAACAGCGTAAGCTTCAATTATCCATGATTTTAAAGACTAACAATATATATACATTCTCAATGAAAGGTAAAACCCTCAATGTGTTTGTATTTACTTTTCTTAGTGAGGGTTTTTCCTTTCATTGAGAATGTGATCCTCAACCAAACCCTATGTGAAAAGGATTTGTCATTTGGTTATTTTGCATTTAGATACCATACTAGCCTCAAAAGAAAATTTTATTACATGTTTTGAGAATTATTATTATTATTTGGTTTTATAAATCTAAATGCATCTTAAAAATTACAGCCATCGAATCAAATTGTTGGCGAAAACAATTGTGACAATCTAATTAGAGTCCAACAGAATGAATGGTCTCCCATAGAGTAGAAATCAATTACCTAGAAAGAAGAAGAAAGTCAAAACAAACAAAAAAGGAATGCAAAAAGAAAAAGAAAATATTATGCTATAAAAGGATAAATTTGAGTTTGGTTGTGCTTGAGAAGTTGGTGGTGGTAATGGTAGAAAATCCGAAATGGGTGCATCATTTTGGAAGCTTTGATAAGAGACACTACAAGAAAAATAGGCTATAGTGATGTGAAATTCCGTCATTAATGGGAGGCTTTCTTGATGCTTCGCCGTGGCGTCGTCCAAAGTCGCGTGACAATAGCTTCTCTGGTGCACAAAAGCATTGCATAATGTGTCACTAAAGAATGTCTAATATGACGCATTCTGGTGTCAGAATAGGTCTTTTATTGTGACGGTTTTTTGCGTCACTAAAATCGTCAATAAAGCTATGTTAATATGACACAATAGGTGGTCTCAATAGGTATTCTATTGTGACAGAAGTTAGCATCAGGCAAATACCACTAATATGACATATCGATCTGTCACAGTAGGGTACTTACTGTGACCACTAACGGTGTTAGCAAAGGTGTCATGAAATCATGGCTAATATGACGATAGTTCCTGTCACAAAACGTGTTGAACTAAGACACATTCAAGTATCACAATAGATGCTATAATGTGTCACCCTGAACTTGTCATGAAAGCACATCTAATATGACAAAGAAAAACTTCACTATAGGGCCTCTTACGTGACAGTAAATGGTGTCATGTAATGTGTCATCTCTGATATGACGGAAAAAAAAGCGTCACCATAGGTTATGTAATGCCAATAAGCATCAGTGCTCGTTAGGCCTCTGTTTTTTTTACCTGCCTTAATATATATATATATATATATATATATAATACATATATATACACATATATATATACATGTTTCCCCTGTAAATAAAATATAATTTTTAAATGCATTGTGAAATATTAAAACAATCAAAAGCCATACCGAAAAGAAAGTAAATCCAAATGTTAGTTTTATAATATCCAAATTTAACATTCATATTCATCGAACAAAAACACTACAAAAGTGAGTACTAAGTATATTTAAATACATCAGTTCTTGAAACTAAGCTAATCTAAAACTAAAAATTAGTTCTTCCAAACCAAGCATCAATTATCGTGTCCCAAATCCCAAACTGCTTTGATTCTGAGATGCATACTAAATCTTCGTCGCAAATCCTCACCGACATTATTTTTATATGGAATGAATTTAGTAACAACAACATTATAAAGCATAATGAAAAACATAAGATATTAAACTAATTAATAAAGTAAGTGTTTAGATAGTTACCAAATGGCGTGGCCAAGCAATAGATAATCCAATGGAGTCTCCAATTGTTTGAATGAGATCTAATGGCCTTATCAACTGCTCATCACGATGGAAAGAAGCTAAAACCACAACTTCACACCATCCCTCACCTAGCCTTAGTCCCCCAACTTATTGGGATGGATCCAAATTTTGAATGCGGCATGTTGCTACTACTTTAGTTGAATCCAACATGCTTAAAATTAAAACATATCCACCAACCTGCAATGAATATTTTACTCAGTCTATATTTAACAGAATTAGTCTAACAAGCTAAACAACTCATGGTCATGAAAAAGGCATTGATTCCCAAAAAAAGAAAAAAACCAAATTAAACAGTAAATGCCAATCACAATGAAAGAAGATGTAGCATAAATCAAAACCAAAATTAATCAATTGTGTTGAAGGCATAGAGATGGCAGCAAGAAATGCACTCTGACAATTCAAGAATGGTGGCAAGAAATGCCTCCAACATAATGTAACCTAATTCATTAGCCATTGATTACCAACCAAAATGATCCCGTTTCCCTTCCTCAAAGAGTGATGGTATCAAATGGATATCTAGGATTAGCTACAAATAAGGTTGCATTCCAGAACTTGAAGTCATAATATGCTTAAACAAATCAAGAAGTTTCAATTCAACCATTTATAAGGTTCAAGAAAGTCCAGTACTAGCTAAACTATGAGCATGGTAAGTCCACAAATCATGAGACAGAGAAATTAAAAGTTTCACACAGTGGCCAACCTGAGTCGTCTTATATCAGCTCTAACTACACATCACATCATAAGCCCAAAGAGAATTGAGAACTTCAGATAATTAGACTACTTTAAAGTGCCACCCATTAACTTTCCCTCTTTTCTCAATAATTTATCTCATTATTTCGTGCGTAAATCACCATTCAAAATAGTGAATCAAAATCAGATTACTATATTGAAAATGCACTGAAATGCACTAAGGTAGCAGAGAAAATGCACTGAAAATGCTACTAAAAATGCACTAGGGCAGCAAAGAAAATGCACTAAAATTGGTACTGAAAATGCACTGTTAATGCACTGCAAATGGTACTAAAAATGCACTAAAAATGGTACTGAAAATGCACTGAAATGCTACTGTTTGTGTTCATGGTTTTATTCTTCTACCATGCATATTCATGTCTTAAATACATAAAAAAAAAAAAATGAAGCTTTTTAGTAAACAAACTGAGTGAACTATGCACGCAATCAATATCAGCCATCTCAATTGACATGAACTCCTGATCCAAGCACAAAAAAAAAAAAAAAAAAGTTGATGAACAATTTATATGCATTCTTTGCAACATTAATGAACAAGTAAGGTAGGAATTTCGTTAAAATATAGTGTATTCCCTTAATGTAGTGGTGCTGCTGTTGGAACACATTGATGGAATTCTTGAATAAGGTGGGGACGAACTATTTCACCGGGGCATTAACAATGCACGTATCTCTGCAAGTTCTGTTGCTTGTTCACTTAACTGGTGTTTCATACTTGTAATTCCATCTCTTTGCTTTTCAATTATACGAAAGGATGTGCTGTGACTTGGTATTTCACCCCATACATCTGAAGGGTGAACACAACTGCAAAACATGCAAATTCTGCCATATCTATCTGGGCCAACAACTTGAGACAATATATCATTTGGCCCAAGTCTATCTTTGAGCTAGAAGGGAGCCGTATAGTTCTTTCATCTATTTCATTATGTTGAAAGAAGAACGCTGTAAATTCATTTCCATCATTTCCTTTAAATCACTGTAATTCACAACACTGTAAAAGACTTCTGCATTTCCATAGTAGGTTCAGTCTTTTAGCTTTTCTTCCAACATACAACACAAAATCATAATTTTACATGCACATATTACAACCTTAGGTCTTACTGATCTGAACAGCATCAATGAGGATTTCAAGAGGAAACTTACTGATCTGAATCATTTTTTACAACAACCACTCAAAGGAGTAAGAGAAAATCATAAGGAAACTTACAACACTTGCTCCAAAACACACTAGACAACGTAGAAACAAAATTTCCAACCAGCAGAAAAAAAAAAAAACCAGAAATAAGGCTCCCAAAGAGACAAAACCAGCAAGTCATATAATATCGCCAATTGTCAAGGCATCAATACAAACGACAAAATTAATAAAAACCACAAACAAAACCAGAAACAAGGCTCGCAATGAAAAAAACAATGAACAAATTCATTTCCAGCATTTCATTTAAAACACTATAACTGACAACACTATAAAGACTTCAGCATTTCCATAGTAGGTTAGCCTTTTAGTTTTTCTTGCAGCATACACCACTGAATTATCATTTTTTCCTTCTTATCAAGATGAAACTGTAATTTTTAAAGTCTAATAATTGCTTAGTGCTTTGACATGCACATATTACAGCCTTAGTTCTTTTGGTGATTCAAGGCTGTTCAAAGTAAATGGATCCAAAGAATGCTTATACTAGTATTCAACATTTTTTTATCCTTAACCAGCACTACAATCTTATTCCTAAAATAGCACTTGAAATTTTGAAATCAAACTATCCTAATTTCTCTCCTCTTGGCAGCCACCTTTATCGTTTTTGAACAGCTAATCTCTTCGAAATTCAAGCTATTCCTTGTGGAACTTTAGAAGTAACACTCTAGTTATAGAACTTTAGAAGGATAAGAACAGAATCAATGAGGAAATCATAAGGAAACTTACTGATCTAAATCTTTTTTTTACAACAACCACTCAAAGGGGTTAGAGAAAATCACGAGGAAACTTACAACACCTACTCGAAAACATACTAGATGACACAGAAACAAAATTTCCAATCAGCAGAAAAAAAAAATAAATAAAAACAAGAAATAAGGCTCCCAAACAGACAAAACCAGCAAGTCATGTAATATCACCAATTGTCAAGGCATTAATACAAATGGCAAAATTAATAAAAACCACGAACAAAACCAGAAACAAGGCTGCCAAAGAAACAAACATTGAACAAATTCATTTCCAGCATTTCCTTTAAAACACTGTAATTCACAGCACTGTAAAGACATCAGCATTTCCATAGTAGGTTCAGTCTTTTAGTTTTTCTTCCAGCATACAACACTGAATTATCATTTTACATGCACATATTAAAGCCTTAGTTCTTATTGATCTGGACAGCATCAATGAAGAAATCATGAGGAAACTTACAAATCTGAATCATTTTTTACAACAACCACTCAAAGGAGTCAGAGAAAATCATGAAGAAACTTACAACACTTGCTCCAAAACACACTAGATGACACAGAAACAAAATTTTCGACCAGCACAAAAAAATACCCCTGAAATAAGGCTCCCAAAGAGATAAAGCCACCAAGTCATGTAATATCACCAAATGTCAAGGCATCAATACAAACGATAAAATTAATAAAAACCACTAACAAAACTAGAAATTAGGCTCCCAAAGTAACAAACATTGAACAAATTCATTTCCAACGCATTTCATTTTACTGTAATTCAAAACACTGTAAAGACTTCAGCATTTCCATAGTAGGTTCAGTCTTTTAGTTTTTCTTCCAGCATACAACACTGAATTATCATTTTTCCTTCTTATCATGGTGAAACTGTAATTTTTATAGTGAAATCATTGGTCAGTGCTTTGACATGCACATATTACAGCCTTAGTTCTTTTGGAGATTCAAGGCTGTTCAAAGCAATTGGATCCTAAGAATGCCCATACTAGTATTCAGCATTTTCTTATCCTTAACCAACACTTCAATCTTGTTCCTAAAATAGCACTTGAAATTTTGAAATCAAACTATCCTAATTTCTCTCCTTTTGGTAGCCACATTTGTAGATTTTCAGCAGCTAACCTTTTCCAAATTCAAGCTATTCCTTGTGGAACTTTAGAAACACTCTTGTTATAGAACTTTAGAAAGATAAGAACATCAATGAGGAAATCATGAGGAAACTTACTGATCTGAATCTTTTTTTACAACAACCACTTAAAGGAGTAAGAGAAAATCATGAAGAAAATTACAACACTTGCTCCAGAACACACTTGGAAACGCAGAAACAAAATTTCCAACCACCAAGAAAAAAAAAATCGAAAATAAGGCTCCCAAAGAGATAAAACCAGCAATTCATACTAATCACCAATTTTCAAAGCATCAATACAAACGAAAAATTAATAAAAAAAAAAAACGAACAAAACTAGAAACAAGGCTCCCAAAGAAATAAACATTGAATAAATTCTTTGCCAGCATTTCCTTTAAGACATTGTAACTCACAACACTGTAAAGTCTTCAGCATTTCCGTAGTAGGATCAGTCTTCTAGTTTTTCTTCCAGCATACAACACTGAATTATCAATTTTCCTTCTTATCATAGTGAAACTATAATTTTTATTAGTCTAATCATTGCTTATTGCTTTAACATGCACATATTATAGCCTTAGTTATTTTGGTGATTCGAGGCCGTTTAAAGCAATTGGATCCTAAAAATGACCATACTAGTATTCAACATTTTCTTATCCTTAACGAGAACTACAATCTTGTTCCTAAAATAGCACTTAAATTTTGAAATCAAACTATCCTAATTTCTCTCCTCTTTATAGCCATTTTTGTAGATTTTCAAAGGCTAATCTTATTGAAATTCAAGCTATTCCTTGTGGAACTTTAGAAATAACACTGTAGTTATAGAACTTTAGAAAGATAAGAATAGCATCAATGCATCCATACAAATGGGAAAATTAATAAAAACCAAGAACAAAGCCAGAAATAAAGCTCCCAAAAAAAACACAACCAGACATTAGGTGACGCAGACGATGGATAAAAGGGAACAAAAATTCATATATCCGACTACTTATTATTGAAGAATCAAAGCTTACCACTGCGTTAGCAATATGAGAGTCTGAAGAACTTCCATTGGCATCTATGTAATTCTTCAACATTTGTACACGAGTTGGTAAATGTCCTTGCTCCTCTGTCTGTATCATTCAATATAGTTTATAAATTAATAATAAGCGTTGAAATTAACAATTGAAATTGGAGCAAAATTTATAGTTACCATATCTGCACGAATTTGACAATGTGGTTTCTTCCCAGTCCTATGATTCATGTTCTTCATGTTTCTATTCCCTTTTTTCTTTTTTGACAATGCTTTTTTTTTTTTTTAACACCAATAGATTTACATGACATTAGTCCACGTAAATATACAAAATTATCAAAAATAAAGCCTAAATTTTCTAGCAAACAAAAATAGGTTTGCCCATGCTTTGAATTGCATTCAAAGCCAATGTGATAAAAAGCGTAAAGTAAAAACCCAATCAAAAATTGAAATGAGGAAGAGAGTCAAAAAAGTGTTGCTTTTTCTATAGTCGACTAACGTAGTCATACCTTTCCCTCTGATGAAGCCTACCATTGTATGAGATTAGTCCATTGAGTTTGCATAACACATTCATCAGTACAAGGAGTTTGGTTTTGAATGTCTTTTTCTGGATCATCATCTTTATCATCACTATCCTTTTCATCATCTAATACATCTTCAGATTTTTCGATCCCCCTTTGCGCAATCTCCACCCTAATCAAATCCGTCGTTTCAAGTTTCTCCATGGAACATCTCTATTAGATCCCTATATCTCTTATATAAATGAATACATTGTGTATATCAAATTGAATTTTGATCCCCCGCCCCCACGCCTCCCAAAAAAAATTGAAAATAACTCTAAATAATAGTATAATGGATTTTTTAATAAAATTCCATAAAACTAAATAAAACATTTTTAAACATAGAAGCCTGCAAAGTTGTACCAGCCTATAAACCTAGAAGCCTGTAAAGTTGCCCTTCCAGCTTTAACCATCACCTTTGGTAGGTCCTCCACATTTTCCCGTACGTCAATATTCGGTACATCAGTCCTTTCTTGAAAATGCACCTTCGGTTGGGATTGAGAGTGGGTCCAGAATTGTCTCCTACTTCTTCCCCTTGACCGGCTCCTGCTTACCCTTCGGTCATTTTGATTTGTTTGTGTATGAGTTGTAGTTATTGTGCCCTGTTTCACTGGTTCGACAGTTATAGACGTAGTCTTAGTGGTCTGGGAAGTTGAGGGCCCAGCTCCAAGGTCCACTACTGTTGTGGCTGGGTTATTATAGGGAGTGGGTGCTTGCCTAATGTCAATGATCGGAGCTTTGCCTATGGCTATGTCACGGTTGGGTGAGTTCTGGGGACTCTGTGGGCATCCCTTGGGACCAGCAGAAGACGACAAAAGCCTTGATTGAGACCTAGACTTTGCCCGCTTATGTTTAGAAGCATCCTTAGTAGGCTGCATATTTTCTCTGATTTTCATCTTGTCCCCCATACATGTAGCCTTGCTATGGCCAAACATACAGCAACTCCTGCAGAATGATGGTTCAAACTCATAGCGCACAGGCCGGTATTTAACTTTGCCAGAGAGTAGCCTACTTGGACTGCCTTTACCAATGGCTTTGAGACATCAACCTCCACCAGCACTCGAGCATAGGAGATTCTTTCAAGCTGTGCTGTGATCATGTCAGTCATTAGAGGCATTCCCACCCCAGATGCAATTTTGTTAAACGCCAATCGGTTCCAGCATCCCAACGGAAGTGCGGGGAGTGTCACCCAGAGTGGCATAAAGCAAATGTCATCTAAGGAGGAGTCGAATTCCCTAGGAATAGTTTTTAGCATCATACGTCGGCCAAACGAAGCATACGGTCCCCCACGAAGAACAACCTGACTGTCCTCTTCAGTGTTAAAATGGAATATTAGCTATCACGAAGAATGCAGGTAAACCTTGGTAGGGACAGCCCACTACTTAGTTAAGTCATTAACTGCCTTCAATACTGGAAAATGCCCCGCAAACATTCATATTCGGCAGTATCCCAATTTGTGCTCCACATCTTTGAAGACTGTTTCATCAATGTCAATGAATTCTCCCGTTCAGGGAATGTGGTGCAGTTTCATTCCATTGCTCGAGTCATGGTTTCTTTTAACTCTATTTGCCCAGGTTCGTTCGAGGACTGTTATTTTTTTGTTGGGGTTTCAACTAAATTCAGGTGAAGAGATGGGATTGACTCTGGTATGAAAGAGCCAGATGAGTGAGAGGACTCTAGTGTATCAGGCAGGAGGACTGGTGGCTGCAGCTCTGCCCTCGCGAAGCCCAGGCATGGCACTGGAGATTGGGGAATGTCTACTGCAATTGTGCCAAGGTCCTCTACAATTGTGACTGGGTTATTATGGGAAGTGGGTCTGGCACCAGATGATAAGGAAGGGCTAGGGTCAGATAGTAGTGGGTAGGTGGTCTGGGGAAGTGAATTTTTCTGGACCCGGATAGGACTATTTGAGGTTGATGCCCGGTGGAAGTTCGGTGGAGACCCTTGCTGCGCAGCTTTTTTGCTTCTTGACTGAGCCATGTTGGCCCAGAAAGTAGTGGGTGGGCAGCTCAGGTTGGGTCACAATGATTAGGTAGGTACTCGGGAAGGGAGCTGGTCTAATGTAGTAATTGGTCTTGGGAAAGCATATCTAGTTGGAGCACTTGCGGAAATGGACAGTAGGTTGGAAATGGAAATGGGCAGTAGTCAGTAGGGTATGCTACGGTTCAAACACCAAGATTCAAATAACAGAAGAGGTATGTTTGAATCAAAGAAGTCGGAGCATGCAAATGAACCTAGGAACCAAGCTAACTTCAAAGAACAAACCGAGCAACAATAAACAAAGTCATATAGCCGACATATGATACCCCACTCACAGAAAAATCCATCTTAAACTCAATTATATGGTCAGATGTCACCAGCTACATACCCCACTCACACCAAGTTCATTAAGGAACAACAACCAACAGTTATGTCCGGAGCTGTGGTGTATCTGGTAGAACACTCAAAATCGTGGATGAAACAAGCATAAATGGCGGACAACGAACTAAGTCCACAAATTCAAGAACCGAATTTGAAACCATAATAATCACTTCCGGATACAGCTAAGGTTTTGCCCCATGATATCCAAGACTACATAAACAGCACCTACTACAAGAAAACTGTGAATCTGCTACAAACTTTTGTCACGGAAAATTTTCCGTGACAATTAATGATGGATTTTGCCATGGAATAGCAAAATACAAGCAACTTGTGAGGGAAAAAATATCATAACAAATCCACGGCTATTTGTCATAGAATTGCGATGGAAGTAGTAGCAAGTAGCGACGCAAGGAAAATATTATGCTATAAAGGGATAAATCTGAGTTTGGTTGTGCTTGAGAAGTTGGTGGTGGTAATGGTAGAAAATCCGAAATGGGTGCATCATTTTGGAAGCTTTGATAAGAGACACTGCAAGAAAATTAGGCTATAGTGATGCGAAATTCCATCATTAAAGGGTGGCTTTCTTGATGCTTTTGTCCTGCTGATGCTTCGCCTTGGCGTCGTCCAAAGTCGCATCACAATAGGTGCTCTGGTGCACAAAAGTGTCGCGTAAAGTGTCACTAAAGAATGTCTAATATGACTCATTCTGGTGTCAGAATAGGGATTTTATTGTGACAGTTTTTTTCATCACTAAAATCGTCATTAATGCTATGTTAATATGACACAATAGGTGGTCTCAATAGGTATGATATTGTGACCCAAGTTAGCATCAAGCAAATACCACTAATATGACATACCAATCTGTCATAACAAGGTATTTATTGTGACCACTAACTGTGTCAGCAAAGGTGTCATGAAATCATGGCTAATATGACGATAGTTCCCATCACAAAACATGTTGGACTATGACACATTCAGGTGTTACAATAGATGCTATAATGTGTCACCCAGAACGGGTCATGAAAGCACATCTAATATGACAAAGAAAAACATCACTATAGAGCCTCTTACTTGACAGTAAATGGTGTCATGTAATGTGTCGGCTGTGATATGACGGAAAAAAGGTATCACCATAGGTTATGTAATGCCAAAAAACATAAGTGCTTGTTAGGCCTCTATTTTTTTTACCTACCTTAATATATATATATATATATATATATATATATTATACATATACAAATATATATATATATACATATATATATACGTATTTCCCCTATAAATAAAATATAATTTTTAAATGCATTATGAAAGAACAAAACAATCAAAAGCCATACCTAAGAGAAAGTAAATCCAAATGTAAATTTTATAATATCCAAATTTAACATTCATATTCATCGAACAAAAATAGGACAAAAGTGAGTACTAAGTATATTTAAATACATTAGTTCTTCAAACTAATCTAATCTAAGACTAAAAATTAGTTCTTCCAAACTAAGCATCATTTATCCTGTCCTAAATCCCATACTGTTTCTACTGGATTAATTTGTGACCAGTTTGTGGTATATTATTGAATTTCAAGACTCTCCATTTTGGATAAAATTAGGGCTAGAATTGGGATTATCAATTCCCACCTATGCGACTAACCATTAATGAAACTTCTAATTTTTGTGTTGTAGAAACAAGAGGGAGACTGTTTTGATCTTATGCCGACTAGAATTACTTGTCCTTAATTCTCCACCACATTCATCACTTAAATTCTGTTGCATTTTTCATCAGTGATCTTGAACAGTTAATAGTAATTGAGTTGAAATAGTTTGATATTTGTATATTGTTGATTACTTATCAAATTTGCATTTGTTTCATGTGCCCCGAATCACAAGTGTTCCATGACTCTAACTTTCACCAGTGAATACAAATATTCAATAAAAAACCCTTCACCAGTACATTAAGGTTTTAATTAATAATATTTAATAAATATTTTGATTGTTTATAGGGATAGACTCAAAGAAACAACTAGCAAAAAGGGGTTAAAAATATTATATCAGCAAACTGCAACAAAGGCAACAGAGCCTTTCAAAATTCTTTAGTAAATTCTATTGTATTTACTTTTCTTAGTAAGGGTGTTTTCCTTTCATTGAGAATGTGATCGTCAACCAAACCCTTATTGAAAAGGATTTTTCATTTGGTTATTTTGTATTTAGATACCATACTAGCCTCAAAAGAAAATTTTATTACATATTTTCAGAATTATTATTATTATTTTTTGGTTTTATAAATCTAAATGCATCTTAAAATTACAGCCATCGAATCAAATTGTTTGCGAAAACAATTGTGACAGTCTAATTAGAATCCTGCAGAATGAATGGTCTCCCATAGAGTTGAAATCAAATACCTAAAAAGAAGAAGAAAGTCAAAACAAACAAAAAAGGAATGCAAAAAAAAAAAAAAAGGAAAATATTATGCTATAAAGGGATAAATCTGAGTTTGGTTGTGCTTGAGAAGTTGGTGGTGGTAATGGTAGAAAATCCGAAATGGGTGCATCATTTTGGAAGCTTTGATAAGAGACACTGCAAGAAAATTAGGCTATAGTGATGCGAAATTCCATCATTAAAGGGTGGCTTTCTTGATGCTTTTGTCCTGCTGATGCTTTGCCTTGGCGTCGTCCAAAGTCGCATCACAATAGGTGCTCTGGTGCACAAAAGTGTCGCGTAAAGTGTCACTAAAGAATGTCTAATATGACTCATTCTGGTGTCAGAATAGGGATTTTATTGTGACATTTTTTTGCATCACTAAAATCATCATTAATGCTATGTTAATATGACACAATAGGTGGTCTCAATAGGTATGATATTGTGACCCAAGTTAGCATCAAGCAAATACCACTAATATGACATACCAATCTGTCATAACAAGGTATTTATTGTGACCACTAACTGTGTCAGCAAAGGTGTCATGAAATCATGGCTAATATGACGATAGTTCCCATCACAAAACATGTTGGACTATGACACATTCAGGTGTTACAATAGATGCTATAATGTGTCACCCAGAACGGGTCATGAAAGCACATCTAATATGACAAAGAAAAACATCACTATAGAGCCTCTTACATGACAGTAAATGGTGTCATGTAATGTGTCGGCTGTGATATGACGGAAAAAAGGTATCACCATAGGTTATGTAATGCCAAAAAACATAAGTGCTTGTTAGGCCTCTATTTTTTTTTACCTGCCTTAATATATATATATATATATATATATATATATATTATACATATACAAATATATATATATACACACATATATATATATACGTATTTCCCCTATAAATAAAATATAATTTTTAAATGCATTATGAAAGAACAAAACAATCAAAAGCCATACCTAAGAGAAAGTAAATCCAAATGTAAATTTTATAATATCCAAAATTTAACATTCATATTCATCGAACAAAAATAGGACAAAAGTGAGTACTAAGTATATTTAAATACATTAGTTCTTCAAACTAATCTAATCTAAGACTAAAAATTAGTTCTTCCAAACTAAGCATCATTTATCCTGTCCTAAATCCCATACTGTTTTGATACTGAGATGCATATTAAATCTTCATCTCGAATCCTCACCTACATTATTATTATATGGAATGAATTTAGTAACAACAACATTATAAAGAATAATGAAAAACAAAAAATATTAAACTAATTAATAAAGTAAGTTTTTAGATAGTTACCAAATGGCGTGGCCAAGCAATAGATAATCCAATAAAGTCTCCAATTGTTTGAATGAGATCTAATGGCCTTATCAATTGCTCATCACGATGGAAAAGAGCTAAAACCACAACTTCACACCATCCCTCACCTAGCTTAAGTCCCACAACTTGTTAGGATGTATCCAAATATTGAACACGACCTGTTGCAACTACTTTAGTTGAATCCAACATGCTTAAAATTGAAACATATCCACCAACCTACAATGAATATTTTACTCAGTCTATATTTAATGGAATTAGTCAAACAAGCTAAACAAGTCATGGTCATGAAAAAGGCATTGATTCCCAAAAAAAGAAAAAAAATAAATTAAACAGTAAATGCCAATCGCAATGAAAGAAGATGTAGCATAAATTAAAGCCAATACTAATCAATTGTGTTGTAGGCATAGAAATGGTGGCAAGAAATGCACTCTGATACTTCAGGAATGGTGGCAAGAAATGCCTCCAATATAATGAAACCTCATTCATTAGTCACTGATTACCAACTAAAATGATCTTGTTTCCCTTCTGCAAAGAGTGAAGGTATCAAATGGATATCTAGGATTAGCTACAAATAAGGTTGTATTCCAGAACTTTAAGTATGATATGTTTTAAAAAATCAAGAAGTTTCAATTCAACCATTTATAAGGTTCAAGAAAGTCCAGTACTAGCTAAACTATGAACATGGTAAGTCCACAAATCATGAGACAAATAAATTAAAATTTTCACATAGTGGCCAACCTGAGTCGTCTTGTATCTGCTCTTACTACACATCACATCATAAGCCTGAAGAGAATTGAGAACTTTAGATAATTAGACTACTTTAAAGTGCCACCTATTAACTTTCCCACTTTTCTCAATAATTTATCTCATTATTTTGTGAGTAAATCACCTTTCAAAATAGTGAATCAAAATCAGATTACTGCATTGAAAATGAATTGAAAATGCACTGAAACGCACTAAGGTAGCAGAGAAAATGCACTGAAAATGCTACTAAAAATGCACTAGGGCAGCAAAGAAAATGCACTAAAATTGGTACTGAAAATGCTCTGATAGTGCTAGTGAAAATTCACTGAAAATGCACTGATAAAGCTACTAAAAATGCACTGCAAATGGTACTGACAAAGCACTAAAAACGGCACTCAAAATGCACTGAAATGCTACTTTTTGTGTTCATGGTTTTATTCTCCTACCATACATTTTCATGTCTTAAGTATAGAAAAAAAAATGAAGCTTTTTAGTAAACAAACTGAGTGAACTATGCATGGAATCAACACTGGCCAACACCAGCCATCTCAATCGACTTGAACTCCTAATCCAAACAAAAACAACAAAAAAAAAAAAAACGATGATGAACTATTTATATGCATGCTTTGCAACATTAATGAACAAGTAAGGTAGGAATTATGTTAAAATATGGTGTATACCCTTAATGTAGTGGTGCTGCTATTGGAACACATTAATGGAATTCTTGAATCAGGTGGGCATGAACTATTTCTCTGGGGCATTAACAGTGCACGTATCTCTGCAAGTTCTTTTGCTTGTTTACTTAACTGGTGTTTCCTACTTGTAATTTCATACTTTGCTCTTCAATTATACGAAAGGATGTGCTGCGACTTGGTATTTCACCCCATACATCCGATGGGTGAACACCACTGCTAAACATGCAAATTCTGCCATATCTATCTGGGCCAACAACTTGAGACAATATATCATTTGGCCTAAGTCTATCTTTGAGCTAGAAGGGAGCTATGTAGTTTTTTCATCCATTTTATTCTGTTGAAAGAAGAACGCTGTAAATTCAATCCCATCATTTCCTTTAAAACACTATAATTCACAACACTGTAAAGACTTCAACATTTCCATAGTAGGTTTAGTCTTTTAGTTTTTCTTCCAACATACAACATTGAATTATCATTTTACATGCACATATTACAGCCTTAGTTCTTACTAATCTGAACAGCGTTAAGGAGGAAATCATGAGGAAACTTACTAATCTGAATAATTTTTTACTACAACCATTCAAATGAGTAAGAGAAAATCATGAGGAAACTTACAACACTTGCTCCAAAACACACTAGATGACATAGAAACAAAATTCCAACCAGCAGAAAAGAAAAAACCAGAAATAAGGCTCCTAAAAAGACAAAACCTACAAGTCGTGTAATATCACCAATTGTCAAGGCATTAATACAAACGATAAAATTAATAAAAACAACTAACAAAACCAGAAATTAGGCTCCCAAAGTTACAAACATTAAAGAAATTCATTTCCAGCATTTCATTTAAAACACTGTAACTGACAACACTGTAAAGACTTCCGCATTTCCATAGTAGGTTCAGTCTTTCATGGATTGACCAAAGAAGTGAATCTACCTTAATCCTTCATGATGCCAAGAAAAAAATTAATTATGATAACGATTAAGTACTTTAAGGTCATGTATGTTAAAATAATGGTTTGAGTTAAATACTTCTCCCTCCTAGACATGTATATATTCTTTTATTTTATTTTATTTTTATTTCTTTTTCACCTTATTAAGTCAGTTAAACAGTGAAACAAAAGTGATTAATGCATACTTGTTCGTTGAGGATCGACACTCGTTTGAACCCTATGCTATGTTAATGATGAGTACACTTGCTCATATGTGTAATTTAGGGTAAATGTTTTAATTTAGACTTGATTGGGAAGGTGCTTATTTTTATATGATTTTTATACCCAAATAAATGCGCATAAAGTTTTTGGCGCCGTTGCCGGGGAACAATATCATGAAAGCTTAGATTTTGTTGATTTAACCATGTAAATATGTAAATAGGTAAATATGTGTATATGTGAATATGTAAATATCTACAGTTGCTCTTTTGCAAAAAGGTGCTATCTTTTGTATCTGGTGTATCTGTGTATACCCATGTAATCTAATTTACTAACATTGTTTAACTTTGTATTTTGTAGTAATCATGAATTTTGTTATCTAACTTGCTTCTTGTTTTTTTAGGTGTTATCCTTGGTACATGACCCGAAAATCTGAAGGCGAGATAGTCAATTTTGATCCTTAGATCGAAAGGACACTATCAAAGAACCGCCGGACAATCCAAAGGAACTTGATCGTAGACATGGATGGTGCTCAAAATAACAATGCTGGGAATAACTGAAGGGTTATGGATGACTTTGTGAAATCTGCAATCTCGGCCATAGGCTCGAGTATCACTAGGCCTAGGGTGGATGCGAATAATTTCAAAATAAAGCCCAATATTATCCATATGGTCCAAAACATGGTTCAATTTGATGGGCTACCTAAAGAAGATCCCAATGCTCATTTAGCTTGTTTCCTTGAGATTTGTGATACTTTTAAAATGAATGGTGTTTCTGAGGATGCCATAAAGTTAAGACTTTTTCCTTTTTCTTTGAGGGATAGAGCCAAATCTTGGTTAAAGTCTTTACCTACAGGTTCCATCACTACTTGGAATGCCCTAACTGAAAAATTTCTTGCAACATATTTCCCTCCAGCTAGGACAGCCAAACTTAGAAATGAGATCTTTGCCTTCCAAAAATTAGATTCTGGGCCCTTGTATGAAAGTTGGGAGAGATTCAAGAAAATGTTGAAGAAATGCCCACACCGCAGATTTGAGCTAGGAATGCAGATGCTCATCTTTTTGAATGACCTCATGTTCGCAACACGCCAAGTGGTAGACTCTTCTGCAGGGGGTTCCATCAATCATAAGACCCCGGAACAGGTATGCGATCTTATTGAAAATTTGGCTTCTAATAACTATTCTTGGGGAAGTACAAGGTCTAAAGCTCGTATGCAAGGAGTGCACAAAGTGGATGTTGTGGCAGCATTGAAGGATAACGTGGACGTCTTGACTCAGAAGATGGAACAAATAGTGATGCCTTAAGGACAGGTATTAACCATAAGTTGTGATTTCTGTGGAGAGGGACACCCAAATCATGAGTGCCAAAATATGGGTTCACTCCAAGAAACCATGGAACAAACGGCCTTTGCAGGTAATGTCCATTCAGGTAACAACCCTTATAGCTCTGCTTATAATCCTGGTTGGAGGAATCACCCTAATTTCTCTTGGAGCAATGGAAACCAACCTAGGCAGGGTTCTTTAAATTTTGGAGGAAATCAAAGGAACCAACCTCCCATGAACAAGAATGCAACACCTTCAAAGACACTATTGGAGGACTTGATTGGCCAATTGGTAAGTACAACGGAGACTAAGTTCCAAGGGGTCGATGCTACAACAAGGAACCTAGAGGCCTCCTTGCACAACTTGGAAAACCAAATTGGTCAACTAGCCAAACTACTGGGGGATCGTCAAACCAGGACATTCCCAGGAAACACTGAAGAAAATCCACGGGATCAAAGCTCTGGAAAACATTGAAGCCATTTTTACTTTTTGTTTTGCGATTGGGACAGTTTTTATTTTTGTCGTTTGGTTGATTATTTTTCACGAATTAAAGTGCATTATTCATCATTATTATGTGTTCATCATTATTCTTACTTTAAAAAAAAAAAAGAATGAAGGCCGGACAGAACACAGCCGGTGCTGGCTAGGGCTAGGACTGGCGCCGGTTCTTGTTAGGCAAGACACATGAAATAGGCTATTTTGGCCACTTTTTCTTTCAAACTCTCCAACTCCCTCTCCAATCCTCTCTAATCCGCACTGGCTTCACCTTTTCAACTTCTCAAAATTTGATTTTTCACCTCCTAATCACTTTTATAACATATATCTACCTTTCTTTTGTTGATCCTACGGATCAAAAGTCTTTAAATCTTCCATTTTTCACAACAAACTCAACTTCAATCCATATGCAAAGGACTTGGATTTCTGGAAAACGATTTCATCTCTGGCTTGCCCATGAATAAGAGAGCCTAAAGGTATGATTTTTATTGAATTCCCATGATAAAAATGTTGTAAAGGAATTTTTCTAAGTTTGAGGATATTTTTGGCCGAAAATTGGGATTTTTCATGTTCTCTTACCTTGTGAAATAACTCTTGAGCTTCATGATTTTGGATTTATGATGAGTTAATAATGCTTTGGTACTTGATGTATTCACATGCTCATTAGGGAGATTATGCAAATGCTTACGAGTAGGATTATGGTTATTATGATGATTGAGTAGTGATGCACATTGGCCTTGAATTATTTTCCACTCGATCATTTTAATG
This sequence comes from Voacanga thouarsii, assembly GCA_026120185.1. Taxonomy (NCBI): domain Eukaryota; kingdom Viridiplantae; phylum Streptophyta; class Magnoliopsida; order Gentianales; family Apocynaceae; genus Voacanga; species Voacanga thouarsii. The sequence goes on from JANUWF010001120.1 coordinate 1,492,158, forward strand.
CGATGCCCTCATTCACATGATCATGTATGCACATTCACAATACATTGGAGTTGTTCAACACATTTATGTTTTATGGTGAGATTTATATGTATTCTTGCAGGTTATGTTGAATACATTGACGGAGATTGAATTGGGTGTTGTTGGGAATGTGCTATACATTGCAGGAGTTTGGGCATTGTTGTTGTGAGATTGGTTGAGGGTTGAGTGAGAGTTGAGGATTGTGTTTGAAACAGGTAGCTACACCCCTTTTTAATTCTTTGAGCTCATTTGTTCTATCCTCCTATTTTCACCACCCTTTACTTGACAACATGTCTAGAGCACGGGGTCAACCCTCTAAAAGGGTGAGAGCTTCCTCTTCCTTAGCCCTTTCATCCATCGATCCCTTGTTCCTTAGACCAGTTAAGTTTATTGATCCATCATGTAAGGAATGGTATAATAGGAGAGCTTCCAATAAGATTATTGCGGAGCATACTTTTGCACAAACCCTAGGCCGTGGCCTAAAACTTGGAATAATGTTTAGAAGGCTAGGGTGGGGACCTATTGTATAGCTAAAAGGGAATTATTACCCAGTGCTCATTAAGGAATTCTATGCCAACATAGTTGAGAAGGGTAATAAGCACCTTCCACATAGAGACGAGGGTAAAGGGCACCCCTATTATCATCACACAAAATCACTTGGCTACTCTCCTCTAGGTTTATGATGATGATACTTGGCAAGGGATAGATTCCAATAATCAAAAGATCCTTTTTGACCCTAATTGGGATGCCAGTAGGACTAGAGACACCCTAGGGTTGTACAAGAACAATGCTTTCCAAGCAAATAGTTTTTATTCGAACAATGACCTTGTTGCCAACTTTAGGGCTCTAGTCTATATGTTTGGGTTCAATGTTGTACCCCCGTGCCAATGGTTTCAATGAAACACGACTTATTGATACCCATATCTTGCATAGGATAATGACCACCTAGCCTATCCCCCTTGCTCCATTGATTATACAATCTATTAGGGATGTGGTTCATCACCGTCTTTTTACCAAAGCCTTCGTTTTCCTCTTAGTCATAATGAAGATTTTGAGAGATTTTGGTATTAGCACTGAAGGAGAATTGATGGAGACTACCACTGAGGATGATATGGTTATGGAGCAAACACTGATGAGCTATAGGTACAAGTATAACCGGGAGCTAAAGAAGTGGTTGATACCCCAAGAGGTCAGGTATCCCGGTCAAGTTAGGCCACCACCTGTGGAGGAAGAGCACCCACCACCACCATCACAAGCACGAGCTAGTAGTTCACAATCCCAACCTAGGACTGACTTCGAGACTGCTGTGCTGGGACAGTTAGCCCAGCAGACAGAGATGCTACTACGCTTGCAGGGCTCCATCGACGACGTGGCACGGAGGCAAGCTATTATGGAGCAGCAATTGGCTGAGTAGCGCTAGCACTTTCTGGGCTAACATGGTGGTACGGGCACATCCGCACCTAATGATGATGATGGGGTGGCTTGAGATGTTTATTCTATGCCCATACTTGTCACTTTTATTTTATTCTTTTTCCTTTATATTTTCATGTCATTTTTCTTTTGGGCTATGTACTTTTCACTTCTTTTTGTCCTATTTTCTGTCTTTAGTTTTTGTTTATTTTCCTTTTCTAGTTTTATGCCTTGGTGTTTCTTTTGTATTTTTCATTTTAGGTACTTCTACAATGCCTCCTTCTCCAGGTACTCAACTCTTGTACAGAAGAATGCACAATGAATGGCAGTAATTTCTTTCTTATCTCGTTCCCTTTATTTTTGGTCCAATGGCGTTAATTCTTTGTTCTATTTATTTGGCCATTAAGGACAATGTCCAGTTTAAGTGTGGGGGAGTGGTTAGATTGAGAACTCTTTTATTCCTCATTCTTCTGTGAGAGAGCAAAATTTCAAAATTTTTTTGATTTTCTTTGAGATTTCAAGCTGTATTTTTAATGCATGTCTTTGTGATAGATTATAGAGCATATGTTCTATATCAATTATGGCTTATGCATGACTTTTTGCACGCACTTGGAATAAGTAGTTCTTGATCATATGCTTTACATTGTTCTTAAACCTGTTTTTACACTAAAATTCATTGAGCATTCTAGAACTTACTTGAATACCTCTCGAGGTGAAATAAGAAAGACATCCATGACATAACTTAGGGATGACGGTAATAGGCCTTCTTTGGATAGTTTGAGCCTTTCAAGCCTACCTATTTGATATTATCCCTAGTGCCTATTTTGAGCCTAAGTTGATAATTTCTTTCTTAAAACCCGTTATCATACTTTGTCCATTTCTTCTTTTTGAGAATTTGATTTATATTCCAAAGCTTTGATTGCTCAGGGTGGATAAAAGTACATGTAGGAGAATGTTGAGGGAGAAAACTTGTGAAAAGATCATGACTTGTAGCTTTCAGTCATGACTTGAGTTGCATACTTCTCCATCCTTGACATGTATATATTTTTATTTTCTTTTCTTTTTATTTTTTTTCACCTTATTAAGTCGGTTAAACAGTGAAAGAAAAGTGAGTAATACATACTTGTTCCTTGAGGATCGACACTCGTTTGAACCCTATGCTATGTTACGGATGAGTATGCTTGCTCATATGTGTAATTTGGGGTTAACATTTTAATTTAGACTTGATTAAGAATGTGCTTATTTTTATATGATTTTTATACCCAAATAAATACACATCAGGGTTGCCGATGCTTTGAATTGCATTCAATGCCAATGTGATAAAAAGCGTAAAGTAAAAACCCAATCAAAAACTGAAAGGAGGAAGGGAGTTAGAAAAGTGTTGCTTCTTCTATAGTGGAACGAAGTAGTCATACCTTCCCTTCTGATGAAGCCAACTATTGTACGAGATTTGTCCATTGAAATTGTATAACACATTCATCAATACATGGAGTTTGGTTTTGAATGTCTTTTTCTGGATCATCATCTTTATCATCATTATCCTTTTCATCATCTAATACATCTTTATATTTTTCAACCCCCCTCAGCGCAATCTCCAGCCTAATCAAAACCGTCGTTGCAGGTTTCTCCAAGGAACGTCTCAATTAGATCCTTATATCTCTTATATAAATGAATACAATATGTATATCAAATTGAATTTTGACCTCACGCCCCCACCCCTCCCAAAAAAAAAATTGAAAATAACTCTAAATAATAGTCAAATGGATTTTTTGATAATGTTTTGCCAAACTAAATAAAACATTTTTAAACCTAGAAGCCTGCAAAGTTGCCCTTCCAACATTAACCATCACCTTTGGTAGGTCCTCCACATTTTCTCCTACACCAATATTCGGTACATCAGTCCTTTCTTGAGAATGCACCCTCGGTTAGGATTGAGAGTGGGTCCAAAATTGTCTCCTACTCCTTCCCCTTGATCGGCCATTGCTTACCCTTTGGTCATTTTGATTTGCTTGTGTATGAGTTGCAGTTATTGTGCCCTGTTTCACTGGTTCGACAGTTATAGACGTAGTCTTAGTGGTCTGGGAAGTTGAGGGCCCAACTCCAAGGTCCGCTGCTATTGTGCTAGGGTTATTATTGGGAGTGGGTGCTTGCCACATGTCAATGGTCGGAGCCTTGCCTTTGGCTCTGTCACAGTTGGCTGAGTTCTGGGGGCTCTGTGGGCATCCCTTGGGTCCAGTAGAAGACGACATAAGCCTTGACTAAGACCTAGACTTTGCCCATTTATATTTAGAAGCATCCTTAGTAGGCAGCATATTTTCTCTTATTTTCATCTTGACCCCCAATATTTACAAAATGATGGTTCAAACTCATAGCGCACAAGCTGGCATTTAACTTTCCCCGATAGCAACCTACTTGGCATTGCCTTTACCAATGGCTTTGAGACATCAACGTCCACCAGCACTCAAGCATAGGAGATTCTTTCAAGCCGTGCTGTGACCATGTTAGTCATTAGAGGCATTCCGACTCCAGGTGCAATCTTGTTAAGCGCCAATCGGGTCCAGCATCCCAACGGAAGTGCAGGGAATGTCACCCAGAATGGCATAAAGCAAATGTCATCAAGGAGGAGTCAAATTCCCTAGGAATAGTTTTTATCATCATACGTCAGCCAAACGAAGCATACGGTCCCCCACGAAGAACAATCTGACTGCCCTCTTTAGTGTTAAAATGGAATATTAGCTATCTCGAAGCATGCGGGTAAACCTTGGTAGGGATAGCCCACTACTTAGATAAGTCATTAATTATCTTCATTCCTGGAAAACGCCCTGCAAACATTCGTATTAGGCAGTATCCCAATTTCTGCTCCACATTTTTGAAGTCTATTTCATCAATGTTAATGAATTCTCCCATTCGGGGAATATGGTGCAGTTTCATTCCATTGCTCAAGTCATGGTTTCCTTAAACTAAATTTGCCCAGGTTCGTTTGAGGATCGTTTTTTTTTTTTTTTAGGGTTTCAACAGAATTTCGGTGAAAAGATAGGATAGACTCTAGTATGAAAGAACCAGCTGAGTGAGAGGACTCTAGTGTATCAGGCAGGAGGACTAGTGGCTGTAGCTCTGCTCTCGCGAAGCCCGGGTATGGCACCAGAGATTGGGGAATGTCAACTGCAATTGTGCCAAGGTCCATTGCAATTGTGACTGGATTATTATGGGAAGTGGTTATGGCACCATGCGATAAGGAAGGGCTAGGGTTAAATAGTAGTGGGCAGGTGGTCTGGGGAAGTGAATTTGTCTGGACCCAGATAGGACTATTTGAGGTTGATGCCCCGCGGAGGCTGGGTGGAGACCCTTGCTGCACAGCTTTTTTGCTTCTTGCCTGATCCATATTGGCCCAGAAAATAGTGGGTGGTCAGCTTAGGTCGGGTCACTATGATTAGGTAGGGACACAGGAAGGGGGCTAGTCTTATGTAGTAGTTAGTCTTGGGAAAGCATATCTAGTTGGAGCAATTGAGGAAATGGACAGGAGGTTGGAAATGGAATGGATAGTAGTCAGTAGGGTATGCTACGGTTCAAACACTAAGATTCAAATAACAGTAGAGGTATGTTTGAATCAAAGAAGTCGGAGCATGCAAATGAACCTAGGAACCAAGCTAACTTCAAAGAACAAACCCAGCAACAATGAACAAAGTCATAGAGCCGACATATAATACCCCACTCATATAAAAATCCATCATAAACTCAAAGATTTGCTCAGATGTCACCAGCTACATACCCCACTCACACCAAGTTCCTTAAGTAACAACAACCAACAGTTATGTCAGAAGCTGTGGTGTATCTGGCAGAACACTCAAAATCGTGGATGAAACAAGTATAAATGGCAGACGACCAACTAAGTCCACAAATGCAAGAATCGAATTTGAAACCACAATAATCACTTACAGATACTGCTTAGGTTTTGCCCCATAACATCTGAGACTTCATAAACAGCACCTACTATAAGAAAACTATGAATCTGTCACGGACTATTGCCACGGAAAATTTTCCGAGACAATCAGGGATGGATTTTGCCACTGAATAGAAAAATACAAGCAACTTGCGAGGGAAAAAATACCATAGCAAATCTGTGGCTATTTGCCACGGATTTGCAATGGAAATAGTAGCAAGTAGCAACACAAGCATATTCCGTCGCAAATTGGTAGCAAAAAAAGCCGCAAAAAAATTATGCAAATATTAGCCACCGATTTGTGATTGGAAATATTTCCGTGGCAAAATTATGCCAAATATTAGCCATGGATTTGCCACAGAATCACAAAGTAGTGATAAAAAGAAATGGCTAAATTTTTTTTGTGTGTTCCGCAGCAAATTTGCCACGAATTTGCCCCAAAATCACAAAATGGCCACTGATTCGTGGCAGATTGCCACGGATTTGCCATGGCATTTTTTTTGTTCTAATTTATTTATTATATTTATTTGTATTTATTTTTGTACCTTACATTTTAAATAACAACGATGAAATATTTTGTAAGTATCTTGATTTATTTATTTTCTAATGCATTCATTCTTGAAACAGAATTAAAAATAAGATGTATTATTTTTGAGTATCGAATTATACGTTTGTATTAAAATTATAAATTTTAAAAAATGATATAATTTTATTTTATTTCGACTGTAAAAGCCATTGAAAATTGTTTTGAAGAACTATATTATCATTGAGAGCACACAAAAAAGTATGTTACGCAAAATAATGATAAAAATAAATGACTAAATTTTTTTTGTGTATTCTGTGGCAAATCCGTGGCTAATCACAAAATTGCCACTAATTCGTGACAATTCCATGGCAGATTGCCACGGATTGCCACCGCAATTTTTTGTTCTAATTTATTAATTATATTGTTTTGTATTAATTTTTGTTCTATGCATTTTAAATATGAATGATGAAATATTTTGTAAGTGTCTTGATTTATTTATTTTCTAAAGCATTCGTTTTTGAAATAGAATTGAAAATAAGATGTATTATTTTTTAGTATCAAAATATATGTTTGTATAAAAATTAAAAATTGTAAAGAGACGATATAATTTTATTTTTTTTATTGTAAAAGTCATTGTAAATTGTTTTGAAGAACTATATTATCATTGAGAGTACACAAAAAAGTATATTACGCAAAGTAATGATAAAAATAAATGACTAAATTTTTTTTGTGTGTTCCGTGGCAAATCAGTGGTTATTTGCCACGGATTTTCCACAGAATCACAAAATTGCCACTAATTCGTGGCAATTCCGTGGCAGATTGCCACGGATTTGCCGCAACATTTTTTCCTTTTTTTGTTTTAATTTATTAATTATATTGGTTTGTATTAGTTTTTGTTCCATACATTTTAAATAAGAATGATGAAATATTTTGTAAGTATCTTGATTTATTTGTTTTCTAATGTGTTCATTCTTGAAATAGAATTGAAAATAAGATGTATTATTTTTTAGTATCGAAATATACGTTTGTATTAAATTTAAAAATTTTAAAGAGATGATATAATTTTATTTTAATTCGACTGTAAAAGCTATTGTGAATTGTTTTGAAAAACTATATTATCATTGAGAGTACATAAAAAAGTATGTTAATTTTATATTATCATGCCATTTCTATAATTTTATATTATTTTATTAAATTTATGAAGGTAGAGTGTGTGTATGTGTATGACAATTGGTTATGGAATTAGGTTGTAACACTTACCTATTTTTTAAAAATAAAATACATACACATTACGTGAGAAGGCCAGGAAGGCATCTCTAAATGCACTAGAGATGAAATAGTTTTTCAAAACCCTTAAAATTACAATTTAGTAACAATTTTCAGTCCCAAAAAAAAAAAAAAAAGATGTAAATAGTTGTTGCAAGTCTGACACTAACTGATTTGTTTTTGAGTTTGATTGGTTTTAGTGATAACTAATATATCAAACCAAATTTGTCATTATCAGTATCATCTCTCTCTATTTCTCTCCATGTATTAAACATTTTCTAGACAGCTTGGAAGCTGTCTTCGAAGGCACAAAGGTTTCTTTTCTTTTTCCTTTTTTTTTTCTTTGCTTCAATGTGTGTCTGTTTTAATCCCAATTATTTTGACAGAATGCAAAAAATAAACTAGAATTAAGTAAGGGAATGTTATTTAATGAGATTTATGTTAAACACTTTAAATTTGTTGAAGCATCCATTTATTAGACGTTGACTTCGGTTTTTTTCTCCAAGAATAATAACAACAACGATGACATATTACCTTCACTGTCAGTCTTTAAAATCATGGATAATTTAAGTTTACGCTGTTTAACAAGATTCACATTAAATGAGATTATTGCTATCTTATATAAATAATAATTATTACTAATCAATCAAAATCAAATTATAAAATTATTGACTTTTTGAAGTTTCGAAATCTTTATAGTCTTTTTTTAATTTTTCTTAATGCTTAATCTAAAAATTATTTTTTGTAATATGCGTATCAATGTCTACAAGGTCCCGAATTAGTAATGAACATTCAGTATATGGAATAAAAGAATGATACAATAATCACAGCTACCACATTACAGCAATTTTTGTAAAAATTATGGGACACAACTTAAATTTGAGGACAAAAATTAATGTTGGCCATGGAGAAGTGAATAGCCGAAGGACAAAAATAATCAACCATATAATACTAAAATATTATCAAGTTTAATATTGAATTTCAAGAAAAAGAAAATTTAGAACTTCTATTTCTGCACAAAAAAAAAAAAAACAAAAACAAAAGAAAGCATCATTGGAATTATACTAAACACGAGTTATGAAAAATGACCCTAATAAAAAGTGTTTAAAGGCTGAAAAGATCAAGAAGCTAATGATATTTTAAGTAAAATATGATTGACTGGTAATATTTATTGTTCAATACAATAATTTTAAAAGAAAACCCTTGATTTTAATGAGGTTTCGTGATTGGCCTTTTTGTCGTAATAAAGCAAAACGGAATTTTACTGTGCCAGTTATAGAAGATTTTGAAGAGAATGAACTCTAACAGGTATGTATTAACTTCATGGGTCAAGTTGAAATTATTGTTTTCTGACCTTCTATTGGATGATAACAAGATTATTTGAAAGAAAAACCAATGTATATTGTTTTTGTATAGCTCCAGAGTAACAAAAAAAGTGAAGATAGATAGTGGACCAAACCTTAGATAAATTTATGCTCTCCTGAAGCTTCACCACACACACCCCTCCCCAACATGAACCTAATAAAGGAAAAATAAAAAATATATTTAAATCAGCTAGTGGACCAAACCTTAGATAAAATGACTTTTTTTATTATTAAAATATTATATGAATGGATATTATATGCTTCACTTATACGAATGGATCCCCGTGAATGATAGGTCGTCATTCCTTGTGAGTGATGGGTGATCATTCCCCATGGGTAATGAGTGATTACCCTTACATTAGTTCTATTAAATAATTATTGTGATAGTTAATGTTTTTTTTTTTATGTTGTTGATTTTGTGGTGGCTTGGTGCCTAGAAACGTCCAGCATATAGGGCAAACTCTATTGATTTTTTTTTTTTTTAGTCATCTTGATACTCCAAATAAGTTGATTACCCCTAAGCTTAATTTTATACAATAGATTTTAATGTCTAAGCATCTTCTTAATGTAAATAAAATTTGAGAAAGATCATAAACTTGACCTTATGTAACCAAAGCAATCAGACTAACATCTGCGCTCTCAAAATGTTTTCCAGATCCCTGAGTTTTCTCTTCTCATATTTGGCCTTGAAACATGCTTGTCTTAGCCTCTTTGTTTGGTCTTCCAACTTCTTATCAGGCATTTCTTCCATCAACTCCTTCTCATGTTCCAGTATCTCAATGGCCATTCTCAACTTCTTCTCAGCCATATGTACTTCTTCTTCTTCATTTTGCAAACCCCGCAAATCTAAATGGAACCTTTCCATGGGCATTATTTCTTTGTTAAATTTGGGGACATATATTTAGTAGTTCTTCATGCACAAGTGTGTGTGAGAAAGAACCTAAACATTCTTGATTAGGGTCTCCAAGCTCATAAACTTCTTGTAAGACCATCGACGAATTCCTAACTCCCTACATCTTTTCTTGAGATCGGTTCAGCAAACATTCAGTTCTTTGGCCGCCCGAGTGATTGTCATGTAAAAATAATTCGAAATGGTTGCTCTTGATAGTGTCTTAGAGCTAATGCCCTTCTCCTTTTGCTACCTCCTAATTATCTTCTTCCCTACAGGAACTTCGTCTGAAGTGATACCTTCAGTAGGCATTTCCTCCACAGGAACCACGTTCTGGCTTTGTTTAAAATCCATTAGGGAGTAGAAAGGATCATGCACAAGCGTATCCTCTATTAGAGGAACAACAAAAAAAAAATAGTCTCTTGAATAGGTAGATGAAATTGGAAATCTAAAGTAGCATGTTCATAACTTTCACTGATTCATAACACAACAAACCAAACCAGATGAAGAAGACAGGTAAACCCCCCCCTCCCACCTCCCAAAAAAAGGCCTTAAAAGTATCTCACTTGAAATCAGGAGGAAGTGGTTGGCTTGAAATCTGCCACAGATTTGCCACTGACAGCATATGTTCCATATCATTTCCGTGGCAGATTGCCATGGACTTGCCACGGTTCCCTCACAATATTTCTCCCCCTAAAGGTGATACCAACTTGAACAATCTGTGGCAAATCCATAGAAAATTGCCACGGAAAAATATTTCCCTCGCAAAAAAATGCTTAGCGACGAAGGTATTTCCCACAGACCTTTTCCGTCGCAGATCCGTGGCAACATCAGGTTTAGCCACGGATTTGTCTGTGGAAAATTGGCAGATACCCAACCCACATAGTTGGTAGGATATTCAGATAGAACAGTAGTGAAGAAAGCCAGTGTATTCGAGCATGAACAATAGGCAAAATCAACAGAAAAAAAAAACACACACACACATACAAAATTTTCAATCTAGTAGGAAGAATAAGCAGTTGTACTAACTAGGATAGAAAACGTTGTATTCCTCTTGAGCATGAAAATCATCCATTGGTAGCAAGGAAGGTGAGAATTTTGAAGAGGACTCAAGGGAGTTGAGAGCTTCTCTCTCTACCTCTTCTCTCTGTCTACCTTATTCCTATCTTTTTGAATGGACACACACGTACAGTTCCTTTGGAAGAGGTGGTGACTTAAATATATTGGTGAAACAATTGATTGTTGTTCTGGGTATTTGATTACTTGTTTTTCTTACGGAGTTAGTTGATTTATTTTTGTTATTAACTTGCTTGAAAAAAAAAAGTTGGTAATGACATGAATTAGTTAATTGCATATTGTTATCTCTTAACTTGTTTGGAAAAAGGGTTAATTGTTTAGAAAATTGGTAATCAAAGGTTGGTTAATGATTGCTAGAATATAGATTCATTGACTAAATTCATGTTTTAAAGCACCTAGAATATAGGGGTTTATATGAGGGTTGATTTTAATGCATTTCTTGGATAAGTTAGTCGAGACAGAATATGTTCACCAATTTTGCTAGAAGATAGTGATTCCATTGATTGCAAATGAAGTGGGTCTATATTAAATCATTCATGATGCAAAGATGACAATTGATTGTGATGAATGTTAAGTAATTCAGTATTGTGTTTTCAAGATAATTGTCTAGTTACATGGAATTGCATCCTTGAGTTATATCTATTTTTATCTTTATTTATTTTCCTTTTTATTCTCTTTTTATTTCAATGGCTAAAGAATAAAGATTTAGGTAAAGTAAGGTGGGAGCTTAAGTTCTCGCGGATTGGATACTTGCTATGCCTTATATTAGCAAGTATAATTGTTAACTAAGCATTTAATTCAGTGGAACTCAGCGGAACAAACCAAAGACAAAATAATTTTTTACTAAGCATTTCATTTCAACAACTGCAGGATCACAAAGAAAAAAAAAATCTAGAAGAACAACATTGATAGGGCCTAAATTAGTCATATATTTCCTAGTTATTTGAGGCAATTTTGTGATACATTTTATTCAATAACTAGTCATATTCCTTCATATTTGAGATTTTACCCTTGGAAAGGTATTTTGTGCATTAATTCAGATTTTAGGGGTAAAAGAAGACAAAAATATCGCTAAATAGAGTAGAGGCAGTACCGGCCAGGACAGGAGAACCGGCGCCGGCCACGTACTGCTAGCACACATTTCGAGGTAATAAAAAATTGGTGAAACAAAGCTGAACAAAACACAGCCAGCAACGGTTGGGAGCTCAAAGGCGGTGCCGGCTGCATACTGGAAGGGTTGGCACGAAAATTAAGAAAAATCGACGAACAAATAGAGAAATTGTGAAACCCCATCTAAAACCAACCCTAGAGTAAGGGGGTCGAGTTGCATATCATATTTTCTTGCATGCATAAATATGTTTTTGAATGCTTTTATGTGCTTTGGATTCGTGATTTATAGTCTAGAAGGCTCAATTGTGCTTATTGAGTAGGAAAGGAAAAATGGTAATTTTGCTTGAAGTGAAAATAAGGAGATAGCTTGAGGATTAAATAGGAAAAATATTTGGGAGAGAAAATAAGAACAAGGGTGTTGTGGTTTAGTGGCTAGAGCTTTGGAATTAATCTCTAAGGTCTTGGGGTTCAAATTCCACCAATTAAGTTTATCATGATTAAATTTTATTTTTATAGGGTGGGATATTTTCGGCCCTTGCATGCCATGAGTAGAAGTAGGGGTGTTCTCCTAAGGGAGGCTTGAAGGGAATGTCTTAATCCTACTCTTGTGCCCTACAAAAATTCTTAAGGGATTCATGCCCTTTTTGCTCTCTAGCTTACCTTAATTCTTTATCAAATAAGTTGCTCAATTTATCCAAGCCATTTTTATTTCCGGAAAATTCTAGCAAGGTTCTGTGCTTTTGGAGTTTCAAAAATGCCACTTGGAGGATGGAATTTTGACTGAAAATGGGGAAGGAGTTAAGGAAGGTTCCCAAGGGAATTAATCTCCATGGTTGAACCTTCAAACTCCACCCTATAAGTATTCATCTTCTTCATGTAGCAATCTAGAAAAATTTTCAGCTTCTAGGTCAGCTCAACTTTCAAAAACTTCAGCCATTTTTCTCACTCAAATGGAACCAGAAAAATAGCTAAGTTGTTCAGCTTGAAGGCTGAAATCTTTGGCCAAAAATCGAACTGCGCAAACTAAGAAAATTTCTGGACAAGTTTCGCAGCTTAGCAGGCCAAAAACCAAGCTGTTCCTTCTAGCCTTCAAACTAGGATTTCACCTCTGCCTTTCCTCCATAAAGAAGGCTAGAAACCAGCCTTATATTACCCTCCAATACCCCTTCAAACCTTCTGCAAGTCGGCTGGAACATTGCAGAAAATCTGCGCAAAAGTTATAGCGAACCTCTTGAATGAACAACCAGAAATTCCAGCCTTGTTTCCTCTTCAACCTTATCTCAAAAACCACTCCAACTTTCTGTGAAAACAACCTTAGTCAGCCATGAACTGAACTCTACCACCCTTCTCCATTGATCTGCACGAAAGAGCTCCTTGGCCACTCCTTCAATCACTACAATCAAGCCTTCAATTGGAATTCAAAAATTCAGCAAATTACTCCATGAAACTTCTATGGATTAAGCCTCAACCAACCAGAATTTTCCTCCACCATTCAGCCACCCTATAGCTTCTTCAACTTTATTCATCTCAGCAAAACCTCAGCTAATACCAACCGGCCATAGCAGCCCCAAGGACCTCCATCAACCAACCTATTCTTACCATATTTTCTACCTTAATCCACTCCCTAAAGTACTTTTTTTGAATTTCAAACAACTAGCTTTCCTTATTTTCCCTAATCTAAAAATTCAATCACAAGGATTCTCCAATCCATTTGGCCAACACCACTCAACAAATTTCATCTAGCCTTTCCTCCATTCTTTCCACTTCTCCAGAGAACACCAAAAACACACACCACCATTCTCTAAGCCTAAGACCACTCTAAACACCTCCAATCTCTCCCAAAAACTCTAGATCACGTCTACTCACCCTCTGGAATCCATTTCTATAATTTATAACATCAAACATTGAAAACAAGATTCTACTTTTGGATAAAAAACCAGAATTTTTCTTGAAGACTCAAGAACTCTCTCAAGGTAATCATGAATGATTGTGTTCATCTTCCTTCCTCTTCGATCTTTATTGAAATATACTAATACTCTCTCTCTTTCTCCTTCTCTCTCTCTCTCTCTCTCGGCCGAAATGGTTGTTTCAACCATGGCCATTTTCTCTTCTTCCTTCTTGGTTAGATCAAGCCTTCCAAGCGTGTGGACTTTCTTGAGACTTCATCAAGGTAGTCATCAATCGAGTATGTCTCTTTAACCCTCTCCTTAATTCTAAAATCATGTTTTTTGGATGTTGTTGGAAAAGGATGGAATATGATTGGAGATTGAGTATGTGTTTGTATGATGGAGTTGGGATTGAAGTATGAGGATGATTTGTCTTGGTTGAGTTTTATGTTGTTTTGGCGTTTGTTGCATGCTCTTCATGTCGTGACTTAGTATGAGTGATTAAGCATGATAGATATTAGTCACCTTTGGTGAATAGGGTTTTATATTCTTGTATTCTTGTTGAAGCCATGAATATGATTATGTTTAGTGAAGTTTGGATCATGTGATGGTAGATATAGATCTATGCTTTTATTCATGAATTGAATGGTTTGTTGATTGGTGTTAGAGTTTATGTTCATGACTATGGTTAGCAATAGGAGAATTATGATCATGACCTTGTTGATCCTAAACTAATTAAGTTAGCCAAATTTATTACATTAATAAAAATTAATACTATATTTTCTTCTAATGATTTTGAAAACCCTAGGAAGATTTGTAATTGGATTGATATATGAAATAATGATATTTTAGCCAAATGCATGATGTCTTTTATTAAAAATACAATATATAAATATTAAATATAATAATATTAAATAAAGCCTTTTATATAAATAATCATAATAGGTAAAATTTTAATCTTATAAGTCATATATTCATAAATACTAATAAAATTTATTTATTATCTTTTAATCAAAGTATATTAAAATTTACTTATTATTAATTTTATTTATCAATTATTTTCTAACTATTAATTTTTAATTAAGAGAATAGTAATAATTTATTATTTTAATAATATCATCTAGGACTTAGGACCCTTCATCAAATAAACCCTAGTTTATTTATTAATAATAAAGATTTATAACTACAACTTATAAGTAATTATTTCACAATCCCTAATTATTTTATTATCAAGCTAGATTTATTTTATAAATCCTTTTTATCATTTAGCCTTAAAGTTTAGGTCATTAGGGTCATGATTGTAGTAAGTTGGACTAGGTTATTTATGGAAGTAAATTTGGCTTGAGTCTAATTATGACTTGTGTTTACCCCATGCGGGGTTAGGTCAGCTTTTGAGGATCTTTGAATTAGCTCAAGCAATGGATCAGGTAAGCTCTTGCATAAAACCTATTTAGTGTAAAAAGGTCACTATGGCCAGCCAAATGTGAAGTGTGGGAACACTCATTTTTGTAAAGGCAATTGAGGACTATTCCCTTTCTTATTTCAGTCACACAAATTATTTGAAAACCAATAAGCAGTTTTTCTCAAACACTAAACTCTTTCTAAAACCAATTTTGGCACAGACTTTAGAAAACCTTAATTGCCATTTTCAAGTAAAGCTGTGTTTTATCAGTTTTCTCCCAAGTGGGACAATCAACGTTGAGTACTCAATAAAGGTAGGCTAGTAGTACTAGTTTTGAAGAGCAAGAGCGAGTCTTCTGGTAGGAGGCCATATCCAAAAGATGAACTCAACTTGGAGAAGTGACAATACTACTTAGTCATGCCGGTCCGAGCTAGCAAGTTTCAGTCATGTGGACTGTGTGTTGCTGGAGTGGACAACCGATTTTGTTTGGGTGTAGAGAAGGAGGAGTATCTTACCCGGTAGGCCATACACCTACCTTTTTGTCAGTCTGCACAAAGTTTGGCATTCTGACTGTTGTATAGTTTTGGGGCCCAACGTGTGGTAACCCATAGCCGCCCTTTTGAGTGGTTGATTTTATTGTGCACATGTATGGTTGGAAAAACAAAATGCTACTCTTTATTTTTAACATTGTTTAATGCTTGCTAGTACTTTTCTTATGAAGTTCTTACATCTTGCATACATGAACTGTTATACCTGAACACTCAAAGCACACACGGGCTTACTGAGATTTTTATCTCATCACCCTTTTTACCATGATTTCAGGTCGATCCTGCTCTGGGGATGAGTAGCTTGTTGTTGCCTGCTTGGAAGATATTGTATTATTTATTTTATGTAATGTTTTGAGAGATGAGAGTGAACAATTTTTTTTGGATTTATTCTTGAATTTTTTGGTTGTAATAAGTTTTAATTTCAAAGTATTGTTTAATTTTTGTTGTGTGTCCTAATTATAAAGACCCCTTGTCCTTTGGATGGGGCGACATCCCTGGCCCTGTTGGGCCTAGGTTGTGGGGTGTTACAGAAATAGACCACAACCAGTGCTGGCCCTCAGCAAGACAGGCGGCGCCGGCTGTGCACTGCTACTGAGGCAGTGCCTCAATTTTTGCATGCATTTTTTGGTAATTTGCAGAGTTTTAGTATTTTCCTACTTCTAGTCGGCCAAAACCCCTAGAGGAACAAATTTAAGCACTTCTAAAGCCTATAAATAGAGGGAAAACACAAGGGAAAAGGGAGAATTAATGGATCAAAATAGAAAATCACTCAAAATCAAGGAGGATTGTACAAGAAGGTCTACAAAGAAAGAAGAAAGAGACTTGTCTATGAGCGCTTTCTTTTAACTTTGTCTTCTTTTCTTGAACAATGATGTATTAATTGTTTTATTATACTTTGACATTATTTTAGGTATTCATGATTTTTAGAGTTACTTTGATCTTTTGATTAATTGATTGTTATTCTTGGTATTTAATTACTTATGTTAATTACGAGATTAATTGGTTGTTTCTTTCCATTAACTTACTTAGCCAAAGGGGTTGATGGTGGTCTCAATTCATTAATTTTATATTTTTTATCTCTTAACTTGCTTGGACAAAGGGGTTAATTGCTAAGAATTGGGTAATTAAAGATTAATTGATGTCTGTCAGGACATGGATTCATTGGTTGGTTTCATGTTTTAGGTTTGCCGGGATATGGAAAT
Source organism: Voacanga thouarsii (assembly GCA_026120185.1). Classification (NCBI taxonomy): domain Eukaryota; kingdom Viridiplantae; phylum Streptophyta; class Magnoliopsida; order Gentianales; family Apocynaceae; genus Voacanga; species Voacanga thouarsii. The sequence goes on from JANUWF010001120.1 coordinate 1,508,796, forward strand.
TTAATCAAGGACTGTATTTAATGCATCTTTTGGGTGAATTAGTTGAGACAGGCCATGTGATACTAATTTGTCTAGAGGATAGTGATTTCATGGATTGGAAAAGAAGTAAATCTATCTTAATCCTTCATAATGCCAAGAGAATGACTAGTTATGATAATGATTGAGTACTTTAAGATCATGTTTGTCAAAATAATGGTTTGAGTTACATAATTCTCCACCATTAACATGTATATATTCTTTTATTTTATTTTATTTTTTTCACTTTATTAGGTCGGTTAAACAATGAAAGAAAAGTGATTAAGGCATACTTGTTCCTTGAGGATCGACACTCGTTTTCAACCATATGCTATGTTTAATGACGAGTACACTTGCTCATATGTGTAATTTGGGGTTAACATTTTAATTTAAACTTGAATGGATATGTGCTTATTTTTATATGATATTTATACCCAAATTCAAACACATCAAACATATTACTAATATCATGTAAAGACATATTAGATAAGTAGAATTGCTGTATGCCAGGGATCTATAGAATTAACTACTTAATGCATTACACAGACAAAAGCCCACAATTGTGGCAATATTGGAGGTACTAAATTGCATATGATTTATCGGCACTATTTGAACATTGTCGGCATCATTCTTCAAGCAAACTCCCAAGAAACCATAACCAGAATTGGCATCCTAAAAAATACCTAGCTAAAAAATGCAACCAGCTATGACTAGAGTTTTTTGATAAATTGATGATAAAAAAAAAGACCAAAAATAACTTCATAGCATCAATAGCACTAGAGTGGTGCCATCTCTAAAACCCAATAGAGGAATCTAAATCCCTAATGATTGAAAAAGAAATTACCTGAAACTTAAACAAGATTAGGAGGAGCTCAGCGGCGATCGTGTTGTGCAGGGTCAGATTCTATTGGTGGGAGTGTCGGGGGTGCTGGATAAATCACGATCGACAATGGAAATACTAGCGGTACCAGTGAGTGCGTGCTGGAAAATTGATAACAATGGCAGTGGCACCGGTGGGGAGGGGGTGTGTGCAAGAAAATCAAATAGAAAGGAAGCAGAAAGAAAGAGGGCAGTCATAGATGGAACAGAGATGGCTGGAGATGGGAAAGAATAAAATACAAAAAGAAGGGAAAAAACGACTAATTGTTGAACTTAGTCTTTAATTTAGCTACGGCTTATGTACTGTCGCTAATCCCTCGAATCTTGAGAGGGTTTAGCTCCGGATTCAGATAATTTTCCTAGGGCCTGTATGCCATCGGTAATCCCTCATAGGTAGCAAGGGATTATCAACAATATAATATAGATTTTTTTTAGCATGTCTATATTTTTATAATTTTATTTTAGCTGAATATATAATGTCAGATCTTAATTTTACTCAAGTTCACGTAGGTTGTATGAATTTTTTGTAAAACTAACCTCAAAATTAAATAATTAATTATTTATGCAGTATGTTAATCGATAATAATTTTATTTTCCAATTGTAATAATTTTGACTAAAGATACGTTATAAACAACTAAACGTGAGGTAAAGTTATAATTTAATTGTTAATATTTACTTTTTAATATTAATAGAGTTAAATTTTAACAAAAGTTCAACTATTCTTTTCTTTTTAAAAAAGTTGTATAATTAAAACTGAATAGATTAGAATCATTATACTTTGCTACAAATTTTAAAAAAAGTTCAAGTAATAAAACTACAAGACATTTATATTATACAATCAATATATATATATATATGTACTATATAATTACAATTGGCGCATACATAATTATATAAACTCTAATATATAACATACACAACTAATGTCTCTATATGCATATACAATTATAACCATTCATTTATTAATATAGTATACAACTGCATTAAATATTTGTCTGTGTGTGTATACTTAATTATCTAACATTTTAAACATATTGGTATATATATCACGATTGTATAACGGCATATACATTTTAATAAATACATATATATAATTATATAAACGCTAATACGTAATTGCCCTCTAAATATTTTCCCAGAAATTAAAAACGCCATACCTAAACCCTAGCAAATGGCAAAGGTTTCGCTACAAAATTGCAGCATTTATTTCCCTCCAATTTTTTTTCCAAAAAATTTAAATAGTCGTAGCTAAGCCCTAGAAAATAGCGAGGGCTTAGCTACGGCTTCCACACATTAATTTTCCTCTAAATGTTTTCCTAAAAATTACGAATATTGTCACTAAACCTTAGCCTATAGCGAGGGTTTAGCTACATCCACCGCATAATAAATTTTCAAATTATTTATTTCAAAAAATTACTTAGTTAGATGCGCTCACTGTTAATGTTTTTCGATAATGCCAACGGGACAATGATGGTGAAAAGTGTGCATTTGATGGAGATTTAGGATGAAGAAGAGGAAAAACTTGTCTATGAGTTCTCCCTTTTTCCATTTTCTTCATATTTTCTTGACAATATGTATGCATTTCACTAATTGTATTATGAAGGGTTGGACCCTAAATTGATTAGTTCCTCTGATTTGTAATATTTCAACTTCTAATGAATGATTACTTGACATTATTATATATGTTGGATTTGTTGTTTGGCTAATCCTCTTCTAATTAATTCAAGAAATTGTGTTAGGAGTTAGGTGCCAAATGAATGGATTCAATGTGTGTTATAGTTTGTCTAAATTGAGAGATTGGTTGGGGATTAGAACTTGATAATTATTGGGTTCTTGATATCGCTTTGAGATAGGGATATTGGATTCGTCCGGAATTTTCGGGTTTTGTACATAATGCCTCTTAAGGTAAAGTAATCCATAACTTGAGAAAGTGTGGGTTTCACATTTGCGACCTCCATGGTATTAGAATTGGGATTTGATTGCCTTGGGTTTGTGTTTGGTACTTAACTAATTCTGAAAAATCCTGACATTTTGCACGTCTTTTACTTTCTTTTCTATCTTTGATATTCTCATGGCCAATCTTGTGTGGGATGTGCTGATTCTCAAGGTTTACCCAATCTAGTTTGTGTTTTCCATTAAATTATTTGGTGAAATAATAGAATAAGAGTTAGTAGTGGTATCTTTATCCCATCCCCGTGAACTTTCGATACTTACCATTAAACTCTATACTACTCAATGAGTATACTTACCCAACCATGTGTTTTGAGTGCTTTGGCTGTTTTAATTAAAATTTGACAATGTATTTGTTCGTAATATTTCCCCCACTCAAAATCGCACAACACTGATCAATGTTTTCTTTTGCCACGACTGGTGGATATCATGTGCCATCACTAATTGCACTTAAAACATACATTCTTGCTGGCAGCAACAATGTTCATTGTAGAATTAGTCAGCGATCAATTTCTGAGTATAGGGCGTAGATAACACAAGATATCAGATGGGCAATCAAAACTAAAGGTTGACAGATTTGGCCATTCTAGATTCTTATCTTCTCGTTGTAACGCAAATAGTTAGGACAACATAACAGGTCACCATCATGGTTAGACTACAGTAGTGTACCATGTATGATGCAGAATTGGATATTCTTAATAACGTTTCGAAAATTCCACAAATAGCTAAGCTACCGTAGCAGGTTACGGATGACATATAAATTAGAATTTCTACACACAACACATTTTTCTTCAAAGATTGTTTATATGATACTTCATCAGCTATTCCACCATAAGTAGAATTTGAGCTTGAATTACAGCAACGCACTGTTCGTTTCCAAAAGGGGGAAAAGAGAAAAATGCCAATCACCATAAAAAAAAAACCAATTGCAGAGTTATATGTGGACCTATTTCAATTAGAGCCAGATGACTATGATGATGATTACACTCCTATTCAATCTAGAACGAAAGAAGAATGGAGATTTTCAACTTCCAAGGCATTCTACGACAAGTAATTAGGGGTTTTAGATTATAATTATCTTCATTGTTATCTTGCCATTTCTGTAATTTTTAAATTATCTTAATAAATTTCCTATATATATATATATATATATATATATATATAGTACCATTGCTTGTGGAATTAAGCCGTAACAGTTACCTATTTTTTAAAAAATAAAATACATGCACATGGCGTGAGAAGGCCAAGAAGGCATGTCTAAATGCACTGGAGATGAAACAGTTTCTCCAAACCCTTAAAATGACAGTCTAGTAACAATTTTCAACCCAAAAAAATAAATGATGTAAATAGCTGTTGCAAGTCTGGCAATAACTGATTAATTTATGACTTTGATTGGATTTAGTTATAACTACTATATCAGTCCATAGTCGTCATTATCATCATCATCATCTCTCTCTGTTTTTGTCCATGTATGAAACATTTTCTGGACAGCTTGGAAGCTGTCTTCGATGGAACAGAGGTTTCTTTTCTCCCCCCCCCCCCTTTTTGCTTCAAAATGTGTCTATTTTAATCCCAGTTATTTTGATATGCAAAAAATATATAAGAATTAAGTAAAGGAATAATTATTTAATAAGATTTATATTAATCACTTTAAATTTATCGAAGTGTCCATTAATTAAACAATGACTTTGGTTTTTTTTCATCCATGAATAGAAAGAGAAACGTTGACATATTACCTTCATTGTTAGTCTTTAAAATTATGGACAATTTAAGTTTACGTTATTTAACACGATTCACAATGAATGAGGTTAATGCTTCCAAATATAAATAATAAATATTGCTAATCAATCAAAATCAAATTGAAATATTATTGACTTTTTGAACTTTCCATATCTTTATAGTATCTTTTTTATTTTCCTTAATACTTAATCTAAAAATTGATTTTTTGTAATATGCGTATCAAAGTCTACAAGGTCCTAAATTAGTAGTTAACATTCAGTATATGGAATAAAAGAATGATGCAATAATCATAGATACCACTGTACTGCCATTTTTTGTCAAAATTAAGGGACACAAATTAAATTTGAGGACTAAAAATTAATGTTGGTCGTGGAGAAGAGAATAGCCGAAGGACAAAAATAATCTACTATTATAAAATTTGGGTAGTGTTAGAATAAAATCTACACACTACACACTAAGAAAACTCTAACTATTCTTTGCACAAAAATTTCTTCAAACTTTTCTTTTTCTTTCTCTCACAATTTTCTCTCACAATTCTTTCACAAAATTATGGAACATTTCAAGCTTAGAGAATAGCTCTATTTATAGAGCTCTTAATTAGTGGAATACGTCATTTTCCACTAATATGTATTAGTGGTGTTTCCACAAAATGGTGGACATCCATAAAAATCCATAATTAGTGGAGCTTCCACTAATTCCCTAATAATTCACAATATATTCATAACACTCCCCCTTGGTTGTGTTAGTGTTGTGCCCTAGAGGCAATCACTTGTACATTGTATATGACACCTTTTATTTTAATAAATGGCATTATTTATCTTTCAGTTTTTTTTGTTTATTTTAAGTAATATAACTGTTCGATAAAGTCCCTAGTACAACACTGTGTTAAGGAAATTATGATAGAGATCATGATATGAGATTCCTACTACACTGGATGGTGTTAGTACTTAAATAGTCCCTAGTCATAGTATTAATGAGACAGAACATCATTAATGCGTTAAGACTAGCATGTGTTAGACTTCCTGATTTGATCAGGCGGTGGTTCTCATAACCGTGAGTATTGAGATACTCAAAGTTAACACATGGATGCTTGTTAATGGAACAAGCTCATTGGATGACCTAGCTTTGAGATAATCACATGGATAACTATTTAGTGCCAGTGATATAATCTCAATATAGCAAACGTGCAAGTATCCTTAGACTTGAGATCTCCAAGGTACTTTGTTTGTTGAGCCTTGTACTTTGATTCCAATCTCCGGAGCTCGATTAAGGGCCAACTATGGGATGGATATTGGGTACATGGTGAGATAAATGAAAGTAGTTGAGAGGGTCAATAAAGGATTCACCACTCCTAATAGTAGGGGCGAATATCTCATGGCCACTTGTAGGAATTACTACTCAAAAATCATTGGACAAGGCAATTGTGTATCAGAAACAGTTCCAATTGATACACATCTAGAGTAGTGGGTTCTTGGTACAAGTACTATTGTATTCGGGCCAGAATTAATTCTGGAGGGAGTTGGCACTAATTCCGTACTCCAAACCGAATGCGATATTGCATGGTGAAAGGAATTAATTACACTGAAGTTTATTATTGAAGGGTTTACGTCAAGCCACTTGACTTCCTGGACTCTTGGGTGGTCATGATGTGTTGCTAGATACCACTCATGATCTGGGAATATGGGTTTATTAATTTATGAATTAATAAACCAAATCCTAATTAGAATTAATAGGATTAATTATAATTAATTATGGATTATTAATCTCGAAGATGTTTGGATTAATTCATGTTCGCTACCAATTGACTGGGAAACCTAATAGGTCATACACAATAGAGGATTATATACTCAAGATATTATTTGATAACATAGTGGGGTTAATTGCAAGAAAGAGAAGTTGTTGTGGACAAATTATAATTAGTTATAATTTGTGGTCCATATTGTAATTAAGAAAACTTGATATTTCCAATTACAATTAGGGAATTCTAACTGTTTTAGAATTCTCAATTTGGAGGATTTTTCAGCAGATTTTTGTGTGAGATATGGGAGATATATACACGATATTGGCTAGGTGAAAGATATACGAAATTGACTCCAAAATCCTAGGGCAATGAAATAACAGCTTCCTCTCTTCTCTCTCTCGATTTTGATCTTGAACCCTAGCAGCCATCCTTTTCTGCTAGCACAGAAATTTTGGTGCTTCAGTATTCCTCTGTGTGGATTACTATTAGAGATAATCACACACTGTGATTATAGTGGATAGACGTTCAACTCACGTGGAGGTTGAGCACGAGGATTGTTGGATCGCGCTTCAACTTGAAGAAGAAAATTTTGTTATTCGCACGATCACCTAAAGGTAAAAGCTGTTGCCTTTATTGTCATTATGTCTTGTTTTCCACACATAGATGGATCTTGGGAGGGTATCTCATTTTATTTTCTACTGTGCCGTATAGGATACGAGCCCGAGATATCCAACAGTGGTATTAGAGCCATGCTATGTGTGGTCTACGAATATTGTTTTGGCATGAAAAACTATTTTCATGTTTGTCTTTGTTTGCAGTGAAAATCGTTTTCACTCGAGTCAAAATTGTTTCGATCCGTATGAGTTGGGTTCGTAGCACAATATGATTGTGTTATTGTCACAATAGTATTTCAAAAAGATGCTTTCTTTGGTGCTAAAAAATTTCTGCAGAAAAACGTTTCCTTGCAACATAGATGTTGCCCTCTATTTCATCGTAATTTTCCATTTTGATTTTTGTTTAAACTAACAAATTGGTTGTTGTTTTGAACTTCAAAACAGAAAATACTGCTGAAAATTTGCAGAAGAAGAAAGCACCAGAAATTATTTCTGGAATTTTTTGAAAATCGCCGCCATTGTTGCAGAACACAGGCGGTGCCGGCTCTGGCCTCCAAGCCAGCGCCGGTTCTATTCTGTTCGCGATGTCTGAAAAACATTTTTGGAAGAGAAATTTCTTTTTTGGAAACCAGAACAGAGCCGGTGCCGACTCCGACTTCAAAACTGGCGCCAGTTCTGCTCTGTTTGCGACTTCCAGGTATTTTAAAAAAAAAATTGGGAACAGAATTTTGGAAGGGAAAAATCTCACTTGGTGAGAAACAGGACCCAAAAACCATTTTCTCAAAATTAGTTTTGAGACAAACAATTTTGTTTTTCAAAATGATGATTTTGAAAATCTAAAATTACTGTATCTTTCTAAAATGCTGATTTTAGAATCTATTTTGTCTTTCCAAAAATAGTGATTTTGGAATGATAAAAGTATATGTTTATTTTGTTTAAGCATAGTCAATAGTATGGTGGATGGTTATGGACTAAAACCAATTATATCTGTTCATGCATTTTACAGTTTTAGTTTTATGAAATAGGGCCTGCATGTCCTGCCTTCTCTAGAATTCTTGTGTAATTCTCTTCTCATCTAACTCCCCTCGAATGTAACTCGAGGTTTTCTCTCTTTAGAAAATTGTGTAATTAGTTTACATAGGTTAGATAGGAGTAGAATTATTTTATTTTGGAGATGGCAACCAAAACAAGGCGAGGAGGTAAGACCTTCTACTTAAATCATGCATGAACACATAGGGTTAACTATATTAATTTCTTTTATGGCTCAAAGAAATTAATTTAGGTTTAAGTCCATAACCATACCACATAATCACTTTATTACCATGATTATCAATTATGTGATTTATTGATTATTATGCATGTCATTCAATGAAATCACTAAAAGGAACAAATCCCTCAATTAATATTAAGCCTAATTCCTTCCGTTAATATAGTAAGAACGAGAGTCCTTTTTCGAGACCAGGTTGTTTGGCAAACCCAAGCCTACTTGACATTGGGCATGTTCAAGGTATGGAATTAAATTCCTGATTAATGGGTCAGGTTTAACTAAATTCTTTATCACGGTTGGACAAATTCAAGCATAAAAAAATTTAGAGAAAAAATTGGAGTAGCCCAAAAGGCTTTAAGATTAAAAGCTGTTAATCACCCAATGATCCGGTAGTTACATACGATGTAATTGGTATTGATACCTACCAATGAACTCAAGGGTGGCTTGTTGGGCAAACCCAAGATTATTCTTGAGGAATTTGAATACTGGTCCACTAGGAAAGCTTCCAACGGGCTTTCCCGAATCAGTAGTGGGGGCTATTGGTTTGAGTAAAATAGTGGAGTAAAAATGCGCTTAATTAAAGTTCTAATTATTTGCATATCATGTGCATATACAAGTAGCTAATGTTCTCTATCTTTACATCTAGGTCACTTGCATCATGTCAACGAACTTGAACTTACGTAGCATTTTGGAAACCAACAAGTTAACCGAATCAAACTATCTCGACTGGTATAGAAATTTAAGAATCGTCCTCAAATCGAAAAAGTTGCTCTACGTGCTAGATGCTCTTATTCCACCACCACCAACCCAAGATGCTCATGTTGATGAGCATGCTGTCCACAAGAGGCACAAGGAGGATAATGATACAGCATCATGTATTATGCTAGCATCCTGAGTTGCAAAAACAACACGAGCATATAGATGCTCAATCGATCATTTTACATCTTCGAGAGCTGTTTGATGCCCAAGCCAGAACTGAGAGATATGAGATCTCGAAGCAACTATTTCGTTGTAAAATGGCAGAGGATTCTTCTGTGGCCACTCATGGGCTAAAAATGCTGGACTTGATAGAGAAGCTTGGATCTCTTGGGTTTACAATGGACCATGACTTAAGTGTTGACTTAATTCTTTAGTTTTTGCCTAATAGTTTCTCACAATTTGTGATTAACTATTAGATGAATAAGACTGAGTCCACTATCTCTGAGCTGATCAATCTTCTCAAAACTGTGGAGTCCTCTATGAAGAGGGATTCCAATGCAGTTTTAATGGTAGAATCTTCCTCCTATAAGAAGAAAGTTCAAAAAAAGAAGAAGAAGGCTCCCATGAAGCCCAAAGGTGGTATGAACAAGAAGGATGCAACTACCAAGGGCCTATGCCATCATTGTGGGAAGATGGGCCACTAGAGGCGCAACTGCAAAGCCTACTTGGAGACCATAAAGGACGAGAAGCAAAAGAAGAAGTTTACAAGCACTTCTACTTCTTTTCCAGGTATGTTTATGATTGAGAAAAATACTGCCTTTAGAAATGAGATATTGGTATTAGATACCGAATGTGGATCTTATTTGTGTAATAACTTGTAGGGGCTAAAGAGTAGTAGAAGGCTAGAGAAAGGTGACGTGGACCTACGTACTGCAAATGGGGTAAAGGTTGCTGCACTTGTTGTGGGGACATACGAGCTAAACCTGCCTCGGGATTGATTCTAGAACTGGAAAACTATTATTATGTACCAGTTTTAATGAAAAGCTTTATCTCAGTTGCGTGTTTAGACTTATGTGGATTTCATTTAATATTTAAGAATAAATGTTGTTCTTTTTCATTGAATGATATTCATTATGGTTCAGCAACTTTGGTTAATGGTTTATATGTTCTAGACTTGGACAATCCAATTCTCAATATAAATAATAAGAAACCTAAAATAGATAACTCTAACACCTTTTACTTATAGTATTGTCGTTTGGGCCATGTAAATGAAAATTGTGTTTCTAAGTTACACAAGCTTGGTGACTTAGGGTCATTTGATTATGAATCATATGGCACATGCGAGTCTTGTTTACTAGGCAAAATGACTAAGACTCATTTTCCAGGAAAATGAGAACGAGCCAAGGAGTTATTAGAACTCACACATTTTGATGTATGTGGCCCAATGTCAATACAAGCAAGAGGAGGTTATAACTATTTCATAACATTTATCGATGATTTCTCACGATACGGGTATTTGTATTTAATGAAATACAAATCTGAGGCCTTGAAAGGTTCAAAGACTTCAAGAATGAAATAGAGAAATAATTTGGCAAAAGTATTAAGACTCTAAGATCTGATCGAGGATGAGAATACTTGAGCCAAGAGTTTCTAAGTTATTTGAGAGATAATGGGATTTATCTCAATGGACTCCACCACATACACCTCAACATAAACGGTGTATCTAAGAGAAGGAATCGAACCCTTCTAGACATGGTATGGACCATGATAGCTTCTGTAGACCTACCAAAATTAGGGGTATGCACTAGAGACTTCTGTTTATATACTAAACAGAGTTCCGATAAAATCGGTTGATACTACCCCATTTGAGATGTTCTTTGGTAAGAGACCAAAGTTATCTCACTTGCGAGTATGGGGTTGTCCTGCCTTTATTAAAAGGCTACAGTCGGACAAACTTGATAATAAATCTGACAAGTATTTGTTTGTGGGATATCCGAAAGAATCTTTCGGATATTACTTCTATCTATCCTCCGAAAACAAATTGTTTGTTTCGAAGCATACCGTCTTCTTAGAGAAGGAGCACATGCTCAAAGGGGACAGTGGGAGTAAGATTGAACTTAGTGAAGTTCATGAAGGTCAAACAAATGAGGATCAACCGTCTAACCCCACATCTATTGAGAGAATAGATGAACCTTCCAATACATAAGAACCTCGTAGAGCTAGTAGGATACGTGTGGCACCTGAGAGATATGGATTTCTCATAAGTGACTACAATGACGTATTACTCATAGATGAAGATGAGCCTACTACCTATAAGAATGTTCTGAACAGTTAAGAATCTGGCAAATGGCTTGAGGCCATGAAGTCAGAGATGGATTCCATGTACGACAACTAAGTATGGACTTTGTTGATCCACCCAAAGGAATTAAACCTATTGGGTGCAAGTGGGTTTTCAAGAAGAAAACAGACATGGATGGTAACTTAGTTACCTATAAAGCACGACTAGTGGCGAAGGGTTATCGTCAACAACATGGTACTGACTATGATGAAACCTTCTCACCAGTAGCCATGTTGAAATCCATCAGGATACTGCTAGCCATTGCTGCTCATTATGATTATGAGATTTGGCAAATGCATATGAAAACAGCTTTCCTAAATGGAAATCTGATTGACGAAGTGTATATGACACAACTTGAGGGTTTCACATCCAATGATGGCACAAAAGTGTGTAAGCTGCAAAGGTCTATTTATAGACTCAAGCAAGGTTCTAGGAGTTGGAATATCCATTTTGATGAAACAATCAAAGAGTTTAGTTTCATTCAAAATATGGATGAGCCTTGTGTATACAAGAAGGTTAGTGGGAGTGCAATCATTTTATTACTGCTTTATGTAGATGACATATTGCTAATAGGAAACGATACACCTGTCTTGCAAACGGTTAAAGTTTGGTTGTCCAAACAATTCTCCATGAAAGACCTTGGTGAAGCAACTTATATTCTTGGAATAAGGATCTATAGAGATAGATCCAAAAGGTTACTTGATCTTTCACAGTCTACATACATAGATAAACTGCTAAAGAGGTTTAGTATGGATCAATCCAAAAAGGGATTCTTACCCATGTCATATGGTGTAAACCTTTCAAAGTCGATATCTCCCAAACACAAGTTGAAAGGGATCACATGAGTAAGAATCCACATGCCTCGGTAGTTGGATCTATCATATATGCTATGATATGCACTAGGCTTGATGTATTTTTTGCTCTCAGTTTGACGAGCATATACCAATCCAACCCTGGTGAGGGCCATTGGGCGGCTGTAAAGAACATCCTTAAGTACTTACGAAGGACTAAGAATATGTTCTTAGTATATGGAGAAGGTGATTTGAAAATAAACGGGTATACTGATGCCAGTTTTCAATCTGACAAAGATGATTTCAAATCACAATCCGACTACGTGTTTACGTTGTGCGGAGAGGCAATAAGTTGGAAAAGTTCCAAACAAGAGACTATTACCGACTCTACGATAGAAGCTGAGTACATAACTACTTCTGAAGCAGCTAAGAAGGTTGTTTGGATCAAGAAGTTCATGATGGAACTGGGTGTGGTTCCTAGTGTTGTTGGTCCAACAACTTTCTATTGTGACAACAATGGAGCCATTGCACAAGCAAATGAGTCGCGGACTCACCAACGATCTAAACACGTACTGCGATGCAATCATCGGATTTGGGAGATCATAGATAGGAATGATGTAAAGATAGAGAGAGTTCCCACGAATGAGAACATAGCTAACCTGCTTACGAAAGCACTATCCCAAAAGAAACATGATTGTCATGTTGAGTCATTAGGTATTAGATACATGAATGATTGGCTCTAATGTAAGTGGGAGTTAGTTAGTGTTGTGCCCTAGAGGCAATCACTTGTACATTGTATATGACACCTTTTATTTTAATAAAAGGCATTATTTATCTTACAGTTTCTTTTGTTTACTTTAAGTAATATAATTGTTCAATAAAGTCCCTAGTACAACACTATGTTAAGGAAATTATGATAAAGATCATGATAAGAGATTCCTACTACATTAGATGGTGTTAGTACTTAAATAGTCCCTAGTCATAGTATTAATGAGACAGGACATCATTAATGCTTTAAGACTAGCATATGTTAGACTTCTTGATTTGATCAGACGGTGGTTCTCATAACTGTGAGTATTGAGATACTCAAAGTTAACATATGGATGCTTGTTAATGGAACAAGTTCATTGGATGACCTAGCTTTGAGATAATTACATGGATAATAATTTAGTGCCAGTGATATAATCTCAATATAGCAAACGTGCAAGTATCCTTAGACTTGAGATCTCCAAGGTACTTTGTTTGCTGAGCCTTGTACTTTGATTCCAATCTCCGGAGCTCGATCGAGGGCCGCCTATGGGATGGATATTGGGTACATGGTGAGGTAAACGAAAGTAGTTGAGAGGGTCAATAAAGGATTCACCACTCCTAATAATAGAGGCGAATATCTCACGGCCACTTGTAGGAATTACTACTCAAAAGTCCTTGGCCAAGGCAATTGTGTATCGGAAACAGTTCCAATTGATACACATCTAGAGTAGTGGGTTCTTGGTATATGTACTATTGTATTCAGGCCAGAATTAATTCTGGAGGGAGTTGGCACTAATTCCATACTCCAAACTGAATGAGATATTACATGGTGAAAGGAATTAATTACACTGAAGTTTATTATTTAAGGGTTTAAGTCAAGCCACTTGACTTCCTGGACTCTTGGGTGGTCATGATGTGTTGCTAGATACCGCTCATGATCTGGGAATATGGGTTTATTAATTGATGAATTAATAAACCAAATCCTAATTAGAATTAATAGGATTAATTATAATTAATTATGGATTATTAATCTCGAAGATGTTTGGATTAATTCATGTTCGCTACCAATTGACTGGGAAACCTAATAGGTCACACACAATAGAGGATTATATACTCAAGATGTTATTTGATAACATAGTGGGGTTAATTGCGAGAAAGAGAAGTTGTTGTGGATAAATTATAATTAGTTATAATTTGTGGTCCATATTGTAATTAAGAAAACTTAATGTTTCCAATTACAATTAGAGAATTCTAACTATTTTAGAATTCTCGATTTGGCGGATTTTTTAGCAGATTTTCGTGTGAGATATATACACGATATTGGCTGGCTGACAGATGTACGAAATTGACTCTAAAATCCTAGGGTAACAAAACAACAGCTTCCTCTCTTCTCTCTCTCGATTTTGATCTTGAACCCCAGCCGCCATCCTTTTCTGCTAGCACAGAAATTTTGGTGCTTCAATATTCCTTTGTGTGGATTACTGTTAGAGATAATCACACAATGTGATTATAGTGGATAGACGTTCAACTCACGTGGAGGTTGATCACGAGGATTGCTAGATCGCGCCTCAACTTGAAACAAAAAATTTTGTTCTTCGCACGATCACCCAAAGGTAAAAGTTGTTGCCTTTATTGTCATTATGTCTTGTTTTCCACACATAGATGGGTCCTGGGAGGGTATCTCGTTTTATTTTCCACTGCGCCGTATAGGATACAAGCCCGAGATGTCCAACAGGATGTCCATCCATTACATAAAGAATATACCTCGTTAAAACCTTACTAGATAAAAACCCAGTGGGAAAAAAAATCTAGTGAAGGAAAAAGAGTACATTATTCTATATGTCTGTTTATTGCTCCCCCTGATGAGATGATTCCTTTCAATCTTTGAACCGATGCATACCATTTTTAGATCTCAACTTCTCAAATGTTGCAGTCGGTTAAGTCTTTGTGAAAATATCTGCGAGGTTGTCACATAACTGAATTTGTAGCACATCAATTTCACCTTTCTTTTGAAGTTCATGAGTAAAGAAGAATTTTGGTGAATATGTTTTGTCCAATCTCCTTTAATATATCCTCCTCGTAATTGAGCTATGCAAGCTGCATTGTTTTCATAAAGAGGAGTTGGAATATCTCTGATAGATGATAATTCACAACTTTCTCAGATATAATGAATCATTGATCTTAACCGTACACATTCTCTACTTGCTTCATGGATGGCTATAATTTCAGCACGATTTGAAGAAGTAGCTACTATAGATTATTTTGTAGAACACCATGATATAGCAGTATTTCACATGTAAATAGATAGCCCGTTTGAGAACGTGCTTTATGTGGATCAGATAAATAACCAGCATCTGCATAACCTATCAATGTTGGGCTGGTTTTATTTGAATAAAATAATCTGAGATCAATTGTACCTTGGAGATATCGAAAGACTTGTTTAATTTCATGCCAATGTCATCGTGTTGATGAAGAACTAAATCTTTCTAATAAATTGACAGCAAAGGTAATATCAGGTCGTGTATTGTTAGAAAGATACATTAATGCACCAATTGCACTGAGATATGGTACTCAGGACCAAGGAGTTTTTCATCATCTTCTTGAGGTCGAAAAGGATCTTTGTTCACATCTAATGACCGGACAATCATTGGAATACTCAATGGATGTGCTTTATCCATGTAAAATCTTTTTTAAACTTTTGCTATATATGTTGATTGATGAATAAATGTTCCACTTTCCAGATGTTTAATTTGTAAACCAAGGCAAAATTTAGTTTTACCAAAATCCTTGATTTCGAATTCTCTTTTTAAATAATCAATTATTTCTTGGAGCTCTTCAGGAGTTCCAATAAGATTAATACTATCCACATATATAGCTAATATCACAAATTTAGAACCAGATTACTTAATAAAAACACATGGACATACCTGGTCATTTTTAAATCCTGCTTTCAATAAATATTCACTAAGATAATTGAACTACATACACCCAGATTTCTTCAGGCCATATAATGATTTCTGCAACTTGATGAAGTAATTTTCATGAGGATAATGTTTATATGCTTCGGGCAAGTGAAATCCATCAAGGATTTTCATGTAAACATCATTTTCTAAATTTCAATACAAGTAAGCAGTGACAACATCTAATAGGCGCATATCTATCTTTTCATGTACTGCCAAACTGATAAGATATTAGAGTGTAATAGCATCAATAACAGGAAAATAAGTTTCATTATAATCAATACCTGGTTTTTGTGAAAAACCTTGGGCTACTAACCGTGCTTTATATCGTATTTTCATTCCACTTTCGCACAAATATCCACTTGTAGCCAACAGGTTTTACACTTTCAGGTGTTCGGACTGCAGGTCCAAAAACTTCACATTTTGTCAGTGCATTTTAACTCCAATTGAATCGCATCTTTCCATTGTAGCTTATCTTTTCTATGCCGACATTCATCAACTGATATTGATTCAGGATCATCATTATCCTGCATAACATCAAGAGATATATTGTATGCAAACATATAATCAATAATTGTTTCTATCCGATTCCAACTTCTACTGGATGTGGTATAATTGATAGAAATTTTAATGTTACTTTCATCAACGTCTGGTTCTTTGTCATCAGTTCTCTCTTGATTTTTTTTTTTATTATTCTTTTCTTCACTATGAACATCTGGATCATTTAATCCTCTTTTCTTTCGAGGATTTTTATCTTTAGAACCAAGAGGTCGGCCACACTTCTAGCGTGCTTTTGGCTCAGCAGCTATAGGTATAATCTTTTGTTCTGCTAGAATTTCAAGTTGAATATGAGCATCTATAGTTGGAATATGCAATTTTGTTGGATTTTGTTACTCTTCTGGAGTCAACAAAAGCGTCTGGCATGCTTTACAAATAAACTATCTTTTGAACTTTAAGTTCACATGCGCTTGTGCGTGGATCCAGATAATTTAATGATGTTGTCCAAACAAGATCTTTTTATGCTGTTTCTGTTCTCCCCCTAATTTAGGGAATAATGATTTCACAAGAGAATAATAATGGAAAAGAAAAAGAAATGTAAGAATATTATGAGTAATCCTATATACATAACAAGTAGGAAATGCCAAGAAATATATTTAAAAAAAATCTCTATATATATCTCACTCTTCCCGGTACCATCTTTTCCCATTCCTCCTTGTCTTTTCTTCTCCTCAGTACCTTCACCTATCATCTACCTCTTCTTCTTCATATATATATATATATATATATATATATATATATATATATCTCAGTCATCAGTCATTACTAAACTTAAAAAAAAACCACAAATCAGAGATGGGGATTGGTAATTCATTTGAGACATGGTTAAATTTTGAATTGGTTTCTTAAGAAGAAGATTTGGATGTGTATTCCTCCGCTTTCTCTTAATTTCAGGTGAGATACTTTTGAGGGCTTCTTTTTTTTTTTTTTTTAGTGTGCTTGATAATGAACTTAAACTCTCTTTAGGTTTGTTGTGATGTAAATCAGTAGAAGTTCTGGACATATTGCTTTAGATTTCCAATTTGATCTGCCCATTCAAGAGAATGCTTTTGATGCTGTTCCTCTGAATGAGGATATGCTTGTGCATGATCCTTTCTACTCCCTAATGGATTTTGAACAAAGCCAAAATATGGTTCAAGGTTATCATACATTCAAACATGGATTTTGAATGGTATTACCCTACTAATATTGTTTTTCTTTTTCTATGAGAAATAATGAGTGGTATTGGCAACGAATTCGGAGTGAGTAATCATGAAATGCATCTTAAATTTAATATTCCTGTGGAGAAGAAGAATATTAGGAGGCAGAGAAAGGAGAAGGGCAATAGTACCAAGACACTATCAAGAGCAACCATTTCAAAGTACTTTTACATGCCAATCATGAGAGCGGACAAAGAACTGAATATTAGCTTAACCCTTCTCATGAAAAGATGTAGGGAGTTGGGAATTCGTCGATGGCCTCATAGGAAGTTAATGAGCTTGGAGACCCTAATCAAGAATGTTTAAGTTCTCTCTCACACACTTATAAACTTACGTCACAGATTTGTAAGCTACGAAAAGTAAATAATGACTGGAATGAATGTATCTCCACTGAAATCACTCCGATTTATAGGAGATGCGAAATGAAGAAGAAGGAGGACATATGGCTGAGAAGAAGTTGAGAGAAGCCATTGATATACTGGAACGTGAGAAAAAGTTGATGGAAGAAATTTCTGATACGCGGTTGGAGGACTAAACACAGAGACTGAGACAAGTATGCTTCAAGGCCAACTATAAGAAGAGAAAACTCAAGGGGATGATAAAATCTCAAGATGCTGCTGCTAATCTAGATTCTGGCCCAAGGGAGAAGGAAGAGGAGGAGGATGCTAAAGAAGAGGTTCTGAAGTCCATAATTGCTAACTGTTTGTCTTCCTCTAATGTAAATATTGAAAAAGAACAACTACAAACATTCATCCTAAATTTGTCAGCTTTATTGAAAAAGAGCAACTACAAGCATGCATCCTAAAGTTCACGTGAACACCAGACTTATGATCACGAGGTAGATTTTTTTTCTAAACTATTAGTAGTAACGTAGTATAATGTGTTATATTGACATCCGAATGTAACATCTCAAAGATGTGATGCTTATTTTTACTGGCAAATATCATTTTCCCTTATTATCTTTTTTTGTTCCACTTCAGGTGGCTAGTATTTCTCACAACTTGATTATTACTGTGATAAGAGAAATATCAAGTGTGTCCATGACCATAACCACGGCCACTGCCACAACTACGACTATAATGATGGCTTTTGCTGGAGCCAACAACATTCACTTCTAGGAGTGTTGTTGAGCCAGTTGGCTTGGCTTCATGATTTTCAATAATAACTCATTATTTTTCTCTGTAATGAGGATGGCAGTAATTAAATCTGTGTATACCCTTTTTTCTCGATATTGTTGTTGCAGGACAATATTCGAGGTATGAAAGATGGAGAATGTCTTTTCTAATATATCTTCAACAGTAACTTTTTCTCCGCATAATTTTAACTGAGATGTAATTTTATATATCACGGAGTTCACGGTTTTAAAATCTTGCAACTTCAGGTGCAATCATTCATACTGTGCAGTTGGTAGTACGACCATCTTCAGGTGGTCAAATCCTTTTTTTAAATTGACCCACAAGACATATGGATCCTTTTTTTTTCAGCATTTAGATGCATTTTTGTATCGAGAACCCATGACATATAATTTTTTCTAGAAATATCAAAGGCTAAAATTTTGAGTTTAGCAATGTTAGCCATAGGGATTAATAAATGCATACCTGTCTTCTGGCTTGTGTAACAGAAGAGACTCATGCTGATAACGTGTAATAAAATTTGGGTAGTATTGGAATAAAATCTACACACTACACACTAAGAAAACTCTAACTATTCTTTGCACAAGAATTTCTTCAAACTTCTCTCTTTCTTTCTCTCACAATTCTTTCACAAAATTATGGTACATTTCAAGCTTAGAGAATAGCTCTATTTATAGAGCTCTTAATTAGTTGAATACATCATTTTCTACTAATATGTATTAGTGGTGTTTCCACTAAATGGTGGACATCCATAAAAATCCATAATTAGTGGAGCTTCCACTAATTCCCTAATAATTCACAATATATTCATAACATCAACCATATAATACTAAAATATTATCAAGTTTAATATTGAATTTCAAGAAAAAGAAAATTTAGAACATCTATTTCTGCAAAAAAGCATCATTGGAATTATACTAAACGCGAGTTAAGAAAAATGACCCAAATAAAAAAGTGTTTAAAGGATGAAGAGATCAAGAAGCTAATGAATTTTTAAGTAAAATATGATTTACTGGTAATATTTATTGTTCACTACAATAATTTTAAAAGAAAAACCTTGATTTTAATGAGGTTGCATGATTGGCCTTTTTGTCCTAATAAAATCAATACATGCTAACAGATTCTCTCTCTCTCTCTCTCTCTCTCTCTCTCTCTCTCTCTCCCCTATATATATATATATATATATATAATATTTTTCATTGACTACGCTATGTGATGTGTTATATGCTTTGGTGATTTGAGAAGTATAAAATTATATGTTGAAATGGAATTATAAGGCTTATGGTCCAAGTATGCATTTGTGAAAATTATCATATTATCCAAACTATTTTGGGAACTGTTCAGATTCAACATAAAAAATTTATTTTCCATAGTTGGGAATTCTAGGAATTTGGTTATAAAGGCTCTAATGTAGGTTTCTCAACTTAGATACTACTTTTAAGTGGAATTTAAATATTTAGAAATCATATCAAGATAAAAATAATTGACTTGTAATGAATAATATTTTTTAACTTTGGGAATCTAATAGAAACCAATGGAATGGTAACTTGTCATTAGTCGAATTAATTCATTTTTATTGTATTCATTTAAAAGTTGAACGAGTAAATAAGCAATTTACCCAAAGTTACACCAACCTTCCTAAAATAATTTTGACCAAGCTTTGCCATTATGTAAACACTAAGAAGGCTGAAACTCAGCCATTTTTCTGCTGTAGGCTGACACAAAGGTGGCTTCCCTCTTCTTTCTCATTTTCTCTTCATTTTCTTCACTTGAGAGTTCACTTATCTTGGCAAAAACATCCACCAAAGACTCTATGGATGGATTCCTTACCTAACAAGGTTTTCTATAAAAGGTAAGACGCCGGATTTCTCTCTCTATTTAAGCTGCGACTTTGCTGAAATTTTGTACAGACTAGTGATTAAAGCCCATAAAATGCTTAATGGATAAATATTGTTTAGTTAGGTATGATCAATGTTTCTACTGGATTAATTTGTGACAAGTTGTGGTATATTATTTTATTTCAAGGCTCTCTATTTTGGATAAAATTAGGGCTAGAATTTGGATTATCAATTCCCACCTATATGATTAACTTTGAACGAAACTTCTAATTTTTGTGTTGTAGAAAGAAAAGAGAGTCAGTCTTGATCTTACTTGTCCTTAATTCTCCACCACATTTATCCCTCAAATTCTGTTGCATTTTTCATCAGTGATATTTGTATGTTCTTGATTACTTATCAAATTTGCATTGGCTCCATGTGCTCCGAGTCACAAGTGTTCCATAACTCTAACTTTCACCAGTGAATACAAACATTCAACTAAAAACCCTGCACTAGTACATGAAGGATGCAATTAATAATATTCAATAAAAATATTTTGATTGTTTAGAGGGACTGACTCGAAGAAACTACTAGCAAAAAGTGAGTAAAAATGGTATATCAGCAAATGGTAAAAAAGGCAACAAAGCTTTTCATAATTCTTTAGTAAAGTTTTATGCACTCCTAAGTAAAGGGATAAATCTGAGTTTGGTTGTGCTTAAGTCTTGAGTTGGTGGTGCTAATGGTAGAAAATCCGAAATGGGTGCATCATTTTGGAAGCTTTGATATGAGACTTGAGAGGGGAAACGGAGTTTAGTAGCTCCTTAAAAATTTCAAATACTGAAAATGATTGGCGGCTACTGGTGGCACCAATGCTTCCAACTAATGCTAGCAGCGTAATGTCTGCCATGGCAAGCAATCAAGAATTTCTAGTTTTGGGTGGAAGAAGACGAATATGGAAGTGGATATGGGGAAAAGAGCCAGAGAGAGAGAGAGAGAGAGATGACTAAGACAATACTTTGAATGATGAATTCTTGGGCAGGCTGTACTTAGTTGGAAAATATCACCTCTCTTTTTTTAGAGGTGTAGTGCAACTTATGAGGTGGGAGAATGCCATGAATATACTCACATGAAAACCCAACAAAATCTACCATACAAATCAAGTGTAGTTCGGCACACCATCCACCACCTTGTAATTCTATTAAAATAACTATTAACCCAAACCATAATTTATGTAATAAGTGGGAGTAAAAAATAAATGTAAGAAATAATAAATTAACCTACCATATTTCAAATACATTATAATAAAAACCCTATCATATTTCAAATACATTATAAAAAAATTTTAAATGCAATAAACAGAGGAAATGAAACCTAACAAACATATATTTCTTAAATATATTATTGCTAAGGATTTAAATATTATGCGCACACTCGCAAAGGTTGTGAATCATAATTTTCACGTCAATTATAGAAATTACAAAACATAATAGGGAAGAATGAGCTGTGATGTGTAGTTAAATTAGTAGGGGCCTCTATAGATTAGGAATGAGACGGAGGAATGAGATGCACCTCCCCACCATTTCTTGGTCACATTTATTTGAAATGAAGGTACAATTTTAGGCTTAATGTAATCTAGTGCCTCAAGGATGTTGACGTACTCTTCCAATTATTTTAGATATTTATTAGCCTTCCCTGGGTCCGCAATGCTAGCTGTTCACTGCAGGCATCCCAGTCTTCTTGAGTCACTTGTAGTGGGCTCATGGATATATCAAGTTAAACCTCTATTGTGTTCTCTCAAATACTCACTGGATCAAGCCTTAAATTATATATCTCTAGACCAAGCCTTAAACAATTACTCCGCCACACAAATAACTCTTGACATATATAATAAATAACCCACGCAAGACTAAAGTACAATACCTACTCGAACTACAAATTTGACTGCGAGCAACATTAGGAAATCTAAATAGTAATGGGAAAGTTCAAAAACAAGATCCAACAAAATAAAAACTAGTAAACACTAAAACTACCAAACTATTATAATTAATAAGAAACTTTCATAAATGTTAAGTTTAGGTTAATATTGCCAACAAAAGCTGAATCCAATACAAAGGAATTCCAATGGAAATATGTTAATTTGTATAAAATACTTAACAATAGATCAGAACCTGAAATCTAAGCAACAGAATCTCTTAAACCAAGCCATCTACAGATTCCTTAAACTTATCAACTAGCTCTTGAACATTAAGGGCATATCTGTTTGGGAGATTGAATACCACAGGGACCATTCTCCATTGTTTCTTAAATTGTTAGTAATTCAGGACCTAATTCTGGAGCTGGAAAATGGTCCTCTTTGTGCTTCTGATCTTCTCCATACCTAGGCTACATCTACCACCTGCTTCACCTCATTGGCTTATGACTATCTTAGGTTGCCTTGCTCGAAGGTTTTCTGGGAAAATACTATTTGGAAGCAGGGGCTTACCCCCAAGCACTCATTCATGGTCTGGCTGTGTGCTAGGGGGCGTTTGAAGACCAAAGATGCATTTGTGTTCTGCTTGGATGATTTATCTTGTCCTTTATGTAAAGCACATATGGAGATGACTAGCCATCTTTTCTTCAAATGCTCTATTTTTGCATCTATTTGGAGTGAAATTAAAGTGTGGTTAGGAATACCACAAGCAATGAATTTGGCTGGATCTTGTCTTAGGTGGTACAAGCATGCAAACCGCAGCTTTTCTTGGTTGGCAAAGGCTAAAGCTACTGCTATGGCTGCTACATTCTATTACATATGGTCTGCACGTAACAAAGCACTATTTGAGGGGACGGTTTGCCAACCGATGGATATTTCTAAAAAGATCAAAACACATGTGTACTCTATTATTTTTACTTTGTACCCTAATGTTCTGTCTATTTTAGATAATGGTGTGCACCACTGCTAGCTAATAGTCATCCTGACTATGAACTAGTAAACATCCTTGTAAATATATTTTGATCAATATAAATCCCTTTACATTGTGATAAAAAAAAAAAGAAAAGAAAAATGGTAAATGAGTAAGTCACACGAACACAAAAGTATTTAATGTAGTTCCAAAGAAGGGGTCTTAATTACATAAATTATGTATCATTTGCTGCTTTTGTTGTTTGCATGTCCCGCATGGTTGGAATTGATTTGGGTGCAAAGCTTCTTACCTTGCTAAATCTTCTTGGTTATTGATTTATTATAATGGTACAACAATGAAAAAGAACTACAGTTTCTCCAGATTTGATATTTTCTTTAAAAGAAATTCCTGAAGTGGAAACTAAATCTCTATTAATTTTCATATTCAATTTCAATCAATCATACAAGTATCATTTGCTTACAAGAATCATTACATGTATTGCACTTGAAAGATGTCCTTACATTTGCATTTAGAAGGATCATAACCGTTTGGATGTAGGACAAACCTGATTGATTCATTTTCCTTAGCTATAGCATTGTCAAAGCTCTCAAATATTTCTCTTCCCCAGTGTCTCCATCCTCAGAAATATGAAGAGAGGCAGAAAAGGAAATGGCAGGAAACCCTCCAAGAAAAAGAAGTCAGCCAAAGAAGAGAGCCCGGTGATAAAGTACTTGGGTACTACAATTTCATATTTAAGCAACAGTATTTTGGAAGAGATTTTTCTAAGGCTTCCATCAACCACCGTCATGTCGTGAAAAGTTGTTTGCAAGAAATGGAATAACATCTTATCTCAGTCTCATTTTTGTATTCAATACCTTGCAAATCCACCATACACCAGTCTGCTGCACTTTAACTTGATCAAAAGTTCTGAAGAACAAGCAAATGTTATCCACTTTGTTGAAATAAATGAAACAACCATATTAGATGCCACTTCAACATTGGTTTTATCTAGCTCGTCATATGATCCGAGCTAGCTTCCAAAGTGAATACATCGGTTAGGTAGTTAGAAGCTAGTTTATCAGTTGGCTAGCATAGGAGTTAGCACATTGACAGGTGTAAATCCATTCATGTAATTTCATATTTCTTTTCAATGTAATGTAATTAGTTTGAGATCCGTATGATGTATATATACATCTCATTGTAATTTTAGGTGAATTAATGAACCAAGAGATGAATATTCTCTCTGCAAAACTGCTTCTTCATCTTTAGTATTGTTCTTCATATTCTGCTTTGTTTTTTCAACATGGTATCAGAGAACTTTTCTTCTGTGCATAGATGAATTAGTTCATCTATTATTTGGCAATTCCGCACTCTTAATTGTTACTATATTGAATTCAATTTCTCTGTTCAGTCCGTTTTGGGTTAAATGGCCAATCAAGATATTTCCAGTCTGTACTATTTGCATCCTAGTGAAAATCCGTCATTGATCCTTGTTGAACCTCCGTTGAATGAAAATAATTATCATCAATGGTGCCGTGCTATGAGAATGGCATTGATCTCTGAAAACAAACTGAGTTTTGTTAATGGAACTATCAAAGCACCTAATCGAACTAGCAGCAATTACGCAGCGTGGGAGCAATGCAACAATATGGTACTATCTTGGATTTCAAATTCTGTTACAGCTTCCATAGCTCAGAGTGTTATATGGATTGATATTGCTTATGAAAAGTGGATTGATCTCTGTGAAAGATTTTCCCAAGGAGATTCGTTTAGAATTTCAGATCTGTAGGAGGATATCTATAATCTTAAGCAAGGAACATCTACAGTTAATGAGTATTACACCAACTTGAAGACTTTGTGGGAAGAATTGTTAAATCTGAGACCTCTTCCAATATGCTCTTGTGATCCGAGATGTAAGTGTCCGACATTGTCTGAAGTAAAAGCAGAAAATGATGCTGATTTTGTAATTAAATTCATAAAAGGATTAGAGATGAATTCAACAGGGTCAAATCACAGGTATTATTGACTCAACCTTTTCCTACTGTGAATCAAGCCTTTTCTATGGTATCTACACATGAACGATCACTCAATTATAATGCCACAAATCCAGATAGCACAGCTTCTGTTAATTCACAAGTTTTTGCTGCTAGAAATGGGGTTAGCAATTTACCTGTGTATGTTGGAAATAGAACAAAGAGTGATTATATGATAACTGCAAATGATACTGCTGTTAGGAGAAATGATTTTAGTTCTGAGCCAGTAATGAATCCGATTGGTACTAATGCTGTTAGCAGAAATTTTAATAGTGCTGGACATCATCATTTTGGAAATCAATATGCTGGAAATCAAACTTATAAGAAGGGTAATGGCCAGAACAGAAGGCTATAATGTGTTTTTTATGGTTTGCAAGGGCACACTGTTGATAGGTGTTACAGGAAACATGGTTTTCCTATTGGATACAAAAACAAGAACAGAAACCAAGGAGGAATGGGATTTACCCCTTAGATCAATGTAATTTCTGACAGTAGTAATGTTCCAGATGCTTATGCTGTTATGCATTCTGGTGCAAGCTGTTCAACCATTTCCACAGATTCACAAACCTCAAAGTATGTTACACAAGAACAGTATCATCAGCTATTGCATCTTATTCAATCCCAACACTTGTCTTCTCATTTGAAGCAAAATACTATCACTGACCACATTCCTTCCATTAATCAAACAAGCACTCTTTCAGCAGATTTCTTACATTCTTCAAATTAAGCACAAAACACAGGTATACCTTCTTTTACCTGGATTTTGGATTCAAGTGCTACAGATCATATTTGTTCATATTTAGGCTTTTTCATTGAGTGTTATCCTGTCCGAAATGTTTTGGTCAAACTTCCCATTGGAGACATAATTAAAGTTTCTCATATAGGGAGGGTTAAATTGGGCTCTTCTATCATCTTAATAATGTGTTATATATTCCTATGTTTACCTTTAATCTAATTTCTGTCAGTAAACTTGTTCAGCAGCAAAAATGTTTAATCACTTTTCAAAATGGCTTTTGTTTGCTTCAGGATCCTCATCTTAGACAGATGATTGGATCTGCTAAACTGTTCAGTGGACTGTACTACTTTGATCTTCCTCAACCAGCTTCTCTCATCAATACAGCTCGTGTTGTTTCCACTGGTGACCTCTACAATAAGTCTTTGTTATGGCATTTCAGACTAGGGCATCTTTCTTCTAAATAGTTGGCTGAGATCCAAATATCAGATGCTTCTATTTCTTTGCCTTCACATGATGTATTTTGTCCTATATGTCCTTTAGCTAAGCAGCACAAGTTGTCTTTTCCTTTGCATCATGGGATTGCAAAGTCCAGTTTTGATCTTGTTCACATGGACATTTGGGGTCCTTTTAGTGTTAATACAGTGCATAGACACAAATATTCCTTGACCATTGTTGATGACTTTAGTAGGTATATTTGGGTTTTTTTAATAAAATAGAAATCAGAGGTTGGAATTCTGATTCAAAATTTTGTTGCTTATGTTGAGACTCAGTTCCATAAAAAAATTAAGATCTTAAGATCAGATAATGGCCTTGAGTTTTCACTTACAGTTTTTTATCAGTTTAAGGGAATTATTCACCAAACATCTAGTCCTTATACTCCTGAACAGAATGGTGTTGTTGAAAAAAAACACCAACATATTTTGAATGTTGTAACAGCTCCTAGATTTCACTCTCAAGTACCATTAGGATATTGGGGATATTGTATTCATTATGCTGTGCATATGATTAATATCACTCCTACTCCTATTTTGAATCAGCACACACCTTTTGAAAAATTGTATAACAAACTCCCAAATTACAGTTCTCTTAAGGTTTTTGGTAGTCTTGCTTATACTTGTATCATGCTACCTCATAGAAATAAGTTTGAACTAAGAAGTAAACCTTGTGTCTTTCTTGGACTTTCACATACTACAAAAGGCTACATTTTACTAGATTTCTTTTCCAGGGAAGTTTTTTTTATCTTGAAATGTTTCTTTTCAAGCATCTCATATCCTTTTCTTGAATTCAAATTCCTTACTTCTTCCAAACAATCAAAAACTTGTTTTACCTTTACCTTATTCTACATCTCATTATTCCCCTGCTAGTGACAATGCACCTTCTGCTAATGACACAATAACTTCAGCTGGTGGTATTCCAGAATCCACTCCTCTTTCTTCTAACACTCCTCTTTTTAATAATGCTCCTTCTAATCTTCCTTCTTCTGTTCCTCATATCAAAGAGTCAAATAAATCTACTATCCCTCCTGCTTACTTATCAGACTATGTTTGTTCACAAGTAAATAGCATTACTACACCACATGGTTTATCTACCTCTGATTTGTCGCCTACTTTTTTATGCAATGCTTCTGTTCATTTTGAGCCTAAACATTACTTTGAAGCTATGAAATCTAAGGACTGGTGCGCAGCTATGCAAGCAGAGATTGTAGCATTAGAAGCTAATAAAACTTGGCACTTAGTTCATTTACCTTCTGGCAAGAAATCTATTGGTTGTAAATGGGTGTATTGAGTGAAATACAAGTCATATGGTACTGTTGATCGGTATAAGGCCAGACTCGTGGCCAAAGGGTATAACCAGCAGGAAGGTATTGATTACTTGGATACATTTTCCCCAGTGGTAAAGAAGACTACAATTAGAATCATGTTATCTCTTGCAGCATTATCCAATTGGCATATCCACCAGCTTGACATCAACAATGCCTTCTTGCATGGTGATTTAGCTGAGGATGTCTACATGGATTTACCTCCAGGTTTTTCTTCTCCAGATTCATCTTTAGTTTGTAAGCTTGATAAGTCACTTTATGGACTTAAACAAGCCAGCAGGCAGTGGAATGCTAAGGTTACTGACTTCCTTTTATCCCTTGGTTTTCAACAGTCTAAAAGTGATTACAGTTTATTTTTTAAACATCATGGTGCCTTGTTCATTGCCCTTTTGATCTATGTTGATGATATTCTTGTCTTAAGTAATCAGCTTCCAGCAATCATTGCTATTAAAGTGCAGTTGCATCAGCAATTTCAGATTAAGGAATTGGGGAATTTACATTATTTCTTAAGCTTTGAGGTTACTAGAAATTCTGCAGGCATAACTCTTTCTCAGAGGAAATATGCTTTTGATTTGGTTCAAACTTATGGATATGCTGGTTGTAAATATGTTTCTACACCTTTGGACAGCAAATAGAAATTTGTTATAGGTGATTCTGATTTGTTTAGAGATGCATCTCTTTATAGAAGCCTTATTGGTCATTTGTTATACTTGACTCATAGTTGGCCTGATTTGTCTTTTGCTGTACAACATTTGAGTCAATTTTTAGCTGCCCCAACTATCCTTTAGATGCAAGGAGTTTATATGATATTGCGATATCTTAGAGGATCTCTCAATCTTGGCATTCATTTTCCTGCTGACAATTCCTTACAACATCAGGTTTATACTGATTCAGATTGGGCTGGATGTCTTCATTCTAGGCGGTCTGTGACTGGCTATTGTGTGTATCTTGGTCAAGCTCTTGTTTCTTAGAAGTCTAAGAAGCAGTCTGTTAATGCTAGAAGTTTCGATGAGGCTGAATATTGTGCCATAGCTCAAGCCACATGTGAATTATAATGGATTCTTCACTTCTTCCATGAGTTACAGTTTGTTTGTCCCTTACCAGTCCCTATTTTTTATGATAACAGAAGTGCCATCTATCTTGTTGAAAATCCTATTTTTCATGAACGCATAAAACATATTGAACTCAATTGCCATTTTATTTGAGATCAATTCCAAGTTGGCTGCATTAAACCTCTTCATGTTTCTTCATCTCAGCAATTAGTTGATATTTTTACTAAAACCTTACCACCTGCATCCTTCAATCTTCTTCTCTCCCACCTTGGTATTGTTTCTGCTTCCAGCCTGCGGGGGGCTATTGAAATAAATGAAACAACCATATCAGGTGCCACTTCAACAACCATCTCAGATGCCACTTCAGCATTGGTTTTATCGAGCTCATCTTATGATCCGAGCTAGCTTCCAAAGTGAATACATCAGATAGTTAGTTAGAAGCTAGTTTATCAGTTAGCTAGCATAGGAGTTAGCACATTGACAGCTGTAAATCCATTCATGTAATTTCATCTTTCTTTTCAATGTAATGTAATTAGTTTGAGATCCGTATGATGTATATATATACATCTCAGTGCAATTTCAGATGAATTAATGAACCAAGAGATGAATATTCTCTCTACAAAACTACTTCTTCATCTTTAGTATTGTTCTTCATATTCTGCTTTGTTTTTTCAACACACTTGATTTCATTGGAAAAAGACTACATGTCTAGTCAGCACTCATTTGCAGCAAAAGGCTTCACCTCCCAAGGAAAAATCGCTTTGAAATAGTGGGATCATGCAATGGGCTACTTTACTTGCTGCAATACGATACTCCCTATATATCCACTTACATTACCAATCCACTGACAGGGGAATACATTTGTCTTCCTTGTATTACATCTAGTAGGAAACCACTTAGCATAGCTTACGGCTTTGGCTTTTCTACACACTATAAGTCCCTGAGTGTTAAGACTTATCAACTTCCAATTGGTGAGCTAGGGATAGATTGTCGAATTTTTACTGTTGGAGTTGATTGCCAGGGGAAAGAGTTGGTGGTCGGGGCCTCGGCAGCTTATTATGTTGAAAGGTCAGCCACTATCTTAAATGGTGCATTTTATTGGCTTGTTGACAATGAATCTGCTTTAGCATTCCCTCCAAATAATCCAGTATTGTTGAATAGCATATGTGCAGTTGATATTGTGGCAGAACGATTTAGGCTAATCCCACCTCCACCTGGAGATATCATGTCCAATGGAACAGAATCTTTCTCATTAGGTGAACTAATAGGGCATCTGTGTTTATTTGATGGATCCAAATCTGCGGTTGTATTTGATATTTAGATGATGAATGAATATGGAATGAGAAGTGCTGGAGTAAAAACTTTGTTCTGCAAAGCAGGATGCCATCTGAGCACTATTACCTTTCCGTGCGTCTACCAACCGCTTCGTGGAGAGATGGAGAGCTTTTAGCACACTGCCCGTGCAGCCCTCACATGATTTCTTTTGATCTAAGAGAGCAAAAGTCTAAAGTACCTGATATTTCGGGATTTAAGGGGGTTTCTCCAATGCTTGCAATGTTAATTGCATATGTTCCAAATTTTTTGCAACTCAAGGATGCTATGAAGGGAAAATGTCCGAAGATTCGCAAAGTTCAGGGTGGAAAATTCATTTAGTCATTGAATCTCTTGTCCCAGTTATATCATGCCTTAAATGCAACTTAATTTTGCATTGAACTCGTTTTTCTTTTAAAGCTTCATTAATGAATAAGAATTTTGTTGCTATTATTTCATCTTTTAGAAAGTGAATATTTGCATAAAGGGCAACAGAATGTGACACTTTTCCACATTATATGAAGCACAAGGACAGAGAATATGAGCCTTTTCTATCAAATTGAATTTTGATCCCCCACCCCCACCTTTCCAAAAAAAATTGAAAAGAACTCTAAATAATAGTCTCATATATTTTTTTGATAAAATAAACTAAATAAAAAAATTTTAAAACCAAATAAATCTAATAATTTTTTTAAAAAAATTGTTGCTAATTTGAAATTTAAAAGCACGAGGTCAACAAATAAATTAGGCCACGATTGTTTAAAAAAAAAAAAAGCGCCAACCGCAAACAATTCAAAAATTAAAGAAAGGCCTAAACCAATCACAAGCAAAACAAAGACCCATGTAAATACAAAAAGAATATTAAAAAAAAAAGTGAATCAAATGTTACTAATTAACATCCTTTGCAATCTAATAGAGGCTAAATTAGTCATATTTTTTTTAGTTATTTTAGGCTCTTTTGTGAAACACTTTGTTCAATAACTAATCATATTCCTTCATAGTTGAGAATTTACCCTTAGAAAGGTATTTTGTTCATTATTACAGATTTTTGGGATAAAACAAAGGAAGAACGTCGCAAAATAGGAGCGGCAGCACTGGCTAGGGCCCTAGAACCGGCGCTGGCCATGTGCTGGATTGCACGAACTTTGAAGGGATGAAAAAATGGTGAAACAGAGCAAAACAGAGTAGAACCGATGCTGGCTCCAAGAGTCAAGGTGGCACCTGCTGCATTCTGGACTTCATTGTGTAAAATTTGGAGAAAAATTGGCGAACAAGTAGAGAACCAGAACACAACCGGCGCCGACTTCGGAGAGCCAAGACGGCGCCGGCTGTGCCCTGAAGGTGAGGCGATGCTGT
Source organism: Voacanga thouarsii (assembly GCA_026120185.1). Lineage (NCBI taxonomy): Eukaryota > Viridiplantae > Streptophyta > Magnoliopsida > Gentianales > Apocynaceae > Voacanga > Voacanga thouarsii. The sequence continues at coordinate 1,540,434 of JANUWF010001120.1, forward strand.
GATTTTTCTACACGATTTTTGGTAATCTGTGGAGTTTTTGTATCTTCCAACTTCTACTCGGCCAAGAACATAGTACCTACGAGTTTAGGAACTTCCTAAGCCTATAAATAAATGAAAAACACAAGGGAAAAGGGGAGAATTCATTGATCATCATAGAAAATCACTCAATCAGAAGGAGGAATTCTTCAAGTTCAAGGAGGATTGTACAAGAAGGTCTTCAAAGGAAGAAGAATGAAGCTTGTCTATGAGTGCTTTCTTTTACTTTGTTTTCTTTTTCTTGACAATGATATGTTAATTTTTTTATTATAATTTGACATTGTTTTAGATATTCATGATATGTAGAGTTATTTGATCTTTTCATTAATTGATTATTAGTCTTGGTATTTAATTAGTTGTGCTTATTACGAAATTAATTGGTTGGTTCTTCCCATTAATTCGCTGAGACCAAAGGGGATGATGGTGGTTTCAATTTATTGATTTCATATTTGTTGTCTATTAACTCGCCGAGACCAAGGGGGTTGATTGATGAGGACTAGGTAATTAATGGTTAATTGATGTTTGCTGAGACCAAGGATTCATTGATTAATTTCATGTTTTGAATTTGCCAAGACTAAGGGAATTTAATCAAGGATTGTGTTTAATGCATCTTTTGGATAAGTTAGTTGAGACGAGACCAAGTGATTCTAATTTATCTAAAAGGTAATGATTTCATGGATTGAAAAAGAAGTGAGTCTATTTTAATCCTTCATGATGCCAAGAGAGTAATTAGTTATGATAATGGTTAAGTTCTTTAAGATCATGTTCGTCTAAATGATGGCTTGAGTTACATAATTCTCTATCCTTGACATGTATATATTTTTATTTTATTTTAATTTTCTTTTGATTTTATTTTTCACTTTATCGAGTCGGTTTAACAATGAAAGAAATGTGATTAATGTCTACTTGTTCCTGAAGGATCGATACTCGTTTGAACCCTATGCTCGGTTAATGATGAGTACGCTTGCTCATATGTGTGATTTGGGTTGAACATTTTAATTTAACCTGATTGGGAATATGCTTATTTTTATATGATTTTGATACGCAAGTCCGAACACATCAAGTTTTTGGTGCCGTTGCCGAGGAACAATAGCATGTAAGCTTGGATTTTGTTGATTTAACCATGTGAATATGTAAATATGTACATATGTAAAATATGTACAATTGTTCTTTTCACAAAAAGGTGCTATCTTTTGTATTTCATGTATTCGTGTACACCCTTGTAACCTAACTCACTAACTTTGACTAGGTTTTATTTACTAAATTTGTAACTTTTTAATTTTATTTTAATCATTAATTCTATGTATTTAACTCGCTTCTATGTTTAGGAGAAATGGCGAATTGGAATCCAAGGAAGTATAATGTGGGGCAGTACCTCCATTGCACTCATAAGACGACACTCACAGCACCAACTTCAGCAGAGCTTGAAATCTTAATTGGGAAATTTTCTATTCATGTCACGAGGCGTTTCCAAGAAATCAATTCCATATTTGAGAAATTTGAAGCAATGATCTGCAACATGGAACGACAAATTTAGTTCTTAATGGACTTGGTGATAAAATCCCACGACCTAACCCCAATAGCTAGTGAGGAAACAACTGTTGTCACATTGCGCAGTGGAAAAGAATTACCAGACAGTCCAGATGACAACCAGCATCGACTGGAAGAAGAGAACAGGCACTGGCTATCTGAAAAACCCAAAACCACACAACATAGAACTGAACTAGCGCCGGTTAAGGTACCGGAACCGGCACCGGCTACCCCCTATCCACCTCCCGAGAAACCTATTTTTCAACTTAATATACAGTACCCTACTCGTATACATAAGGCCCAAAAAGATGCTCAATTCGACAAATTCCTTGAGGTGTTCAAACAACTACACATAAACATTCCCTTCAGTGAAGCTTTAATCCACATGCCCAAATATGCCAACTTCCTCAAAAGTATGCCCATAAACAAAAAGCGATTGGAAGAGTTGTCTACAGTAGTTCTCAATGAAGAATGCTCAGCTATCCTGCAAGACAACTCGAAATTACCATATAAAGAAAATGATCCAGGGAGTTTCTCTATCCCTTGTCTAATTGGCGCTCCTCATGTCTGTAATGCATTAGCTGACCTAGGTGCTAGCATTAATTTATTGCCATATAAAACATTCAAAAGGCTAGACATAGGAGAACCACAACCCACTAGGATGAGTATTCAGCTTGCGGATAGATCTATCAAATATCCTAGGGGCATAATAGAAGATATGTTGGTAAAAGTTGATAAATTCATATTTCCCGTGGATTTTATTATTCTTAACATGGATGAAGATTCCAAAGTTCCTTTAATATTAGGTAGACCTTTCCTAGCTACAGCAAAAACATTAATTGACGTTCATGGAGGGAGGTTAACACTTAGGGTTGGGGATGAGGAAGTAGTCAATCAAATCCACAAGAGTATGCAACACCCTGTGTCTTCTGATGATTTTTGTCTAATAATTGATATTCTTGATGAACCAATTTTTGAGTTGATGTAGGAATCTATTGAGGAGGAATTGATGGAAACATCAACGGCGTATTTGGAGGAATTCCACAATGAGGCCGGGATGCAGAATTTGGAAATAGAGAAAAGCAGTTTAGTGAGAATGAAATCATCTTTAGAAGATCCTCCCGAATTAGACTTAAAAGACCTACCCTAGCAATTGGAATATGTGTTCTTGGCTAAAGAACATAAGTTGCCTGTCATCATTGCCAAAGATCTCGAGCTAGAACAAAAGAGCAAGCTGGTAAGTATGTTGGGAAAATATAAGGGAGTGATAGCTTGGAAGATCACTGATATTAAAGGCATTAGTCCATCCTTTTGTACGCACAAGATCTTGCTGGATGAAGGTGCAAAAGCCATAGTGCAACCCCAACTTAGGTTGAACCCACATATGAGTAAAGTGGTAAAAGGTGAGGTGGATAAGCTCTTAGATTCAGGCATCATTTACCTTATTTCCGATAGTGTTTGGGTGAGTCCTACTCAAGTAGTACCAAAGAAGGGAGGAATGACGGTGAGCCCCAATGATAAAAATGAGTTAGTCCCTATAAGATTGGTCACGTGTTCACAATTTTGCATAGATTATAGGATGCTTAACAAAGCTACTAGAAAAGATCACCTCCCTCTCCCTTTTTGACCAAATGTTGGAAAGGTTAGCCGGACATAAGTATTATTGTTTCTTAGATAGATTCTCTGGCTACCTGCAAATTCCCATAGCACCGGAGGACAAAAAAAAAAAAAAAACCACCTTCACATGTCCATATGGTACTTTTGCATATTGTCAGATGCTGTTTGGTCTTTGCAATGGTCCCGAAACATTCCAAATGTGCATGACAGCCATATTTGAAGGACTTGTGGGGGACATCATGGAGGTATTTATAGATGATTTTTTAGTTTTTGGTGATTCGTTTGATTTGTGTTTATCTAATCTTGAAAAGGTACTAGCACGGTGTGAAGAGACTAATCTCATGCTTAATTGGGGAAAATGCCACTTCATGGTGCAAGAAGGTATTGTGTTGGGGCATAAAATTTCAAGAAAAGGTATAGAAGTTGATAGGGCCAAAATTGAAGCAATTGAGAAGCTGCCTCCTCCTACTTCGGTAAAAGCTATAAGGAGCTTTCTTAGTCATGTGGGTTTCTATAGGAGGTTCATCTTAGACTTCTTAAAAATTTCAAAACCTCTTATCTCATTACTTGAAAAGGATGTTGTGTTTAATTTTGACGAAAAATGTCTCAACGCTTTTACGATACTTAAAGAGAAGTTGATTAATTCACCTATTCTAATTGCACCTGATTGGTCTCTTCCCTTTGAACTAGTGTGTGATGCAAGTGATTTTGCAGTTGATGCAGTATTGAGACAAAGGCGGAATAAGCACTTCCAACCTATATACTACGCGAGTAAGGCTTTAACGGATGCACAAGAAAATTACACCACAACGGAGAAAGAATTGCTTGCCATAGTGTTTGATTTTGATAAATTCCGTTCTTATCTTATTTTATCCAAAGTCATTGTGTATACGGATAATTCAGCCCTGAAATACCTATTAACCAAAATTGATTCCAAACTAAGATTGATAAGATGGGTTCTATTATTGCAGGAATTTGATTTGGAGATTAGGGACAAAAGGGGTACAGAAAACTTGGCTGCGGATCAGCTGTCAAGATTGGATAATCCAAATTTGGAATCCTTGATAGAAGAGGACATTGATGACACTTTTCCAGATGAGCAACTCTTGCTCATAGAAGGTGAGATGTAAACCACTCCTTAGTTCGCTGATTTTGATAATTACTTGGTTGCAAGAATTGTTCCAAAAACTCTTACAATGCAACAAAAGAAGAAATTCCTCTCCGAAGTAAGGCACTACTTTTGGGGAAACCCATATTTGTTCAAGTGTTGCGCGTACCAAATCATTCATAGATGCGTGGATTCTAAAGAAGGTGACGAGATTCTAAGACATTGTCATGAAGGAATTGTTGTAGGCCACTACCAAGCCAACAACACTGCATGAAAGGTGCTTGATGCCGGATTCTATTGGCCCACATTGTTCAAAGATGCCCATAGGTTTATCCAAAGTTGTGATTGGTGTCAACGTACAGGTAACATCTCTAAATCTAATAAGATGCCATTACAAAATTTTTAAGCTTGTGAAGTATTTGATTGTTGGGGGGATAGACTTTATAGGACCTTTTCCCAGTTCTTTGGGAAATAAATATATTTTGGTGGCAGTGAATTATGTTTCTAAATGGGTAGAAGCCCAAGCTTTACCCACTAATGATGCACAGGTAGTGGTAAAATTCCTGAAAAAACTTTTCACCCACTTTGGTGTTCCTAAGGTGCTTATTAGTGATAGGGGGACTTATTTTTGTAATGCTCAAATGGAAAAAGTTCTCAACCATCTAGGTGTAAACCACAGGTTTGTTACCCCTTATTATCCCCAAACGAGTGGACAAGTTGAAGTGGTTAATAGGGAAATCAAAAGAATCTTGGAAAAAACTATTAACCATACTAAAAATGATTAGAGTTTAAAACTAGACGACACCCTTTGGGCATATAGGACAGCTTTTAAAACCCCAATTGACACAACTCCTCTTCGGTTAGTCTACGGGAAAGCATGCCATTTACCTGTCGAGATTGAGCATAAGGCTTATTGGGCTATAAAACTTGTTAATCTTGATCTTGAGTCAGCAGGGAAGTCTAGATTGCTTCAACTCACTACCCTGGAAGAATTGCAAGTGGAGGCTTATGATAATTCAATAGGCTATAAAGAGAAGGTTAAAAAGTGGCATGATAAGCATATCACTCGTCAAGATAGATGGAAGACGGGTGATCAAGTGTTACTATTTAATTCTCACTTGAAACTTTTTTCGGGTAAATTGAAATCGTGATGGTCAGGACCATTCACGGTAAGTAAGATATTCCTTTTTGGCACTCTCGAAATTACTCACCCTACTCGGGGCACTTTCAAAGTTAATGGCAATCGTGTGAAGCGATATGTGGGTGAAGGTCTTCCCCCCCCTCCCCCCGAGCAAATGGAGATGCTCTTCAACACTGCAACATAGCACTTGTTGACATATTTTGAGGCGTTCTTTCTTTTGTACTATTTTCTTCCTTTTGTTTTCAATTTATTTTCTTTTCTAGTTTTTATACTTTGGTGTGCTCTTTTGTATTTTTCTTTTTAGGTACTTTGCCAATGCCTCATTCTTCAAGCATTCAGCTCTTATACAGCACATTGCGTAATGAATGGGAGTTTGTTTTTCTTATCTCTTCTCCTTTATATCTTTGGTCCCATGGTATTGTTTGTTCTTGTTATATTTATTGGCCATTGAGGACAATGTCCAGTTTAAGTGTGGGGGAGTGATTTGATTAACAAGTGTCTTCTATACATATACTTTAACCTTCTTGTGAGCAAAATTTTCCAAATTTTTTCTAATTTTCTTTGCGATTTCAAGCTATATTTTAGTGCATGTCTTTATGATGGATTATAGAGCATATGTTCTAGATCATTTATGGCTTATGCATGACTTTTTGCACTCACTTGGACGAAGTAGTTCTTGATCAAATGCTTTGCATTGTTCTTAAACCTATTTTTCTACTAAAATTCATAGAGTATTCTAGAACTTGCTTGAATACCTCTCGAGGCAAAATAAGAAAGACAATCATAATTTAACTTAGGGATAATGGTAATAGGCCTTCTTTGGATAGTTTGAGCTTTTCAAGCCTGCATATTGTCATATTATCCCTAGTGCCTATTTTGAGCCTAAATTGTTGGTTTCTTTCATTAAAACCCGTCACAATATTTTGTCCCTTACTTGTTTCTCAGAGTTTGAATAATTTTCCAAATCTTTATGCTCTTGATGGATGAAAGTATATGTAAGAAATTGTTGAGGAAGAATGTTGGGATAAAGATCATGACTTGTTACTTTCAATCATGGAGCAATAACGAGTTGAGCTGGAAAGAGAAAAAAAAGCAAAGAAAGAGAGCGAAGGAAGAAAGAGAAGGAAAAGAAAAGAGAGATTGAGAACAATAAAAGAAAAGAAGAATAGCAGTAAGAGTGAAAAGAATGAAAATTGAGTTGAAACAGAAGAAAACAATAAACAAAAAGCTGCTAGAAAGAATGGAATGAAGAAAAGAAGTGAGAAAAAACAAAAACAGCAGCAGTGAAAGAAAAGAAAATTGAAAGAAAAAGAAGAAAAGAAATATCACAAAAGGGATGGTGATTGAGCTGTAAAAAGTTAAGTTCATATTAAATTTTTGACACCATTGTTGGAAATTTGAGTGATCTTGTGAAAGGAATAAAGAAAAGATAAGAAAGGAAGAGGAAAAAAATGCAGGATTTGCTTGAATGGAGCTAGAATTGCTTAATAAGGTTATGGTTTGATTGATTTTTGGAATAGGAGAGCAAGAAGAGTTGGAAATTATTGATTTATTTTGTTTATCCTTTTCTTGCCAACTCTCAGTTCTTTGATTTTTGATTCTCCTATGTCCTTCATTTGATAAGCTACATTACGAGCCATTAGCCTTACATTACAAGCTTTAAAGTCCTACTTAATCTAAGTAGAATCATGATATGTCTCAGATTAGTGGAGAGAGTGTATTAAGAGTAAGCCTATGGAATGCATATTCTTTTTGAGCTAAATTCTCTCCAATGGTTTGAGAATATTGTGAAGTATTGTCATGGTTCTACTAAGTCATTTATCACTAACATAACTCTTGCATTTGTTGTGAAAGATGTAGTATCATGTGTTTTATCTTCTTGAATGAAGAGAACATTGAAGATATTGTTTTGAAATTGATTGAGTGATTAATGAAACCTTGTATTTTTCTACTTGCTCTTGATACTTTGTTTGAGGACAAGCAAAGTACTAAGTGTGGGGGAATTTGATAGGGACTAAATTAGTCATATTTCTCCTGGTTATTTGCGGCTCTTTTGTGAAACATTTTGTTCAATAACTAATCATATTCCTTCATAGTTGAGAATTTACCTTTGGAAAGGTATTTTGTTCATTATTACAGATTTTTGGGATAAAACAAAGTAAGAATGTCGCAAAACGGAGGAGAGGCGGAGCTGGCTAGGGCCCTAGAACCGGTGTTGGCCATGCGCTGGATTGCACAAACTTCAAAACGATGGAAAAATGGTGAAACAGAGCAAAACAGAGTGGAACCGGCGCCGGCTCCAAGAGTCAAGGTAGTGCGGGTTGCATTCTGGACTTCATTGTGCAAAATTCGAAAAAAAATCGACGAACAAGTAGAGAATCAGAACACAACCGGTGCCGGCTCCGGAGAGCTAAGGCGGCGTCGGCTGTGCCCTAAAGGTAAGGTGGTGCTGTGATTTTTCTATGTAATTTTTGGTAATCTATGGAGTTTTTGTATCTTCCAACTTCTACTCGGCTAAAAACAAAGTACCTACGAGTTTAGGCACTTCCTAAGCTTATAAATAGATGAAAAACACAAGGGAATAGGGGAGAATTCATTGATCATCATAGAAAATCACTCAATCAGAAGGAGGAATTCTTCAAGTTCAAGGAGGGTTGTACAAGAAGGTCTTCAAAGGAAGAAGAAGGATGCTTGTCTATGAGTGCTTTCTCTTACTTTGTTTTCTTTTTCTTGACAATGATATGTTAATTGTTTTATTGTAATTTGACATTGTTTTAGATATTCGTGATATTTAGAGTTATTTGATCTTTTCATTAATTGATTATTATTCTTGGTATTTAATTACTTTTGCTTATTACAAAATTAATTGGTTGGTTCTTCCCATTAATTCGCTGAGACCAATGGGGTTGATGGTGGTTTCAATTTATTGATTTCATACGTATTGTCTATTAACTCGCCGAGACCAAAGGGTCGATCGATGAGGACTAGGTAATTAAAGGTTAATTGATGTTTGCCGAGACCAAGGATTCATTGATTAATTTCATGTTTTGAATTTGCCGAGACCAAGGGAATTTAATCAAGGATTGTTTTTAATGCATCTTTTGGATAAGTTAGTTGAGACGTGACCAAGTGGTTCTAATTTATCTAGGAGGCAGTGATTTCATGGATTGAAAAAGAAGTGAGTCTATCTCAATCCTTCATGATGCCAAGAGAGTAATTAGTTATGATAATGGTTAAGTTTTTTAAGATCATGTTCGTCTAAATGATGGCTTGAGTTACATAATTCTCCATCCTTGACATGTATATATATATATATATATATATATATATTCTTTTGATTTTGTTTTTCACTTTATCGAGTTGGTTTAACAGTAAAAGAAAGGTGATTAATGTCTACTTGTTCCTGGAGGATCGACACTCGTTTGAACCCAATGCTCGGTTAATGATGAGTACGCTTGCTCATATGTGTGATTTTGGTTGAACATTTTAATTTAACTTCATTGGGAATGTGCTTATTTTTATATGATTTTGATGCCTAAGTCCGGACACATCACAATCCGACCAGTCCAAAAAATGAAATTAAAAAAACATAGCTTTCTCGACAATCCTGAGTTTATGCCTTATCCAATTATCCTCTCCATTCCACACTTCCACTTTTCAGTTTCTTTTACTTTCTGAAGCTGTTTTTATTTTCACTTTCTAAAGTCCAACGACATTGCAGTAAGCACAAAGGCAATAACTCGGTAAGAAAATTAATTTTTTTTCTTTTATATTAAATTTCATTTTTTATATTGTTATTTCCAAAGTTTTTTTTTTTGGTCTCTTTCCTCTAATCTTATTAAAACCATAAAAAAAAAAAAATCTACCTCAATAAGTGACTTTTCATGCTCCAAGAGAAATAAAGAAAGCTTGGACCACACAATTGTTTTCTTTTTGGTAAGTTATGTTTTTTTTTTTAACTTTTTAGGTTTGTTTAAAATTTAAATTTATATATTTTAAAAATTGTAAAATTTATTGCATATATATAAGGAGTAGAAGTGATGTGCAAGTTGAGACTTAGAATGTGGACTTTTGTGCCCACGTCTCCCTTAAATAATAGTCAGCAAATATTTTGATTGTTTAGAACGTGACCTAAGATTGCATTTATAAATACTGGGAATATCATATTCATAGTAGTGATAAAGTTTGGAGAGCCTATATTAAAGCCGATTCATATCAATTCTTGCAATCTAAATATAAAAAATTAGGATGAAAGAATTCGTGTTGCTTTCAAGTATCGTGGTTCAAATCATTTCCTTCTTGGTTAGAACATTCTCTTACTAAATATGCTACATTTTGTCTTCCTTGTTATCTATTCTCTAAAAAGGATAGACCCATCTGGATTAGATGTGCTCACTGTTAATGCATTTTTATCATGGAAATAGGAGAATGATGGTGAAAATTGTGCATTTGGTGGAGATTCAGGATGAAGAATAGTTAAAGCTTGTCTACGTGTTCTCCTTTTTCCATTTTCTTCACCTTTCCTTGTCAATATGCATGCATTTCTCCAATTATATCGTGGAAGGATGAACCCTATATTTTTCTTGTATTTTACTTCCTTTGATTTGTTGGATTTCTAATAAATGATTACTTGATATTATTATGTTGGATTCGTTGTTTGGCTAATCCTGTTCTAATTAATTCAAGAGATCGGGTTAGGATTTGGGTTCCAAAAGAATGGATTCAATGCATGTTATCATTTGACTAACTTGAGAGATTGGTTGGGGATTAGAGCCTAATAATCACTGAGTTCTTGATATTTCATTGAGATTGGGATATTGCGTTCGTCTGGAATTTTTGAGTTTTGAACATAATTTTCCTTGTGTTTAATTTGAGGGGCAGTAACGATGTCCATTCTGGAATTAGTCAGCAATCAATTTTAGAGTAGAAGGCATTGATCTGGAACAACCATGATTCATTTGAAGACATCAGATGTGTAATCAAAATAAGAGGTTGACAGATTTTGCCATTCCAGATACTCATCTTCCAGTTGTAATGCAAATAGACAACACAACAGTGTCATCATCAGCCACTTAGACTACAACAGTGTACCTTTGACGATGCAGAGTTGGATCTTTTTAATAGCGTTTCGAAAATTCCACAAATAGCTAAGCTAGCGTATCGGGTTACAGATGACATCCAAATTGGAATTTCTACACACAACATATTTTTCTTCAACATATTTTTCGAGATTGAATTATAGTTATAAAGTATCGATCTCAAAAAAGGGGGAGAAAAGAAAAAAAAAAGACAATCACCATAAAAAATCGATTGTAGAGTTATTTGAGGACCTATTTTACTTGGAGACAAAAGACTATGACAATGACTACACTCCTATTCAAGCTAGAAAGAAAGAAGAATGGGGATTTTCAACTTCCAAGGCATTCTATGATTACTAGGCTAGTAAATAGGGATTTTAGGCTGTAATTATCTTCATTATTATCATGCCATTTCCATAATTTTTATATTATTTTATTAAATTCCCGATGGTAGTATGTGCATATATATATATATATATATATATATATATGACAATTGGTTGTGGAATTAGGCTGTAACACTCATCTATTTTTTAGAAATAAAATACATACACATGACGTGAGAAGGCCAAGAAGGCATCTCTAAATGCACAAGAGATGAAATAGTTTTTCAAAAACCTTAAAATTACAGTCTAGTAATAATTTTCAGTCCACAAAAAAAAAAAAAAAAGAAGATGTAAATAGTTGTTGCAAATCTGACAATAACTATTTATTTATGACTTTGAATGGATTTTGTGAAAACTATTATATCAGACCAAATTCGTCATTATCAGCATCATCTCTCTCTATTTCTCTCCATGTATTAAACATTTTCTTTTTTTTTAATGGAAATGTAAAAATATTAATATTGATAAAAAAGAATTTACATGGATTACTAGTTTACTGTCAAGGAGACTACAAACTAGTGGTTCTCAATATAGTCCGCAAAACTAGGCACAACATTAGGGTACAAAGTAAAAATAACAGTGTACACATATGTTTTAATTTTCTTTATAATCTACAACAATTGGCATACCGCACTCTAAAAAATGGCCATATTACGAGCATACCAGATGTAGTAAAAAATGGTTGCTAAAGTAATAGACTTAGCCTAAGTAAACCACGAAGTACCACGGTTGGCGCGCCTATACCACCTAAGACAGGCTTTTGCCAAATCCAAAGCATTTGGTAAACCTAGCCACCTTTTTACTTCTGTCCAAATAGTAGCAGAAATTGAGCATTTGAAAAATATGATTAGTCATTTCCAGATGTGCATTACACAAAGGACATGACAAGTCATCAAGCCTGAACACAAGTGTATCCTTGGTTTTAAGCCTACCCTTAGCACACAACCAAAGAACGAATGAGTGTTTGGGTGTCAGTCCCTGTTTCCATATGGTATTAGCCCAATACACCGTCTGTGCAATTAATCTCAGATAGTCATAAGAACGGCAAGTGAAAGAATTAGTACACATGGCCCAAGAATGAAGAAGATCAACCGCACAGTGAATATCCCGTTCGCGCTCCAGTATCATGTCTCTAATTGCTAACAGTCTACGAAATAAGGGGGAATGTTCCCTGTGATGGTCGATCTCCTAAACAGATCTGCCCTTCAAATAATAGTGGGTCACCCATTTAACCCACAAAAATTGTTTCTCTGCTTGGATGTCCCAAATGATTCTAGACAGTAGCGCTCCATTCCAAGTGTGCAAGTCCCACAATCTAAGCCCACCCTCAGTTTTCGAAAGACAAATATTCTTCCAGGCAACTAAAGGGTTCTTTGAGTCCCACAAGAAATCCCTAGCCATCCTATCTAATTGATTAATAAGAGCAGTTGACGTAGGGAGGATAGATAACCAGAAACACTCAACCCCTTAGAGAACAGATTGGATCAGTTGGAGGCACCCAACATAAGAGAGAGAACAAGCGGACCATCGACCAAAGTATGAGCCAATGCGATCAAGCAATGGTTTGTAGTAAGTGAGTCAACTTTTACCATCCATGATTGGTAGCCCAAGGTAGCGGAATGGAAATTCCCCAACAGGTATGCCCGTAGTTTCCAGAATATTCTCCTGATCATTCATACGGATCCCAGCAAGATAAATATTGGACTTATTCTTATTGATTTCAAGACCCGTGCATCTTTTAAATTCTTCTAGGCAATCAAGGAGAATGCTAATAGAGGAACAATCACCCTTAGCAAACAACATAAAGTCATCCGCAAAAGCAAGTTGAGTAATCCTAAGTCCCTTACACTTGGGATGATAGTTGAATAGGCCCCCAAGTGTGTGCACTTTGACAACCCGTGAGAAATATTCTAAGCAAATGACAAATAACAGGGGGGGTGACCGGATCCCCTTAGCATAGACCTTTTGCTCCAGTAAAGAATACATGGACAGTCCCATTGATAGCAACAGAGTACGAAATAGTTGTGACACATTACTCAATCCAGTTCACGAAAAGAGGAGGGAACCCAAGCTTACTATGTAATTCCAGTAAGATATCCCAATTAACTGAGTCATAAGCCTTCCTTAGGTCCACCTTAATTGTACATCGAGGAGATACTCTTGTTCTTCTATACATACGCATAAGTTCCTGAACCATCTACATATTATCAGTCATGAGTCTATCTTGTATGAATGCCAACTATGATGTGTCCATAAGGATAGGTACAACCAGTTTAAGTCTATCAGCCAGAATCTTTCAGATAATCTTGTAGACCATGTTACAACAAGAAATAGGTCGATAGTCACACACCCTCTCAGCATGATAAAGATTTCGGAACCAGGGTAATAATAGAATGGTTAATCTTCTTAAGAATTCTGGCAGAGGTGAAAAATTATGAAACAGCATAAAAAATACTCTCCCCAACCGTACCCCAAGCTTTCTTGAAAAATAAGGCTGAGTATCCATTAGGGTCGGGAGCTTTACAATCACCAATGTCCAACAGGGCTAATTTGATATCCTAGATAGTAACATCCCCAACCAAGTCCACCTTTAGGTCATGAGGTACCATTGGACCAGCCCTAACAAAGTCCACATTAATTCCTTGGCAGTCCACCTTAGTCCCAAGAAGTTTACTATAATAATTGACAAATTCATCAGTAAGATCCCTTAGGCTATCGGTCATGCTACCATCCTCCTTGCGAATCGAAGCAATGAAGCTCCTCTTTTTATTTCTTTTGACAATGTTGAATAAGTAACGAGTATTCCTGTCACTGTGTTCTACATATCTTCTGTTAGCAAGTTGCTGGTAGAACTTCATTTCTGCCTCCGCAATACACCATGCCGATCTTTTACACTCATTGAAGTGTGCAATAAGATTCTGATCCACAGGGTTGGCAAGTAATAGCTGTTGGGCATTGAGTACAGCCTGGTTTGCATGTTCAACATGATTAGACAAGTGAGAGAATTCCAATTTGTTTAGCCTCCGCAAGTCACGCTTTAGCATTTTCAACCGATGACAGAGGGTGAACTGGTGGAAACTCATGTATGGCTAATCCCAGACCCCTTTCACAATATTTTGGAACGATTCATGGTCAGCCTAAAGATTAAAGAACCTGAACGGACGTACTGATCCCACACTGTTATCAACCACTGACCAAATAGCAGGACTATGATCAGAAATGCAGCCAATGTGGAAGAACTCTACTAATGCCTGGGTAGAGCACTGAAACCATGCATCATTACCCATAACTCTATCATGTTTGGACCACATCCTAGAATTTGTCCAAGTGAACCGAGGCCCGACATAGGGTAGGTCCTCCAAGCCAGTGTCAGCACATAATGAGGCAAAGTCCCTAATTTCAAATGTTGAAGGAAATGAACCTCCAAGTTTATCATCCACATGTAAATAAGAATTAAAATCCCCCATAAGGATCCATGCCTCCGACAGCATTGAAGATAAGAACTGAATATCTTCCCATAAATTTCTACGTGCAACAATAGAATTGTAAGAATAAACAAAAGTGAAGAAATATGTAGCATGAGAAATCTTACAAGGGATTCGCACAGTAATAGCCTGAGGTGTGCAATGGAATAATTGGACATCTACCCTTGCACCATTCCACAAGATGACAATTCTACCACCATCTAATTCTACCAAGTTATGAATAGCTGACCAATTAGAGAATTTTTTTTTTGGAAAATATTTTCCAGCCCAACAACATTCATCTTTGTTTCTAGAAGTCTAATAACGTCCACACGATGTTTAGAAGTAAACTTCTGAACCTTGTGATGCTTGAGGGTCTTGTTAAACCCTCGAATATTCCAGTATGCTACTCTCATTACGGACTAATTAGTGCCTGTTGGGCACCAATCAAGTCAACACTGCGTTGTGCATATTTCTTCCATACCGAACAAATGAATTTTATTGCTTGAACTATTGTCTTACCGTCATTCCCTATGTCTTTTGGAGCATCGTTAACATATCTGTCAGTCCTACTAGGAGAGGTAGAATTTTTTTTTTTCAAAATGTACATTCAACTGTGATTTTGAATGCCATTCTTGGTGTCCCCCATGTCGTATTCTGGACTGACCTCTTCTATTCCTGAATTGGTTACTTGGTCCGACAGATAAAGAGGGTGCATCATATTCAGCAGCCCCTCTTTGTCCTTGAGTGTCGTTGGTAGCAGCCTTGTCCATGCCATGCTCATTGCACACAGGCACAGGCAGTGTACTGTGCATGTTGTGGCTGTTGTCCTGCTCTAACCAGATGGCAGGTTGTTTCCCATTATCATTGCGTAAATTCCTATTCAAACCAGGTGAGGGTGAACGCAGATGATTGTTCTGTCTAGCTGGTGCAGACAACGGCCTTGTCCATTTGGTTGTCCTTCCCTTTTGCCCTATGTTAATTCCATCAGTCTTGGGAGCCAGCATCTGTTCCTTTCTTTTCATTTTTTCTCCCACGCATACCTCCGTGACATGCCTAAATTTACAGTAGAAAGTACAGTAGGATGGTTCAATTCGAATTTGACTGCCTGCTACTTGATCTTACCGGATGGCAATCGAATTAGCAGCACATTCACTAGAGGCTTGGACACATCCACTTCAACCAGTACTCTAGCATATGATACATGATCAAATGTAGCAGTAATCATATCGGTCATCACTGGAATGCCAATAGCAAAGGCAATTTTACTTAAAGCTCTCATGTTCTAGCAGCCCAGAGGCAAGGCTGGAAACGTGACCCATAAGGCAGTAAACATTTTCTAGATAGCTTGGAAGCTGTCTTCGACGGCACAGAGATTTTTTTGTTTTTCCTTTTTTTTTTTTTTTTTGCTTCAATGAGTGTCTATTTTAATCCCAATTATTTTGATAGAGTGCAAAAAATAAACTAGAATTAAGTAAGGGAATATTATTTAATGAGATTTATGTTAAACACTTTAAATATATTGAAGCATCCATTTAATAAACGTTGACTTCGGTTTTTTTCAACCAAGAATAGTAACAACAACAATGACATATTACCTTCACTATCAGTCTTTAAAATCATGGATAATTTAAGTTTATGCTGTTTAACAAGATTCACATTAAATGAGATTATTGCTATCTTATATAAATAATAATTATCGCTAATCAATCAAAATCAAATTAAAAAATTATTGACTTTTTGAAGTTTCCAAATCTCTATAGACTCTTTTTTATTTTTCTTAATGCTTAATCTAAAAATTGATTTTTTGTAATATGCGTATCAAGGTCTACAATGTCCTGAATTAGTAGTTAACATTCAGTATATGCAATAAAAGAATGATACAATAATCATAGATACCATTCTACTGCCATTTTTGTCAAAATTAAGGGACACAAATTAAATTTGAGGACTAAAAATTAATGTTGGCCGTGGACAAAAATAATCAACCATATAATACTAAAACATTATCAAGTTTAATATTGAATTTCAAGAACAAGAAAATTTAGAACTTCTACTTTTGCAAAAAAACATCATTGGAATTATACTAAACACGAGTTAAGAAAAATGACCCTAATAAAAAAAGTGTTTAAAGGATGAAAAGATCAAGAAGCAAATGATTTTTTAAGTAAAATATAATTGACTGGTAATATTTATTGTTCACTACAATAATTTTAAAAGAAAACACTTGATTTTAATGAGGTTGCATGATTGGCCTTTTTGTCCTAATAAAATCGTTACATGTTAACAAATCCTCTCTCTCTCTACTCTCTGTGTATATATGTATATATGTATATATACATATATAATTCTGTTTTTCTTTGATTACGTTATGTGATGTGTTATATGCTTGGTGATTTGAAAAGTAAAAAATTAAGTGTTGAAATGGAATTAAAAGGTTTATGGTCCAACAACGCTTTTGTGAAAATTACCATATTACCCAAACTTTTTTGGAAACTGTTCAAATTAAACGCAAAAAAAAATTATTTTCCACGAGTTGGGAATTCTAGGAATTTGGTTATAAAGGCTCTAATGTGGGTATCTCAACTTAAATACTATTTTTTAAGTGGAATTTAAATTTTTAAAAATTATATCGGGTTAAAAATAATTGAGATGTAATAAATAATATTTTTTAACCTTTGAAATTCAATAGAAACCAATGGAAGGGTAACTTGTCATTAGTCGCATTAATTCACCGTTACTGTATTCATTTAAAAGTTGAAGGGGTCAAGCTGCAATTTGCCCAAATTTGCACGAACCTTCCTAAAATAATTTTGACCAACCTTTTGCCACTATTTAAACACTAAGAAGGCTGAAGCTCAGCCATTTTTCTACTGTAGGCAGACACTCAAGCAGCTGCCCTCTTATTTCTCATTTTCTCTTCATTTTCTTCACTTGAGAGTTCACTTATCTTGGCAAAAAGACTCTAAGGACAGATTCCCTACCTAACAAGGTTTTCTGAAATTGGTAAGACAACGGATTTTTCTCTCTTTTTAAGCTGCCATTTTGCTGAAATTCCATACAGCCTAATGATTAAAGCCCATAAAATGCTTAATCGATGAATATTGTTTAGTTTGGTATGATCAATATTTCTATTGGATTAATTTGTGACCAGTTTGTGGTATATTATTGAATTTCAAGACTCCCTATTTTAGATAAAATTAGGGCTAGAGTTGGGATTATCAATTCCCACCTATGCGATTAACTATTAATAAAACTTCTAATTTTTGTGTTGTAGAAACAAGAGGGAGACTGTTTTGATCTTACGCCCAGTAGAATTACTTGTCCTTAATTCTCCACCACATTCATCACTTAAATTCTTTTGCATTTTTCATCAGTGATCTTGAACAGTTAATAGTAATTGAGTTGGAATAGTTTGATATTTGTATGTTGTTGATTACTTATCAAATTTTCATTTGCTTTATATGCCCCGAAACACAAATGTTCCATGACTCTAACTTTCACCAGTGAATACAAATATTCATTAAATATTCAATAAAAAACCCTTCACCAGTACATAAAGGCTTTAATTAATAATATTCAAAAAATATTTTGATTGTTTAAAGGGATAGACTCAAAGTAACTACTAGCAAAAAGGGTGTAAAAATATTATATCAGCATAAGGCAAAAAAGGCAACAGAGCCTTTCATAATTCTTAAGTAAAGTTTTATGCACTCTAGTTAGCGTTGACAAGATATATATGGACATCACGTGAAGGATTTGCTAAGCAACTTGAACTGTACACAAGAGTTTCTTGGGTCAATTACCAAACCAATCTATTCAGCAATATGTAACTTTCGCAATGCTTGAACAAATCCATGTAAGATAGAAAGTAATTATTTGACAGCATCTTCATATGGAAGATGTTTTCAAAAGTATCCACAAATGACCACAAGCTTACGCAAAGTTACCACATATATAGCCATGATCCATAAATTTCTTCTTAATTGGACATAGATTTCTTAACTTGCTAAGTAATATCTTTGTTGAGTGTATGCATTACCTATACAATGTATTTGACTTTGCAAAAAAATAATAATAATAAATAAATAAAGAGAGTTGTCAATATATCCCAAATTCAACAATGTGTATTTGGTTATTTCTTTTAATCATTATGAGCTCACATGATTATCTATGTTCAATGTGTTTGTATTTACTATTCTTAGTGAGGGTGTTTTCCTTTCATTGGGAATGTGATCCTCAACCAAACCCTAATTGAAAAGGATTTGTCATTTGGTTATTTTGTATTTACATACCATACTAGACTCAAAAGAAAATTTTATTACATATTTTGAGAATTATTATTATTTTTTGGGTTTATAAATCTAAATGAACCTTAAAAATTACAGCTATAGAATCAAATTGTTGGCAAAAATAGTTGTGACAATCTAATTAGAGCCCAATAGAATGATTGGTCACCCGTAGAGTAGAAATCAATGACCTAGAAAGAAGAAGAGAGACAAAAAAAACAAAAAAGGAATGCATAAAAAAAAAGAAAATATAATGCTATAAAGGGATAAATATGAGTTTGGATGTGCTTGAGAAATGGGTGGTGGTAATGGCAGAAAATCCAAAATGGGTGCATCATTTTGGAAGCTTTGATAAGAGACACTACAAGAAAAATAGGATATTGTGATGCGAAATTCCATCATTAAAGGGAGGCTTTCTTGATGCTTTTGGCCTGCTGATGCTTCACCGTGGCATTGTCCAAAGTCGCATCACAATAGGTTCTCTGGTGCACAAAAGCATCGCGAAAAGTGTCACTAAAGAATGTCTAACACGACGCATTCTAGTGTCAGAATAGGGCTTTTATTGTGACGATTTTTTGCGTCACTAAAATCATCATTAACGCTATGTTAATATGACAGAATAGGTGGTCTCAATACGTATTATATTGTGACACAAGTTAGCATTTGGCAAATACCACTAATATGACAGATCGATTAGTCATAACAGGCTATTTACTGTTACCACTGACCGTGTCAGCAAATGTGTCATGAAGTCATGGCTAATATGACGATAGTTCCTGTCATAAAAGGTGTTGTACTATAACACATTCAAGTGTCACAATAGATGCTATAATGTCTCACTCTGAACTAGTCATGAAAGCACATCTAATATGACACAAAAAAGCTTCACTATTGGGCCTCTTGCACGACACTAAATGATGTTATGTAATGTGTGGGCTCTGATATGACGAAAAAAAGCATATAGTAATTCCAGTAAGAAAGCCCAGTTTACTGAGTCATATGCCTTCCTAAGGTTCACCTTGATCGTACAATGGGGAGAAACTCATTTTCTACCATACGTACGCAAAAGCTCTTGAACAAGTAGAATGTTGTCAACCATGAGTCTGTCCTGAATGAATGCCGATTGCGAGATGTCCACAAGATGAGGTAAAACCATTTTGAGCCTGTCTACCAAAAATTTTGAAATAATCTTGTACACGATGTTACAACAAGAAATTAGTCTATAATCCTTCATTCTTTCTACATGTGTAGACTTGGGAACCAGAGTAATAATCGAATGGTTAATCTGCTTGATGATTCTGGTAGACAAAAAGAATTCCTTAACAGCATCACATATACTCTGAGCAACCGTACCCCAAGCCTTCTTAAAAAATAACGCAGAGTACCCATCCAGACCCAGTACCTTACAGTCACCTATGTCCCACAAAGCCACTTTAATATCATGATCAGATACTGGTCTAACTAAGTCATCCTTCAGGTCATGGGGAATCATTTGGCCAACACGAACATAGTCCACATTGATTCTCTGGCAGTCAACCCTCGTCCCCAGTAGATTACGATCGTATTCAACAAATTCATCAGTAAGAGCCTTTGGACTATCAGTCATAGAACCATCCTCCTTGAAAATTGAAGCAATAAAACTCTTTTTTTTTTTTTGTTCCGTTTGACGATATTAAAGAAGTATCTTGTATTCTTATCTACTTGAGCCATATACTTCCCTTTTGCAAGTTGCTGGTAGAACTTCAATTCCACATCTGCAAGACACCAAGTTGACAGTTTGCACACTTTAAATTTAGAGATGAGGTCTTGGTCTTGAGGGTTTTCAAGTAATTGCTGTTGAACACTAAGTACTTCCTTGTTCGCCTATTGAACACATTCAAATAATTGTAAGAATTCACGTCTGTTTAGTCTTTGCAAGTCCCTCTTAAGCTCCTTTAACCGACGACAAAGAGTAAACTGGTGGTATCCCATATAGGGATGATCTCACACACCTTTAACCAAGTCTTGAAATGAGTCATGGTCAGCCCAAAAGTTAAGGAACCTGAATGGACGAAGAGAATCACCATGGTAGTTAGCCAGTGACCACAGACATAGGCAATGATTAGACAGGTAACCAATGGGGAAGAATTCTACCGATGCGTGGACGTTGCACTGGAACCATGCATCATTTCCCATCACCCTATCTAATTTAGACCAAACCCTAGAATTTTTCCAAGTAAACCACTGCCCCAAAATAAGGTAGGTCTTCCAAGCCTGTATTAGTACAAGTAGCTGCAAAGTCCTTAATTTCATATGTAGAAGGTAGGGTGCCACTTATCTTGTCATCAATGTGTAAATAAGCATTGAAATCTCCCATAAGGATCCATGGTTCAGACAGAGCAATAGATAAGTACTCAAGAACTTCCCACAATGCCCTGCGTGCTACTACAGAGTTGTAAGCATAGATAAAAGTAAAGTAAAATGAGACATGAGTAACCTGACAGGTGATACAGACAGTAATTGCCTAAGGTAAATAGTGGAATAATTGAACATCTACCCTAGAACCATTCCACAAGATGAGCACCCTGCCCCTCTCCGTCTCAAGAAAGTTATACATTACCGACCAATAAATGAACTTGTAACGTAGGATATTATCAAGTCCATCCACAATCAATTTAGTTTCCAGTAATCCAATGACGTCAACACGATGTTTAGAGATAAACTCCAGAACCCCGTGGTGTTTGAGGGTCATGTTGAACCCTTGAATATTCCAGCAAGCGACTCTCATTGGGGACTTACTAGTGCCCGTTGGACACCAATCAAGTCGAAGCTATGGTTAGCATATTTCTTCCATACAGATCAGATGAACTTTGTGGCCTGTACTGTTGCCTTTCCAGCATTCAAGACCATGGTAGGGATTTCCTCCACCTTTGGGTCATTCTTAGTGGTTGAATCCATTGTTTTCTTTCAAAATTGAACATTCCTTTGTGAATTTGAGTGGGAGTGGACACGACCAAACCTTCTATCCCTGGAACGCCCCCTTCTATCCCTAATCCAATCACCATGCCCAACAGCCACGTTCGTGGCATCAAGCGCACCAACTCCAGCATGCCCCGAGTTGTTTATGGGGCCAGCATGCACATCGACCCCATCTAGCGTAAGATTGTCCTTGGCAACAACTTGGACCGGCACCTATGCACTCGATGAAGCCCCGAATATTAGGTTCTCTATTCGGTCCTGTCCAGGGTACTGGAGAGGAGCTTTCCCTTTATCAATGCATTTAGAGATTGTCCCCCTAAGTGAAGATGACCGTATGACATGGTCTTGACCAGCAGGAGCAGATAGAGGTCTTGTCCTTAGCCTATCCGATTGCCATTTACTGGTTGTATTGCCTTTGGAATTCAACAACTATTCTCTCTTTTTCATCTTATCTCCCATGCAAGCCTCCGTATAATGTCCAAATTTACAGCAATGGTTACAGAAGGCAGGTTCAAATTCAAATCGCACTGCCTGTTGTTTGATTTTTCCAGATGGTAATCGGAGTGGAACCACCTTTACTAGTGGTTTAGAAACATCAACTTCCACCAGGACTCTAGCATAGGACAAATGATCTAGCCTTGTAGTGAGCATATAAGACGTAATAGGAATGCTTATAGCAGATGCAATTTTACTCAGTGCTATCTTGTTCCAACAACCAAGAGGCAGTGCAGGAAATGTCACCCAGATGGGCATTATACTCACCTCATCCAAAGAAAAATCAAATTTAGATGACATTATCTTGAGCATTAACGACCAACCGTACATTGCGTAAAGCTCCCTACGGAGAACCAGCTGTCTGTCTGCTTCGTTGTTAAACCGAAAGATAATCCAACCCAAGGCATGTGAGTGAACCTTAGTTTGTACAACCTACTGCTTAGTGAGTTCCAGTATAGCTTTCATACCTAGGAATCTTCCTGCAAACATCCCAATTAGGCAATAGCCCAACTTCACCTCAGTATCCTCAAAGTCTCGAACATCAATGTTAATGAAATCACCCGAGCTGGGAATGTGGCTCAATTGCATTTCATTGCACATTTCACGGTTCCCTTTAACCACATTTGCCCAAGAACGAACCGGTTTGTCTATTTCCACAGGTTTAGGCTCATGCTGTGTCGGCTTCTGAGAGTTGTTCGGTATATCCTCACCTGGGACAGTATTCTCAGCAGCTAACTGGACAACTGGATGAGTCATGCTCCCAACATCAGGGCCTACCGAGTAGGATGCTATGTTTAGTTCTAGAGCCAGCAACTGGGGTAACTGAACAATGAGGGTAGGTGATAAAAGTGGGCTGGGGTCAGATGCTATCAGTACCTCGGGTTGGATTCGAGATAAGAGGTTTGTATTGGCCATGTCCAAGCTTGGGACAGTAGATACTCAAGGCATTGTCTGGGAATGAGAGAAAATTATCTGGGGTGTGGAGAAAGATGACACCGCAGAAATGTTTGATTTCTTTCCTCCTGTAGTCTGGACTATTAGGTCCAGGCCATCAGAATGAGAAAGTGGCGGATATAACAAGAGTTGAAGGACAAGGGTACAGAGTAGTTAGAATTATTCTCGGGTTGGGTGGGGTAGGAGGCTGACAGCAAAGAATGCAGAGGGAAACTTGAATTTTATAGGCCAGATGAGCAGCTTGTATCTGGGGGTTTGGAATTCAAATTTGAGCCTAGAACCCAGGGAATAATTCTTACCGATGAGATAAGTTAACAAAGTCTGACAAACTGTTTCCTCATCAAATATGCGGTTTATGCAGATCAAACATACCGGATGGCAGGTATAGAAGATTGAACAAAGGAACAAGAGAAAGACCAAACCAATATGATAGCTAAACACTGGATAGAAAATAGGTTCACAACCTTCCCAAAGCAATCTACTAAATAAGGTAGCTAATAGAACACTTGGTAGTATATATAAACAAGGGCACTGATATAACCAGGAAAAAGCAGTAGAATAGTAGTTAGGCATAGTGGTTAGCAGCGGATAATAGCAACACAGTTAGAAACACAAGCAGGAATCAATAGACTAGTACAACCCTAGCATAGCTGTACCCAAGAAAA
Organism: Voacanga thouarsii; assembly: GCA_026120185.1. Taxonomy (NCBI): domain Eukaryota; kingdom Viridiplantae; phylum Streptophyta; class Magnoliopsida; order Gentianales; family Apocynaceae; genus Voacanga; species Voacanga thouarsii. The sequence goes on from JANUWF010001120.1 coordinate 1,564,155, forward strand.
TTCGAGCTCCAGAAAAAAACTATAATCAAAGTCGAGGGGAACGAAGGTAACTAGAAGCAAACATAGATACTACTACACAACACAAGATATCATATTAGTAAAAAGATGGTACATACAGAATAGGAACTAACCAGCAGAGGGATCATGCATTTGTAACAAAGCTTGTAGTCCTTTCATGGTGAGCAAGACACGAAAAGAGTACTCAAACGAGTTGAGAGCTTCTCTTTCTACCTCTTCCTCTCGCTTATTTGTTTATGAAAGGAGTAAGTTGGATTTATAACTTTTGACCAACCTTTTACCACAACTTAAACACTAAAAAGGCTGCAACTCAGCCATTTTTCTACTGTAGGCTGAAACTAAGGCGGCTGCCCTCTTCTTTCTCATTTTCTCTTCATTTTCTTCACTTCGAAGTTCACTTATCCTGGCAAAAACATCCACAAAAGACTCTAAGGACAGATTTCCTACCTAACAAGGTCTTTTGAAAAAGGTAAGACAGTGCATTTTCTCTCTTTTTAAGCTACCATTTTGCTGAAATTCCATACAACCTAGTGATTAAAGCCCATAAAATGCTTAATCGATGAATATTGTTTAGTTAGGTATGATCAATGTTTCTACTGGATTAATTTCTGACCAGTTTGTGGTATATTATTGAATTTCAAGACTCCCTATTTTAGATAAAATTAGGGCTAGAGTTGGGATTATCAATTCCCACCTATGCGATTAACTGTTAATAAAACTTCTAATTTTTGTGTTGTAGAAACAAGAGGGAGACTGTTTTGATCTTACGCCAAGTAGAATTACTTGTCCTTAATTCTCCACCACATTCATCACTTAAATTTTGTTGCATTTTTCATCAGTGATCTTGAACAATTAATAGTAAATGAGTTGAAATAGTTTGATATTTGTATGTTGTTGATTACTTATCAAATTTTCATTTGCTTCATGTGCCCCGAATCACAAGTGTTCCATGACTCTAACTCTCACCAATGAATACAAATATTAAATAAAAAACCCTTCACCAGTACATAAAGGCTTTAAATAATAATATTCAATAAATATTTTGATTGTTTAGAGGGATAGACTCAAAGAAACTACTAGCAAAAAAGGAGTAAAAATATTATATCAACATACGGCAAAAAAGGTAACAGAGCCTTTCATAATTCTTTAGTAAAGTTTTATGCACCCAAGATAGCGATGATAAGATATATATGGACATCACGTGAAGGCTTTGCTAAGCAACTTAAATTGTACACAAGAGTTTCTTGGGTCAATTACCAAACCAATCTATTCAGCAATATCCAACTTTTGCAATCCTTGAACAAATCCACGTAAGCTAGAAAATAATCATTTTATAGCATCTTCATATGGAAGATGTTTTCAAAAATATCCACAAATGACCACAAGCTTACGCAGAGTTACCACAAATACAACCATGATCCATAAATTTCTTCTTAATTGGACATGGATTGCTTAACTTGCTAAGTAATACCTTTGTTGAGTGTATGCATTACCTATACAATGCATTTAACTTTGCAAAAAATAAAAAATAAAAATAAAAATGAGAGTTGTCAATATATCCCAATTTAAAAATGCATATTTGGTTATTTCTTTTAATCATTATGAACTAACATGATTATCTATCCTCAATGTGTTTGCATTTACTATTCTTAGTGAGGGTGTTTTCCTCAACCAAACCCTAATTGTAAAGGATTTGTCATTTGGTTATTTTGTATTTAGATACCATACTAGACTCAAAAGAAAATTTTATTACGTATTTGAGAATTAATAATATTTTTTGGTTTTATAAATCTAAATGCACCTTAAAAATTACAGCCATCGAATCAAATTGTCGGCGAAAACAATTGTGACAATCTAATTAGAGTCCAACAGAATGAATGGTCTCCCGTAGAGTAGATATCAATGACCTAGAAAGAAGAAGAAAGACAAAACAAACAAAAAAGGAATGCATAAAAAAAAAGAAAATATTATGCTATAAAGGGATAAATCTGAGTTTGGTTATGCTTGAGAAGTTGGTGGTGGTAATGGTAGAAAATCCGAAATGGGTGCATCATTTTGGAAGCTTTGATAAGAGACACTACAAGAAAAATAGGATATAGTGATGCGAAATTCCCCCATTAAAGGGAGGCATTAATGATGCTTTGTCGTGGCGTCATCCAAAATCTCATCACAATAGGTGCTCTGGCACACAAAAGCATTGCGTTAAGTGTCACTAAAGAATGTCTAATATGACGCATTTTGGTGTCAGAATAGGGCTTTTATTGTGACGGCTTTTTGCTTCACTAAAATCTTCATTAATGCTATGTTAATATGACACAATATGTGGTCTCAATGGGTATTATATTGTGACACAAGCTAGCATCAGACAAATACCACTAATATGACATATTGATTAGTTAGAACAAGGTATTTACTGTGACCACTAATTGTGTTAGCAATGGTGTCACGAAATCATGGATAATATGATGATAACTCCTGTCCCAAAAGGTGTTGTACTATAACACATTTAGGTGTCACAATAGATGCTATAATGTGTCATGCTGAACTGGTCATGAAAGCACATCTAATGTGACACAGAAAAACTTCACTATAGGGCCTCTTGCGTGACAGTAAATGGTGTTATGTAATGTGTCGGCTCTGATATGACGGAAAAAAGCATCACCATAGGTTATGTAATGCCAATAAGCATCAGTGCTCGTAGGCCTCTGGTTTTTTTACCTGCCTTAATATATATATATATATATATATATATATATATATATATATATATATACATGTTTCCCTTAAATGCATTATGAAAGATCAAAGAATCAAAAGCCATACCGAAGAGAAAGTAAATCCAAATGTAAATTTTATAATATCCAAATTTAACATTCATATTCATCGAACAAAAACAATACAAAAGTGAGTACTAAGTATATTTAAATGCATTAGTTCTTCAAACTAAGCTAATCTAAAACTAAAAATTAGCTCTCCCAAACTAAGCAGCATTTATCCTGTACCAAATCCCAAACTGCTTTGATACCGAGATACATATTCAATTTTCTTCGTGAATCCTCACCTACATTATTATTATTATTATTATTATTATTATTATTATTATTATTATTATTATTATTATTATTATTATTATTATTATATGGAATGAATTTAGTAACGACAACATTATAAAGCATAATGAAAAAAAACAAATATTAAACTAATTAATAAAGTAAGTGTTTAGATAGTTACCAAATGGCGTGGCCAAGCAATAGATAATCTAATAGAGTCTCCAATTGTTTGAATAAGATCTAATGGCCTTATCAATTGCTCATCACGATGGAAAGGAGCTAAAACCACAACTTCACACCATCCCTCACCTAGCCTTAGTCCCCAACTTATTGGGATGGATCTAAATTTTGAACACGGCCTGTTGCAATTACTTTAGTTGAATCTAACATACTTAAAATTAAAACATATCCACCAACCTGCAATGAATATTTTACTCAGTCTATATTTAATGGAATTAGTTAAATAAGCTAAACAACTCATGGTCATGAAAAAGGCATTGATTGCCAAAAAAAAAAAAAACTAATTAAACAGTAAATTCCAATCACACTGAAAGAAGATGTAGCATAAATCAAAACCGAAATTGATTAATTGTGTTGAAGGCAAAGAAATGGTGGCAAGAAATGCACTCTGATACTTCAGGAATGGTGGCAAGAAATGCCTCCAATATAATGAAACCTCATTCATTAGTCACTGATTACCAACAAAAATGATCATGTTTCCCTTCTGCAAAGAGCGAAGGCATCAAATGGACGTCTAGGATTAGCTACAAATAAGGTCTTATTCCAGAACTTGAAGTCATGATATGTTTAAACAAATCAAGAAGTTTCAATTCAACCATTTATAAGGTTCTTATAAGTCCAGTGCTAGCTAAACTATTAGCATGGTAAGTCCACAAATCACGAGACAGAGAAATTAAAAGTTTCACACAGTGGCTAACCAAAGTCGTCTTATATCAGCTCTAACTACACATCACATCATAAGCCTAAAGAGAATTGAGAACTAGAGATAATTAGACTACTTTAAGTGGCACCCATTAACTTTCCCTCTTTTCTAAGCAATTTATCTCATTATTTTGTGCATAAATCACCTTTCAAAATAGTGAGTCAAAATCAGATTACTGTATTGAAAATGCACTGAAAATGCTACTATTTGTGTTAATTGAAAATGCACTAAAACGCACTAAGGCAGCAGAGAAAATGCACTAAAACTGCTACTGAAAATGCACTGAGGCAGTAGAGAAAATGCATTGAAAATGGTACTGAAAATACAGTGATAGTGCTAGTGAAAATGCACTGAAAATGGTACTAAAAATGCACTAAAAATGCTGCTGAAAATGCACTAATAATGTTGCTGAAAATACACTGATAATGCACTGCAAATGCTACTGAAATTGCACTAAAAATGCTATTGAAAATGCACTGTAATGCTACTATTTATGTTCATGGTTTTATGCTCCTGCTATGCATCTTCATGTCTTAAAATATAGAAATAATAATGAAGCTTTTTAGTAAATAAACTGAGTGAACTATGCATGCAATCAACACCAGCCATCTCAATTGACTTGAACTCCAGATCCAAAACACAAAAAAGAAAAGGATGATGAACTATTTATATGCATGCTTTGCTACATTAACGAACAACTAAGGTATGAATTATGTTAAAATATTGTCTATACCATTAATCTAGTGGTGCTACTGTTGGAACACATTGGTGGAATACTTGAATCAGGTAGGGACAAACTATTTCTTCGGGGCATTAACAATGCACGTATCTCTGCAAGTTCTTTTGCTCGTTCACTTAACTGGTTTTTCATACTTGTAATTTGTAACACCCCACCTTTTTACTTTCGGTTGGCTACTATCTGTAATGGGATGAGAATTTATATCAATGGCTAGAACAAAAGTTGATCGATGTATTGAGACGAATATTTTGGTGAAATAAAATTTTGTCGGGACCTGGATGTAATTATTGGATTTGTTCTACCCGTACCCTAAATTTTTAGAAAGCTATTATTATTAACAAAATAAGAATTTAAGGGTACTCTGAAAAGATAAATTGATTAGTGCAATGAAATGCACGTTTTGGTGCGAATTATGCTACCCGGGGTATCGGGGGCATTTTCGTCATTTTGACCTCGCCCGCAACTTTGACCACAAATTTGGCCAAGTAGAGAAGGAATTGAAAAGTTTAAGTGTTACCAATGGATTCAGTGGAATTTTTGGAGTTGGATAGAAAAATAAAATATTTTTCCATTACGGACCCGATTTTGGCCATTTCTGAAGAAAATAGAAAATCGCGATTTAAAAAAAAAGGACGTGTGGCGTTTTGTGAATGGTGGATGAAAACAAGTGTTAAAATACCATTGGAGGAGTAAAATAATTGTGGGATTATTAAATTACAAAGGCTTATTGGATAATCTTAAGAATTATCCATTTTAATTAAATTCTCCAACAACAACAACAAACTAAGCCTTAATCCCAAGTAACTTGGGGTCGGCTACATGATCCAACGTCAGGCAACGTGTGGTCATCCACATGAATCCTCTCTCGCCACTTTCTTCTATCGAACATCATACTTTCATCCAAATCTAACAAAGACATATCTCTCTTAATTACCTCTATCCATGTCGTTTTAGGCCTACCTCTACCTCTACCTCTCGTCTAACCTATCCCGCCTCACTCTCTCCATCGCCCTAACAGAGCATCCCTCGGTCTTCTCTGAACGTGTCCAAACCAACGCAGACGACTTTCTCTCATCTTTTCCTCAATAGATGCCACACTCACATTTTCCCTAATGATCTCATTTCTAACTCTATCCTTCCTAGTATATCCACACATCTACCGTAACATACGCATCTCAGCTACTTTCATTTTTTGAATATGACACCTTTTAGCTGCCCAACATTCCGTACCATATAACAAAGCAGGTCGTACGATCGCCTTGTAAAACTTTCCCTTTAAATTCAACGGTGCATTACGATCACAAAGAATACCAGCCGCACTCCTCCATTTCAACCAACCCGCCTTAACTCGATGTGCAACGTCGCTATCGAGCTCTCCGTCTTTCTCGAATAATAGATCCTAGATAGCGAAAACAATCAGCTAATGGTATATCTCTACCTTCCAAAGTTACACTCGGGCTATGTTTCTGCTACCACTAAACTTTCATCCCATAAAATCTGTTTTACTCCTACTAATTCTGAAACCCTTGGATTCCAATGTCTGCCGCCATAACTCCAATTTAGCATTTACACCGGCTCTAGTCTCATCAATTAATACAATATCATCCGCAAACAACATACACCATGGCACAACCTCTCCGTATAGTGCAGTCAACTCATCCATAACGGCCGCAAAGAGGAAAGGGCTAAGCGCCGATCCTTGATGCACCCCGATATTAATAGGGAATTCTGCAGTCACTCCGGCGCCGATCCTTACACTTGTACATGCTCCCTCATACATATCTTTAATGAGAGTAATATACTTTATTGATACACCTTTCTTGGCCAGCACCCACCAAACTACTTCTCTAGGAATCCTGTCATAGGCTTTTTCCAGGTCAATAAATACCATATGTAAATCTTTCTTTCTTTCCCTATGATATTTAATCATCTGCCGTAATAAATGAATTGCCTCCGTAGTGGAACGCCCGTGCATAAAACCAAACCGATTATCCGAAATTTGTATAATGCCCCGTAACCTCTGTTTAATCACTCTCTCCCAAAGCTTCATAGTATGACTCATGAGTTTAATCCCACGGTAATTGGCACAATCCTAGACATCACCTTTATTCTTGTACAGAGGAATCAGAGTACTCTTTCTCCACTCTGTAGGCATCCTATTAACTTTATATATCTTGTTGAACAGACTAGTCAGCCACGTAATACCTATATCTCCTAAACACTTCCGAACCTCGATCGGTATATCATCCGGTCCTACAGCTTTTTTTGGACTCATCCTTTTAAGGGCATCATGGACTTCATGCTTCTGAATACGACGAATCCATGCACGGTTAACCTCTTCGTTCGAAAGTGCCAGGCTACCTACACTCGGAACTTGGACTTGACTCCCGTTGAATAACTTATCAAAATATGATCTCCATCTCTCCTTTATTTCTTCATCCTTAACTAAAACATTGTGGTTTTCGTCCTTTACACATTTCACTACACATATATCCCTCGTCTTCTTCTCCTTGTAATGCGGCAGTCTATATGTATTCTTCTCTCCGTCTTTGGTACCTAACTTTTCATATAAATCCTTGTAAACTATGGCTCTTGCGTTTCTGATAGCTTCTTTAGCTTTTCTTCTCGCGCCCTTGTATTTCTCAAAATTTTCATCACTCGTACACCTTCCTAAGTTTCTATAGCACTCTCTTTTACTCCTTGCGGCTTCTTTCACTTCGTTGTTCCACCACGACACATCATTTTTAAGAGGTATTTTTCCTTTAGATTCCCCAAGCACTTCCTTAGCTATTGTCCTAATACATTGAGCCATCTTTCTCCACATAGTATCTGGATCCGAATCCATATCAGAAGACCAATTATCCGCCTCAACTACCTTATTGACAAAGGCTATTCTTTCATCCCCCTAAAGCCTCCACCACCTAATCCTAGGGTCAACTCGAAAATTCTGCTGCTTACTCTTTTTCCTAAAATTAAAATCGAGGACCAACAGCCTGTGTTGCGTAACTACACTCTCACCTGGAATAACTTTACAATCCGTACACCCGCTACGAAACCTACGCCTCATAATAAAGAAGTCTATCTGACTGGCATTTAACCGGCTTCTAAAGATCACTAAGTGAGAATCTCTCTTCTTAAACCAAGTACTTGCTATGGTCAAATCATAGGCCAAGGCAAAATTAAGAATAGCAGTTCCTGCTTCATTTTTAGCTCCGAAACCCTGACCTCCATGAACACTCTCAAACCCGTTCTTATCAGTACCTACATGTCCGTTTAGATCACCACCACACTCTGGACAATCTCATCTAAATCATCCCAGAACTGGTGCCTAACCGAATCATCGAGTCCTACTTGCGGCACATACGTACTAATAACAGTAGTAATCTCACCGCCAATCATGATCTTGATGCTCAAAATCCTATCACTCTTCCTCTGTACTTCAACCACATCATCAATAAACTTACGATCAATAATAATCCCAACTCCATTTCTATTTCTAACTCTACCTGAATACCAAAGCTTATAAATTAATGTAGCTTGACTCTTGGACTTAAGAATGGTGGTGGAGGCTGAGAAAAATAGGCCAAAGACTTAAAAGGAGAAGGAAGGGAGAAATAAGGAAGAAAAAGAAAGGAAAAATCAAGAGAAATTGCAAAAAGAGAGAGAAAATAGAGTTATTGGAGGAGTTGAAGCTTCTTGGAGTGAATTCAAGCTAGAACACCCTATATACAAGGTAAAGTCCTATACTTCAAGGATTAAAGTTGTAGATTTCATTACAGTGATCATTTTGATATGAGTTTTAACATGAAAATGTGAGATTTGTGATGATTAAAGTGATTTTATGTACTATATGAAACTTTGTGTGTGCAAGTGTGTGAACCGGTTGGATAAAGGGTTCATAAGCTATGTTTTGTATGGTGAATAAGGGTATTTGATTGGTGATTTAAAGGGTTGTTCATGATTGAGAAGAAAGATGGTAGAGTTTGGGGGAAAAAAATGGGTTAAACATTAGAGAAAATGGATTATAATTGTTTTTGAATATTGATGTTAGCTACATGTTCTTGCATAAGAACTTAATGGTTTTCTTGGACCTGAAAATCTGAAGAACTAAAGATGTCTGAAGGGAAATGAGGTGGAATAAGGGTTAGATAGGTGTTCTGAATGAAGAAGTACATGTAGGTGAAGTTGTTTTGTGGAAATGGACTAAAAATCAGAAAACTACTGGGGCTGTTTTTGCCCAGTAGTGTATTACTGGAGTCAGGAATCTAAAAACATCCTGTACTTAATTAAATTTAAGATTCTTACGGTCATTTTGGTATATCATAGGGCCAAATCGGAATTGTGGATTGAAATTTATGTCCAAAACGAAATCATGTGTCAAAACAGTAAAATTCCAGAATTTTGCTTAGAATATGGACGAATTTTGGAATGATTAATTGTGTGATTTTGGACAAAATAATTGGGGACACATGAGTTGAATCCCTTTTTAATGAAGGGAGGAAGGATGTGGAAAAATAAAAACGAAAGAATTGATCAAATGATGAAAAAACGACGCGAACAAAAGTTAGACGTTTTTCTTGACCGTTGGCTAACCGTCAGCTTCATCGGCTAACCGTCAGCTAAACGATGGTTGGACATCAGCTAACCATCGGGCACATCAGTCGGACGTCGGCTATTTTTCGACTAAACACGAATTGAACCGAAAACGATGTTTGCTGTAGGTTTAGTGACAAACGGCCAACGGAACATCAAAAACGATAGAAACGAAGGGTAAACGGCCGTGAACGGAAAGGATTGGTTAGGACACGAGGTGGGTCCCTTAGATTTCTAAAACTCTTTCTAAAGCTAGTGTGCCTTGTTTTTCCATGAAATGCTATGTTTAATACTGTTTTGGAAATCCCTGGATATATTTAAGGTTTATTTGAGTAAGAATTATTTTATGCCGTTTTGGGCTCGATTGATCATAATTGGCTTGGAAACCTTACTGGATGATTAAAGTATGAATTTTGTGAATTTAGTCCTTTTTGGATTAAATATTTGGGATTTTCAGAAAATGATAAATTTTGGAATTGGGTATTCATAAATTGACTGGAATGCCCTTAATGGAACATTTTATGGAAATATGTTTAGAAACTTTGAATTTAATCCTCTTTTGGGATTAGAATTCTGGATTTCTTGAAAAGAGTTTCTTTTGGAATCGAGTATTTGAAAAATGATCCAAATGTCCTTATTGGAATGTTTTATGAAACCTTTGGAACTTGGGTATTCAGTAAATGACCGAAATACCCTTATTGGAACTTTTGTGAATATTTTTCAAATCGGGTAAGGGTAAAATGACCCGAATACCCTCAGAAAGTCTTTTGAAATCGGGTATGGATAAAATGACTTGAATACTCTTGGAAATGACTTTTGTGATAATGCACAGGAAAATGACCCGGATACTCTTGGAAACATGTTTTGATATGTGAATAGAACTCTTTTATCCTGTTTTAACATGATTTTGGAAAATGATCTCTCGTGATGAGATTGATTATTGGAAAACGACTTTTGATCCCTAAAATTATTTTATTGGCTTGATATGCCATGGAATGAATTGATTAGCTCTGCAGAGCCTATGTGAATGATAATTTGGCTTGCGAGTCAGTGGGATCACATTCTAGAAAATGTTGTTTTGCCCCAAAACTGTTTTGATTTGAAAATTTTGTGGGATCAAATAACCCTCTAGCCTGATTAGTCAGATGGGGTTGGTATTGTTAACGTTGAGTACTCAGCAAGGACTTTGATCTTTGTACTAGCTCATATTAGAGGTAGATGACCCCAAGTAACGAGGCCAGTTTTGGGGATTGTCTTACCCCAAATAGGGCGACAGAACATTGAGATGAGCTGTCCTGGCTAGCTGTCTAGTGCTTGGGAATTGCCGCCCTTTGTGTGCACCTTGTGATTTGGGTCGTTCACATACTGGGCTGGCACCTGGCATTGTTCAAACCCTTTGTGTGCCCCTTTGGGTCGTTCACGTGTTGGGCTGGCACCTGGCGTTGTTTGAACCCTTGCGTGCACCTTGTGATTTGGGTTGTTCACGCGCTGGGAGAGACACCTGGCATTGTTCGAACCTTTTGTGTGCACCTTGTGATGAAGTGACTGTGATTTGAAAAACGGGGGCAATGATTTGTAAATTGAAATACAGTTTTTCAAAAATGATTGAGTTCTGAATAAACTCTTCATTAAAGAGTTTTAGATTCATTTCTGATGAACAAATGATATGCTATTTCTCAAAAAGCTTTGTGTGTTCTACCTATTTGATAAAGCACTAGCACATACGGGACTCACTAGGTGATTTTTCACTCACACATGTCTTTTATTTTACCTTTTTGTAGATCCAGAGTTGAGTGGACCTACGAATAGAGGACGATACCACAGTGACAGCAGAATAGGTCCGGACATTTTCCTTTTGGATAATGTACGTTATTACTGATGTCGCATGAAAATTTTCATGTATGAGATTCTTTATTATATATATGTGCATGACCATTAATATAGCTTGTTGTATGGATTTGGACCTTACATACTCAGTTGGTTTTTCGTTATAAATACCCCTTGTCTGGGTAACTGGATGGGGCGACACCCGCCGTTGATATGCTTCTGCTGTTACCTTTAGTAGGGGTGTTATATAATTTCATCTCTTTGCTCTTCAATTATACGAAAGGATGTGCTGCAACTTGGTAGTTCACCCCATACATCCGAAGGGTGAACACCACTACCAAACACGCAGATTTTTCCATATCTATCTAGGCCAACAACATGAGAGAATATATCATTTGGCCCACGTCTATCTTCTGAGCCAGGAGTGAGCTATGTAGTTCTTTCATCCATTTCATTCTTTTGAAAGAAGAACACTATAAATTCATTCCCAGCATTTCTTTTAAAACACTATAATTCACATCACAGTAAAGACTTCAACATTTCCATACTAGGTTCAGTCTTTTAGTTTTTCTTCCAGCATACAACACAGAATTATCATTTTACATGCATATATTATAGCCTTAGTTCTTACTGATCTGAAGAGCATCAATGAGGAAATCATGAGGAAACTTAGTGATCTGAATTATTTTTTACAACAACCACTCAAAGGAGTAAGAGAAAATCTTGAGGAAACTTACAACACTTACTCCAAAATACACTAGATGACATAGAAACAAAATTTCCAACAAGCAGAAAAAAAAAAAAAACCAGAAATAAGGCTTCTAAGAGATAAAACCAGCAAGTCATGTAATATCACCAATTGTCAAGGCATCAATATAAATGGCAAAATTAATAAAAACCACGAACAAGACTAGAAACAAGGCTCCCAAAGAAACAAACATTGAACAAATTCATCTCCAGCATTTCATTTAAAACACTAATTCACAACACTATAAAGACTTTAGCATTTCAGTAGTAAGTTCAGTTTTTTAGTTTTTCTTCCAACATACATCATTGAATTATCATTTTTTTCCTTCTTATCATGGTGAAACTGTAATTTTTATTGTCTAATCATTGCTTAGTGCTTTGACATGCACATGTTACAGCCTTAGTTCTTTTGGTGATTCAAAGCTGTTCAAAGTAAATGAATCCTAAGAATGCCCATACTAGTATTCAGCATTTTCTTATCCTTAACCAGCACTACAATCTTGTTCCTAAAATAGTACTTGAAATTTTGAAATCAAACTATCCTAATTTCTCTCTTTTTGGCAGCCACCTTTGTAGATTTTCAACAACTAATCTCTTTGAAATTCAAGATATTCCTTGCGGAACTTTAGAAATAACACTCTTGTTATAGAAAATTAGAAAGATAAGAACAACAGTAATGAGGAAATCTTGAGGAAACTTATAACTGATCTAAATATTTTTTTACAACAACCGCTCAAAGGAGTAAGAGAAAATTATGAGAAAACTTACAACACTTGCTCCAAAACATACTAGATGACACAGAAACAAAATTTCCAACCACCAAGAAAAAAAAATCAGAAATAAGGCTCCCAAAGAGACAAAACCAGCAAGTTATGTTATATCACCAATTGTCAATGCATCAATACAAACGACAAAATTAATAAAACCCACGAACAAAACCAGAAACAAGGCTCCCAAAGAATTAAACATTCAATAAATTCTTTTCCAGCATTTCCATTAAAACACTGTAATTCACAACACAATAAAGTCTTCAGCATTTCCATAGTAAGTTCAGTCTTTTAGTTTTTCTTCCAGCATACAACACTGAATTATCATTTTTCCTTCTTATCGTTGTAAAACAATAATTTTTAAATGAAGTATTGTGACAAATTGTCACAAATTTGCCATGGACAGCCTATATTCCACATTGTTTCCATGGCAAATCCGTGGCATATTACCACGGATATTTCATGGACTGTACTTGCTTGAGAAACGTCCGTGGCAAATCTGTGGCAATCTGCCACAGATTTGCCATGGACAGCATATGTTCAATATTATTTTCGTGGCAAATCCGTGGCAGATTACCAAGGATTTACCATGGACTATACCTGCTTGAGAAATGTCCGTGGCAAATCCCTGGCAATCTGCCACGGATTTACCCCTGAAATAATATGGAACATATGCTATTTGTGGTAAATCCATGGCAGATGGAACATATGCTGTCTGTGGCAAATCCGTGGCACGGTTCCCTTGCAATATTTATCCCCCTAATGGTGATGCCAACTTGAACAATCCGTGGAAAATCGGTGGCAAACTGCCACGAAAAAATATTTCCCTTGCAAAAAAATGCTTAGCGACGAAGGTATTTGCCACGGACCTTTTCCGTCACAGATCTGTGGTAATATCTGGTTTGGCCACAGATTTGTCCATGGCAAATTGGCAGATTTCTTGTAGTGACCCAATCCACATAATTGGTAGGATATTCGGATAGAACAGTAGTGAAGAAAACCAGTGTATTCGGGCATGAACAATCAGCAAAATCAACCAAAAAAAAAAAAAAACACACACACACACACACACACACACCTAATTTGCAATCCAATTGGAAGAATAAGCAACTGTACTAACTAGGATAGCGAACGTGGTATTCCTCTTGAGCAAGAAAATCATCTATTGGTAGCAAGGAAGGTGAGAATCGAGAAGAGGACTCAAGGGATTTGAGAGCTTCTCTCTCTACCTCTTCTATCTCTCTACCTTATTCCTATTTTGTTGAATGGACACACACGTATAGTTTCTTTGGAGGAAGTGGCAACTTAAATATATCAGTGAAACAATTGATTGTTGTTCTTGGTATTTGATTGTTTGTTTTTCTTATGGAGTTGGTTGATTTATTTTTGTTATTAACTTGCTTGAAAAAGAGGTTGGTAATGACTTCAATTAATTAATTGCATATTGTTATCTCTTAACTTGTTTGAAATGGTGGTTAATTGTTTAGAAAATTGGTAATCAAAGGTTGGCTAATGATTGCTAGAATATGGATTCATTGACTAATTTCATGTTTTAAAGCACCTAGAATATAGGGGTTTATATAAGGATTGATTTTAATGCATTTCTTGGATAAGTTAGTCGAGACAGAATATGTTCACCAATTTTGCAAGAAGATAGTGATTCCATTGATTGCAAATGAAGTGGGTCTATATTAAATCATGCATGACGCTAAAACGACATTTGATTGTGTTGAATGCTAAGTAATTCAGTATTGTGTTTTCAAGATAATTGTCTAGTTACATGAAATTGCATCATCGAGTTATATCTATTTTTATCTTTATTTATTGTCTTTTTTATTCTCTTCTTATTTCATTGGCTAAAGAATAAAGATTTGGGTAAAGTAAGGTGGGAGCTTAAGTTGTTGTAGATTTGATACTTGCTATGCCCTATACTAGCAAGTACAATTTTTCACTAAGCATTTAATTCAGTGGAACTCAGCGGAACTCACCAAAGACAAAATAATTTTTTACTAAGCATTTAATTTCAACAACTGTAGGATCATCACAAAAAAAAAAAAAAAAAAAATCTAGAAGAAGAACATATTACTAATATCATGTAAAGACATATCAGATAAGCAGAATTGTAGTATGCCAGGGATCAATAGAATTAACAACTAAAAATATTACACAGACAAAAGCCCACAATTGTGGTAATATTGGAGGTACTAAATTGCATATGATTTATCGGCACTGTTTGAACATTGTTGGCATCATTCTTCAAGCAAATTCTCAAGAAACCATAACCAAAATTGGCATCCTAAAAAAAATACCTAGCTAAAAAATGCAACCAGCTGTGACTAGAGTTTGATAAAATGACAATAAAAAAAAAGGCCAAAAAGAACTTCGTAGCATTAACACCACTAGAGTGGTGCCATCTCTGAAATCCAATTAAGGAATCAAAATCCCCAATGATTAAAATAGAAATTACTTGAAACTTTACCAAGAATAGGAGGAGCTCAGCGGCAACAAAGGAGCTCGGCGGTATGGTGTTGTGCAGGGTTGGATTCTAATGGTGGCAGTGGTGGGGGTGCCGGATAAATCATGATCAACAATGGAAAAACCAGCAATACCGGTGAGTGCGTGCTGGAAAATTGATAATGGTGGCAGTGGCAACGGTGAGGATGGGGTGTGTGCAAGAAAATCAAATAGAAATGAAGGGGAAAGAAACGAGGGCAATCGTAGATGGATTGAAGATGGCCAGAGATGGGAAAGAATGAAATACAAAAAGAATGGAAAAAACGACTAAGTGTTGAACTTAGTCTTTAATTTAGCTACGGCTTATATACTGTCACTAATCCCTCGAATCTTGAGAGGGTTTAGCTACAGATTCTGATAATTTTCCTGGGGCCTGTATGCCGTCGGTAATCCCTCATAGGTAGCAAGGGCTTATCAACAACATAATATAGATTTTTTTTTAAAGCATCTCTATTTTTTTAGAATTTTATTTTAACTGAATATATAAGGTTTGATCTTAATTTTACTCAAGTTCATGTAGGTTGTATGATTTTTTTGTAAAACTAACCTCAAAATTAAATAATTAATTATTTATACAATATGTTAATTGATAATAATTTTATTTTCCATTTTTAATAATTTTGACTAAAGATACGTTATAAAAAACTAAACGTTTAGTAAAGTCATAATTTAATTGTTAATATTTACTTTTTAAAATTAACAGAGTTGAATTTTTACAAAAGTTCAACTATTCTTTTCTTTTTAAAAAAGTTGTATAATTAAAAATGAATATATTAGAATCATTATACTTTGCTACAAATTTAAAAAAAAATCAAGTATTAAAACTACAAGACATTTATAATATACAATATATATATATATATATATATACATACATACATACATACTATATTATTACAATTGGAGCATACATAATTATATAAACTCTAATATATAACATACACAACTAATATCTATATATGCATATACCATTATAACCATTCATATATCAATATAGCATATAACTGAATTAAATATGTGTGTGTTTGTGTGTGCGTGTATAATTAATTATCTAACATTTCAAACATATTGGTATATATATCATTATTGTATAACGACATACCCATTTTAATATATATATATATATATATATATATAATTATATAAACACTAATACGTAATTGCCCTCTAAATATTTTCCCAGAAATTAAAAACCCCGTAGCTAAACCCTAGCAAATAGTAAGGGTTTAGCTATGAAAATGCTTAATGGATGAATATTGTTTAGTTATGTATGATCAATGCTTATACTGGATTAATTTGTGACAAGTTCTAGTTTATTATTGAATTTCAAGACTCTCTTTCTTGGATAAAATTAGGTCTACAATTAGGAGTTTCAATTCCCACCTTCGTGATTAACTTTGAATGAGACTTCTAATTTTTGTGTTGTAGAAACAAGAGGGAGACTGCCTTGATATTATGCCCAGTGGACTTTTGTGCGCGCGTCTGCCTTAAATAATATTCAATAAATATTTTTTACTGTTTAGAACGTGACCTAAGATTATGATTATAAATACTCAAAATATCCTATTGATAGTCGTGACAAAGTTCGGAGAGCCTATATTAAGGCCAATTCATATCAATTCCTGCAATCTACATATCCAAAATCAGGAGGAAAACATTCATGTAGCTTTCAAGCATCATGGTTCAAATCATTTCCTTCATGGTTACAACATTCTCCTACAAAATATGCTACATTTTGTCTTCCTTGTTATCTATCCCATGAAAAAGATAGACCCTTCTGGATTAGATGCGCTCACGGTTAATGTTTTTCGATAATGCCAACAGGAGAATGATGGTGAAAATTGTGCATTTGGTGGAGATTTGGGAAGAAGAAGAGGTAAATTTTGTCTACGAGTTCTCTCTTTTCCATTTTCTTCATCCTTTCTTGTCAATATATATGCATTTCACTAATTGTATTATGAAGGGTTGAACCCTAAATTGATTACTTCCTCTGATTTTTTATATTTCAACTTCTAATGAATGATTACTTGATATTATTATATATGTTATATACATATTTGTTGTTTGGCTAATCCTCTTCTAATTAATTCAAGAAATTGTGTTAGGAGTTAGGTTCCAAATGAATAGATTCAATGTATGCTATAGTTTGTCTAAATTGAGAGATTGGTTGGGGATTAGAACTTGATAATTATTGGGTTCTTGATATCACTTTGAGATAGAGATATTGGGTTTGTCCGGAATTTTCGGGTCTTGTACATAATGCCTCTTAAGGAAAAGTAATCCATAACTTGAGAGAGTATGGGTTTCGCATTTGCAACCTCTATGGTATTAGAATTGGGATTTGATTACCTTGGGTTTGTGTTTGGTACTTGACTAATTTTGGAGAATCCTGACATTTTACTTGTCTTTTACTTTCTTTCCTATCTTTGATATTCTCATGGCCAATCTTGTGTGGGAAGTGCTGATTCTCAAGGTTTACCCAATGTAGTTTGTGTTTTCCATTAAATTATTTGGCAAAATAATGGAATAAGAGTTAGTAGTGGTACCTTTATCCCTTCCCCGTGGATTTTTGATACTTACCATTAAACTCTATACTACTCGATGAGTATACTTGCCCAACTGTGTGTTTTGAGTGTTTTGGCTGTTTTAATTAAATATTGACAGTGTATTTGTTGGTAATATTTCTCCCACTTGAAATTGCACAACACTGATCAATGTTTTCTACTGCTCCAGTTGGTGGACATCATATGCCATCACTATTTGCACTTAAAACATACATTCTTGCTTGCAGCAACGATGTTCATTCTAGAATCAGTCAGCGATCCATTTCTGAGTAGAGGGCATTGATCTGGAACAGCCATAATTCAGTACAAGATATCAGATGGGCAATCAAAACTAGAGGTTGACAGATATGGCCATTCCAAATTCTCAGCTTCTCGTTGTAATGCAAATAGTTAGGACAACACAATAGGTCATCATCATGGTTAGACTACAGTAGTGTACCTTTGACAAAGAAGAATTGGATTTTCTTAATAACGTTTTGAAAATTCCACAAATAGCTAAGCTACCATATCAGGTTACGGATGACATTCAAATTGGAATTTCTACACACGGCACATTTTTCTCTAAAGATTTTTTTTATGATACTTCATCAGCTATACCACCATGAGTAGAATTCGAGCTTGAATTACAGTAACAAACTATTCATTTCAAAAAGGGGGAAAAGAGAAAAATTCCAATCACCATAAAAAAAAAAACCGATTGCAGAGTTATATGTGGACCTATTTCAATTAGAGCCAGATGACTATAATGATGATTACACTCCTATTCAATCTAAAAAGAAAGAAGAATGGAGATTTTCAACTTCCAAGGCATTCTATGACAAGTAATTAGGGGTTTTAGATTATAATTTTCTTCGTTGTTATCTTGCCATTTCTATAATTTTTTATATTATCTTAATAAATTTCCTATCGTAGAGGTTGCATATATATATATATATATATATATATATATTACCATTACTTGTGGAATTAGGCCGTAACAGTTACCTATTTTTTTAAAAAAAATAAAATACATACACATGACGTGAGAAGGCCAAGAAGGCATGTCTAAATGAACTGGAGATGAAACAGTTTTTACAAACCCCTTAAAATGACAGTCTAGTAACAATTTTCAACCCAAAAAAATAAATGATGTAAATAGCTGTTGCAAGTCTGACAATAACTGATTAATTTATGACTTTGATTGGATTTTGTGATAACTAATATATCAGTCCAAAGTCATTGTTCTCATCATCATCATCTCTCTCTGTTTTTCTCCATGTATTAAACATTTTCTAGACAGAGGTTTCTTTTCTTTTCCCTTTTTTTTGTTGCTTCAAAGTGTGTCTATTTTAATCCCAATTATTTTGATAAATGCAAAAAATATATAAGAATTAAGTAAGGGAATATTATTTAATAAGATTTATATTAATCACTTTAAATTTATCAAAACATCCATTAATTAAACATTTAACTTTGGTTTTTTTTTTCATCCAAGAATAGTAAGAGCAACGTTGACATATTACCTTCATTGTCAGTCTTTAAAATCATGGACAATTTAAGTTTGCGTTATTTAACACGATTCACAACGAATGAGATTAACGCTTCCAAATATAAATAATAAATATTGCTAATCAATGAAAATCAAATTGAAAAATTATTGGGTCTATAATTTTTTGGCTCCTACTTTTTCGGAGCTCTGAGGATTAGAAACTCCTACTTTTTCGGATCTTGGTGACAGCAAACCCTGGCATGGCGGGTGCGCCAATGCCGGTGCCAGCCTCTACTGCTGCATGGGGACGTAAGTCCTTTGCAGAACTCTTTAGCAAATTTGGTGATGCCTTCTCTACCATCAAACAACCTTCCTCTTACAAGGGTTTTTTGGCTATTTTCTTTTCTGATGAAGAGATTGCTTCTCTGGCTGCTCCTTACCGTTTTGCTTTGGTAAGAAAATTTACTCAAGGTCGACCATCTATGGAGGATCTGTGAAGGGAGTTTAAAATGATTGGCCTGTGAGGGGAAGTTATTATTAGATCTTTAGACGCAAAGCATGTATTAATCCGCCCGTCTTTGGAGGAAGACTATCTTAGGCTTTGGATGAAGAATCTATGGTTTCTTAAGGGGTTTCCAATGAGAATTCTGAAATGAACTAAAGACTTTAGAGTCTCATCAGACCCCTCCATCGTCCCTCCATGGGTTTCCTTTGAGCATCTGCCGATTCACTTATTCAAAAAGCATGTTCTATTCGCAATTACTTCAACAATCGGTCGGCCATTGAAGCTCGATGAATCCACTATAAATCTCTCAAGGCCTAGTGTAGCAAGAGTTTGCATTGAAGTGGATTTGATTAAATTAAACCCATCGTCCATCTGGATAGGAGAAGGTGAATTTGGGTTTTTCTAGTCAGTGGCCTATGAGAACATGTTAGCTTATTGTAGGCAGTTCTCTAGGCTTGGTCATGACATCTCTTGCTGCAATCTCAAAAAGAAGGCTGTGTCTAAGACGCTATCGGCTCAGGAACAATGGATCCCTAAACTACAAACAGCTATTCCACCAGCTAACGCATCCGGTCGAGATAACTCAGAAACCTCAACGCAGCAATTGCAGGCTCAGCACGGGATCCCCTTGGTTTCAAGCTAGTCTCCTATTTTAGAACCACACAATCTCTCTACAATTCCAATTGGGGTACCTAACAATCAACCTTCTGCTCCATTTTTTGAGCCTCCTACTCTTACGGTAATGCCTAATATTCCGTCAGCTGCTCATCAGCCAGTCATTATCCCAACGGAGTCACTGAGAGAGGATGGTGTTGGGGAAACATTGCAGGTACCAAGCCAAAATTCACTTTCATAAATAATCCTAGTTCAACTTACTACAATCATGACCATAGTGTCCCAAGCTTTAAGGCTAGTTAATAAATGAAGGGGTTTATAAAATAAACCTAGCTTGATATTAACATAACTAGGGTTTGTGAAATAGATACTAATAAGTTGTAGGTTTAAATCTTGCTATAAATAAATTAGGGTTTATTTGATGAAGGGTCCTAGTCCCTAGATGATATTATTTAAAATGATGATTTATAATAGCTAATGGTTAGAACATAATTGGTAAATAACATTAATAATAATAAGTAGATTTTAATATGTCTTAATAAATAAATTTTAATAGTATTTATGAATATAAGACTTACAAAAATTGATATTTTACCTATTATGATTATTTACATAGAAGGCTTTATTTGATATTACTATTATATATAAGATCTATATATTTTATTTCTTTAATAAAAGTTATCATTTATTTGACTAAAATATCATTATTATATACAATAGTCCAAATTCACATTTTCCTAGGGTTTTCGAATTTACTAGAAGAAATTATAGTACTGATCATTTTATTGATGAAATAAATTTATCTTAGGGACAACAATGTCATGATCAAAATGCCTATTGCTAACCATAATCATGAACATACTCTCTACACCAATCATCACAATATCCAAATCATGAATAAAAGCATAGATCCAAAACTACCAATGCATGATCCAAACTCCACTAACACAATCATATTCATGGCCTTAACAGGAATACATGAACATAAACCCTATTCACCAAAGGTGACATAATCTCGAACATGCTTGATCATTCATACCAGTCATGCCATGAAGGCATGCAACAAACCCTAAAACGCCATACATTCAATCAAGACAAATCATCCCATGCATCAATCTTGTCTCCATCATACAAACACATTCATTATCATGCTTCAATCCCAACTCCCACACAAAACACATGATCAATCTCCACATATATTCCATCCTCATCCAACTACATCCTAGAGACATGAATCTAGAATTTAAAGAGGAGATTGGAGAGGCTTACTTGAAGGATGACTACCTTGAGGATGATCCAAGAGAATCCTCTCGCTAGGAAGGCTTGATCCATCTAAGGAGAAGAGGAAAATGGACATGGTAGGAGTAACCATTCGGCTGAGAGAGAGAGAGAGAGAGAGAGAGAGAGAGAGAGAGAGAGAGAGAGAGAGAGAGAGAAATAGAAAAAGTGAGTTCATTAGTATATACTCATCAAGGTCGAAAATGGAAGGAGATGGAGATGATTGTTCATGCTTACCTTGAAGGTGTTCTTGAGCCTTCAAGAAAATTCTGGCTTTTGATCCAAAAGTGAGACTTTGATTTCAGTGTTTGATGTTAAAAATTGCAGGAATGGATTCATGAGAATGAATAGGTATAATCTAGAGTTTTTTGGAGAAGATTGAAGTGGTTTCGAGTGGCCTTAGGCGTGAGAATGTTAGTAGGTGTTCTTGGAGGTTTGGAGAGAATGGAGAGAATAGAGAAGGTTGGTCGAAATTCAGCTTAGTAAGGGTGGCCGACTGGTTTGGAGGATTTTGGTAATTGGATTTTTAGATTTGGGAGGAAAAGGAAAGCTGGTTGTTTGAAATTCAAAGAGAATAATTTAGGGAAAATTTTATGGTAGCAAATATGGTAAGTAGATCTTTGTTGTTGGAGGTCTTTTTGGAAGCTTCAATGGCCGACTGAATTGCTAGAATTTCTATGGAGATGAAAGTTGTTCGAATGAGCTTAAGGGAGGCTGAATTATGGAGTGTAATGGTGAAGGAATTTTCTGGATAGTTGAGGCTTAATTCATGGAAGTTTGCTGGAATATTTTGCTAAAATTTTAGACTTCAATTAATGGCTTGATTGTTGTGATTGATCGAGAGATTTTAGGAGCAGCCATGGAGCTGTTGTTCGTGTAGAACAATGGAAAAGATGATGAAGCTCAGTTCACAGCTGATCAAGGTGAGTTTGTACAGAAAAATGGGATGAGTTTCGAACAAGGGTGAAGAAGGTACAAAGCTGGAAATTCTGATCAGTTTTTCGCAAGCTTGCTGGAAATTTCTGGGCAGAATTTTCTGCCATGATTCATCCGATTTGCTGCAGGTTTGAAGGGATATTGAGAGGTCTTTTAAGGCTGGTTTCCAGCCTTCTTTATGGAGGAAAGACAAGGGTGAATTGCTGGTTGAAAAGCTGGAAGAAACAGCTTGGTTTTTAGCTCAGTAAGCTGCGAAAATTGTCCAGAAAATTTTCCTGGTTTGCACAATTTTTGTGCAGCTCGGTTTTGGCTGGAATTTTCAGTCTTCAAGCGGAGTGAATTGGTCATTTTTCTGGCAGTATTTGGGAGGGAAATATGGCTGAATTTTTTACAATTGGACTGATCAAGAAGCTGGAAAAATTTTCCAGATTACTACATGAAGAAGATGAACACACTTAGGTTAGAGTTTGAAGGTTCAACCATGGAGATTAATTCTCTTAGGAACCTACCAAAACTCCTCCCCATTTTCGGCTAACAAGATACCTCACATGGACATTTTCAAAACCTCAATATCACAGAACTTTGCTAGAATTTTTCTGGAATAAAATTGGCTTAGATAAATTGAACAACCTAATTGATTAAGAATTAAGGAAAGCTAGAGATCAAGAAGGGTATGAATCCCTTAGAAATTTTAGTAGGGTACAAGAGTAGGATTAGGACATTCCTTTCATGTCTCCCCTAGGACAACACGCCTACTCGTCCCTAAAGCACGCAAGGACCGAAATATAGCCTACCTAACACAAAATAAAATTTAATCATGCTAAAACTCCAATGATGGAATTTGAACTCAAGACCTCAAGAATTAATTCCAAAGCTCTAACCACTAAACCACAACAACTCTTGTTCTTATTTTCTCTCCCAAATATTTTTCCTACTTAATCCTCAAGCTATCTCCCTATTTTCATGTTGGAAATATGCCCTCTTAGACTAGTTTTCTGATGAAAATATCGAATATGTTAATAAAAGAATTTATTTTTGGAAATCGTTTGTGAAATAATTTTCTTCATTTATGTACAATATTATTTGGAATAGACCCATTGTGTTTGAATAAGTGATCCATGTGAATGGAGGTCTTTCATAGTAAGGTATGGATCATGGGTTATTTAAAAACATAAACAGTTGTTCTTAACCGATTGATGAGAATGGGATTCTCATCATGTTTAGGTTATTATGTTATGAATTCCAAATGGGGAATAGCTTACCTTTAGCCAGTGAGTAGGCCACTCATTTCATGACATAAGCGTAATTCGAATACGTAGAACAGGACCTGTAGTAGTGGTTTCTTAAAAGTACTATATGGTAGAAACCTAGACTACTACCGCTACAGCGTAGACTAGTACTCTATGACTTGAGCATGAGTTGGTGGTCTAGCGAAGCTAGAAGCATATACTTTGATATATTATAGTTGAGGTTCTATCGAAGGGCTAATATACTTGTATGTTGGGTATGTGTGACTAGTTAGTTAAGACAAACTTGTACAAGATAGTTTCTACACTTTATCGCCCCTTGTGGTTGTCCGGATGATCTAAATATCCAGGGCCCTAGGAAACGTGACTTGGATGTTTGCTTTATGGTCGCTCCCTTGGAAAGCAGAAACACTCCAAGAAGTCGTGGATCATTGGACTAGAGGCCTAAGGATGGTAGATGTCTTTTAGAGAGGTGTTAGTACACTTCTTCCTCTCTAAATGTACGGCGATGTGTAGAGGGGTATTTTAGTCATTTCACTTGTAGGTCGAAGACTCTGCTAATACAGCATTGTCCTTGGGGTCAATATTTTTTTATAGTGATATTAGAAAATATTTAAAATGCAAAATATATCTATTTATATAGTAGGGGTATTTTGGTCATTTTAGTAGCCAAGGCGATATGTCTTTTTGGTCCTCGAAATAGCCCGTAAGTCCTAATTAATTTTTGGATTGAGAAAATGATCTCAATTGAGAGATTTTTATTTTATTCGGGAAGTTTAATTTATTATTAGACTGGAATAAAATAAATGGAGAGACATTTATTATCTGGTTTAATGGGTTAATTAATTATTCAGGACTTGGGTCCAGTTTAAATAATTAGAAAATTAACCGGGACTTAAACTAGAGTAAAATTAATTATTCTTTAATTATTTATTAGGTTATTTATTTAATTAAATCCAAGAAATAAATAATTAAAGTTTAATTATTTTTTGTTCTTTTGGGTTTATTAATTATTTATTGGGTTATTTATTTAATCCCAAGGAAAATAATTAATGTTTATTATTTTGGACTTTTCGGGTCCAAGGAAAATAATAAATATTATTTTGGCCCAACAGCCTGGACCATAGGATTTTTCCGGACACAGTTTAGAAGAGTTTAGGTTGAAGCCGAAATTTATTTTGTAAATAATATTCGGGTATAAAATCTCGAGAATATTATTTTTATCAAAATAATTATTTTTGGTTTCATGACTCTTGGCTTTCTGTGTGAAAAAAATATATATATATTTTCTGGATGTCTCTTGGCTCTCTGTCTCTTTTGTGTCTCTTGATTTTCTACTGGCTATTGGTTTTTGTCTTCCTTACATACAAAGCCAAAGGATGCCAACAGAAACAAAGAGAGTGAAAAATCTGAGAGGTCATTTTCTTCTCATCCAATTGTGTGCTCACTGACCGGAGGATTAGGTTGGGAATATTCTGTGAACTGAAAAGCTTTGCATTCATTTTCCATCGGAGGGGGAGAAAGAACCGGAACCAGAAGAAGTTGCAGCACTGGTGTTCACTGGACGTGGAAGGAAGAAGCTGTTCTTGAGCTTCTAACCATCCAACCATGATCTTCATGTTTTAAAGGCTCCAACAGGTATGTTTCATGCCCACCATGATACTCTCTTACTCTGATATATGTTCATGATTCTCCATTTTCGTCTACTGTGAACATACTCTGTAAATTTTCAAATTCCTTCATTTCACCTCAAGCAAAAATTACTATTTTGCCCTTCTTACCCAATAACCACAATTAAGCCATCTAGACTACAAATCACATATCCAAGGCACATAAAATCATATAAAAATATATTTAAGCATGCAAGAAAATATGATATGCATCCCAACCCCCTTACTCTAAGGTTGGTTTTAGTTGGGGTTTCACATCAAGGCTCTCTATTTTGGATAAAATTAGGGCTAGAATTAGGATTATCAATTCCCACGTATGTGATTAACTTTGAATGAAACTTCTAATTTTTGTGTTGTAGAAACAAGAGAGAGACTATCTTGATCTTACTTGTCCTTAGTTCTCCACCACATTTATCCCTCAAATTCGGTTGCATTTTTCATCAGTGATATTTTGTATGTTCTTGATTACTTATCAAATTTGCATTGGCTTCATATGCTCCGAATCACAAGTGTTCCATAACTCTAACTTTCACCAGTGAATACAAACATTCAATTAAAAACCCTTCACCAGTACATGAAGGATGTAATTAATAATATTCAATAAATATTTTAATTGTTTAGAGGGATAGACTCGAGAAACTACTAGCAAAAAGTGAGTAAAAATGGTTTATCAGAAAATGGTAAAAAAGGCAATAGAGCTTTTCATAATTCTTTAGTAAAGTTTTATGCACTCCTAAGTAAAATGATAAATCTAAGTTTGGTTATGCTTGAGACTTGAGTTGGTGGTGGTATTGGTAGAAAATCCGAAACGAGTGCATCATTTTGGAAGCTTTGATATGAGACTTGAGTGGGGAAACAGAGTTTAGTAGCTCCTTAAAACTTTCAATTACTGAAAATGATAAGCGGCTACTGGAGGCGCGAATGCTTCCAACTATTGCTAGCAGTGTAATGTCTGCCATGGCAAGCAATCAAGGCTTTCTAGTTTTTGGTGGAAGAAGACGGACTTGGAAGTGGATATGGGAAAAAGAACCATATATATATATATATATATATATATATAGAGAGAGAGAGAGAGATGACTAAGACAATACTTTGAATGATGAATTCCGGGGCAGGCTGTACTTAGTTGGAAAATATCACCTCTCTTTTTTCAGAGGTGTAGTGCAACTTATGAAGTGGGAGAATGCCATGATTATACTCACATGAAAACCCAACAAAATCCACCATACAAATCAAGTGTAGTTCGGCACACCATCCACCACCTTGTAATTCTATTAAAACAACTATTAACCCAAACCATAATTTATGTAATAAATGGAAGTAAAAAATAAATGTAAGAAATAATAAATTATCCTACCATATTTCAAATACATTATAATAAAAAACCTATCATATTTCAAATACATTATAAAAAAATTTTAAATGCAATGAACAGAAGAAATGAAACCTAACAAACATACATTTCCTAAATACACTATTGCTAAAGATTTAAATATTATGCGCACACCCGCAAAGGTTGTGAATCATAATTTTCTTGTCGATTATAGAAATTACAAAATATAATAGGGAAGAATGAGCTGTGAAGTGTAGTGAAATTAATTGGTGCCTCTATAGATTAGGAATGAGACGTAGGATTCATGAGATGCACCTCCCCACCATTTCTTAGTCACATTTATTTGAAATGAAGGTACAATCGTAGGTTCAATGTAATCTGGTGTCTCAAGGATGTTGACTTACTCTTCCAATTATTTTAGCTATTTATCAGCCTTCCCTGGGTCCGCAATGCTAGCTGTTCAATGTAGGCATCCTACTCAAGAACTTCTTGAGTCACTTGTAGTGGGCTCACGGATATATCAAGTTAAACCTCTGTTATGTTCTCTCAAATAGTCACAGGACCAAACCTTAAATTTTATATCTCTAGACCATGCCTTAAACAATTACTCCACTACACAAAATAACTCTCCACACATATAATAAATAACCCACAAAAGACTAAAGTACAATACCTACTCGAACTACGAATTTGACTGCTAGCAACATTAGGAAATCTAAATAGTAATAGGAAAGTTCAAAAACAAGACTCAACAAAATAAAAACTAGTAAACACTAAAACTACCAAACTCTTGTAATTAATAAGAAACTTTTATAAATATATAAGTTTGGGTTAATATTGCCAACAAAAGCTAAATCCAATGCAAAGGAATTCCAATTGAAATATGTTAATTTATATAAAATACTAAACAATAGATCAGAACCTAAAATATAAGCAACCGTAGTTCTTAAACCAAGCCATCTACGGATTCCTTAAACTCATCAACTAGCTCTTGACTAAGAAAAGAAAAATGGTAAATGAGTAAGTCACACGAACACAAAAGTATTTAATATAGTTCCTGAGAAGGGGTCTTAATTACATAAATTATGTATCATTTGCTGCTTTTGTTGTTTGCATGTCCCGCAAGGTCGGATTTGATTTAGGTGCAAAGCTTCTTGCCTTGCTAAATCTTTTAAGGGTATTGATTTATTATAACGATACACCAATGAAAAATAACTTGAGCTTCTCCATATTTGATATTTTCTTTAAAAGAAATTCCGGAAGTGGAAACTAAATCTCTATTAATTTTCACATTCAATTTCAATCAATCATGCAAGTATCATTTTCTTACAAGAATCATTACATGTATTGCACTCGAAAGATGTCCTTACATTTGCATTTAGAAGCACCATGACCGTTTAGATGTAGGACAAACCCGCTTGATTCATTTTCTGTAGCTATAGCATTGTCAAAGCTCTCAAATATTTCTCTTCCGCAGTGTCTCCAACCTGAGAAATATGAAGAGAGGCAGAAAAGGAAATGGCAGGAAACCCTCTAGGCAAAAGAAGTCAGCCAAAGAAGAGAGCCCGATGACAAAGTACTTGGGCACTACAATTTCAGATTTAAGCAACAGTATTTTGGAAGAGGTTTTTCTAAGGCTTCCATCAACCACCATCATTTTGTGCAAAGTTGTTTGCAAGAAATGGAATAACATCTTATCTCAGTCTCATTTTTGTATTCAATACCTTGCAAATCCACCATACACCAGTCTGCTGCAGTTTAACTTGATCAGAAGTTCTGAAGAACAAGCGGATGCTGTCCAATTGATTTTATTGGAAAAAGACTACATGTCTAGTCCAACACTCATTTGCAGCAAAAGGCTTCGCCTCCCAAGGAAAAACCTCTTTGAAATAGTTAGATCATGCAACGGGCTGCTTTAGTTGCTGCAATACGATACTCCCTATATATCTACTTACATTACCAATCCACTGACAGGGGAATACATTTGTCTTTCTCGTATTACTTCTAGTAGGAAAACACTTAGCATAGTTTACGACTTTTTCTTTTCTACACATTATAAGGCCCTGAGTGTTGAGACTTATCAACTTCTAATTGGTGAGCTAGGGATAGATTGTTGAATTTTTACTATTGGAGTTGATAGCCAGTGGAGAGAGTTGGTGGTCGGGGCCTCGGCAGCTTATTGTGTTGAAAGGTCAGCCACTATCTTAAATGGTGCATTTCATTGGCTTGTTGACAATGAATCTGCTGTAGCTTACCCTCCAAATAATCCAATATTGTTGAATAGCATATGTGCATTTGATATTGCGGCAAAATGATTTAGGCTAATCCCACCTCCACCTGGAGATATCATGTCCAATGGCACAGAATCTTTCTCATTAGGTGAACTAAGAGGGCATCTGTGTTTATTTGATGGATACAGATCTGGTGTTGTATTTGATATTTGGATAATGAATGAATATGGAAATGAGGAGTCCTGGACCAAAAACTTTGTTCTGCGAAGCTGGATGCCATCTGAGCAATATTACCTTTATGTGCGTCTACCAACCGCTTCGTGGAAAGATGGAGAGCTTTTGGCACACCGCCCGTGCAGTGCTCATTTCTTTCGATCTAAGAGAGCAGAAGGCTGAAGTACTTGATATTTCGGGACTTAAGGGGGTTTCTCCAATGCTTGCAATGTTAATCGCATATGTTCCGAATTTTTTGCAACTCAAGGATTCTATGAAGGGAAAATGTCCGAAGATTCGCAAATTTCAGGGTGAAAAATTCTTTTAGTCATTGAATATCTTGTCCCAGTTATATCACGCCTTAAATGCAGCTTAATTTTGCATTGAACTCGTGTTTCTTTTAAGGCTTCATTAATGAATAAGATTTTTCTTGCCATTATTTTGTCTTTTAGAAAGTGAATAAACAGAATGTGACACTTTTCCTCTTTATATGAAGCACAAGGACAGAGAATGTGAGCCTTTTCTAGCTTTTTGTTTCCTGTGAAAAGATCTTTAGTATTCAAAAAAATGAAGAACACGCCTATAGGTGGTTGAATACATTATTTTGCAAGACATATTTATACTATTACATGTAAGAGATAATAACTAAATAGAAAAGGTCATCAGTATATAATTTTAGAATATTTCTCAAAAATTTTAGTCATCTGACTTATCATCATCTTCATCATCACTACCCTTCTCATCATCTATTACATCTTTAGATTTTTTGATCCTCTCTCCGCGCAATCTCCACCCAAATCAAAACCATCGTTGCAGGTTTCTCCAAGGAACATCTCAAATTTAAGTGATGATCAGTCTTAACGATTTGCTGCTTGTTAGGTGGGTCTGGTGTATGGTTTTCCAATGGAAGATATAATCAAGGCTTAACAATCTAGTGCCGCAGATGGCTGCCAGTTTCCTACAATCCAAGTAGATATTCGTCTGTTGGAATGGCCTAGTAACAGTAGATCCCAATATATCTTATATAAATGAATACACTGTGTATATCAAATTAAATTTTGATCCCCCTCCCCCACCCTTCCAAAAAAAGTTGATAACTCTAAATAATAGTCTAATAGATTTTTTTGATAAAATAAACTAAATAAAAAAATTTTAAAACCAAATAAATCTAATGATTTTTGGAAAAAAAGAAATTGTTGCTAATTCGAAATTTAAAAGCACAACGTCAACAAATAAATTAGGCCACAATTGCTTAAAAAAAAGTCGCAAACAATTCAAAAATTAAAGAAAGACCTAAACCAATCATAAGCGAAACAAAGACCCATATAAATACAAAAAGAATATTAAAAAAAAGTGAATAAAATGTTACTAATTAACATCTTTTGCAATCCGACCAGTCCAAAAAATGAAAAGAGAAAAACAAAGCATTCTTAACAATCCTCAGTTTGTTCCTTATCCGATTATCCTCTCAGTTCCACACTTCCACTTTTTACTTTCTTTGACTTTCTAAAGCTGTTTTTTATTTTCACTTTCTAAAGTCCAACGACAATGCACTAAGCACAAAGGCAATAACTCGGTAAGAAAATTAAAAAATTTTTCTTTTATATTAAATTTCATTTTTTATATTGTAATTTCTATTTTTTTTTATTTTTTGGTTTCTTTCCTCTCATCTTATTAAAACCAGAAAAAAAAAAAATCTACCTCAATAAGTGACTTTTCATGCTCCAAGAGAGAGAATGAAAACTTGGACCACACAATTTGTTTTCTTTTTGGTAAGTTATGTTTTTTTTTTAACTTTATACTTCTGTTTAAAATTTAAATGTGTATATTTTAAAAATTGTAAACTTTATTGCATATATATAAGGAGTAAAAGTGATGTGCACGTTGAGACTTAGAATGTGGACTTTTGTGCCCACGTCTCCCTTAAATAATAGTCAGTAAATATTTTGATTGTTTAGAACGTGACCTAAGATTACAATTATAAATACTGGGAATATCCGATTCATAGTCGTGATAAAGTTTAGAGAGCCTATATTAAGGCCGATTCATATCAATTCTTGCAATCTACATATCTAAAATCAGGATGAAAGCATTCGTGTAGCTTTCAAGTATCGTGGTTCAAATCATTTCCCTCTTGGTTAGAACATTCTCTTACTAAATATGCTACATTTTGTCTTCCTTGTTATCTATTCCCAAAAATAGATAGACCTTTTTGGATTAGATGCGCTCACTATTAATGCTTTTTGATCATGGAAACAAGAGAATGATGGTGAAAATTATGCATTTGGTGGAGATTCGGGATGAAGAATAGTTAAAGCTTGTCTACGTGTTCTCCTTTTTCCATTTTCTTCATCTTTTATTGTCAATATGCATGCATTTCTCTAATTGTATTGTGGAGGGCTGAACCCTATATTGTTCTTGTATTTCACTTCCTCTGATTTGTTGGATTTCAACTTCCAATGAATGATGACTTGATATTATTATGTTGGATTCGTTGTTTGGCTAATTCTCTTCTAATTAATTCAAGAGATCGTGTTAGGAGTTGGGTTCCAAAAGAATGGATTCAATGAATGTTATCCTTTAACTAACTTGAGAGATTAGATGGGGATTAGAACCTGATAATCACTGGGTTCTTGATATTACATTGAGATTGGGATATTATGTTCATCCAGAATTTTCTAGTTTTGTACATATCTTGTGTTTAATTTGAGGGGCAGTAACGACGTCCATTTTGGAATTAGCCAGCAATCAATTTCTGAGTAGATAGCATTGATCTGGAACAGCCACGATTCAATTGAAGATATCAGATGTGTAATCAAAACCAGAGGTTGACAGATTTGGCCATTCCAGATTCTCATCTTCCAGTTGTAATGCAGATCGACAACACAACAGTGTCATCATCAGCCAATTGAACTACAATAGTGTACTTTTGACGATGCAGAGTTGGATCTTTTTAATAACGTTTCGAAAATTCCACAAATAGCTAAGCTACCGTATCAGGTTATGGATGACATCCAAATTGGAATTTCTACACACAACATATTTTTCTTCAAAGATTGTTATCTAATACTTTATTAGCTATGCCACCTTAACTAGAATTCGAGCTTGAATTACAGTTACAAAGTATCCATCTTAAAAAAGGGGGGAAAAAAGCCAATCACCATAAAAAATCAATTGCAGAGTTATATGAGGACCTATTTTACATAGAGGCAAAAGACTATGACAATGACTACACTCCTATTCAAGCTAGAAAGAAAGAAGAATGGGGATTTTCAACTTCCAAGGCATTCTATGATTGCTAGGCAAGTAAATAGGGATTTTAGATAGTAATTATATACAGTATTATCACACCATTTCTATAAATTTTATATTATTTAATTAAATTTCCAATGGTAAAGTGTGCATATATGTATATATATATATATATATATATATATATATATGACAATTGGTTGTGGAATTAGTCTATAACACTTACCTATTTTTTAAAAATAAAATACATACGCATGGCGTTAGAAGGCCAAGAAGGCATCTCTAAATGCACTAGAGATGAAACAGTTTTTCGAAACCCTTAAAATTACAGTCTAGTAACAATTTTCAGTCCCCCCCCCCCCAAAAAAAAAGACGTAAATAGTTGTTGCAAGTCTGACAATAACTGATCTATTTATGACTTTGATTGGATTTAGTGAAAACTAACATATCAGACCAAATTCGTTATAATCATCATCATCTCTCTATGTTTCTCTCTATGTATTAAACATTTTCTAGATAGCTTGGAAGTTGTCTTCGACGGCACATAGGTTTCTTTTCTTTTTCCTTTTTTTTTTTTACTTCAATGCGTGCCTATTTTAATCCCAATTATTTTGATAGAATGCAAAAAATAAACTAGAATTATGTAAGGGAATATTATTTATTGAGATTTATGTTAAACACTTTAAATTTACCGAAGCATCCATTTAATAAACGTTGACTTCGGTAGTTTTCATCCAAGAATAGTAACAACAACAATGACATATTACCTTCACTGTCAATCTTTAAAATCATGCATAATTTAAGTTTATGCTGTTTAACAAGATTCACATTAAATGATATTATTGCTATCTTATATAAATAATAATTATTCCTAATCAATCAAAATCAAATTAAAAAATTATTGACTTTTTGAAGTTTCCAAATCTTTATAGATTCTTTTTTATTTTTCTTAATGCATAATCTAAAATTTGATTTTTTGTAATATGCGTATCAACGTCTACAAGGTCCTGAATTAGTAGTAAACATTCAATATATGGAATAAAAGAATGATACAATAATGATAGATACCACGGTACTGCCATTTTTGTCAAAATTAAGGGACACAAATTAAATTTGAGGACTAAAAATTAATGTTGGCCATGGAGAAGCGAAGAGCCGAAGGACAAAAATAATCAACCATATAATACTAAAATATTATCGAGTTTAATATTGAATTTCAAGTAAAAGAAAACTTAGAACTTCTATTTCTGCAAAAAAGCATCATTGGAATTATACTAAACACGAGTTAAGAAAAATGATCCTAATAAAAAAAATTGTTTAAAGGATGAAAAGATCAAGAAGGTACTGATTTTTTAAGCAAAATATGATTGACTGGTAATAGTTATTGTTCACTACAATAATTTTAAAAGAAAACCCTTGATTTTAATGAGGTTGCATGATTGGCCTTTTTGTCCTAATAAAATCGTTACATGCTAACAAATCCTCTCTCTCTCTCTCTCTATATATATATATATATATATATGTATATATACATATATATAATTCTGTTTTTCTTTGATTACGTTATGTGATGTGTTATATGCTTGGTGATTTGAAAAGTAAAAAATTAAGTGTTGAAATGGAATTAAAAGGTTTATGGTCCAACAACGCTTTTGTGAAAATTACCATATTACCCAAACCTTTTTGGAAACTGTTCAAATTCAACGCAAAAAAAAAATATATTGTTTTCCACAGTTGGGAATTCTAGGAATTTGGTTATAAAGGCTCTAATGTGGGTATCTCAACTTAAATACTATTTTTTAAGTGGAATTTAAATTTTTAAAAATTATATCGGGTTAAAAATAATTGACATGTAATAAATAATATTTTTTAACCTTTGAAATTCAATAGAAACCAATGGAAGGGTAACTTGTCATTAGTCGCATTAATTCACTATTACTGTATTCATTTAAAAGTTGGAGGGGTCAATATGCAATTTACCCAAATTTACACCAACCTTCCTAAAATAATTTTGACCAACCTTTTGCCACTACTTAAACACTAAGAAGGCTGTAGGATGAAACTAAGCCAGTTTCCCTCTTCTTTCTCATTTTCTCATCATTTTCTTCACTTTAGAGTTCACTTATCCTGGCAAAAACATCCACAAAAGACTCTAAGGACAGATTCCCTACCTAACAAGGTTTTCTGAAAAAGGTAAGACAATGGATTTTTCTCTCTTTTTAAGCTGCCATTTTGCTGAAGTACCGTACAACCTAGTGATTAAAGCCCATAAAATGCTTAATGGATGAAAATTGTTTAGTTAGGTATGATCAATGTTTCTACTGGATTAATTTCTGACCAGTTTGTGGTATATTATTAAATTTCAAGACTCTCTATTTTCGATAAAATTAGGGCTAGAATTGTGATTATCAACTCCCACCTATGCGATTAACTATTAATGAAACTTCTAATTTTTATGTTGTAGAAACAAGAGGGAGACTGTTTTGATCTTATGCCCAGTAGAATTACTTGTCCTTAACTCTCCACCACATTCGTCACTTAAATTCTGTTGCATTTTTCATCAGTGATCTTGAATAGTTAATAGTAAGTGAGTTGAAATAGTTTGATATTTGTATGTTGCTAATTACATATCAAATTTGCATTTGCTTCATGTGCCCCGAATCACAAGTGTTCCATGACTCTAACTTTCACTAGTGAATACAAATATTCAATGAATATTCAATAAAAAACCCTTCACCAGTACATAAAGGCTTTAATTAATAATATTCAACAAATACTTCGATTGTTTAGAGGGATAGACTCAAAGAACCTACTAGCAAAAAAGGAGTAAAAATATTATATCAACATATGGCTAAAAAGGCAGCAGAGCCTTTCATAATTCTTTAGTAAAGTTTTATGCACTCTAGATAGCGATGACAAGATATATATGGACATCAAGTGAAGGCTTTGCTAAGCTACTTAAACTGTACACAAGTGTTTCTTAGGTCAATTACCAAAGAATCTATTCAGCAATATCCAACTTTTGCAATCCTTGAACAAATCCATGTAAGCTAGAAAATAATCATTTGACAGCATCTATTTGTCGCAAAACTGCTTGCTATGTTTTTTTTTTATCACAATGTAAAGTGATTTATTTTGATCAAAATATATTTACAAGGGTGTTTACTAGTTCATAGTCAGGATGACTATTAGCTAGCAGTGGTGTATACAATTCTCTAAAGTAGACAGAACATTAGCGTACAAAGTAAAAATAACAGTGTACACATGTGTTTTGATCTTTTTAGAAATATCCATCGGTTGGCAAATCGCCCCCTCAAATAGTGCTTTGTTACGTGCAGACCATATGTAATAGAATGTGGCAGCTATAGCAGTAGCCTTAGCCTTTGCCAACCAGGAAGAGCCGCGGTTTGCATCTTGTACCACCTAAAACTAGATCCAGCCAAATTCATTGCTTGTGGCAATCCTAACAACACTTTAATTTCCCTCCAAATAGATGCAGAAACAGAGCATTTGAAGAAAAGATGGCTAGTCATCTCCATATGTGCTTTACATAAAAGACAAGATAAATCATCTGAGTAGAATACAATTGCATCTTTGGTCTTCAAACGCCCCCTAGCACATAGCCAGACCTTGAATGAGTGCTTGGAGGTAAGACCCTACTTCCAAATAGTATTTGCCCAGAAAACCTTCGAGCAAGGTAACCTAAGATAGTCATAAGCCAATGAGGTGAAGGAGGTGGTAGATGTAGCCTAGGTATGGAGAAGATCAGAAGCACAAAAAGGACCATTTTCCCACTCTAGAATCAGTTCTTGAATTGCTAACACTTTACGAAACAATGGAGAATGGTCCCTGTGGTGTTCAATCTCCCAAACAGATCTGCCCTTAATGTAGTAATGATCTAACCATTGGACCCACAAGGATTGTTTCTCAGATTGTATGTCCCAGATGATTCTAGTTAATAACGCCGCATTCCAAGTCTATGGATGATGCAAACCAAGACCCCGTGCATTTTTAGGTAGGCAGATATCCTTCCAGACAACCAACGCCTATTTTGAATCCCATAGGAAATCACGAGCCATCCTATCTGACTGACAAATAACAATAGAAGGAGTTGGGAAAATGGACAACCAGAAACATTCAACCCCTTGAAGGATAGTCTGGATCTGCAGTAGGCGTCCAGCATAAGACAGTGAATGCGCATACCGCCGCCCAAAGTAGGAGCCAATTCTATCAAGCAGAAGTCGATAGAGAGATAGGCAGAGTTTACCATGCATGATAGGTTGACGAGGTAACAAAAAGGAAATTCCCCAATGGGAATACCAGTATCTGCCAGAAGACCCTCCTTATCATTACTACAAATACCAGCCATATAGATATTAGACTTGTCCTTATTGATTTGAAGACCTGAGCACCTATTGAATTCATCTAGATAGTCAAGGAGAATGCGAATAGAGGGATGGTCACCCCTGGCAAACAGCATAAGATCATCCCCAAAAGAAATGTGAGTAATCCTTAAGGTCTCACATTTGGGATGATAGTGGAACAAAGTCCCAAGTGTGCGCACTTTGACGACTCGAGAGAAATATTCCAAGCAGATAACAAATAGGAGTAGAGAGATAGGATCCCCCTGTCGGAGACCTTTTTGCCCTCTAAGAAAACCATGCACCGTCCCATTAATAGCAACTGCAAAGGAGGTAGTGGTCACAAACTGCTGAATTCAGTCCACGAAAAGATGTGGGAAACCTAGTTCAATTAGTAATTCTAGTAAGAAAGCCCAGTTTACTGAGTCATATGCTTCCTAAGGTCCACCTTGACCGTACAACGGGGAGAAACACTTTTCTACCATACGTATGCAGAAGCTCCTGAACAAATAGAATGTTGTCAGCCATGAGTCTGTCCTGAATGAATGTCGATTGTGAGATGTCCACAAGATTAGGTAAAACTATTTTGAGCTTGTTTGCCAAAATTTTTGAAATAATCTTGTGCATAACGTTACAACAAGAAATTGGACTATAATCCCCCACTCTTTCTGCATGTGAAGACTTAGGAACCAGAGTAATAACTGAATGGTTAATCTGCTTGATGATTCTGGCAGACAAAAAGAATTCCTTAACAGCATCACATAGACTCTGAGCAACCGTACCCTAAGCCTTCTTAAAAAATAACACAGAGTACCCATCCGGACCCGGTGCCTTATAGTCACCTATGTCCCACAGAGCCATGTTAATATCATGATCAAATACTGGTCTAACTAAGTCGTCCTTCAGGTCATAGGGAACCATTTGGCCAGCACAAACATAGCCCACATTGATTCTCTGGAAGTCAACCCTTATCCGCAGTAGATTATGGTAGTATTCAACAAATTCATCAGTAAGAGCCTTTGGACTATCAGTCATAGAACCATCCTTCTTGAGAATTGAAGTAATGAAACTCCTTTTTTTTTTTTTTTTGTTCCGTTTAACAATATTAAAAAAGTATCTTGTATTCTTATCTGCTTGAGCCACATACTTCCCTTTCGCAAGTTGCCGGTAGAACTTCAATTCCGCATCTGCAAGATGCCAAGTAGATAGCTTGCACACTATGAATTAAATATGAGGTCCTGGTCTTGAGGGTTTTCAAGTAATAGATGTTGAACACTAAGTACTTCCTTGTTCGCCTATTGAACATGTTCAAATAATTGTGAGAATTCACGTCTGTTTTGTCTTCGCAAGTCCCTTTTAAGCTCCTTCAACCGACAACAAAGAGTAAACTGGTGGTATCCCATATAGGGACGATCCCACACACCCTTAACCAAATCTTGAAATGAGTCATAGTCAGCCTAGAAGTTAAGGAACCTGAATAGACGAAGAGAATCACCACGGTAGTCAACTAGTGACCACAGACATAGGCAATGATCAGACAAGTAACCAATGGGGAAGAATTCTACCGATGCGTGGACGTTGCATTGGAACCATGCATCATTACCCATCACCCAATCCAGTGTAGACCAAACTCTAGAATTTGTCCAAGTAAACCGCTGCCCAACATAAGGTAGGTCTTCCAGGCCTGTACTAGTACAAGTAGTTGCAAAGTCCTTAATTTCATATGTAGAAGGTGGGGTGCCACCGATCTTGTCATCAATGTGTAAATAAGCATTGAAATCTCTCATAAGGATCCATGGTTCAGACAGAGCAGTAGAGAAGTACTCAAGAACTTCCCACAATGCCCTACGTGCTACTACAGAGTTGTAAGCATAGATAAAAGTAAAGTAACACAAGACATGAGTAACCTTACCGGTGATACGGACAGTAATTGCCTGAGGTGAACAGTGGAAAAACTGAACATCCACCCTAGAACCATTCCATAAGATGAGCACCCTGCCCCCCTCAGTCTCAACAAAGTTATGTATTACCGACCAATTAATGAACTTGTAACGCAGGATATTATCAAGTCCATCCACAGTTAATGTAATTTCCAGTAATCCAATGACGTCAACACGATGTTTAGAGATAAACTCCAGAACCCCATGGTGTTTGAGGGTCATGTTGAACCTTCAAATATTCCAGTAAGCGACTCCCATTAGGGATTTTCTAGTGCCCGTTGGACACCAATCAAGTCGAAGCTACGGTTAGCATATTTCTTCCATACGGATCAGATGAACTTTGTGGCCTATACTGTTTCCTTTCCAGCATTCAGGACCATAGTAGGGATTTCATCTAGATTTTGGTCATTCCCAGTGGTTGAATCAATTATTTTCTTTCGAAATTGAACATTCCCCTGTGAATTTGAGCGGGAGTGGACAGGACCAAGCCTTCTAACCCTGGAACGCCCCATTCTATCCCTAATCTGATCACCATGCCCAACAGCCACGTTCGTGGCATCAATCGCACCAATTCCAGCATGCCCTGGCTTGTTTATGGGGCTAGCATGCACATCAACCCCATCTAGCATAAGATGGTCCTTTGCAGTAACTTGGACTGGCACCCGTGCACTCGATGAACCCCGGATATTAGGTTCTCTATTCGTTCCTGTCCAGGGTACTAGAGAGGAGCTTTCCCTTTATCAATGCGTTTAGAGATTGTCCTCCTAGGTGAAGATGACCGTATGACATGGTCCTGACCAGTTGGAGCAGATAGAGGTCTTGTCCTTAGCCTGTTCGATTACCGTTTGATAGTTGTATCGCCTTTGGAATTCAACAACTGTTCTCTCCTTTTCATCTTATCTCCCATACAAGCCTCCGTATAATGTCCAAATTTGTAGCAATGGTTACAAAAGGCAGGTTCAAATTCAAACCGCACTGCCTGCTGTTTGATTTTTCCAGATGGTAATCGGAGTGGAACCACCTTCACTAGTGGTTTGGAAACATCAACTTTCACCAGGACTCTAGCATAGGACAAACGATCTAGCCTTGCAGTGAGCATATCAAACATAATAGGAACGCCTATAGCAGATGCAATTTTACTCACTACTGTCGTGTTCCAACAACCAAGAGGTGGTGCAGGAAACGGCACCCAGATAGGCATTATTCTCACCTCATCCAAAGAAAAATCAAATTCAGATGACATTATCTTGAGCATCAATGACCTACTGTACATTGCGTAAGGCCCCTCATGGAGAACCAGCTGCTTGTCTTCTTCGTTGTTGAATCGAAAGATAATACAACTCGAGGCTTATGAGTGAACCTTAGTTTGAACACCCCACTGCTTAGTGAGTTCCAGTATAGCTTTCATACCCAGGAATCTTCCTGCAAACATCCTAATTAGGCAATAGCCCAACTTCACCTCAGCATCCTCAAAGTCCTGAACATCAATCTTGATGAAATCACCCGAGCTGGGGATGTGTCTCAATTGCATTCCAGTGCATATTTCACAGTTCCCTTTAACAACATTTGCTTTCCATAAGTTTAGGCTCAAGCTATGTCCGCTTCTGAGAGTTGTTCGGTATATCCTCACTTGGGACAATATTCTCAGTAGCTAACTGGGCAACTGGAGGAGGCATGCTCCCAACATTAGGGCCCACCGAGCAGGATGCTATGTTTGGTTCTAGAGCCAACAACTAGGGCAACTGAACAATGAGGATAGGTGCTAAAGGTGGACTGGGGTCAGATGCTATCAGTACCTCGGGTTGGGCTACAGATGAGAGGTTTGTATTGGCCATGTCCAAGCTTGGGACAGCAGATACCTGAGGCACTGTTTGGGAATGAGAGAAAATTGTCTGGGGTGTGGAGGAAGACAACACCCCAGAAATGTTTGATTTCTTTCGTCCTCTAGTATGGACCAATAGGTCCAGGCCATCAGATTGAGAAGCTGGCAGATATAACAAGAGTTGATAGAAGGACGAGGGTATGGAGTAGTTAGAATTATTCTCGAGTTGGGTGGGGTAGGAGGCTGACAGAAAAGAATGCAGAGGGAAACCTGAATTTTATAGGCCAGATGAGCAACTTACATCTAGGGTTTTGGAATTCAAATTTGGGCCTAGAACCCAGGGAATAATTCTTACCGGAGAGATAGGTTAACAAAGTCTGACAAACTGGTTTCTGCATGAAATATGCAGTTTATGCAGATTAAACATACCGGATGGCAGGTATAGAAGATTCAACAAAGGAACAAGAGAAAGACCAAACTAATATAATAGCTAAACACTAGATATAAAATAGGTTCACAACCTTCCCAAATCAATCTACTAAATAAGGTAGCTAATAGAACACTTGGTAGTACAGACAAACAAGGGCACCGATATAACCAGGAAAAAGCAGTAGAATAGTAGTTAGGAACAGCGATTAGCAGCGGATAATAGCAACACAGGCAGAAACACATGCAGGAATCAACAGACTAGTGCAACCCTAGCATAGCTGTACCTAAGGAAATCTGAGCTCCAGAAAAAAATTGTAATCAAAGTCGGGGGGAACGAAAGCAACCAGAAGCAAATGTAGATACTACTACACAACACAAGATATCACAGTAGTAAGAAGATAGTACATACAGAATAGGAACTAACCAGTAGAGGGATCATGTATTTGCAGCAAAGCTTGTAGTCCTATCATGGTGAACAAGACATGAAAAGAGTACTCACAGGAGTTGAGAGCTTCTCTCTCTACCTCTTCCTCTTGCCCTGCTTGTTATGTTGTCCCTCCTTTTCTCGCCATCGCAAAACTCTCACAATGTAGTGATGGTATTTTAGCCGTCACTAATTACCGTCGCAAAATTACTATTTTCTTGGAATGTCTTCATTTTCTTAACTTCCGAGTTCATTATCTAGGTAAAAACATCCACCAATGACTCAAAGGATAGATTCCCTACCTAACAAGGCTTTTAGTAAAAGGTAAGACATCGGATTTTTCTCTCTATTTAAGCTGCCATTTTGCTGAAATTTCATACGGCCTCATGAAAGCCCATAAAATGCTTAATGGATGAATATTGTTTAGTTAAGTAAGATCAATGCTTATACTAGATTAATTTCTGACAAGTTCTAGTTTATTATTGAATTTCAAGGCTCTCTTTCTTAGATAAAATTAGGGCTACAATTGGGAGTTTCAATTCCCACCTACGTGATTAACTTTGAATGGAACTTCTAATTTTTATCTTGTAGAAACAAGAAGGAGATTGTCTTGATCTTACGCCCAGTGGACTTTTGTGCCCACGTCTGCTTTAAATAATATTCAATAAACATTTTTTACTGTTTAGAACATGACCTAAGATTACGATTATAAATACTCAAAATATCCTATTGATAGTCGTGATAAAGTTCGAAGAGACAATATTAAGGCCAATTCATATCAATTCCTGCAATCTACATATCCAAAATTAAGAGGAAAACATTCATGTAGCTTTCAAGCATCATGGTTCAAATAATTCCTTTCATGGTTAGAATATTCTCCTACACAATATGCTATATTTTATCTTCCTTGTTATCTATCCCATGAAAAAGATAGGCCGTTCTGGATTAGATGCGCTCACTGTTAATGTTTTTCGACAATGCCAACGGGAGAATGATGGTGAAAATTGTGCATTTGGTGGAGATTTGGGATGAAGAAGAGGAACAACTTGTCTACGAGTTCTCCATTTTCCATTTTCTTCATCTTTTCTTGTCAATATGTATGCATTTCACTAATTGTATTATGAAGGGTTGAACCCTAAATTGATTACTTCCTCTGATTTGTTATATTTCAACTTCTAATGAATGATTACTTGA
Organism: Voacanga thouarsii; assembly: GCA_026120185.1. Taxonomy (NCBI): domain Eukaryota; kingdom Viridiplantae; phylum Streptophyta; class Magnoliopsida; order Gentianales; family Apocynaceae; genus Voacanga; species Voacanga thouarsii. Next base: position 1,606,835 of record JANUWF010001120.1, read on the forward strand.
TATCATTACATATGTTGTATTTGTTGTTTGGCTAATCCTCTTCTAATTAATTCAAGAAATTGTGTTAGGAGTTGGGTTCCAAATGAATGGATTCAATGTGTGCTATCATTTGTCTAAATTGAGAGATTGGTTGGGGATTAGAACTTTATAGTTATTGGGTTCTTGATATCGCTTTTAGATAGGGATATTGGGTTTGTCTGGAATTTCGGGTTTTGTACGTAATGCCTCTTAAGGAAAAGTAATCCATATCTTGAGAGAGTGTGGGTTTTGTATTTGTGACCTCTATGGTATTTGAATTGGGATTTGATTGCCTTAGGTTTGTGTTTGGTACATTGAACAAATTCATTTCCAGCATTTCATTTAAAACACTGTAATTCGCAACACTGTAAAGACATCAGCATTTCCATAGTAGGTTCAGTCTTTTAGTTTTTCTTCCGGCATACAACACTGAATTATCATTTTACATGCACATATTAAACCCTTAGTTCTTATTGATTTAGACAGCATCAATGAAGAAATCACGAGGAAAGTTACTAATCTGAATCATTTTCTACAATAACCACTCAAATGAGTGAGAGAAAATGATGAGGAAACTTACAACACTTGCTCCAAAACACACTAGATGACACATAAACAAAATTTCCAACCAACAGGAAAAAAAAAAAAACACCCAGAAATAAGTTTCCCAAAGAGACAAAACCTACAAGTCATGTAATATCACCAATTGTCAATGCATAAGTACAAATGATAAAATTAATAAAACCACTAACAAAACTAGAAATAATGCTCCCAAAGTAACAAACATTGAACAAATTCATTTCCAACAATTTTCATTTAAAATACTATAAATCAAAACACTATAACGACTTTAATATTTCCATAGTAGGTTCAGTCTTTTCATTTTTCTTCCAGCATACAACACTAAATTATCATTTTTCCTTCTTATCATGGTCAAACTGTAATTTTTATAGTCAAATAATTGCTTAGTGCTTTGACATGCACGTATTATAGCCATAGTTTATTTGGTGATTCAAGGCTGTTCAAAGCAATTGGATCCTAAGAATGCCCATACTAGTATTCAACATTTTCTTATCCTTAATCAACACTTCAATCTTGTTCCTAAAATAGCACTTGAAATTTTGAAATCAAACAATCCTAATTTCTCTCCTTTTGGTAGCCACATTTGTAGATTTTCTGCAGCTAACCTTTTTGAAATTCAAGCTATTCCTTCTGTAACTTTAGAAACACTCTTGTTATAGAATTTTAGAAAGATAAGAACAACATCAACGTCGAAATCATGAGGAAACTTACTGATTTGAATATTTTTTTACAACTACCACTCAAAGGAGTAAGAGAAAATCATGAGAAAAATTACAAAACTTGCTCCAAAACACACTAGGCAACACAAAAACAAAATTTCCAACCACCAAGAAAAAAAAATCGATAATAAGGCTCCTAAAGAGATAAAACCAGTAAGTCATATTAATCACCAATTTTCAAGGCATTAATACAAACGACAAATTAATAAAACAACGAACAAAACCAGAAACAAGTCTCCCAAAGAAATAAACATTGAAGAAGTTCTTTTCTAGCATTTCCGTTAAGACTTTGTAATTCACAACACTAGAAAGTCTTTAGCATTTCCATAGTAGGATCAGTCTTTTAGTTTTTCTTCCAGCAAACAACACTGAATTATCATTTTTCCTTCTTATCATGGTGAAACTATAATTTTTATAGTCTAATCCTTGCTTATTGCTTTTACATGCACATATTACAACCTTAGTTCTTTTGGTGATTCAAGGTCGTTCAAAGCAATTGGATCCTAAAAATGACCATACTAGTATTCAACATTTTCTTATCCTTAACGAGCACTACAATCTTGTTCCTAAAATAGCACTTAAATTTTGAAATCAAACTATCCTAATTTCTCTCTTCTTGGAAGCAACCTTTGTAGATTTTCAGTAGCTAATCTCTTTGAAATTCCAGCTATTCCTTGTGGAACTTTAGAAATAACACTGTAGTTATAGAACTTTAGAAAGATTAGAACAACATCAATGCATCAATACAAATGAGAAAATTAATAAAAACCAAGAACAAAACTAGAAACAAGGCTCCCAAAGAAACACAACCAGACATTAGGTGACGTAGACGATGGATAAAAGGGAACAAAAATTCATATATCCAACTACTTATTATTTAAGAATCAAAGCTTACCACTGTATTGGCAATATAAGAGCTGAAGAACTTCCATTGGCATCCATGTAACATTTCTTCAACATTTGTACACGAGTTGGTGAATGTCCTTGCTCCTCTGTCTGAATCATTCAGTATAGTTTAGTAATTAATAATAGGTGTTCAAATTAACAATTCAAATTGGAGCAAAATTTATAGTTATCATATCTGCACGAATTTCACAATGTGGTTTCTTCCCAGTCCTATGATTCATGTTCTTCATGTTTCTATTCCTTTTTTTCTTTTTTGACAATGCTTATTATTATTATTATTATTATTATTATTATTATTATTATTATTATTTTTTAACACCAACAGATTTACATGACATTAGTCCACTTAAAAATTCAAAATTTCAAAAAATAAAGCCTAAATTTTCTAGCAAACAAAAATAGGGTTTGATAGGGCCTAATTTCGTTATATTTTTTCTAGTTATTTAAGGCTATTTTGTGATAGATTATATTCAATAACTAGTTATATTCCTTTATATTTGAGATTTTACCCTTGAAAAGGTATTTTGTGCATTATTTCAGATTATAGGGATAAAACAAAGCAAAAACATCGCAAAAACATAACAAAGGCGGTGCCGGACAGGTAAGAGGAAGCGACGCCGGGCCCGTACTGTTGGCACAAACTTCGAGATGATAGACAAAATCAGTAAAACACCCAGAATAGAACCGAACTGGTGCTGGCTTCAGCAGCTAAGGCGGTGCCGACTGTACTCTAGAAAACGTTGCATGGAAATCAAGAAAAAATTGGTGAACAACTGAAGAAACAGAACACAACCGGCACCGGCTCTAATAGCCAAGGCAGCTCCGGCTATGTCCTGAAGATAAGACGGAACTTTGATTTTTGCACGCGGTTTTTGGTAATTTGCAGAATTTTAGTATCTTCCTACTTCTACTCGGCCAAGAACCCTACACCAACGAGTTTAGGCACTTCCTAAGCCTATAAATAGATGGAAAACACAAGAGAAAAGGGGGAATTCATGGATCATGATAGAAAATCACTCGAATCAAGGAAGAATTCCATCAAATCAAGGAGGGTTGTGCAAGAAGGTCTTCAAAGGAAGAGGAAGAAGGCTTGTCTATGAGTGCTTTCTTTTACTTTGTTTTCTTTTTCTTGAACGATGATGTATTAATTGTTTTATTATAATTTGACATTATTTTAGGTATTCATGATTTTTGGAGTTATTTGATCCTTTGATTAATTGATTGTTCTTCTTGGTCTTTAATTACTTGTGCTTATTACGAGATTAGTTGGTTGTTTCTCTCCATTAACTTACTGGACCAAGGGGGTTGATTGCTAAGAACTGGTAATTAATGGTTAATTGATGTCTACCGGGACCAATGATTCATTGATTATGTTTTAAATTTGCCGAGACCATAGGAATTTAAATAAGGATTGTGTTTAATGCATCTTTTGGATGAATTAGTTGAGACGAGACCAAGTAATGCTAATTTCTCTAGAAGATAGCGATTTCAAGGATTGACCAAAGAAGTGAATCTACCATAATCCTTTATCATGCTAAGGGAATAATTAGTTATGATAACGGTTAAGTAATTTAAGGTCATGTATGCCAAAATAATGGTTTGAGTTACATACTTCTCCATCCTTGACATGTATATATATTTTATTTTATTTTATTTTTATTTATTTTTCACCTTATTGAGTCGGTCAAACAGTTAAAGAAAAGTGATTAATGCATACTTGTTCCCTGAGGATCGACACTTGTTTGAACCCCATGCTATGTTAATGATGAGTACGCTTGCTCATATGTGTAATTTAGGGTTAACGTTTTAATTTAGACTTGATTGGGAATGTGCTTATTTTTATATGATTTTTATACCCAAATAAATACGCATCAAGTTTTTGGCGCTGTTGCTGGGGAACAATATCATGAAAGCTTGGATTTTGTTGATTTAACCATGTAAATATATAAATAGGTAAATATGTGAATATGTTATGAGACTCTGCTTCACCATGGAGGTCAAGATAAAGGAGGGGGAGGTGTGACAAAGCAAGGACAAGGGCCGGCGACAAAGACAGATGAAACTCGACCAAAAAGGAGGCCTTCAGAGGACGGCCGGCGCCGGCTCCAAGAAGCAGAACCAGCGTCGGCTCCATTCTGCCCAATAATGGCTTATTCTGCCATTCGACCATCTGAAGACAGATCACAACCGGCGTTGGCAGTGGTGTCCAAACCAGCGCCGGCTCTATCCTAGGTAGCCATTGCGTTTTTGATGTTTTCTCCAGTTTTCTCCAATTTTAATTGTTTGTAAAGACTTATTATGACCCTAAAACTGTAATAAAACCTCAGGGAATACTTAGCTAGGATTAGGGTAGTATAAATAGAATCTTTTATGATTTGACAACACAATTCACACACTTTAATTCAAATTTAAGAGAGAATCTTGAGAAGCCCTAGCCTCCTTGTTCATCTTGTTCAAGACCATACTTAAGGGTTAGTCCTTATAAATGAGTCTATGAATCTTTTGGATAATCCAATGTTATTTTTTTTGAATAGGTCTTAGTTACTTTGTTCTTCTAAGGTTTGTATGAAATCCAATATTTGGGTACCTATTTTCTCCATTCTATTGTTCTTGTTTGCCTGTGTTGCTTCAAGGATATTGGGGTGAGATTATAGTAGAACTCTCTACTATTCTTGTGGGTCTTTGAAGCTTAGTTCTTCAAGGGTTTGATAGAGGGTCGATTGTTAGTTTCATTTTCTCTTTTTGTCACAAGAAAATCTCTGTTTTTGGTCCCATTAAGGGTAAGTTGTTAGTTTCATTTTCTCCTCTTGTCACAAGAAAATCTATGTTTTGGTCCCATTGGTTGCGTAGAACACATAACCCATTAAAACACCCATAACACCAAGAAAAAGCCAACCCAAAGTCATATAAAAAATTTTGGTATCAGAGCAAGGAAAATATTGATTCCAATCAAGCTTGAAAGCAGGAAAAGGAGTCCTACAAAGTTGAAGAAAAAGAAAAACTGAGAAAATCCCGTAACTAAAAAACAAGCTCCAAAAAGGTCATGAAATTTTTGCTATTTCTTGATTTTTCTCTTGGGAAATTGCTCCTTAATGTTAGTATAATCCTTGGGAACAAATTTTTCTTGTGATTATGGTGAAAATTGGCTTGAATATGGGTGAAAGTGCTGGTTGTTCTTAAGTGACGAGATTGCATCCAAGGTGTTTGATAAATGTTCCATGAGAATGCTTTTGGCTATAGTTAGGAACTTTGATTCTTGATTTTCATTCCTTGGGATATTGGGACTTAGTATATCACTCTATTGTTGAATTCTATTCTCATTGAACTCAATTTTTACTAGTGCCCACTTGTGACCATCTAGTTATTCATAATCTTAGTTCTAGTTGTTCTTGCTAATTCTTGTTTGTTTCTTTGTTCTTGTGTTGATTGAGTCAACATTTCTTGAAATTCTTGATTAAAACTTGTTTGCTTAAGGTGCCCAACAAGTGTTTGTTGAAATTCCCCTAAGACCCCCTAATCGGAAAATTCTTTTGATTTGTGTGATTCACTAAGTTGGACTAAAACTTTAGCCATTAGGGAGAATTGGGATTGAACAAGAAGGCTTGAGTATTGAGAAAAAGGCAAGAGGGTAAGCCTATTACTAAAAGAGCCTAAGAGAGCAAACACAAGCGCGGAGTGACCAATCTTGGAGAGCCAACACGCAACGAAGTGAAGTGAGGAATTATCTGTTTTCTTAATCTCTCTTGTTTTGCAGGTATAAGTAAGTAAATATTCCATCACTGTGGCCCATGATCAAGAGACTTCTAGGCCTAACCCAAGTGGCCCTAGTAGACCTCAAGAAGAACCAATTGACGCTAGGGTGTTGCATGATAACTTGCAAGCTATGATGAGAATTATGCAAAATGAATTTCAAAACATGACAAGGGAGTTGATAAATTATCTTGGACAATCTTCTACCGTTGCACAAAGGAGAGGCCAAGAACGATTTGAAGTGCCTAGTCCAAGGATGAGGGATGGTGATACCTATACTCCTCTGTTACATGCCCAATAAGGGGAAGAATAGGATGAGCACTCTATTGGGGGTTTCCAACAAGCTCTTATGAGAAGAGGAAGACATGGCTTGAGAGGAGGACGAGGAAGGGGCCAAGGAAGGAATGGAGGGATCAACATAAGGGGGCTAGAAAAAGTGTTTGAGGGAGTTGATGAGTGGTATGAAGGGAACAATTTGAAGCCTTTGGGGAACATCATAAAGGATGGGGCAATAGAGGAGGTAAGAGAGAAGGAAATGATATGGAGAGGGAGTTGAACCACATCAAGTTGAAAGTGCCCACATTTATGGCAAGAGTGACCCCGAAGTTTATTTCGAGTGAGGAAGCAAAATGGAGATATTCCTAGAAAGTCATACCTATAGTGAAAGATAAAAAGTGAGGTTGGCTATCTTGGGTTTTTCGGAGTATGCCTTGGTATGGTGGGAGCAAGTTAGTGTTCAAAGAAGAAAAATGGGAGTGGAAACTGTGGCTAGTTGGAACTTGTTGAAAGATATGATAAGGGCAAGGTTTATACCACACCATTACTAAAATGATCTTTACCAAAGGCTCCAATCACTCAAGTAAGGGAACAAGAGTGTGGAAGATTACCATAAAGAGATGTAAGTTATGTTGATGAGAGCTCAAATCAATAAGGATCCTAGAGTAACAAGAGCACGGTTCTTGGGAGGATTAAATAGAAAAGTTGCTAATTTGGTGGAATTGCATCCCTATGAACGATTGAAGGATATGGTACATGTTGCTATGAAGATTGAGAAACAATTAAAGAGAAGGCATTTACTAGACCACCATTTCCAAACCCCAAACTACTAGCAAGGTGCCCATTGAGAAGGATGAAGCCCCTAAGTCATTCTAAAGTGACTTTTACAAACCTAGAGAGGATTGGAAGCCAAGGGAGGATTGGAAACCTAGGGAAGGTTGGAACAAGGGCGAGAGAAAAGCCATGGAGAGGCCACAAAGGAATAGGGATATCAAGTGTTTTAAGTGCCTTGGATATGGACATACTTCCCATGAGTGTCCAAGCAAGAGAACGATGTATACTAATCCCTATGGTGAGGTTTCTACTAACGAAGAAGAAGAGGGAGAAAGGTACTAAGGAAACCGAGAGGGAAATGGGGATGAAGAAAGTGATGAAGAGGAAATTGTTGGTTAAGAATACTCTTTGGTGGGAGTCGCAAGAAGGTCATTGAATTCACAAGCCATTGAGGATTAAGATCACCAACAAAGAGAGAACATCTTCTACACTAGGTGTCTAATCAACAAGACCCCTTGTAGTGTCATTATGGATAGTGGGAGTTGCACTAATGTGATTAGTGCAAACTTAGTTGATGAATTGGACATGAAATGGATTAAACACCCTAAGGCCTATAAATTGCAATGGTTGAACAATAATGGAGAATTGAGAGTAAACAAACAAGTTTTGGTGTCATTTGAGATGGGGAAGTATAATGATGATGTGCTATGTGATGTGGTACCCATGTAAGTGGGTCACTTGCCCCTAGGGAGGCCTTGGCAATATGATAGGCATGTAAAGTATAATGGGAGGAAGAACACTTATTCCCTACTCAAAGAGGGAACTAAGTTTATCCTCACCTCCATGGCCCCTAGTGAGGTGAACAACGATCAAAGAATCATGAAGAAGAAAGAAAAGAAGAAGGGAGCGCAAGATGGAAAACAAAAGCAAAGAATTGAGAGAAAAGAACAAGAGAGGAAAGAAAAAGAGTTGAGAGAGAGAATAGACATACAAGTACCTTTGATGATCAAGAATAGGAGTATGCAAGGACAAGACAGGGGAGGTAAACAAAGAGTGAATTTTGTTGCAAAAGAAAGTGAGGTCATAGAGACTATAGAAGCTAAGGAACCGGTTATTCTTCTTTTATGCAAAGGTTCTTATGTTTCTACTAATGATTTTTCATTGTCTTTGCCTAATGAAATTACAGTTGTTCCTCAAGAATTTAAAGTTTTTTTTTTCCAAAGGAGGTGGTCAAACCGAGCACTTACCCAATTATTGCGGACCATAATCAAGAAGAATTTGAACAATTGGGAGGAATGCTTGCCATACCTTGAGTTTGTTTACAAAAGGGCTATTCACTCTACCATTTCTTATTCTCCTTTTAAAATTGTGTGTGGTTTTACCCTTCTAACTCCTTTAGAATTGGTCCCCTTGCCTATAGGTTAACGAATGAACCTTGATGGAGCTAAGAAGGCGGCAATGGTGAAGGCACTTCATGAAGATAATGGCAATGATTCGGAGACAAATCCTTTTCAAGGAGGGGGAGATGATGAGACTCCGCTTCATCATGGAGGTCAAGATAAAAGAGGGGGAGGTGTGACCAAGCAAGGACTAGGGTCGGCGACAAAGACAGCGAAACTCGACCAAAAAAGAGGCCTCTAGAAGACGGCCGGCACCGACTCCAAGCAGTAGAACCGGCGTTGGCTCCATTCTGCCCAACAACGGCTTATTCTGCCATTCGACCATCTGAAGACAGATCACAACCGGCGCTGGCTGTGGTGTCGAAACTGGCGCCGGCTTCATCCTGGGCAGCCCCCCGTTTTTTATATTTTCTCTGGTTTTCTCCAATTTTAACTGTTTGTAAAGACTTATTATGACCTTAAAACTATAATAGAACCTCAGGGAATACTTAGCTAGGGCTAGGGTAGTATAAATAGAACCTTTTGTGATTTGACAACACAATTCACACACTTTAATTCAAATTTGATAGAGAATCTTGAGAGGCCCAAGCCTTCTTGTTCATCTTGTTCAAGATCATACTTAAGGGTTAGTCCTCTTTATGAATGAATCTATAAATCTTTTGGATAATCCAATGTTGTTTTTTTTTGAATGGGTCTTAGTTGTTTTGTTCTTCTAAGGTTTGTTTGAAATCTAATATTTGGGTGCCTATATTCTCTATTCTATTATTCTTGTTTGTCTTTGTTGCTTCAAGGCTATTGGGGTGAGATTATAGTAGAACTATCTACTATTCTTGAGGGTCTTTAAATCTTAGTTCTTCAAGGGTTTGATAGAGGGTAGGTTGTTAGTTTCATTTTCTCTTTTTGTCACAAGAAAATTTCTATTTTTGTCCTATTGAGGGTAGGTTGTTAGTTTCATTTTCTCTACTTGTCATAAGAAAATCTCTATTGTGGTCCCATTGGTTGAGTAGAATACACAACCCACTAAAACACCCACAACACCAAGAAAAAGCCAACTCAAAGTCATATTAATATGTAAATATGTACAATTGCTCTTTTCACAATAAGGGGCTATCTTTTGTATCTGTTGTATCTGTGTATATCCTTGTAATCTAATTTACTAACTTTGACTGACTTTGTATTTTATTGTAATAATGAATTTTGTTATCTAACTTACTTCTTATTTTTTTAGGTGTTATCCTTATTACATGACCCAAAAATCTGAAGGCGAGATAGTCAATTTTGATCCTAAGTTCGAAAGGACACTATTAAAGATCTGCCAAACAATCCAAAGGAACTTGATCATAGACATGGATGGTGCTCAAAATAATAATGTTGGAAATAACAGAAGGGTTATGGATGACTTTATGAAATCTGCAATCTCGGGCACAGCCTCGAGTATCACTAGACCTAGGGTGGATGCGAATAATTTCGAAATAAAGCCCAATATTATCCAGATGGTCCAAAACAAGATTCAATTTGATGGGCTACCTGAAGAGGAAACCAATGCTAATTTAGCTAGTTTCCTTGAGATTTGTGATACTTTTAAAATGAATGGTGTTTCTAAGGATGCCATAAAGTTAAGACTTTTTCCTTTCTCTTTGAGGGATAGAGCCAAATCTTGGTTAAAGTCTTTACCTACAGGTTCCATCACTACTTGGAATGCCCTAGCTAAAAAATTTCTGGTTAAATATTTCCCTCCAGCTAGGACAGCCAAACTTAGAAATGAGATCTTTGCCTTCCAACAATTAGATTATGAGCCCTTGTATGAATGTTGGGAGAGATTTAAGGAAATGTTAAGGAAATGCCCACACCATGGATTTGAGCTAGGAATGCAGATGCTTATCTTTTTGAATGGCTTCACGTTCGCAACACGCCAAGTGGTGGACTCTTCTACAAGGAGTTCCATCAATTATAAGACCTTAGAACAGGTATTCGATCTTATTGAAAATTTGGCTTCTAATAACTATTCTTGGGAAAGTACAAGTTCTAGAGCTCGTGTGCAAGGAGTGCACAAAGTGGATGTTGTGGTAGCGTTGGAGGCTAATATGGAAGCTTTTGACTCAGAAGATGGAACAAATAGTGAAGCATTAAGGACAGGTAATAACCGTAAGTTGTGATTTCTGTGGAGAGGGGCACCCAAATCATTAGTGCCAAAATATGGGTTCACTCCAAAAAACCACGGAACAAGCGGCCTTTGCAAGTAATGTCTGTCCAGGTAACAACCCTTATAGCTCTACTTATAATCCTTGTTGGAGAAATCACCCTAATTTCTCTTGGAGTAATGAAAACCAAACTAGGCAGGGTTTTTTAAATTTGGAGGAAATCGAAAGAACCAACCACCCATGAACAACAATGCAGCACCTTCAAAGCTACCATTGGAGGACTTGATTGGCCAATTGGTAAGTACAACAGAGACTAAGTTCCAAGGGGTCGATGCTACAACAAGGAACCTAGAGGCCTCCATGCGCAACTTGGAAAACCAAATTGGTCAATTGGCCAAACCACTGGGGGATCGTCAAGCCGGGACATTGCCAGGAAACACTGAGGAAAATCCATGGGATCAAAGTCATGGAAACATTGAAGCCATTTTTACTTTCAATTTTGTGATTGGGACAATTTTTATTTTTGTCGTTTTGGTTGATTATTTTTCATGAATTAAAGTGCATTATTCATCTTTATTGTGTGTTCATCATTTTTCTTACTTAAAAAAAAAAAAATGAAGGCCGGACAGAACACAGCCGGCACCAGCTAGGGCTAGGACCAACAACAGTTCTTGTCGGGTAAGACACATGAAATAGGCCATTTTGGCCACTTTTTCTTTCAAACTCTCCAACTGCCTCTCCATTCCTCTCTAACCCGTGCCGGCTTCACCTTCCCAACTTCTCAAATTTTAATTTTTCACCTCCTAATCACTTTTATAACATCTATCTACCTTTCTTTTGTTGATCCTATGGATCAAAAGTCTTTAAATCTTCCATTTTTCACAACAAACTCAACTTCAATCCACATGGAAAGGGCTTGGATTTCTAGAAAAAGATTGCATCTTTGGCTTGCCCATGAATAAGAGAGCCTAAAGGTATGATTTTTATTGAATTCCCATGCTAAAATTGTTGTAAAGGAATTTTTCTAAGTTTGAGGATATTTTTTTGCCGAAAATTGGGATTTTTCATGTTCTCATGCCTTGTGAAATAACTCTTGAGATTCATGATTTTGGATTTATGATGAGTTAATAATACTTTGGTCCTTAATGTATTCACATGCTCATTAGGGAGATTATGCATATGCTTATGGGTAGGATTATGGTTATTATGATGATTAAGTAGTGATGCACATTGGCCTTGAATTGTTTTCCACTTAATCATTCTAATGCCCTGATGATGCCCTCATTCACATGATCATGTATGCACATTCGCAATACATTGGAGTTGCTCAACACATTTATGTTTTATGGTGAGCTTTATATGTATTCTTGCAGGTTATGTTGAATAGATTGATGGAGATTGAATTGGGTGTTGTTGGGAGTGTGCTATACATTGCAGGAGTTTAGGCATTATTATTGTGAGATTGATTGAGGGTTGAGTGAGAGTTAAGGATTGTGTTTGAAACGGGTAGCTACACCCCTTTTTAATTCTTTGAGCTCATTTGTTCTATCCTCTTATTTTCACCACCCCTTACTTGACAACATGTCTAGAGCACAAGGTCAATCCTCTAAAAGGGCTACAGCTTCCTTTTCCTCAGCCCCTTCATCCATCGATCCCTTGTTTCTTAGACCAGCTAAGTTTATCGATCCCTCATGTGAGGAATGGTATAATAGGAGAGCTTCCAATAAGATTATTGTGGAGCGTACATTTGCACCGACCCTAGACCATGGCCTAAAACTTGGAATGATGTTTACAAGGCTAGGGTGGGGACCTATTGTACCGCTAAAAGGGAATTATTGTCCAGTGCTCATTAAGGAATTCTATGCCAACATAGTTGACAAGGGTAATAAGCACCTTCCACATATAGAGACGAGGGTAAAGGGCACCCCCATTATTATCACATAAAATCACTTGGCTACTCTCCTCCAGGTTTATGATGATGATACGTGGCAAGGGATAGATTCTGATAATCAAAAGATCCTTTCTGATCCTAATTGGGATGCCAATACAACTAGAGCCACCCTAGGGTTGTACAAGCACAATGCTTTCCAAGCAAACTGTTTTTATTCGAACAATGATCTTGCTACTAACTTTAGGGCTCTAGTCTATATATTTGGGTTCAATGTTGTACCCCGTGCCAATGGTTGCATTGAAACACGACTTATTGATACCTATATCTTGCATAGGATGATGACCACCCAGCCTATCCCTCTTGTTCCATTGATTGTACAATCTATTAGGGATGTAGTTCATCACCGTCTTTTAACCAAAACCTTCATTTTTCCCTTAATCATAATGACGATTTTGAGAGATTTTGGTATTGTTATTGTGGGAGAATTGATGGAGACTACCACTGAGCATGATATGGTTACGGAGTAGACACTGATGAGCTGTGGGTACAAGTACAACCAGGAGCTAAAGAAGGGGTTGACACCCCAAGAGGTCAGGTATCCCGATCAAGTTAGGCCATCACCTGTGGAGTAGGAGCACCCACCACCACCATCACGAGCACAAGCTAGTAGTTCCCAGCCCTAACCTAGGACTGACTTCGAGACTACCGTGCTGGGACAGTTAGCCCAGCAGTAGAAGATGCTACTACGCTTGTAGGGCTCCATCGACGACGTGGCATGGAGGCAAGCAATTATGGAGCAGCAATGTGCTGAGTGGCACCAGCACTTTTTGGGCCAACATGGTGGTACGGGCACGTCCGCACCTAATGATGTTAATGGGGTGGCTTGAGATGTTTATTCTATGCCCATACTTGTCACTTTTGTTTTAATCTTTTTCCTGTCATTTTTCTTTTGGGCTATGTACTTTTCTCTTCTTTTTGTCCTATTTTCTGTCTTTAGTTTTTGTTTATTTTCCTTTTCTATTTTTATGCTTTGGTGTTTCTTTTGTATTTTTCATTTTAGGTACTTCTACAATGCCTCATTCTTCAGGCACTCAACTCTTGTACAGAAGAATGCACAATGAATGGCAGTAATTTCTTTCTTATCTCTTTCCCTTTATTTTTGGTCCCATGGCATTAATTCTTTGTTCTATTTATTTGGCCATTGAGGACAATGTCCAGTTTAAGTGTGGGGGAGTGGTTAGATTGAGAACTCTTTTATTCCTCATTTTTCTGTAATTTATTCTTCTTGAAATTCTTCTTTGGATCCTTGTGAGAAAGTAAAATTTCAAAATTTTTCTGATTTTCTTTGAGATTTCAAGCTGTATTTTTAATGCATGTCTTTGTGATAGATTATAGAGCATATGTTCTATATCAATTATGGCTTATGCATGACTTTTTGCATGCACTTGGACTAAGCAGTTCTTGATCTAATGTTTTATATTGTTCTTAAACCTGCTTTTACACTAAAATTCATTGAGCATTCTAGAACTTACTTGAATACCTCTCGAGGCAAAATAAGAAAGACATTCATGATATAACTTAGGGATGACAGTAATAGGCCTTCTTTGGATAGTTTGAGCTTTTCAAGCTTACCTATTTGATATTATCCCTAGTGCCTATTTTGAGCCTAAGTTGATAATTTCTTTCTTAAAACCCATTATCATACTTTGTCCATTTCTTCTTTCTAAGAGTTTGATTTATATTCCAAAGCTTTGATTGCTCGAGGTGGATAAAAGTACATATAGGAGAATGTTGAGGGAGAATATTGTGAAAAGATCATGACTTGTTGCTTTCAATCATGACTTGAGTTACATACTTCTCCATTCTTGACATGTATATATTCTTTTATTTTCTTTTATTTTTATTTCTTTTTCACCTTATTGAGTCGGTTAAATAGTGAAAGAAAAATGATTAATGCATACTTGTTCCTTGAAGATCGACACCCATTTGGACCCTATGCTATGTTAATGATAAGTACGCTTGCTCATATGTGTAATTTGGGGTAAATGTTTTAATTTAGACTTGATTGGGAATGTGCTTATTTTTATATGATTTTTATACCCAAATAATTGCGCCTCAGGGTTGCCGATGCTTTAAATTGCATTCAATGCCAATGCGATAAAAAGCATAAAGTAAAAACCCAATCAAAAACTGAAAGGAGGAAGAGAGTAAAAAAAGTGTTGCTTCTTCTATAGTCGAACGAAGTAGTCATACATTCCCTTCTTATGAAGCCAACCATTGTATGAGATTAGTCCATTGAGTTTGTATAACACGTTCATCAGTACATGGAGTTTGGTTTTGAATGTCTTTTTCTAGATCATCATCTTTATCATCACTATCCTTTTCATCATCTAATACATCTTCAGATTTTTCGATCCCCCTCCACGTAATCTCCAACCTAATCAAAACCGTCATTACAAGTTTCTCCAAGGAACGTCTTAATTAGATCCTTATATCTCTCTTATATAAATGAATACATTGTGTATATCAAATTGAATTTTGATCCCCCGCCCTTACCCCTCCAAATTTTTTTTTGAAAATAACTCTAAATAATAGTCTAATGGATTTTTTGATAATATTTCGTAAAACTAAATAAAACATTTTTAAACCTAGAAGCCTGCAAAGTTGCCCTTCCAGCTTTAACCATCATATTTGATAGGTCCTCCACATTTTCTCCTACACCAATATTCTGTACATCAGTCCTTTCTTGAAAATGCACCCTCGGTTGGGATTAAGAGTGGGTCTTGAATTATCTCCTACTCCTTCCCCTTGTTGGCCCCTGCTTACCCTTCAAGCATTTTGATTTGTTTGTGTATGAGTTGCAGTTATTGTGCCCTGTTTCACTGGTTCAATAGTTATAGACGTAGTATTAGTGGTCTGGGAAGTTGAGGGCCTAGCTCCAAGGTCCACTGCTGTTGTGTCTGGGTTATTATGGGGAGTAGGTGCTTGCCTCATGTCAATGGCCAGAGCCTTGCCTTTGGCTATGTCACAGTTGGCTGAGTTCTGGGGGCTCTGTGGGCATCCTTTGGGTCTAGCAGGAGACGACATAAGCCTTGACTGAGACCTAGACTTTGCCCGTTTATGTTTAGAAGCATCCTTAGCAGGCTGCATATTTTCTCTGATTTTCATCTTGTCCCCCATACATGTATCCATGCTATGGCCAAACGTACAGCAACTCTTATAGAACAATGGTTCAAACTCATAGTGCACAGGCTGGCAATTAACTTTCCCAAATAGCAGCCTACTTGGCACTGCCTTTGCCAATGTCTTTGAGACATCAACCTCCACCAGCACTCAAGCATAGGAGATTCTTTCAAGCCGTGCTGTGAGCATGTCAGTCATTAGAGGAATTCCTACTCCAGATGCAATCTTGTTAAGCGCCAATCGGTTCCAGCATCCTAACAGAAGTGCGGGGAATGTCACCCAGAGTGGCTTAAAGCAAATGTCATCTAAAGAGGAGTCAAATTCCCTAGGAATAGTTTTTAGCATCATACGTTGACGAAACAAAGCATATGGTCCCCCACGAATAACAACCTGACTGTCCTCTTCAGTGTTAAAATAGAATATTAGCTAGCCCGAAGCATGCGGGTAAACCTTGGTAGGGACAACCCACTACTTAGATAAGTCATTAACTGCCTTCATTCCTGGAAAACGCCCGCAGACATTCCTATTAAGCAGTATCCCAATTTCTGCTCCACATCTTTGAAGTCTATTTCATAAATGTCAATGAATTGTCCCATTCGGGGAATGGGGTGCAGTTTCATTCCATTGCTCAAGTCATGGTTTCCTTTAACTAAATTTGCCCAGGTTCGTTCGAGGACCATTGTTTTTTTGTTGGGGTTTCAACAAAATTCCAGTGAAGAGATAGGATAGACTCTGGTATGAAAGGGCCAGATGAGTGAGAGGACTCTAGTGTATCACCCAGGAGGACTAGTGGCTGTAGCTCTGCCCTTGTGAAGCCCGGGCGTGGCACCAGAGATTGGGGAATGTCTACGGCAATTGTGCCAAGGTCCACTACAATTGTGACTGGGTTATTATGGGAAGTGGTTATGGCGCCAGATGATAAGGAAGGGCTTGGGTCAAATAGTAGTGGGTAGGTGGTCTAGGGAAGTGAATTTATCTGGACCCATATAGGACTATTTGAGGTTGATGCCTGGTGGAGGTTAGGTGGAGACCCTTGCTGCGGAGTTTTTTTACTTCTTGCCTGAGCAATATTGGCCTAGAAAATAGTTGGTGGGCAGCTCAGGTTGGGTCACTATGATTAGGTAGGGACTCGGGAAGGGGGCTGGTCTTATGTAGTAGTTAGTCATGGGAAAGTATATCTAGTTGGAGTAGTTGAGGAAATGGACAGTAGTCAGTAGGGTATGCTACGGTTCAAACACCAAGATTCAAATAACAGAAGAGGTATGTTTAAATCAAAGAATTTGAAGCATGCAAATGAACCTAGGAACCAACCTAACTTCAAAGAAAAAACCCGGCAACAATGAACAAAGTCATATAGCCAACATATAATACCCCACTCATAGAAAAATCCATCGTAAACTCAAAGATTTGCTCAGATGTCACCAGCTACATACCCCACTCACACCAAGTTCCTAAAGTAACAACAACCAACAGTTATGTCAGGAGCTGTGGTGTATTTGGCAGAACACTCAAAATCGTGGATAAAACAAGTATAAATGGAAGACAACCAACTAAGTCCACAAATAGAAGATTCGAATTTGAAACCACAATAATCACTTGCGGATACTTCTAAGGTTTTGCCCCATTATATCTGAGACTTCATAAACAGCACCTACTACAAGAAAACTGTGAATCTGCCATGGACTTTTGCCACGGAAAATTTTTCGTGACAATCAATGATGGATTTTGCCACGAAACAGCAAAATGCAAGCAACTTAGAGGGAAAAAAATACCATAGTAAATCTGTGGCTTTTTGCCACAAATTTGCAATGGAAATAGTATCAAGTAGCAACACAAGCATATTCCATCGCAAATCGGTAGCAAAAAAAGGCGCCAAAAAATTATGCAAATATTAGCCACTGATTTGCGATGGAAATATTTCCAAGGCAAAATTATGCCAAACATTAGCCACGGATTTGCCACGAAATCACAAAGTAGTGATAAAAAGAAATGGCTAAATTTTTGTTGTGTGTTCCACAGCAAATCCGTGGCTATTTGCCACGGAATCACAAAATAGCCACTATTCCATGGTAGATTGCCACGGATTTGCCATGGCATTTTTTTTGTTCTAATTTATTAATTATATTTGTTTGTATTAATTTTTGTACCATACATTTTAAATAACAATGACAAAATATTTTGTAAGTATCTTAATTTATTTATTTTCAAATGCGTTCATTCTTGAAATGGAATTGAAAATAAGATGTATTATTTTTTAGTATCAAATTATACGTTTGTATTAAAATTATAAATTTTAAAGAAATGATGTAATTTTATTTTATTTCGACTGTAAAAGCCATCGAAAATTGTTTTGAAGAACTATATTATGATTGAGAGTACACAAAAAAAGTATGTTACGCAAAGTAATGATAAAAATGAATGACTAAATTTTTTGTGTGTATTCCGTGGCAAATCCGTAGCTAATCACAAAATTGCCACTAATTTATGGCAATTCCGTGGCAGATTACCACGACATTTTTTTCTTTTTTTTGTTCTAATTTATTAATTATATTGGTTTGTATTAATTTTTATTCCATACATTTTAAATAAAAATGACAAAATATTTTGTAAGTATCTTGATTTATTTATTTTCTAATGTGTTCATTCTTGAAATAGAATTGAAAATAAGATGTATTATTTTTTTAGTTTCGAAATATACGTTTGTATTGAAATTAAAAATTTTAAAGAGACGATATAATTTTATTTTATTTCGATTGTAAAAGTCATTGAAAATTGTTTTGAAGAACTATATTGTCATTGAGAGTACACAAAATAGTATGTTACGCAAAGTAATGATAAAAATAAATGACGAAATTTTTGTTATGTGTTCCGTGGCAAATCCGTGACTATTTGCAATAAAATCGCAAAATTGCCACTAATTCATGGCAATTCCGTGGTAGATTGCCACGACATTTTTTTCTTTTTTTGTTTTAATTTGTTAATTATATTGGTTTGTATTAATTTTTGTTCCATACATTTTAAATAAGAACGACGAAATATTTTGTAAGTATCTTAATTTATTTATTTTCTAATGTGTTCATTCTTGAAATAGAATTAAAAATAAGATGTATTATTTTTTAGTATCGAAATATACGTTTGTATTAAAATTAAAAATTTTAAAGAGACAATATAATTTTATTTTATTTCGACGGTAAAAGCTATTGTAAATTGTTTTGAAGAACTATATCATCATTGAGAGTACATAAAAAAGTATGTTAATTTTATATTATCATGCCATTTCTATAATTTCTATATTATTTTATTAAATTTTCGAAGGTAGAGTGTGCATATATATATATATATATATGTATGTATGTATGACAATTGGTTATGGAATTAGGTTGTAACACTTACCTATTTTTTAAAAACAAAATACATACACATTACGTGAGAAGGCCAAGAAGGCATCTCTAGGTGCACTAGAGATGAAATAGTTTTTCAAAACCCTTAAAATTACAGTCTAGTAACAATTTTCAGTCCAAAAAAAAAAAAAGATGTAAATAGTTGTTGAAAGTCTGACAATCACTAATTTATTTATGACTTTGATTGGATTTAGTGATAAGTAATATATTAGACCAAATTCGTCATTATTATTATCATATCTCTCTATTTCTCTCCATGTATTAAACATTTTCTAGACAGCTTGGAAGCTGTCTTTGATGGCACAAATGTTTCTTTTCATTTTCCTTTTTTTTTTTTTTTTGCTTCTATGCGTGTCTATTTTAATCCCAATTATTTTGACAGAATGCAAAAAATAAACTAGAATTAAGTAAGGGAAAGTTATTTAACGAGGTTTATGTTAAACACTTTAAATTTATTGAAGCATCCATTTATTAAATGTTGACTTCGGTTTATTTCTCCAAGAATAGTAACAACAATGATGACATATTACCTTCACTGTCAGTCTTTAAAATCATGGATAATTTAAGTTTACCCTGTTTAACAAGATTCACATTAAATGAGATTATTGCTATCTTATATAAAAAATAATTATTATTAATCAATCAAAATCAAATTAAAATATTTTGACTTTTTGAAGTTTCGAAATCTTTATAGTCTCTTTTTTATTTTTCATAATGCTTAATCTAAAAATTGATTTTTTGTAATATGCGTATCAATGTCTACAAGGTCCTGAATTAGTAGTTAACATTCAGTATATGGAATAAAAGAATGATGCAATAATCATAGATACCACTGTACTACCATTTTTTTGTCAAAATTAAGGGACAAAAATTAAATTTGAGGACTAAAAATTAGTGTTGGCCGTGGAGAACGGAATAGCCGAAGGACAAAAATAATCAACCATATAATACTAAATTGTTATCAAGTTTAATATTGAATTTCAAGAAAAAGAAAATTTAGAACATCTATTTCTACAAAAAAGCATAATTGGAATTATACTAAACGTGAGTTAAGAAAAATGACCCTAATAAAAAAGTGTTTAAATGATGAAAAGATCAAGAAGCTAATAATCTTTTATGTAAAATATGATTTACTGGTAATATTTATTGTTCACTACAATAATTTTAAAAGAAAAACCGTGATTTTAATGAGGTTGCATGATTGGCCTTTTTGTCGTAATAAAGCAAAATGGAATTTTACTGTGCCAGTTATAGAAGATGTTGAAGAGAATGAAGTCTAAGGGGTATGTATTAACTTCATGGGTCAAGTTCTTTTGGATGATAACAAGATCATTTGAAAGAAAAGCCACTGTATATTGTTTTTGTATAGCTCCAGAGTAACAAAAAAAGTGAAGATAGATAGTGGACCAAACCTTAGATAAATCTATGCTCTCCTCAAGCTTACCACACACATCCCTCCCCAACCCTAACCTAACAAAAGAAACACAAAAAATAGATTTAAATCAGCTAGTGGATCAAACCTTAGATAAAATGACTTTTTTATTAGTAAAATATTATATGAATGGATATATACTTCACTTATACGAATGGATCCCCGTGAGTGATGGGTCGTCATTCCTCGTGAGTGATGGGTGATCATTCCCCATGGGTAATGGGTGATTACCCTTAGATTAGTTCTATTAAATAATTGCTGTGACAGTTAATGTTTTTTTTTTTTTTATGTTGTTGATTTTGTGGTTGCTTAGTGCCTAGAAACGTCCAGCATATAGGGGAAACTCTATTGATTTTTTTTTTTTTTTTTTGTCATCTTGATACTCCAAATAAGTTGATTACCCTTAAGCTTAATTTTATACAATAGATTTTAATGCCTAAGCATCTTCTTAACGTAAAGAAAAATTTGAGAAAGATCATAAACTTGACCTTATGTGACCAAAGCAATCAGACTAACATCCGCACTCTCAAAATGTTTTCCAAATCCCTGAGTTTTCTCTTCTCATATTTGGCCTTGAAACATGCTTGTGTCAGCCTCTTTGTTTGGTCTTCCAACTTCTCATCAGGTATTTCTTCCATCAACTCCTTCTCACATTCCAGTATCTCAATGACCATTCTCAACTTCTTCTCAGCCATATGTACTCTTTCTTCATTTCGCAAACCCTGCAAATCCAAATGGAACCTTTCTATAGGCATTATTTCTTTGTTAACTTTAGGGACATATATTTAGTACTTCTTCATGCACAAGTGTGTGTGAGAAAGAACCAGAACATTCTTGATTAGGGTCTCCAAGCTCATAAACTTCCTGTAAGACCATCGACGAATTCCCAACTCCCTACATCTTTTCTTGAGATCAGTTCAGCAAACATTCAATTCTTTGGCCGCCCGAGTGATTGTCATGTAAAAGTACTTCGAAATGGTTGCTCTTGATAGTGTCTTGGAGCTAAAGCCCTTCTCATTTTGTTGCTTCCTGATTACCTTCTTCTCTACAGGAACTTTGTTTGATGTGATACCTTCAATAGGCATTTCCTCCATAGGAACCATGTTCTGACTTTGTTCAGAATCCATTAGGGAGTAGAAAGGATCATGAACAAGCGTATCCTCTATCAGAGGAACATCATGAAAAATAATCTCTTGAATAGGTAAATCAAATTGGGAATCCAAAGTAGCATGTTCATAACTTTCACTGATTCATAACACAACAAACTAAACCAGATGAAGAAGACAAATAAACCCCCCACCCCCCCTAAAAAAAGGCCTTAAATGTATCTCACTTGAAATCAGGAGGAAGTGGTTAGATTAGAAAGGAAAACACATCAAAATATTCTTGATTGTAATCTATTTCAAAAGTTGACCATCTATCAAAAGAATTACAACTATCCATCAGAGGAACAACATAAAAAATAGTCGCTTGAATAGGTAGATCAAATTGGAAATCCAAAGCAGCGTGTTCTTAACTTTCACTGATTTATAGCACAACAAACCAAACCAGATGAAGAAGACAGATAAACCTCCCCTCCCCCCCCCCAAATGGCCTTAAAAGTATCTCACTTGAAATTAAGTGGAAGTGGTTGGCTTGATTAGAAGCTATTTCAAAATTTGACCACCTCTCAAACGAATTACAACTATCCATCTTTGAGAAAGAAAACCGAATAAGAAATCTCGGTGCCATTGTGGTTTCCACTAATGCTTGATGACTAAGGGATATATATCTATACGGGAAGAGGGGAGGGAGGACTGAGGAGAGAAAAAGACAAGGAGGAAGCAGAAGAGGTAGATGACAAGTGGAGGGAGGTATGACTGAGGAGATGAAAGCTTAATTTTTGAGAAAGTGACAAGGAGGAAGGGGAAAAGTCAATTTTTGGGTGCTCTGTTCAGTTCTTATTGAGTTCTCTATTTAGTTCGTGCTTGTTTAAAAAATGATGTCATACTTATATAATATTTCAGCTATCAAATTCGTGCTTGGAGGTTTTGCTTGTTTCAGTCCAAATTTGAAACAGTAATAGCCATGAAGAAACTAACTTTATAAATTGCATTATTATAAATTGCATGAGGGAAGTTACAAGTTTTACGAGGCTGAAATGTGTTTTAAGGCCCAACCCAACATGACATTTAAAGGTTTAACTTGCTTTTTTTTTCTTTTAAAAAAATAATAATATAGTGTTGATGGATCTTTTAAAAGTAATCTATAGTGAAGTAGTGGGCTGCTGGAGAACTCCCACAGTAGGCTGTTGTGGGTGAGTTGGATGTCTTTCTTCACGTATGAGTGAGTTGGAATTTTGCTGGACTAGTGGTCTGGCTCCGAATTCAATTCTATTAGACTTGCAATTGCTAGAAGCTAATCCAAACTAAAGTGAAACATGTGATACGTACCCGATTGGCTATTCTTTTGACGAATCAATAGTTCATCACAAGGTTTTATTTCTTTCAATATCATTTAACTGATTAAAATCATTGGAAAATAGCTGGTTTAGTTTTTGTCTTGATGGCTCTTCTGGGTAGCATTTGTATATTTTACTTGGTTGTTCAGCACTTCAACGAAAATCCCGATTATAGTAATCCTGCTCACAATAGAAAGTTTGGAGTTTATTCTGAAGGCTGTGGACTTGATAACGTGTTTGTGTTATGGGGCCATGATGACTACATGTATCTGGTAATACTCAGGATCCTCTTTCAATTTTTTACGGCTTTGCACTGAAACTTGGGAGAAATTTGAGACATAGATTCTAATGAATTTCTTCTTGGACTTAAACAAAATAGGTGGCCAAGGAAAATAAGACAACGTTGCCATCTGCTGGCCTTTTTGTCATCAGATTCCACTCATTTTATGGTAAGTTAAGACATACACGCACACACACAAGGGACTTAAATAATGACTCATTTCTTCTAAATGCATTTTTAAACTATTATTCAAACTCTTTGTAATTTAGTTATAGGATCTTGCAGCATTGCATACTTTAGGAGCTTATAGGCACTTAATGAATAAGGGGGATAAGGAAAACCTCAAGTGGTTGTAGATATTCAAGTAAGTGTAGCTTTGCAAATACTCACCAGAAAATTCATGTAATAAACTAATTAAACCCCATTTTCTAATATTTTCTTCCATTTTTATTTTTGCAGCAAGTATGATCTATATAGCAAAAGCAAGGTTAGAATAGACGTTGACCAAGTCAAGCCCTACTATCTGTCTCTCATTGAGAACGTGACCGTGCAACATCGTTTTCATTTTAGAGCTAATTTTCAAGTAATTTTCGTATTTCTTTTCTTTCTTTACCTAATTCATTGATGATGTATTTCCTTTTCTTCTTGCAGTATTTTCCTGCGAAGCTCAGGCGGTGAAGCAATTTTTGAGGAACACAAAGATGCTGGGAAGTTGAATGTTTTACGAGGCTAATGAGTGTAGATATAAGGGCTTGCATATTAGTAAAGTATTTCTATAGGAAAAGTAGTTCTATACAATTGTGGTTGAATGTTAGATATGTTGTGAAATGATATGTTGTCAATTGACTTCAGTAATTGACTTCAAATGAGAAAATTGTGTTTCATTATATTTGGTGTTGAATGAGTTTATTCTATTGTGTTTGGCAAGAAATTGTACGTGTGCAGAGTGAAATTCAAAAATTTTCAATTTCTAATAAATTTTAATTTTTAATACATTTTAATTTTTAATAATCAGTGCCAAATCCGTGACAATTTACTATGAAAAAAAATAACGTTTTCATGGCAAATCTATGGAAAATTGTCACGGATTTGCCACAGAACAAATTTATAAATGAAGTATTTGTGACAAATTGTCATAGATTTGCCACGGATAGCGTATATTCCATATTGTTTTCGTGGCAAATTGCCATGGATTTGCCACGAACGGTACCTGCTTGAGAAACATCCGTGGCAAATTGCCACAAAAAAATATTTCCCTAGCAAAAAAATGCTTAGCGACGAAGGTATTTGCCACGGACCATTTCCATCGCAAATCCGTGGCAATATCTGGTTTAGCCACGGATTTGGCACAGATTTGTCCGTGGCAAATTGGCAGATTTCTTGTAGTAACCCAATCCACAAAGTTGGTAGGATATTCAGATAGAACAGTAGTAAAGAAAACCAGTGTATTCGAGCATGAACAATAGGCAGAATCAACAGAAAAAACACACACACACACACACGCACACACACAATTTACAATCCAGTAGGAAGAATAAGTAGTTGTACTAACTGGGATAGCAAACGTGGTATTCCTCTTGAGCATGAAAATCATCCATTGGTAGCAAGGAAGGTGAGAATCGGGAAGAGGACTCAAGGGAGTTGAGAGCTTCTCTCTCTACCTCTTCTCTCTGTCTACCTTATTCCTATCTTTTTGAATGGACACACACGTACAGTTCCTTTGGAAGAGGTGGTGACTTAATATATTGGTGATAAAATTGATTGTTGTTCTTGGTACTTGATTACTTATTTTTCTTACGGAGTTGGTTGATTTATTTTTGTTATTAACCTGCTTGAGAAAAAGGTTGGTAATGATGTCAATTAGTTAATTGCATATTGTTATATCTTAACTTATTTGGAAAGGGGGTTAATTGTTTAGAAAATTGGTAATCAAAGGTTGGTTAATGATTACTAAAATATAGATTCATTGCCTAACTTCCTGTTTTAAAGCACCTAGAATATATGGGTTTATATGAGGATTGATTTTAATGCATTTCTTGGATAAGTTAGTCGAGACAGAATATGTTCACCAACTTTGCAAGAAGAAAGTGATTCCATTGATTGCAAGCGAAGTGGGTCTATATTAAATCATTCATGATGCCAAGACGACAATTGATTGTGATGAATGCTAAGTAATTCAATATTGTGTTTTCAAGATAATTATCTAGTTACATGAAATTGCATCCTTGAGTTATATCTATTTTTATCTTTATTTATTTTTATTTTTATTCTCTTTTTATTTCATTGGTTAAAGAATAAAGATTTGGGTAAAGTAAGGTGGGTGCTTAAGTTCTCGTGGATTGGATACTTGCTATGCCCTATACTAGCAAGTACAATTTTTAACTAATCATTTAATTCAGTGGAACTCAGCGGAACTCACCAAAGACAAAATAATTTTTTACTAAGCATTTCATTTCAACAACTGTAGGATCATAAAAAAAAAAAAAAAAAAAACTAGAACAACAACATTGATAGGGCCTAAATTAGTCATATATTTTCTAGTTATTTGAGGCTATTTTTTGATACATTTTGTTCAATAACTAGTCGTATTCCTTCATATTTGAGATTTTATCCTTAGAAAGGTATTTTGTGTATTATTTCAGATTTTAGGGGTAAAATAAGACAAAAAAATGTCGCTAAACAGAGTACAGGTGGTGCCAACCAAGATAGGAGAACCGGCGCTGACCATGTGCTCTGGCATGCATTTTGAGGAGATGAAAAATCAGTGAAACAGAGCTGAACAGAACACAGCCAGCGCCAATTGGGAGCTCAAAGGTGGTGCTAGTTGCATATTGGAAGGGTTGGCATGAAAATTAAGAAAAATCAGCGAACGAACAGAGAAACAGACCACAACCGGCGCCGACCCTAGGCAAGATAGGCAGCACTGGTTGTGCACTGCTACTTAGGCAGTGCCTCGATTTTTGTGAGCATTTTTTGGTAATTTGCAGAGTTTTAGTATTTTCCTACTTCTAGTTGGCCAAAAAACCCTAGAGGAATGAATTTAGGCACTTCTAAAGCCTATAAATAGAGGGAAAACACAAGGGGAAAGAGAGAATTGACGGATCAAAATAGAAAATCACTCAAAATCAAGGAGGATTGTACAAGAAGATCTACAAAGAAAGAAGAAGGAGGTTTTTTTATGAGTTCTTTCTTTTAACTTCGTCTTCTTTTCTTGAACAATGATGTATTAATTATTTTATTGTACTTTGACATTATTTTAGGTATTCATGATTTTTAGAGTTACTTTAATCTTTTAATTAATTGATTGTTATTCTTGGTATTTAATTACTTTTACTAATTACGAGATTAATTGGTTGTTTCTTTCCATTAACTTACTTGGCCAAAGGGGTTGATGGTAATCTCAATTCATTAATTTTATATTTGTTGTTTGTTAACTTGCTTGGACAAAGGGGTTAACTGCTAAGAATTGGGTAATTAAAGATTAATTGATGTCTGCCAGGACATGGATTCATTAGTTGGTTTCATGCTTTAAGTTTGTCGGGATATGGAAATTTAATCAAGGATTGTGTTTAATGCATCGTTTGGGTGAATTAATTGAGACAGGCCATGTGATGCTAATTTATCTAGAGGATAGTGATTTCATGGATTGGAAAAGAAGTGAATCTATCTTAATCCTTCATGATACCAAAAGAATGATTAGTTATGATAATGATTGAGTACTTTAAGATCATGTTTGTCAAAATAATGGTTTGAGTTACATAATTCTCCATCATTGACATGTATATATTCTGTTATTTTATTTCATTTTATATTATTCTTTTTCACTTTATTGGGTCAGTTAAACAATGAAAGAAAAATGATTAAAGCATACTTGTTCCTTGAGGATCGACACTCGTTTTAAACCCTATGCTATGTTTAATGATGAGTACACTTGCTCATATGTGTAATTTTGGGTTAACGTTTTAATTTAAACTTGATCGGAAATGTGCTTT
The DNA here is from genome assembly GCA_026120185.1 of Voacanga thouarsii. Lineage (NCBI taxonomy): Eukaryota > Viridiplantae > Streptophyta > Magnoliopsida > Gentianales > Apocynaceae > Voacanga > Voacanga thouarsii. The sequence continues at coordinate 1,634,020 of JANUWF010001120.1, forward strand.
TTTTTATATGATCTTTATACCCAAATTCAAACACATGAAACACATGAATAATATCATGTAAAGACATATCAGATAAGCAGAATTGTTGTCTGCCAGGGATCTATAGAATTAACTACTAAATACGTTACACAGACAAAAGCCCACAATTGTGGCAATATTTGAGGTACTAAATTGCATATGATTTATCGGCACTGTTTGAACATTGTCGGCATCATTCTTCAAGCGAACTCCCAAGAAACCATAACCAGAATTGGCTTCCTAAAAAATACCTAGCTAAAAAATGCAACCAGCTGTGACTAGAGTTTGATAAAATGACGATAAAAAAAAGACCAAAAAGAACTTCATAGCATCAACAACACTAGAGTGGTGCCATCTCTGAAACCCAATTGCGGAATCTAAATCCATAATGATTGAAAAAGAAATTACCTGAAACTTAAACAAGATTAGGTGGAGCTCGGCGGCAACAAAGAAGCTCAGCAGCGATGGTGTTGTGCAGGGTCAGATTCTATTGGTGGCATTGGCTGGGGTGCTGGATAAATCACGATCGACAATGGAAATACCAGCGGTACCGGTGAGTGCGTGCTGGAAAATTGATAATGGTGGCAGTGGCACCAGTGAGGAGGGGGTGTGTGCAAGAAAATCAAATAGAAAGGAAGGGGAAAGAAAGAGGGCAATTGTAGATGGATCGGAGATGGCCGGAGATAGGAAAGAATGAAATTCAAAGAGAATTGGAAAAATGACTAAGTGTTGAAGTTAGTCTTTAATTTAGCTACGGCTTATGTACTGTCGCTAATCCCTCGAATCTTGAGAGGGTTTAGCTACGGATTCAGATAATTTTCCTGGGGCCTGTATGCCATTGGTAATCCCTCACAGGTAGCAAGGGATTATCAACAACATAATATAGATTTTTTTTTTTTATAGAATCTCTATATTTTTATAATATTATTTTAGCTGAATATATATGGTTAGATCTAATTTTACTCAAGTTCATGTAGGTTGTATGAATTTTTTTTTTGTTGTAAAACTAACCTCAAAATTAAATAATTAATTATTTATGCAATATGTTAATTGATAATAATTTTATCTTCCAATTTTAATAATTTTGACTAAAGATACGTTATAAACAACTAAATGTGAAGTAAAGTTATAATTTAATTGTTAATATTTACTTTTTAATATTAATAGAGTTATATTTTAACAAAAGTTCAACTATTCTTTTCTTTTTAAAAAAGTTGTATAATTAAAATTGAATAGATTAGAATCATTATACTTTGCTACAAATTTTAAAAAAAGTTCAAGTAATAAAACTACAAGATATTTACATTATACAATCAATATATATATATATATAAATATATATACACACATATACATATACATATACATATATATATATATATATATATACTATATAATTACAATTGGCGCATACATAATTATATAAACTCTAATTTATAACATACACAGTTAATATCTATATATGCATATACAATTATAACCATTCATATATTAATATAGTATATAACTGCATTAAATATGTGTCTGTGTGTGTATACTTAATTATCTAACATTTCAAACATATTGGTATATATATCATTATTGTATAACGACATATACATTTTAATATATATATATATATATATATATATAATTATATAAACACTAATACGTAATTGCCCTCTAAATATTTTCCTAGAAATTAAAAATTCCATACCTGAACCCTAACAAATAGCAAGGGTTTTGCTACAAAATTGCAGCATTTATTTCCCTCCAAATTTTTTTTCCAAAAAATTTAAATAGTCATAGCTAAGCCCTAGCAAATAGTGAGGGCATAGCTATGGCTGCCACACATTAATTTCCCTCTAAATATTTTCCCAAAAATTACGAATATTGTCGCTGAACCTTAGCCTATAGCGAGGGTTTAGCTACATCCACCACATAATAAATTTTCAAAATATTTATTTCAAAAAATTACTTGGTAAGATGCACTCACTGTCAATGTTTTTCGATAATGCCAACGGGACAATGATGGTGAAAATTGTGCATTTGGTGGAGATTTAGGATGAAGAAAAGGAAAAACTTGTCTATGAGTTCTCCCTTTTCCATTTTCTTCATCTTCTCTTGTCAATATGTATGCATTTCACTAATTGTATTATGAAGGGTTGAACCCTAAATAGATTAGTTCCTTTGATTTGTAATATTTCAACTTCTAATGACTGATTACTTGACATTATTATATACGTTGGATTTGTTGTTTGGCTAATCCTCTTCTAATTAATTCAAGAAATTGTGTTAGGAGTTGGGTTCCAAATGAATGGATTCAATGTGTGTTATCGTTTGTCTAAATTGAGAGATTGGTTGGGGATAAGAACTTGATAATTATTGGGTTCTTTATATCGATTTGAGATAGGGATATTGGGTTCGTCCGGAATTTTTGGGTTTTGTACATAATGCCTCTTATGGAAAAGTAATCCATAACTTGAGAGAGTATGGGTTTCGCATTTGCGACCTCTATGGTATTAGAATTGGGATTTGATTGCCTTGGGTTTGTGTTTGGTACTTGACTAATTCTGGAGAATCTTGATATTTTACATGTCTTTTACTTTCTTTCCTATCTTTGATATTCTCATGGCCAATCTTGTATGGGATGTGCTGATCTTCAAGGTTTACCCAATGTAGTTTGTGTTTTCCATTAAATTATTTGGCGAAATAATAGAATAAGAGTTACTAGTGGTATCTTTATCCCTTCCCCATGGATTTCCGATACTTACCATTAAACTCTATACTACTCGATGAGTATACTTGCCCAACAGTGTGTTTTGAGTGTTTTGGCTGTTTTAATTAAAATTTGACAATGTATTTGTTGGTAATATTTCCCCTACTCGAATTTGCACAACACTGATCAATGTTTCCTTCTGTCGCGGCTGGTGGATATCATGTGCCATCACTAATTGCATTTAAAACATACAATCTTGCTGGTAGCAACGATGTTCATTCTAGAATCAGTCAGTGATCAATTTCTGAGTAGAGGGCGTTGATCAGTAACAGCCATGACTCAGTACTTTTTTTTTTTTTTTTTTGGGTTAACCACCTGATGGGTGGGAAATTTTATTGAGATAGTAAAGGGAAATACAAGGCGGGGGCATTAGCCAAGTGCATTAGCCTGACCTCCGAAATTATTTATAAACAAGATCTAATGGAAGGTACCTGCATCTTGTCCAGAAGGTATAATCCGTGAATGTGCCTAGGTAACTCAGAAGAGTTAGAAAAAGTAAATCGCTCATTTTGAGTCAATGCATAGTTTACTAATTGATCTGCAATCTGATTCCCTTCCCTATAAACATGAGTTACAGTATATCGTCTAAATTTCCCTCGTAGTAGCTCGAGAAAACGTCTAAGTTGGAGGTTCTTCTAGTTTGATCGAGTTCCATCAGCAATTTGGCGTACTCGCAATTTACAATCTGACTGTACTAGAATATCGAAGTGACCCAGCCTGATACACCACCAAAGTCCCTCGACCAATGCAGAAAGTTCTGCAGTGAAACAATCCGATTGACCAATAGTTTGAGCCAAAGCTAGTTTGAATCTACCATCTCCATATCTCAGAATGCCTCCGACACTAGATAAACCGTTATTCCCTTTGCATGCTCCATGTACATTTAGAATGACCTCATCGTATGCTCCCTTCAACCAAACGACTGCCTCTATCTGTCTCATCTTTTGAAGCCTTCCATGTGATAGGGAAAAACCGAGAAAAGTCCGCAAATCCCGCACAGAAGCTAATAGGGAAAGCTTACATGTTAGCTGCGAAAGTATTAGCCACTGCAAGATAGAGTTTTGGACATTGGAAGTGAAGATTATCATGCCTGCATTTGTTCCTGTACTTCCAGATCTCCCATAATGAAATAGCAAAAAAGCGCCAGCTGATATCTATCCCAGAAGATGTCCCCCTCCACCAATAATTAAAGAAGTCGGCAAAGGAGCCCCAACGAGTCGGAGATTTACATCTGGGGAGTTGAGCAGCAGCAAGATCCCAAAATTCTTTTACTGCAGAGCACTCAAAAAATAAATGAGTAGCAGATTCCTCTACTGCCCAGCATAGATTGCAGTACGATGGGAGCTTAAACCCCAAATGTTTAAGTTGCGAATCTAGCGCAAGGATACCATTGAATAATTTCCACAAGAACACCTTAATGGAGGGCTGGATTTTGAGATCCCCAATGTCTGACGTTGCCTAATGAGCCTCGCCTTTGAGATGAACTACTTGCCAAGTTGAGGAGGAAGAAAAGCTCCCATTCTCAGAGTGTTTCCAAATCATAGTGTCTTCAGCACGTGAATTAAGTAAAGGTGGTAAGAATGTAATAATTTTGTACGCCCATCCTGGGTCCAACAATTGCCTGATCAGATTAACATTCCAAAAACCACTAGATAAGCATTGAGAAACTCTCAGGTCTGGTTGGACAACCACCAAGTTCAAATTACAAAGTTTCCCAAAACCCATCCAATCATCGAACCAAAATGAAGACGAGCCATTACTAAGACTGAAGCCGATATTGTCCTCAGCAATCGCCCTAATTCTAAGCATCCCTCTCCAGACCCGAGAAGAAGAATAGTTGGCAGATAAAAACATAGGATGAAGCCCCCTAGGATTATATTTAGCATGCATGAATTGGGACCAAAGGGAACCACCCTACCTAAACTTCCACCATAAGCCTAGTCCAAACGACATACTCACATCAAATAACGACCTAATCCCTAATCCATTCTCACTCCAACGAAGACATAAGGATTTCTAGGATTTCCAATGCCGTTTCTTCCCAAAAAGAGAGTAGCCCCAAAAGAAATCAGCGAAAGTCTTCTCCATCATTTTTAGAATAACTTGTGGAGGCTCCATTGTGTGAAAAATATGCAGAGGCATAGAATATAGCACTGAACGAAGGAGTTCCAAACGCCCCGCATCGAATAAAAATTTGAATTTCCACCCTTGAGTATGTTTAAGCAGTTTGTCCAGAACTGGTTGGAAGTGGATCCTTTTATTTCTTCCACTGAACACCGGGCAACCCAAATAAGTAAAACGAAGATGCTTCCGTGAGAAACCCAAAATTTGGTGAAGACGAGCAATAACAACCTGTGGAGCTTTTTCCAACACAATAAAGGAGCTTTTGTCAATGTTGATAAACAGGCCAGAGAAAGCCTGATAATCCTGAAGAACATTTGAGATTGACATGAGAGTTGCATTAGAGGCATTAGAGAATATAATTATGTCATCTGCGAAACTTAAATGGGAGATATTAGGGCAAGAACGAGAAACATTATAAAGCGTGCCCCCCTCCATAAGATGATTCAGACCTCTAGAAAAAAGTTCTTGCGCAATGATAAATAGAGTTGGAGAAAGGGGATCTCCTTGTCGAAGGCCTCTAGTGGATTTGAAATACCCATGCGGTTGACCGTTAACATGGATAGAAAACCAGCAATTGGAAATGCAGTACAAGATATCAAATGGGCAATCAAAACTAAAGGTTGACAGATTTGGCCATTCCAGATTCTCATCTTCCCGTTGTAATGCAAATAGTTAGGACAACACAACAGGTCATCATCATGGTTAGACTACAGTAGTGTACCTTTGACGATGCAGAATTGGATCTTCTTACTAACGTTTCGAAAATTCCACAAATAGCTAAGCTACCGTATCAGGTTACGGATAACATATAAATTGGAACTTCTACACACGACACATTTTTCTTCAAAGATTGTTTATATGATACTTCATCAGCTATTCCACCATGAGTAGAATTACAGCAACAAACTATTCGTTTCAAAAAGGGGGAAAAGAGAAAAATGCCAATCACCAAAAAAAAAAAAAAAAACACCGATTGCAGAGTTATATGTGGGCCTATTTCAATTAGAGCCAGATGACTATGATGATGATTACACTCCTATTCAATCTAGAAAGAAAGAAGAACGGAGATTTTCAACTTCCAAGGCATTCTATGACAAGTAATTAGCGGTTTTAGATTTTAATTATCTTCATTGTTATCTTGGCATTTCTGTAATTTTTTTAATTATCTTAATAAATTTCCTATCGTAGAGTGTGCATATATATATATATATATATATATATATTACCGTTGCTTGTGGAATTAAGCCGTAACAGTTACCTATTTTTTAAAAAATAAAATACATACACATGACGTGAGAAGGCCAAGAAGGCATGTTTAAATGCACTGGAGATGAAACAGTTTTTCCAAACCCTTACAATGACAGTCTAGTAACAATTTTCAACCCAAAAAAATAAATGATGTAAATAGCTGTTGCAAGTCTGACAATAACTGAATAATTTATGACTTTGATTGGATTTAGTTATAACTACTATATCTGTCCATAATCGTCATTATCATCATCATCACCTCTCTCTGTTTTTCTCCATGTATTAAACATTTTCTAGACAGCTTGGAGCTGTCTTCGATGGCACAGAGGTTTCTTTTCTTTTTCCCATTTTTTTTTTTTTTTTGCTTCAAAGTGTGCCAGTTTTAATCCCAATTATTTTGATAAATGCAAAAAATATATAAGAATTAAGTAAAAGGAATATTATTTAATAAGATTTATATTAACCACTTTAAATTTATTGAAGCATCCATTAATTAAACATTGACTTTGGTTTCTTTTTCATCCAAGAATAGTAAGAGAAACGTTGACATATTACCTTCATTGTTAGTCTTTAAAATTATGGACAATTTAAGTTTACGTTATTTAACACGATTCACAACGAATGAGATTAATGCTTTCAAATATAAATAATAAATATTGCTAATCAATCAAAGTCAAATTGAAAAATTATTGGCTTTTTGAACTTTCCATATCTTTATAGTCTCTTTTTTATTTTTCTTAATGCTTAATCTAAAAATTGATTTTTTGTAATATGCGTATCAAAGTCTACAAGGTCCTGAATTAGTAGTTAACATTCAGTATATGGAATAAGAGAATGATGCAATAATCATAGATACCACTGTACTGCCATTTTTTGTCAAAATTAAGGGACACAAATTAAATTTGAGGACTAAAAATTAATGTTGGCCGGGGAGAACAGAATAGCCGAAGGACAAAAATAATCAACCATATAATACTGAAATGTTATCAAGTTTAATATTGAATTTCAAGAAAAAGAAAATTTAGAACATCTATTTCTGCAAAAAAGCATCATTGGAATTATACTAAACGTGAGTTAAGAAAAATGACCCTAATAAAAAAGTGTTTAAAGGATGAAAAGACCAAGAAGCTACTAAGCTTTTATGTAAAATATGATTTACTGGTAATATTTATTGTTCACTACAATAATTTTAAAAGAAAAACCATGATTTTAATGAGGTTGCGTGATTGGCCTTTTTGTCCTAATAAAATCAATACATGCTAACAGATCCTCTCTCTCTCTCTATATATATATAATATTTTTCATTGATTACGTTATGTGATGCGTTATATGCTTGGTGATTTGAGAAGTATAAAATTATGTGTTGAAATGGAATTATAAGGCTTATGGTCCTACTACGCATTTGTGAAAATTATCATATTATCCAAACTATTTTGGAAACTGTTCAGATTCAACACAAAAAAATTATTTTCTATAGTTGGGAATTCTAGAAATTTGGTTATAAAGGCTCTAATGTGGGTATCGCAACTTAGATACTACTTTTAAGTGGAATTTAAATTTTTAGAAATTATATCAAGATAAAAATAATTGACTTGTATTGAATAATATTTTTTGACTTTGGGAATCCAATAGAAACCAATGGAATGGTAACTTGTCATTAGTCGAATTAATTCACTTTTATTGTATTCATTTAAAAGTTGAACGGGTAAATAAGCAATTTACACAAAGTTACACCAACCTTCCTAAAATAATTTTGACCAAGCTTTCGCCATTATTTAAACAGTAAGAAGGCTGAAACTCAGCCATTTTACTGCTGTAGGCTGACACAAAGGTGGCTGCCCTCTTCTTTCTCATTTTCTCTTTCATTTTCTTCACTTGAGAGTTCACTTATCTTTGGTAAAAACATCCACCAAAGACTCTATGGATAGATTCCTTACCTAACAAGGTTTTCTATAAAAGGTAAGACACCGGATTTTTCTCTCTATTTAAGCTGCGATTTTGCTGAAATTTTGTACAGACTAGTGATTAAAGCCCATAAAATGCTTAGTGTATGAATATTGTTTAGTCAGGTATGATCAATGTTTCTACTGGATTAATTTGTGACAAGTTGTGGTATATTATTTTATTTCAAGGCTCTCTATTTTGGATAAAATCAGGGCTAGAATTAGGATTATCAATTCCCGCCTATGTGATTAACTTTGAACGAAACTTCTAATTTTTGTGTTGTAGAAAGAAAAGAGAGACTGTCTTGATCTTACTTGTCCTTAATTCTCCACCACATTTATCCCTCAAATTCTGTTGCATTTTTCATCAGTGATATTTGTATGTTCTTGATTACTAATCAAATTTGCATTGGCTCCATGTGCTCCGAGTCACAAGTGTTCCGTAACTCTAACTTTCACCAGTGAATACAAATATTCAATTAAAAACCCTTCACCAGTACATGAAGGAGGTAATTAATAATAATATTCAATAAATATTTTGATTGTTTAGAGGGATTGACTCGAAGAAACAACTAGCAAAAAGTGAGTAAAAATGGTATATCAGCAAATGGTAAAAAAGGCAACAGAGCTTTTCATAATTCTTTAGTAAAGTTTTATGCACTCCTAAGTAAAGTGATAAATCTGAGTTTGTTTGTGCTTGAGTCTTGAGTTGGTGGTGGTAATGGTAGAAAATCCGAAATGAGTGCATCATTTTGGAAGCTTTGATATGAGACTTGAGTGGGGAAACGGAGTTTAGTAGCTCCTTAAAAATTTCAAATGCTGAAAATGATTGGCGGCTACTGGTGGCACCAATGCTTCCAATTACTGCTAGCAGCGTAATGTCTGCCATGGCAAGCAATCAAGGCTTTCTAGTTTTGGGTGGAAGAAGACGGATATGGAAGTGGATATGGGAAAAACAGCCAGAGAGAGTGAGAGAGATGACTAAGACAATACTTTGAATGATGAATTCTTGGGCAGGTTGTACTTAGTTGGAAAATATCACCTCTCTTTTTTCAGAGGTGTAGTGCAACTTATGAAGTGGGAGAATGCCATGACTATACTCACATGAAAACCCAACAAAATCCACCATACAAATCAAGTGTAGTTCGGCACACCATCCACCACCTTGTAATTCTATTAAAACAACTATTAACCCAAACCATAATTTATGAAATAAGTGGGAGTAAAAAATAAATGTAAGAAATAATAAATTAACCTACCATATTTCAAATACATTATAACCAAAAACCTATCATATTTCAAATACATTATAAAAAAATTTTAAAATCAATGAACAGAGGAAATGAAACCAAAGAAACATATATTTCTTAAATATATTATTTCTAAGGATTTAAATATTATGTGCACACTCGCAAAGGTTGTGAATCAAAATTTTCACGTCAATTATAGAAATTACAAAATATAATAGGGAAGAATGAGCTATGAAGTGTAGTTAAATTAGTAAATGCCTATATAGATTAGGAATGAGACGTAGGAATGAAATGCACCTCCCCACCAGTTCTTGGTCACATTTATTTGAAATGAAGGTACAATCTTAGGCTTAAAGTAATCTGGTGGCTCAAGGATGTTGACGTACTCTTCCAATTATTTTAGATATTTATTAGCGTTCCCTAGGTCCGCAATGCTAGCTGTTCACTGTAGGCATCCCAGTCTTCTTGAGTCACTTGTAGTGGACTTATGGATATATCAAGTTAAACCTCTGTTGTATTCTCTCAAATACTCACAGGATCAAGCCTTAAACAATTACTCCGCCACACAAATAACTCTTGACATATATAATCAATAACCCACGCAAGGCTAAAGTACAATACCTACTCGAACTACAAATTTGACTGCTAGCAACATTAGGAAATCTAAATAGTAATGGGAAAGTTGAAAAACAAGACTCAACAAAATAAAAACTAGTAAATACTAAAACTACCAAACTCTTGTAATTAATAAGAAACTTTTATAAATGTTAAGTTTGGGTTAATATTGCCAACAAAAGCTGAATCCAATACAAAGGAATTCCAATTGAAATATGTTAATTTATATAAAATACTTAACAATAGATCAGTACCTGAAATCTAAGCAACAGAAGCTCTTAAACCAAGCCATCTAAGGATTCCTTAAACTCATCAACTAGCTCTTGACTAAGAAAAGAAAAATGGTAAATGAGCAAGTCACACGAACACAAAAGTATTTAATGTAGTTCCTGAGAAGGGGTCTTAATTATATAAATTATGTATCATTTGCTGCTTTTGTTGTTTGCATGTCCCGCATGTTCGGAATTGGTTTGGGTGCAAAGCTTCTTGCCTTGCTAAATCTTTTATGGTCATTGATTTATTATAACGGTACAACAATGAAAAAGAACTACAGCTTCTCCAGATTTGATATTTTCTTTAAAAGAAATTCCCGAAATGGAAACTAAATGTCTATTAATTTTCACATTCAATTTCAATCAATTATGCAAGTATCATTTGCTAACAAGAATCATTACATGTATTGCACTCGAAAGATGTCCTTACATTTGCATTTAGAAGGATCATGACCGTTTGGATGTAGGAAAAACCTGCTCGATTCATTTTCCTTAGCTATAGCATTGTCAAAGCTCTCAAATATTTCTCTTCCCCAGTGTCTCCATCCTCAGAAATATGAAGAGAGGTAGAAAAGGAAATGGCAGGAAACCCTCCAGGCAAAAGAAGTCAGCCAAAGAAGAGAGCCCGGTGACAAAGTACTTGGGTACTACAATTTCAGATTTAAGCAACAGTATTTTGGAAGAGATTTTTCTAAGGCTTCCATCAACCACCGTCATGTCGTGCAAAGTTGTCTGCAAGAAATGGAATAACATCTTATCTCAGTCTCATTTTTGTATTCAATACCTTGCAAATCCACCATACACCAGTCTGCTGCACTTTAACTCGATCAGAAGTTCTGAAGAACAAGCGGTTGCTGTCCACTTGATTTCATTGGAAAAAGACTACATGTCTAGTCCAGAGCTCATTTGCAGCAAAAGGCTTCGCCTCCCAAGGAAAAACCGCTTTGAAATAGTGGGATCATGCAATGGGCTGCTTTACTTGCGGCAATACGATACTCCCGATATATCTACTTACATTGCCAATCCACTGACAGGGGAATACATTTGTCTTCCTCGTATTACTTCTAGTACGAAACCAGTTAGCATAGCTTACGGCTTTGGCTTTTCTACACACTATAAGGCCCTAAGTGTTGAGACTTATCAACTTCCCATTGGTGAGCTGGGGATAGATTGTCGAATTTTTACTGTTGGAGTTGATAGCCAATGGAGAAAGTTGGTGGTCGGGGCCTCGGCAGCTTATTGTGTTGAAAGGTCATCCACTATCTTAAATGGTGCATTTCATTGGCTTGTTGACAATGAATCTGCTTCAGCTTACCCTCCAAATAATCCAGTATTGTTGAACAGCATATGTGCATTTGATATTGCGGCAGAACGATTTAGGCCAATCCCACCTCCACCTGGAGATATCATGTCCAATGGCACAGAATCTTTCTCATTAGGTGAACTAAGAGGGCATCTGTGTTTATTTGATGGATCCAGATCTGGGGTGATATTTGATATTTGGATGATGAATGAATATGGAAATGAGGAGTCCTGGAGCAAAAACTTTGTTCTGCGAAGCTGGATTCCATCTGAGCACTATTACCTCTCCGTGCGTCTACCAACCGCTTCGTGGAGAGATGGAGAGCTCTTGGCACACTGCCCGTGCAGTCCTCACCTGTTTTCTTTCGATCTAAGAGAGCAGAAGGCTGAAGTACTTGATATTCCGGGACTTAAGGGGGTTTCTCCAATGCTTGCAATGTTAATCGCATATGTTCCGAATTTTTTGCTACTCAAGGATGCTGTGAAGGGAAAATGTCCGAAGATTCGCAAAGTTCAGGGTGGAAAATTCATTTAGTCATTGAATCTCTTGTCCCAGTTATATCATGCCTTAAATGCAGCTTAATTTTGCATTGAACTCGTGTTTCTTTTAAAGCGTCATTAATGAATAAGTATTTTGTTGCCATTATTTTGTCTTTTAGAAAGTGAATATTTGCATCAAGGGCAACAGAATGTGACACATTTCCTCTTTATATGAAGCACAAGGACAGATGTGAGCCTTTTCTAGCTTTTTGTTTCCTGTGAAAAGATTTTTAGTGTTCAAAAAATGAGGAACACGCCTATAGGTGGTTGAATACATTATTTTGCGAGACGTATTTATTATTGTATATAAGAGATAATAACAAAATTGAAAAGGTCATCAATACATATTTTTAGTATATTTCTCAAAATTTTTATATTTAAGTCATCTGACTTATGATCATCTTCATCGTCACTACCTTTCTCATCATCTAATACATCTTCAGATTTTTCAATACCCCCTCCGCGCAATCTCCACCCTAATCAAAACCGTCGTTGCAGGTTTCTCCAAGGAACGTCTCAAATTTAAGTGATGATCAATCTTAATGATTTGCTGCTTGTTAGGTGGGTCTGGGGTATGGTTTTCTAGTGGAAGATATAGTCAAGGCTTATCAATCTAGTGCCACAGATGGCAGCCGGTTTCCTACAATCCAAGTATATATACGTCTGTTGGAATGACCCAGTAACAGTAGATCCCTATATATCTTATATAAATGAATACACTGTTTATATCAAATTGAATTTTGATCCCCCGCCCCCACCCCTCCCAAAAAATTTGAAAATAACTCTAAATAATAGTCTAATAGATTTTTTTGATAAAATAAACTAAGGGTGAGTTTGGTTGGAGTGAAAGTGGGAAGGAAAAGAGGAAGGGAAGTAAAATAGGAAGTAAATGTGTGCTTTACTTAGTTTGGTTGGAGTGATTGGAGGTGGAGAAGTATATGTGGAAGGGAATTGGATTATCCCTTCCACCTCAGATTTTTCTTCTCTCCATTTTGGAGGGTTTGGGAAGTAAATGAGGGTTAAAAGACCCTCTTATCCTAGGGTATTTATCTTATTACAATTCTACCCTACTTTGTAATTTTTTATGAATTAGCCTTTGGGGTATAATAGTAATTCAATAATTATTTCCTCCCTATATACTTTACAACCAAACAATGAGAGGTAAATCATATTTACTTCCCTTCCACTCCAACCAAACAGGATGAAAGTAATTACATTTACTTCTCCTAATGGAAGTAAAATGTTCCACTCCCCTCCCCCTCCCCCTCCCCTTTCCCCTTCCCTTCGCGAACCAAACTCACCCTAAATAAAAAAATTTTAAAACCAAATAAATCTAATGATTTTTTTTTTTAAAAAAAATTGTTGCTAATTCAAAATTTAAAAGCACAAGGTCAACAAATAAATTAGGCCACAATTGTTTTTTTAAAAAAAAGCGCCGATCGCAAACAATTCAAAAATTAAAGAAACACCTAAACCAATCATAAGCAAAACAAAGACCCATGTAAATACAAAAAGAATATTAAAAAAAAGTGAATCAAATGTTACTAATTAACATCCTTTGCAATCCGACCAGTCCAAAAATTGAAAAGAAAAAAACATAGCTTTCTCGACAATCCTGAGTTTTTGCCTTATCCAATTATCCTATCAGTTCCACACTTCCACTTTTCACTTTCTTTTACTTTCTGAAGCTGTTTTTATTTTCACTTTCTAAAGTCCAACGACGTTGCAGTAAGCACAAAGGCGATGACTCGGTAAGAAAATTAAAATTTTTTTTCTTTTATATTAAATTTCATTTTTTAAATTGTAATTTCTAAAGTTTTTTTTTTTGGGTCTCTTTCCTCTCATCTTATTAAAACCATAGTAAAAAAAAAAAAAAAAAAAATCTCCCTCGATAAGTGACTTTTCATGCTCCAAGAGAGAGAAAGAAAGCTTGGACCACACAATTTGTTTTCTTTTTGGTAAGTTATGTTTTTTTTTTTTTTTTACTTTTTAGGTTTGTTTAAAATTTAAATTTATATATTTTAAAAATTGTAAACTTTATTGCATATATATATAAGGAGTAAAAGTGATGTGCAAGTTGAGACTTAGAATGTCGACTTTTGTGCCCTCGTCTCCCTTAAATAATACTCAATAAATATTTTGATTGTTTAGAACATGACCTAAGATTACAATTATAAATATTGGGAATACCCTATTCTTAGTCATGATAAAGTTTAGAGAGCCTATATTAAGGCCGATTCATATCAATTCTTGCAATCTACATATAAAAAATCAGGATGAAAGCATTCGTGTAGCTTTCAAGTATCGTGGTTCAAATCATTTCCTTCTTGGTTAGAACATTCTATTACTAAATATGCTACATTTTGTCTTCCTTGTTATCTATTCTCTAAAAAGGATAGACCCTTCTGGATTAGATGTGCTCACTGTTAATGCTTTTTGATCATGGAAATAGGAGAATGATGGTGAAAATTGTGCAATTGGTGGAGATTCGGGATGAAGAATAGTCAAAGCTTGTCTACGTGTTCTCCTTTTTCCATTTTCTTCATCTTTTCTTGTCAATATTCATGCATTTCTCTAATTGTACTGTGGAGGGATGAACCCTATATTTTTCTTGTATTTTACTTCCTCTGTTTTGTTGGATTTCAACTTCTAATAAATGATTACTTGATATTATTATGTTGGATTCATTGTTTGGCTAATCCTCTTCTAATTAATTCAAGAGATCGTCTTAGGAGTTGGGTTCCAAAAGAATGAATTCAATGCATGTTATCCTTTGACTAACTCGAGAGATTGGTTGAGGATTAGAACCTAATAATTACCGGGTTCTTGATATCGCATTGAGATTGGTATATTACGTTTGTCCGGAATTTTCGAGTTTTGTACATAATTCTTCTTGTGTTTAATTTGAGGGGCAGTAACGATGTCCATTCTGGAATCAGTCAGCAATCACGTTCAGAGTAGAAGGCATTGATCTGGAACAGTCACGATTCATTTGAAGACATCGGATGTGTAATCAAAACCAGTTGATAGATTTGGCCATTCCAGATACTCTTCTTCCAGTTGTAATGCAGATAGACAACACAACAGTGTCATCATCAGCCACTTAGACTACAATAGTGTACCTTTGACGATGAAGAGTTGGAAGCTGTCTTCGACGGTACAAAGGTTTCTTTTGTTTTTCCTTTTTTTTTTTTTTTTGCTTCAATGAATGTCTGTTTTAATCCCAATTATTTTAATAGAATGCAAAAAATAAACTAGAATTTAGTAAGGGAATATTATTTAATGAGATTTATGTTAAACACTTTAAATATACAACAACGATGACATATTTCCTTCACTGTCAGTCTTTAAAATCATGGATAATTAAAGTTTATGCTGTTTAACAAGATTCACATTAAATGAGATTATTGCTATCTTATATAAATAATAATTATTGCTAATCAATCAAAATCAAATTAAAAAATTATTGACTTTTTGAAGTTTCCAAATCTTTATAGACTCTTTTTTTATTTTTCTTAATGTTTAATCTAAAATTTGATTTTTTGTAATATGTGTATCAAGGTCTACAAGGTCCTGAATTAGTAGTTAACATTCAATATATGGAATAAAAGAATGATACAACAATCATAGATACCACTGTACTGCCGTTTTTGACAAAATTAAGGGACACAAATTAAATTTGAGGACTAAAAATTAATGTTGGCCGTGGACAAAAATAATCAACCATATAATACTCAAATATATATTATCAAGTTTAACATTGAATTTCAAGAAAAAGAAAATTTAGAACTTCTACTTCTGCAAAAAAAAGGTCATTGGAATTATACTAAACGTGAGTTAAGAAAAATAACCCTAATAAAAAAGTGTTTAAAGGATGAAAAGATCAAGAAGCTAATGATTTTTTAAGTAAAATATGAACGACTGGTAATATTTATTGTTCGCTACAATAATTTTAAAAGAAAACCCTTGATTTTAATGAGGTTGCATGATTGACTTTTCTGTCGTAATAAAATCGTTACATGCTAACAAATCCCCCCCCCCCCTCCCCCTCTCTCTCTATGTATATATACATATATATAATTCTATTTTTCTTTGATTACGTTATGATGTGTTATACGCTTGGTGATTTGAAAAGTAAAAAATTAAGTGTTGAAATGAAATTATAAGGTTTATGGTCCAACAACGCTTTTGTGAAAATTACCATATTACCCAAACTTTTTTGGAAACTGTTCAGAGTCAATGCAAAAAAATTATTTTCCACAGTTGGGAA
Source organism: Voacanga thouarsii (assembly GCA_026120185.1). Classification (NCBI taxonomy): domain Eukaryota; kingdom Viridiplantae; phylum Streptophyta; class Magnoliopsida; order Gentianales; family Apocynaceae; genus Voacanga; species Voacanga thouarsii. Next base: position 1,650,360 of record JANUWF010001120.1, read on the forward strand.
TTCTAGGAATTTGGTTATAAAGGCACTAATGGGGTATCTCAACTTCAATACTATTTTTAAGTGCAATTTAAATTTTTAGAAATTATATCGGGATAAAAATAATTGATATGTAATAAAAAAATATTTTTTAACCTTAGAAATTCAATAGAAACCAATGGAAGGGTAACTTGTCATTAGTCGCATTAATTCACTATTACTGTATTCATTTAAAAGTTGGAGGGGTCAATATGCAATTTACCCAAATTTACACCAACCTTCCTAGAATAATTTTGACCAACCTTTTGCAACTACTTAAACACTAAGAAGGCTAAAACTCAGCCATTTTGCTACCTAACAAGGTTTTCTGAAATAGGTAAGACAACGGATTTTTCTCTCTTTTTAAGCTGCCATTTTGCTGAAATTCCGTGCAGCCTAGTGATTAAAGCCCATAAAATGCTTAATGGATGAATATTGTTTAGTTAGGTATGATCAATGTTTCTATTGGATTAATTTGTGACCAGTTTGTGGTATATTATTGAATTTCAAGACTCCCTATTTTGGATAAAATTAGGGCTAGAATTGGGATTATCAATTCCCACGTATGCGATTAACTGTTAATGAAACTTTTAATTTTTGTGTTGTAGAAACAAGAGGGAGACTGTTCTGATCTTATGCCGAGTAGAATTACTTGTCCTTAATTCTCCACCACAATCATCACTTAAATTCTGTTGCATTTTTCATCAGTGATCTTGAACAGTTAATAGTAAGTGAGTTGAAATAGTTTGATATTTGTATGTTGTTGATTACTTATCAAATTTGCATTTGCTTCATGTGCCCCGAATCACAAGTGTTCCATGACACTAACTTTCACCAGTGAATGAAATTATTCAATAAGTATTCAATAAAAACACTTCAGCAGTACATAAAGGCTTTAATTAATAATATTCAATAAATATTTTGATTGCTTAGAGGGATAGACTCAAAGAAAGTACTAGCAAAAAGGGAGTAAAAATATTATATCAGCATACGGCAAAAAAGGCAACAGAGCCTTTCATAATTCTTTGGTAAAGTTTTATGCACTCTAGATAGCGATGACAAGATATATATGGACATCACGTGAAGGCTTTGCTAAGCAACTTAAACTGTACACAAGAGTTTCTTGGGTCAATTACCAAACCAATCTATTCAGCAATATCCAACTTTTGCAATCCTTGAACAAATCCATGTAAGCTAGAAAATAATCATTTGACAGCATCTTCATATGGAAGATGTTTTCGAAAGTATCCACAAATGACCACAAGCTTACGCAAAGTTACCACATATATAGCCATGATCCATAAATTTCTTCTTAATTGGACATGGATTGCTTAACTTGCTAATTAATATCTTTGTTGAGTGTATGCATTATCTATACAATGCATTTAACTTTGCAAAAAAAAAAAAAAAAAGAGAGAGAGAGAGTTGTCAATATATCCCAAATTCAACAATGCGTATTTGGTTATTTCTTTTAATCATTATGAGCTAACATGATTATCTATGCTCAATGTGTTTGTATTTACTATTCTTTGTGAGGGTGTTTTCCTTTCATTGGGAATGTGATCCTCAACCAAACCCTAATTGAAAAGGATTTGTCATTTGGTTATTTTGTATTTAGATACCATAGTAGACTCAAAAGAAAATTTGATTACATATTTTGAGAATTATTATTATTTTTTGGGTTTATAAATCTAAATGCACCTTAAAAATTACAGCCGTTGAATCAAATTGATGGCAAAAACAGTTGTGACAATCTAATTAGAGCCCAACAGAATGAATGGTCACCCGTAGAGTAGAAATCAATGACCTAGAAAGAAGAAGAGAGACAAAACAAACAAAAAAGGAATGCATAAAAAAAAGAAAATATTATGCTATAAAGGGATAAATATGAGTTTGGTTGTGCTTGAGAAGTTGGTGGTGGTAATGGCAGAAAATAAAAAATGGGTGCATCATTTTGGAAGCTTTGATAAGAGACACTACAAGAAAAATAGGATATTGTGATGAAAACTTCCGTCATTAAAGGGAGGCTTTCTTGATGCTTTTGTCCTGCTGATGCTTCACCGTGGCGTCGTCCAAAGTCGCATCATAATAGGTGCACTAGCACACAAAAGCGTTGCCAAAAGTGTCACTAAAGAATCTCTAACATGACGCATTCTGGTGTCAGAATAGGGCTTTTGTTGTGATGGTTTTTTGCGTCACTAAAATCGTCATTAACGCCATGTTAATATGACACAATAGGTGGTCTCAATAGGTATTATATTGTGACACAAGTTAGCATCAGGCAAATACCACTAATATGACATATCAATCAGTCATAACAAGGTATTTATTGTGACCATTGATCATGTCAGCAACGGTGTCAGGAAGTCATGGCTAATATGACGTTAGTTCCTGTCACAAAAGGTGTTGTACTATAACACATTCAGGTGTCACAATAGATGCTATATATAATGTCTCACCCCGAACTGGTCTTGAAAGCACATCTAATATAACACAGAAAAACTTCACTATAGGGTCTCTTGCACAATGGTAAATGGTGTTATGTAATGTGTCGGCTCTGATATGATTGGAAAAAGCGTCACCATGTGTTATGTAATGCCAGTAAGCATCAGTGCTCATTAGGCCTCTGTTTTTTTTTTTTACCTACCTTAATATATAGATATATATATATACATGTTTCCCCCGTAAATAAAATATAATTTTAAAATGCATTATGAAAGATCAAAGCAATCAAAAGCCATACCAAAGAGAAAGTAAATCTAAATGTAAATTTTATAATATCCAAATTTAACATTCATATTCATCAAACAAAAGCAGTACAAAAGTGAGTACTACGTATATTTAAATACATTAGTTCTTGACACTATGCTAATCTAAAACTAAAAATTAGTTCTTCCAAACCAAGCATCATTTATCGTGTCCCAAATCCTAAACTGCTTTGATACTGAGATACATATTCAATCTTCTTCGTGAATCCTCACCTACATTATTATTATATGGAATGAATATAGTAACAACAACATTATAAAGTATAATAAAAAACAACAAATATTAAACTAATTAACAAAGTAAGTGTTTAGATAGTTACCAAATGGCGTGGCCAAGCAATAGATAATCCAATGGAGTCTCCGCCAACTTCACACCATCCCTCACCTTGCCTTAGTCCCCCAACTTGTTGGGATGGATTCAAATTTTGAATGCGTTCTACTGCAACGACTTTAGTTGAATCCAACATGCTTAAAATTAAAACATATCCACCAACTTGCAATGAATATATTTTACTTAGTCTATATTTAATGGAATTAGTTAAACAAGATAAACAACTCATGGTAATGAAAAAGGCATTGATTCCCCAAAAAAAAACTAATTAAACAGTAAATGCCAATCACAATGAAAGAAGATGTAGCATAAATCAAAACCAAAATTAATTAACTGTGTTGAAGGCATAGAAATGGTGGCAAGAAATGCACTCTGATACTTTACGAATGGTGGCAAGAATGCCTCCAATATAATGAAACCTCATTCATTAGTAACTGATTACCAACCAAAATGATCCTATTTCCCTTCTGCAAAAAGTGAAGGTATCAAATGGATGTCTAGGATTAGCTACAAACAAGGTTGTATTCCAGAACTTGAAGTCATGATATGTTTAAACAAATCAAGAAGTTTCAATTCAGCCATTTATAAGGTTCATGTAGGTCCAGTACTAGCTAAACTATGAGCATGGTAAGTCCACAAATCACGAGATAGAGAAATTAAAAGTTTCACACAGTGGCCAACCTGAGTCATCTTATATCAACTCTAACTACACATCACATCATAAGCCTGAAGAGAATTGAGAGCTTCAGATAATTAGACTACTTTAAAGTGGCACCCATTAACTTTCCCTATTTTCTCAATAATTTACCTCATTATTTTGTGCATAAATCACCTTTCAAAATAGTGAATCAAAATCAGATTACTGTATTGAAAATGCACTGAAAATGCTACTATTTGTGTTAATTGAAAATGCACTGAAACGCTCTAAGGAAGCAGAGAAAATGCACTGAAAATATTACCAAAATGCACTGAGGTAGTAGAGAAAATGCATGGAAAATGGTACTGAAAATGCAGTGATAGTGCCAGAGAAAATGCACTGAAAATGGTGCAAAAAATGCACTGAAAATGCTACTGAAAATGCACTGATAATGCTACTGAAAATACACTGATAATGCATTGCTAATGCTACTGAAAATGCACTGTAACTCTACTGTTTGTGTTCATGGTTTTATGCTCCTACCATACATCTTCATGTCTTAAATATAGAAAAAATAATGAAGCTTTTTAGTAAACAAACTGAGTGAACTATGCATGCAACTGACACCAACTAACACCAACCAACACCAGCCATCTCAATCGACTTGAACTCCAGATCCAAAACACCAAAAAAAAAAAAAGGATGATGAACTATTTATATGCATGCTTTGCTACATTAATGAACAACTAGGGTATGAATTATTTTAAAATATTGTCTATACCCTTAATGTAGGGGTGCTACTGTTGGAACATGTTGATGGAATTCTTGAATCAGGTGGGGACGAACTATTTCTCGGGGGCATTAACAATGCACGTATCTCTGCAAGTTCTTTTGGTCGTTCACTTAACTGGTTTTTCATACTTGTAATTTTATCTCTTTGCTCTTCAATTATATGAAAGGATGTGCTGTGACTTGGTATTTCACCCCATACATCCGAAAGGTGAACACCACTGCCAAACACGTAGATTCTGCCATATCTATCTGGGCCAACAACTTTAGAGAATATATCATTTGGCCCAAGTCTATCTTCTGAGCCAGGAGTGAGCTATGTAGTTCTGTCATCCATTTCATTCTGTTGAAAGAAGAACACTGTAAATTCATTCCCAGCATATCCTTTAAAACACTTTAATTCACAATGCAGTAACGACTTCAACATTTCCATACTAGGTTCAGTCCTTTAGTTTTTCTTCCAGCATACAACACTGAATTATCATTTTACATGCACATATTATAGCCTTAGTTCTTATTGATCTGAAGAGCATCAATGAGGAAATCATGAGGAAACTTACTGATCTAAATCATTTTTTACAACAACCACCCAAAGGAGTAAGAGAAAATCATGAGGAAACTTACAACACTGGCTCCAAAATACACTAGACGACATAGAAATAAAATTTCCAACCAACAGGAAAAAAAAACCAGAAATAAGGCTCCCAAGAGATAAAACCAGCAAGCCATGTAATATCACCAATTGTCAAGGCATCAATACAAATGGCAAAATTAATAAAAACCACGAACAAGACCAGCAAAAAGGCTCCTGAAGAAGCAAACATTGAACAAATTGATTTCCAATATTTCATTTAAAACACTATAATTCACAACACTGTAAAGACTTCAGCATTTCCATAGTAGGTTCAGTCTTTTAGTTTTTCTTCCAACATACACTACTGAATTATCATTTTTTCCTTCTTATCATGGTGAAACTGTAATATTTATTTTCTAATAATTGCTTAGCGCTTTGACATGCACATATTACAGCTTTAGTCCTTTTAGTGATTCAAGGTTGTTCCAAGTAAATAGATCCTAAGAATGCCCATACTAGTATTCAGTATTTTCTTATCCTTAACCAGCACTACAATCTTGTTCCTAAAATAGCATTTGAAATTTTGAAATCAAACTATCCTAATTTCTCTCCTTTTGTCAGCCACTTTTGTAGATTTTCAACAGCTAATCTCTTTGAAATTCAAGCTATTCCTTGAGGAACTTTAGAAATAACACTCTTGTTATAGAACTTTAGAAAGATAAGAACAACATAAATGAGGAAATTATGAGGAAACTTACTGATCTAAATCTTTTTCTACAATAATCACTTAAAGGAGTAAGAGAAAATCATGAGGAAACTTACAACACTTGCTCCAAAGACGAGACAGATAGAGGCAGTCATTTGATTGAAGGGAGGATATGATGAGGTCATTCTGAATGTAGATGGAGCATGCAAAGGGAATCCCAATTTATCCAGTATTAGAGGCATTCTGAGATATGGAGATGGCAGATTCATCCGGGCTTTTGCTCAATCTATTGGTCAATTGGATAGCTTCACTGCTGAGCTTTTTGCATTGGTTGAGGAACTTCAGTGGTGACTCAGGCTAGGTCACTTTGATATTCTAGTACAGTCCGACTGTCAATTGCTTGTACGGCAAATTGCTGATGGAGATCGATTGAATTGGAAGGGCCTCCAACTTAGACATTTACTTGAGCTGTTCCGGGGGAAATTCAGACTATTTACTGTTACTCATGTTTATAGGGAAGGGAATCATATTGTAGATCAATTAGCAAACTACGCATTGACTCAAAATGGGCGATTTTCTTTTTCAAACTCTTTAGAGTTACCTAGGCATATTCACGGATTATACCTTATGGACAAGATGCAAGTACCTTCCATTAGATGTTGTTTTCAAAGAATTTGGAGCTTAAGCTAAAGTTCCCCTCCTGGTATTTCCCTTTACTCTCTCAATAAAATTTCTCACCCATCGGATAGTTAACCAAAAAAAGAAAAAAAAAAGATTTAACCAACAGTATTTTGGAAGAGATTTTTCTAAGGCTTCCATCAACCACCGTCATGTCATGCAAAGTTGTTTGCAAGAAATGGAAGAACATCTTATCTCAGTCTTATTTTTGTATTCAATACCTTGCAAATCCACCATACACCAGTCTGCCGCACTTTAACTTGATAAGAAGTTTTGAAGAACAAGCGGATGCTGACCACTTGATTTCATAGGAAAAAGACTACGCGTCTCGTCCAGCGCACATTTGCAGCAAAAGGCTTCGCCTCCCAAGGAAAGACCGCTTTGAAATAGTGGGATCATGTAATGGGCTGCTTTAGTTGCTGCAATACTATACTCCCTATATATCTACTTACATTACCAATCCACTGATAGGGGAACACATTTGTCTTCCTCGTATTACTTCTAGTAGGAAACCACATAGCATATCTTATGCCTTTGGCTTTTCTACACACTATAAGGCCCTAAGTGTTGAGACTTATCAACTTCCAATTGGTGAGCTAGGGATAGATTATCAAATTTTTGCTGTTGGAGTTGATAGCCAGTGGATAGAGTTGGAAGTCTGGGCCTTGGCAGCTTATTGTGTTGAAAGGTCAGCCACTATCTTAAATGGTGCATTTCATTGGCTTGTTGACAATGAGTCAGCTTTAGCTTACCCTCCAAATAATCCAGTATTATTGAACAGCATATGTGCATTTGATATTGCGGCAGAACAATTTAGGCTAATCCCACCTCCTTTTGGAGATATCATGTCCAGTGGCACATAATCTTTCTCATTAGGTGAACTAAGAGGGCATCTATGTTTATTTAATGGATCTAGATCAGGGGTTGTATTTGATATTTGGATGATGAATGAATATGGAAATGAGGAGTTCGGGAGCAAAAACTTTGTTCTGCGCAGCTAGATGCTATCTGAGCACTATTACCTTTCCGTGCGTCTACCAACCGCTTCGTGGAGAGATGGAGAGCTTTTGGCACACTACCCATGCAGTCCTCACCTAATTTCTTTCGATATAAGAGAGCATAAGGCTGAAGTACTTGATATTCCGGGACTTAAGGGGGTTTCTCCAATGCTTGCAATGTTAATCACATATGTTCCGAATTTTTTGCAACTCAAGGATACTGTGAAGGGAAAATGTCCAAAGATTCGCAAAGTTCAGGGTGGAAAATTCTTTTAGTCCTTGAATCTCTTGTCCCAGTTATATCATGCCTTTTATGCAGCTTAATTTTGCATTGAACTCGTGCTTCTTTTAAAGCTTCATTAATGAATAAGAATTTTCTTGCCATTATTTTGTCTTTTAGAAAGTGAATATTTGCATCAGGGGCAGCATAATGTGACAGTTTTCTTCTTTATATGAAGCACAATGACAGAGAATGTGAGCCTTTTCAAGCTTTTTGTTTCCTATGAAAAGACTTTTAGTATTGAAAAAATGAAGAATACTTCTATAGGTGGTTAATACATTATTTTGTGAGACACAATTATACTATTGCATGTAAGAGATAATAACGAAATTGAAAAGCTCATCAGTATATAATTTTAGTATCTTTCTCAAAATTTTTATACTTAAGTCATTTGACTTATCATCATCTTCATCATCACTATATATCTTTCTCATCATCTAATACACTTCAGATTTTTCGATCCCTCCTCCGCGCAATCTCAACCTTAATCAAAATCGTCATTGCAGGTTTCTCCAAGGAACGTCTCAAATTTAAGTGATGATCAGTCATAACGATTTGCTGCTTGTTAGGTGGGTCTGGTGTATGGTTTTCTAGTGGAAGATATAGTCAAGGCTTAACAATCTACTGCCATAGATGGCAACCGGTTTCCTATAATACAAGTAGATATCCGTCTGTTGGAATGGTCCAGTAACAGTAGATCCTTATATATCGTATATAAATGAATACAATGTGTATATCAAATTGAATTTTGATCCCCCGCCCTCACCTCTCCAAAAAAAAATTGAAAATAACTCTAAATAATAGTCTAATAGAATTTTTTGATAAAATATACTAAATAAAAAATTTTTAAAACCAAATAAATCTAATGATTTTTGAAAAAAAAATTATTTCTATTTCGAAATTTAAAAGCACAAGGTCAACAAATCAATTAGGCCACAATTTAAAAATTAAAAAAAAAAGCGCCCATCGCAAACAATTCAAAAATTAAAGAAAGACCTAAACCAATCATAAGAGAAACAAAGACCCATGTAAATACAAAAAGAATTTTAAAAAATGAATCAAAAGTTACTAATTAACATACTTTGCAATCCGAACAGTCCAAAAAATGAAAAGAAAGAATCAAAGCTTTCTCGACAATCCGCAGTTTGTGCCTTATCCGATTATCCTCTTAGTTCTACACTTCCAATTCTCACTTTCTTTTACTTTCTAAAGCTATTTGTATTTTCACTTTCTAAAGTCCAACGACTTTGCAGTAAGCACAAAGGCGATAACTTGGTAAGAAAATTAAAAATTTTAATTTTATATTAAATTTCATTTTTTATATTCTAATTTCTAAAGTATTTTTTTTCTTGGTCTCTTTCCTCTCATCTTATTAAAACCATAAAAAAAAAAAAATCCTCAATAAGTGACTTTTCATGCTCCAAGAGAGAGAAAGAAAGCTTGGACCAGACAATTTGTTTTCTTTTAGGTAAGTTATGTGTTTTTTTTTTTAACTTTTTAGTTTTGTTTAAAATTTAAATTTATATATTTAAAAAATTCTAAAATTTATTGCATATATATAATGAGTAAAAGTGATGTGCAAGTTGAGACTTAGAATGTGGACTTTTGTGCTCGCGTCTCCCTTATATAATAGCCAGTAAATATTTTGATTGTTTAGAATGTGACCTAAGATTACAATTATAAATACTAGGAATATTCTGTTGATAGTCGTGAAAAAATTTGGAGAACCTATATTAAGGCCGATTCATATCAATTCTTACAATCTACATATCCAAAATCAGGTTGAAAGCATTCGTGTAGCATTCAAGTATCATGGTTCAAATCATTTCCTTCTTGGTTAGAATATTCTCTTACTAAATATTCTACATTTTGTCGTCCTTGTTATCTATTCCCTAAAAAAGATAGACCCTTCTGGATTGGATGCGCTCACTGCTAATGCTTTTTTTATCACGGAAATAGGAGAATGATGGTGCATATTGTGCATTTGGTGGAGATTCGGGATGAAGAATAGTTAAAACTTGTCTACGTGTTCTCCTTTTTCCATTTTCTTCAACTTTTCTTGTCAATATGTATGCATTTCTCTAATTGTATTGTGGAGGGATGAACCTTATATTGTTCTTGTAGTTTACTTCCTCTGATTTGTTGGATTTCAACTTCTAATAAATCATTACTTGATATTATTATGTTAGATTCATTGTTTGGCTAATCCTCTTCTAATTAATTCAAGAGATCGTCTTAGGAGTTGGGTTCCAAAAGAATGGATTCAATATATGTTATCCTTTGACTAACTTGAGAGATTGGTTGGGGATTAGAACCTGATAATCATTGGGTTCTTGATATCGTAGTGAGATAGGGATATTGGGTTCGTCCGGAATTTTTGAGTTTTGTACATAATTCTTCTTGTGTTTAATTTTTGGGGTAGTAATGATGTCCATTCTAGAATCAGTCCGCAATCAATTTCAGAGTAGATGGCATTGATCTACTCGAATCATGATTTAATTGAAGATATCAGACGTGTAATCAAAACCAGAGGTTGACAAATTTGGCCATTCCAGTTTCTCTTCTTCCAGTTGTAATGTAGATAGACAACACAAGTAAATAGAAAGAAAGAAGAATAGGGATTTTCAACTTCCAAGGTATTCTATGATAACTAGGCAAGTGAATAGGGATTTTAGACAGTAATTATCTTCATTATTATCATGTCATTTCTATAATTTTTATATTATTTTATTAAATTTTAGAAAGGTAGAGTGTGCATATATATATATATATATATATATATATATATGGGAATGTGACTTAACTTCACTCTATTAAACTGCTCCCTGTTCACTTTCACATCATTAGCCCAAGACCGAATTGTTTGATTGGAATCCACAGGGATGGTAGAGGGATAGGACTTCGTCTGGGAATGGGTAGTGTTCTCCACACATGGAACATGAGGGACAAAAGTGTCCGGGTTAGTAGATGGGGGCTTGCTCCTCACTGGCGAGCATTACAGACTGACCTCGGCCGGTTATTATGTTCTGCAACGAACTGGGCAGTTGGGGAATGCATGCTCCCAACATTTGGGCCCACTGAGGAGGTCACTACGTTAGGTACTGGAGCTAGCAATTGAGGCAGCTGAATAATGAGAGTGGGTGATTGAGGAGGAGTGGGGTCAGGGATCAAGGTTGTCTCAGGTATAGTTAGTGTTGATGGGTTTGGATTGGCCATGATCATGTCTAGGACAGAAGGGAAACCGGTTTTCAATCGCGGGGGGGGAGGAGTGGTATGTCTGGGGTGTGGAGGACGACAACACCCCAGAAGAGGTCAGTATTCTCCGTCCTCTAGACAAAGCAATAGGCGTAAAAAATAGGTAGTTGGAGTAGGTATATGAAAAGAAAAAAATAGCAGTCCTGGAAGTGGAGTAGGTAGGGGACTTGTCTGGATAGGTGGGGTAGGAGGTTGACTGACAGTTGGAGTAGTTAGTATCTAGGAAAGTGAAGTTTAAATTGGAGCCTAGTGCGGAAGGAATACTTCAGGGCGAGCCTGCAGGATTTAACAGCTGACTAACTGGTTTTTGAAGGAAGAATCTAGGTAAAACAGATCAAATACACTGGATGCCAGGAATAGAAGCATGGACAAAGTAACTGGAATAAGAACAACTCAATATGAACCTAACCTCTGGACAGAAAATAGCTTCACAACCTTACAACTCAATTTACTACATACAAAGGTTAACAGAATGTTTGATAGATTAGCCAGACCAAGGTAGACAAAAAAAAAAAAAAAAAAACTAGGAAAATGCAGAAGAATATAAAGTTGGAACGCCGGATAGCAACAGGGAAAAGCATCACAGACAGAAACTTATGCAAAAAACCCTAGCACAGCAGAACCTCGGGACAACCAGGCTCCAGGAACCAAAACTGAAATCAAGATTAGACATACCAAGGGCAACCGGACACAGTTGTAGATGCAGAACTACACCTCACAATATCACAGAAGACGAACAACTGAATGGATAGAATCGAGACTGACCAGCGGGGGACCATGCATTAACAGCAAAGCTTGAAAACCTATCATTGGTAGCAAGGAACATGAGAGTCAGCAAGAGGACTCAAGGGAGTTGAGAGCTTCTCTCTCTACCTCTATTCTCTCTAAATAATGAAGTGTGCATATATAAAGAAACCATGCACAATCCCATTTATAGCAATAGAGAAGGAAGTAGTGGTTACACACTGCTCAATCCAGTTCACGAAGATATAAGAGAACCCAATTTCTATAAGTAATTCTAGTAGGAAATCCCAATTAACTGAATCATAAGCCTTCTTAAGGTCCACTTTAATCGTACATCTCGGAGAGACTCTAGTCCTACTATACTCACGCATAAGCTCCTGAACCAGGAGGATACTCTTGTCATTAGTCTATCTTGAATGAAAGCAATCTGGGCAATGGTCTGCACATTCTCTCTCTTATGCAGGAAGACTCCAATTGATCCAGTCTGTTCTTGAAGGTGTTAAGTGTTTCTGGCTGTCTTTTCTTCCTACTCCGTCTGCTGTGATTTGCCAGCTAGATAGGGTGGCTAGGGATTTTTTGTGGAACACAAAAAATGTTGCCTAGAAAGATATTTATCTGCCCAAGACTAAAGGTGGACTTGGTTTGCGAAATTTTCAAGCTTGGAATCGGTCATTATTGTCTTGAATCATTTAGGCTGTACAAGAAGAGAAACAGTCCTTGTGGGTCAAGTGGTTGGACCACTACTATATGAAGGGAAGATCAGTTTGGGAGGTTGACCATCATCGAGCCATTCCCCTCTGCTTCGTAGTCTCCTCTCAATCAGAGACGTAACAACAGACAAGGAACAGGATACTCATAGTGCGGCAGACCTTCTTCACTCTTGGTCTATGGGTACTAATTCGTTCACTTCTCAAGCTTATGAATATCTGAGGCCAACTACATTCACGGTATATTGGGCTAATACTGTTCAGAAACAGGGTTTAACCCCTAAGCACTCATTCATTCTTTGGTTGTGTGCTAGGGGAAGGTTGAAGACCAACGATGTACTTGTGTTCCGGCTTGATGACATGTCATGTCCTTTGTGTAAGGCACAGTTGGAAATGACTAACCACTTATTTTTCAGGTGTCCCATCTCTGCTACGATTTGGGAGGAAATTAAAAGGTTCCTAGGATTTCATCAACCAATGAATACATCCAGCGCGTGCCTTAAGTGGTACAAGCGTGCCAACCGTGGGTCTTCGTTGTTAGCTAAGGCTAAGGCTACTGCTATGGCTGCCACTTTCTACTTCATTAGGAAGGCTTGTAACCAAGCTGTTTTCGAGGGGGAAGTTTGCCAAGTATTGGATATTGTCAAGAGGATTAAAACACATGTGTACACTGTTATTTTTACTTTGTACCCTAATTTTTTTACTAGATTTGAGAATTGTTGATATATCCGCTAGCTATTAGTCTCTTGGACTATGGACTAGTGAGCAACCATATAAATATCTTTTGATCAATATTAATCATTTTACATTTTGATCAAAAAATTATATATATATAGACAGTAATTATCTTCATTATTATCACGCCATTTCTATAATTTTTATAACATTTTATTAAATTTCCGAAGGTAGAGTATGCATATATATATATATATATATATATATATGACAATTGGTTATGGAATTAGGCTGTAATACTTACCTATTTTTTAAAAATAAAATACATACACATGACGTGTGAAGTCCAAGAAGGCATCTCTAAATGCACTAGAGATGAAATAGTTTTTCGAAACCCTTAAAATTACAGTCTAGTAACAATTTTCAGTAAAAAAAAAAAAAAAAGAAGATGTAAATAGTTGTTGCAAGTTTGACAATAACTGATTTATTTATGACTTTGACTGGATTTAGTGATAACTAATATATCAGACCAAATTCATCATTATCATTATCATCTCTCTCTATTTCTCTCCATGCATTAAACATTTTCTAGATAGCTTGGAAGTTGTCTTCGACGGCACAAAGGTTTCGTTTCTTTTTCCTTTTTTTTTTACTTTAATGCGTGTCTATTTTAATCCTAATTATTTTGACAGAATGCAAAAAATAAACTAGAATTAAGTAAGGGAATGTTATTTAATGAGATTTATGTTAAAAACTTTAAATTTATCGAAGCATCCATTTAATAAATGTTGACTTTGGTTTTTTTCTTGAAGAATAGTAACAACAACGACGACATATTATTATCTTCACTGTCAGTCTTTAAAATCATGGATAATTAAGCTTATGCTGTTTAACAAGATTCACATTAAATGAGATTATTGCTATCTTATATAAATAATATTTATTGCTAATCAATCAAAATTAAATTAAAAAATTATTGACTTTTTGAAGTTTCCAAATCTTTATAGTCTCTTTTTTATTTTTCTTAATGCTTAATCTAAAAATTGGTTTTTTGTAATATGCGTATCAACATCTACAAGGTCCCGAATTAGTAGTTAACATTCAATGTATGGAATAAAAGAATGACACAACAATCATAGAGACCACATTACTGCCATTTTTGTCAAAATTAAGGGACACAAATTAAATTTGAGGACTAAAAATTAATGTTGGCCATGGAGAAGCGAATAGCCGAAGGACAAAAATAATCAACCATATAATACTAAAATATTATTAAGTTTAATATTGAATTTCAAGAAAAAGAAAATTTAGAACTTCTATTTCTGCAAAAAAGCATCATTGGAATTAGACTAAACACGAGTTAGGAAAGATGACCATAATAAAAAAGTGTGAAAAGTGTGAAAAGAACAAGAAGCTAATGATACTTTAAGTAAAATATGATTGACTGGTAATATTTATTGTTCACTACAATAATTTTAAAAGAAAACCCTTGATTTTAATGAGGTTGCATGATTGGCCTTTTTGTCGTAATAAAATCGTTACATGCTAACAAATCCTCTCTCCCCTTCACACACAGACACACAGACACACACACACACACACACACACACACACTCTCTCTCTCTCTCTCTATGTATATATACATATATATAATTCTATTTTTCTTTGATTACGTTATGTGATGTGTTATATGCTTGGTGATTTGAAAACTAAAAAATTAAGTGTTGAAATGGAATTATAAGGTTTATGGTCCAACAAAGCTTTGGTGAAAATTACTATATTACCTAAACATTTTTGGAAACTGTTCATATTCAATGCAAAAAAATTATTTTCCACGGTTGGGAATTCATGGAATTTGGTTATAAAGGCTCTAATGTGGGTATCTCAACTTAAATACTACTTTTATGTGGAATTTAAATTTTTAGATATTATATCCGGATAAAAATAATTGACATGTAATAAATAATATTTTTTAACCTTAGAAATTCAATAGAAGCCAATGGAAGGGTAACTTGTCATTAGTCGCATTAATTCACTATTACTGTATTCATTTAAAAGTTGGAGGGCAATATGCAATTTACCCAAATTTACACCAACCTTCCTCGAATAATTTCGACCAACCCTTTGCCGCTACTTATACACTAAGAAGGCTAAAACTCAGCCATTTTTCTACTATAGGCTAACACTAAGGTGGCTGCCCTCTTATTTCTCATTTTCTCTTCATTTTATTCACTTGAGAGTTCACTTATCCTGGCAAAAACATCCACAAAAGGCTCTAAGGATAGATTCCTTACCTAACAAGGTTTTCTGAAAGAGGTAAGACACTAAATTTTTCTCTCTTTTTAAAATGCCATTTAGCCGAAATTCCGTATAGCCTAGTGATTAAAGCCTAGTGAATGAATATTGTTTAGTTAGGTATGATCAATGCTTCTACTGGATTTATTTCTGACCAGTTTGTGGTATATTATTGAATTTCAAGACTCTCTATTTTGGATAAAATTAGGGCTAGAATTGGGATTATCAATTCCCACCTATGCGATTAACTGTTAATGAAACTTCTAATTTTTGTGTTGTACAAACAAGAGGGAGACTGTTTTGATGTTACGCCGACTAGAATTACTTGTCCTTAATTCTCCACCACATTCATCACTTAAATTCTGTTGCATTTTTCATCAGTGATCTTGAACATTTAATAGTAGTTGAGTTGAAATAGTTTGCTATTTGTATGTTGTTGATTACTTATCAAATTTGCATTTGCTTCATGTGCCCCGAATCACAAGTGTTCCATGACTCTAACTTTCACCAATGTATAAAAATATTCAATAAAAAACCCTTCACCAATACATAAATGCTTTAATTAATAATATTCAATAAATATTTTGATTGTTTAGAGGGATAGACTTAAAGAAACTACTAGCAAAAAGGGATTAAAAATATTATATCAGCAAACTGCAACAAAGGCAACATAGCCTTTAATAATTCTTTAGTAAAGTTTTATGCACTCTAGATAGCGATGACAAGATATGTATGGACTTCACGTGAAGGCTTCGCTAAGAAACGTAAAGTGCACAGGATTGAGCAGTTCCCTCATATTTTCGTGAATTGGATTGAGTAGTGTGTGACCACTACTTCTTTCTCTGTTGCTATAAATGGGACTGTGCAGGGTTTCATTAGAGGTGCTAAAGGTCTACGACAAGGGGATCCGATCTCTTCTTTGCTATTTGTCATTTGCTTGGAATATTTCTTACGAGTTGCTAAAGTGCACACACTTGGGACATCATTCAGATATCATCCCAAGTGTGAGGCATTAAGGATTACTCACCTTGCTTTTGCGAATGACCCGATGTTCTTTGCTAGGGGAGATTGTTCTTCTGTCCGTATTCTCTTTGACTGCCTGGAAGTATTTAAGAGGTGCTCGAGCCTTGTAATTAACACGCCTATAGGTGGTTGAATACATTATTTTGCGAGACATAATTATACTATTGCATGTAAAAGATTATAACAAAATTGAAAAGCTCATCAGTATATAATTTTTGTGTCTTTCTCAAAATTTTATATTTAAGTTATCTGACTTATCATCATCTTCATCATCACTATATATCTTTCTCATCATCTAATACATCTTCAGATTTTTCAACTGCCAAGGCATTCTATGATAACTAGGCAAGTAAATAGGGATTTTAGACAGTAATTATCTTCATTATTATCATGCCATTTCTCTAATTTTTATATTATTTTATTAAATTTTAGAAAGGTAGAGTGTGCATATATATATATATATATATATATATTTATGGGAATTTGAGTTAACTTCATGCTATTAGACTGCTCCCTGTTCGCTTTCACAATATTAGCCTAAGACCGAATTGTTTGATTGGAATCCACAAGGGTGGTAGAGGGATGGGACTTTATCTGGGAATGGGTAGTGTTCCCCACACATGGAACATAAGGGACAAAAGAGTCCAGGTTAGTAGAAGGGGGCTTCCTCCTCACTGGCGAGCATTGCAGACTGACCTCACCTGGGTTATTATGTTTTGCAACGAACTGGGCAATTGGGGAATGCATGCTCCCAACATCTGGGCCCACTGAGGAGGTCACTACGTTAGGTACTGGAGCTGGCAATTGAGGCATCTGAATAATGAGAGTGGGTGATTGAGGAGGAGTGGGGTCAAGGATCAAGGTTGTCTTGGGTATAGTTAGTGTTGATGGGTTTGGATTGGCCATGATCACGTCTGGGATAGAGGGAAACCGGTGTTCAATCTGGGGAGAGGAAAGGTATGTCTGGGGTGTGGAGGACGACAACACCCTAGAAGAGGTAAGTTTTATCCATCATCTAGACAAAGTAGCAGGTGTAAAAAATTAGCAATTGGAGAAGGTATATGAAAAGAAAAAAAACAGCAGTCGTGGGAGTGGAGTAGGTAGGGGACTTGTCTGGATAGGTGGGGTAGGAGGTTGACTGACAATTGGAGTAGCTAGTATCTGGGAAAGTGAATTTTAAATTAGAGGCTAGTGCGGAAGGAATACTTCAGGCCGAGCCTGCAGGATTCAACAGCTAACTAACTGGTTTTCGAAGGAAGAATCTAGCTAAAACAGGTCAAATACACCGGATGCCAGGAATAGAAGTATGGACAAAGTAACTGGAATAAGAACAACTCAATATGAACCTAACCTCTGGACAGAAAATAGCTTCACACCCTTACAACTCAATTAACTACATACGGAGGTTAACAGAAAGCTTGATAGATTAGCCAGACCAAGGTTGACAAAAAAACTAGGAAAATGCAGAAGAATATAAAGTTGGAATGCCGGATAGCAATAGGGAAAAGCATCAAAGATAGAAACTTATGCAGAAAACCCTAGCACAGCAGAACCCCGGGATAACCATGCTCCAGGAGCCAAAACTGAAATCAAGATCAGACATACCAAGGGCAACCAGACGCAGCTATATGTGCAGAACCACACCTAACAATATCACAGAAGACGAACAACTGAATGGATAGAATCAAAACTGACCAGCGGGGGACCATGCATTAACTGCAAAGCTTGAAGACCTATCATTGGTAGCAAGGAACATGAGAGTTAGGAAGAGGACTCAAGGGAGTTGAGAACCTCTCTCTCTACCTCTTCTCTCTCTAAATAATAAAGTGTGCATATATAAAGAAACCATGCACAATCCCATTTATAGCAATAGAGAAGGAAGTAGTGGTCACACACTGCTCAAGCCAGTTCACGAAGATATGAGGGAACCCAATTTCTATAAGTAATTCTAGTAGGAAATCCCAATTAAATGAATCATAAGCCTTCTTAAGGTCCACTTTAACCGTACATCTAGGAGAGACTCTAGTCCTACTATACTCACGCATAAGCTCTTGAACCAAGAGAATACTATCAGTCATTAGTCTATCTTGGATGAAAGCAGTCTGGGAGATGGTCTGCATGTTATCTCTCTTATGCAGGAAGACTCCAATTGATCCAGTCTGTTCTTCAAGGCGTTGAGTATTTCTGGTTGTCCATTCTTCCTACCCCGTCTGCTGTGATTTGCCAGCTAGATAGGATGGCTAGGGATTTTTTGTGGAACTCAAAAGATGCATTGGTTGCCTGGAAAGATATTTATCTGCCCAAGACTAAAGGTGGACTTAGTTTGCGAAATTTACAAGCTTGGAATCGGTCATTATTGTCTTGAATCATTTAGGCTGTACAAGAAGAGAAACAGTCCTTGTGGGTCAAGTGGTTGGACCACTACTATATGAAGGGAAGATCAGTTTGGGAGGTTGACCATCATCGGAGCCATTCCCCTCTGCTTTGTAGTCTCCTCTCAATCAGAGACGTAAAAACGGACAAGGAACAGGATACTCATAGTGCGGCAGACCTTCTTCACTCTTGGTCTATGGGTACTAATTCGTTCACTTCTCAAGCTTATGAATATCTGAGGCCAACTACATTCAGAGTATATTGGTCTAATACTGTTTGTAAACAGGGTCTAACCCCTAAGCACTCATTCATTCTTTGGTTGTGTGCTAGGGAAGGTTGAAGACCAAATATGTACTTGTGTTCCGGCTTGATGACATGTCATGCCCACTGTGTAAGGCACAGTTGGAAACGACTAACCACTTATTTTTCAGGCGTCCCATCTCTGCTACGATTTGGGAAGAAATTAAAAGGTGGCTAGGATTTCATCAAACAATGAATACGTCCAGCGCGTGCCTTAAGTGGTACAAGCGTGCCAACCGTTGGTCTTCGTGGTTAGCTAACGCTAAGGCTACTGCTATGGCTGCCACTTTCTACTTCATCAGGAAGGCGTGTAACAAAGCTGTTTTCAAAGGGGAAGTTTGCCAAGTAATGGATATTGTCAAGAGGATTAAAACACATGTGTACACTGTTATTTTTACTTTTTACCCTAATGTTTTGACTAGATTTGAGAATTGTTGACATATCCGCTAGCAATTAGTCTCTTGGACTATGGACTAGTGAGCAACCATGTAAATATCTTTTGATCAATATTAATCATTTTACATTTTGATAAAAAATTTATATATATATAGACAGTAATTATCTTCATTATTATCACGCCATTTCTATAATTTTTATAATATTTTATTAAATTTTCGAAGGTAGAGTGTGCACATATATATATATATATATATATATATATATAAATATGACAATTGGTAATGGAATTAGGCTATAATACTTCACTATTTTTTAAAAATAAAATACATACACATGACGTGTGAAGTCCAAGAAGGCATCTCTAAATTCACTAGAGATGAAATAGTTTTTTGAAACCCTTAAAATTATAGTCTAGTAACAATTTTCAGTAAAAAAAAAAAAAGATGTAAATAATTGTTGCAAGTATGACAATAACTGATTTATTTATGACTTTGATTGGATTTAGTGATAACTAATATATCAGACCAAATTCATCATTATCATTATCATCTCTCTCTATTTCTCTCCATGCATTAAACATTTTCTAGACAGCTTGGAAGCTGTCTTCGACGGCACAAAGGTTTCGTTTCTTTTTCCTTTTTTTTTTACTTTAATGCGTGTCTACATTAATCCCAATTATTTGGACAGAATGCAAAAAATAAACTAGAATTAAGTAAGGGAATGTTATTTAATGAGATTTATGTTAAACACTTTAAATTTATCGAAGCATCCATTTAATAAACGTTGACTTTGGTTTTTTTCTCCAAGAATAGTAACAGCAACGATGGCATATTATTATCTTCACTGCCAGTCTTTAAAATCATGGATAATTTAAGCTTACGCTGTTTAACAAGATTCACATTAAATGAGATTATTGCTATCTTATATAAATAATATTTATTGCTAATCAATCAAATCAAATTAAAAAATTATTGACTTTTTGAAGTTTCCAAATCTTTATAGTCTCTTTTTTATTTTTCTTAATGCTTAATCGAAAATTTGATTTTTTGTAATATGCGTATCAACGTCTACAAGTCCTGAATTAGTAGTTAACATTCAGTATATGGAATAAAAGAATGACACAACAATCATAGAGACCACAGTACTACCATTTTTTTGTCAAAATTAAGGGACACAAATTAAATTTGAGGACTAAAAATTAATGTTGGCCATGGAGAAGCGAATAGCCGAAGGACAAAAATAATCAACTATATAATACTAAAATGTTATCAACTTTAATATCGAATTTCAAGAAAAAGAAAATTTAGAACTTCTATTTCTGCAAAAAAGCATCATTGGAATTATACTAAACATGAGTTAGGAAAGATGACCCTAATAAAAAAGTGTTTAAAGTGTGAAAAGATCAAGAAGCTAATGATATTTTAAGTAAAATATGATTGACTGGTAATATTTATTGTTCACTACAATAAATTTAAAAGAAAACCCTTGATTTTAATGAGGCAGCATGATTGACTTTTTTGTCGTAATAAAATCGTTACATGCTAACAAATCCTCTCTCTCTCTCTCACACACACACCCACACACACACACTCTCTCTATGTATATACACATATATATAATTCTATTTTTCTTTGATTACATTATGTGATGTGTTATATGCTTGGTGATTTGAAAACTAAAAAATTAAGTGTTGAAATGGAATTATAAGGTTTATGGTCCAACAAAGCTTTGGTGAAAATTACTATATTTCCCAAACATTTTTGGAAACTGTTCGGATTCAATGCAAAAAAATTATTTTCCACTGTTGGGAATTCATGGAATTTGGTTATAAAGGCTCTAATGTGGGTATCTCATCTTAAATACTATTTTTAAGTGGAATTTAAATTTTTTAGACATTACATCGGGATAAAAATAATTGACATGTAATAAATAATATTTTTTAACCTTAGAAATTCAATAGAAGACAATGGAAGGGTAACTTGTCATTAGTCGCATTAATTCACTATTACTGTATTCATTTAAAAGTTGGAGGGCAATATGCAATTTACCCAAATTTACACCAACCTTCCTAGAATAATTTTGACTAACCCTTTGCCACTACTGAAACACTAAGAAGGCTGAAACTCAGCCATTTGTCTGCTGTAGGCTGACACTAAGGTGGCTGCTCTCTTCTTTCTCATTTTCTCTTTATTTTCTTCACTTGAGAGTTCACTTATCCTAGCAAAAACATCCACAAAAGGCTCCAAGGACAGATTCCCTACCTAACAAGGTTTTCTGAAAGAGGTAAGACACCAGACTTTTCTCTCTTTTTAAGCTTCCATTTTGCTGAAATTCCGTACAGCCTAGTGAATAAAGCCTAGTGGATGAATATTGTTTAGTTAGGTATGATCAATGCTTCTACTGGATTAATTTCTGACCAGTTTGTGGAATATTATTGAATTTCAAGACTCTCTATTTTGGATAAAATTAGGGCTAGAATTGGGATTATCAATTCCTACCTATGCGATTAACGGTTAATGAAACTTCTACTTTTTGTGTTGTAGAAACAAAAGGGAGACTGTTTTGATCTTACGCGGACTAGAATTACTTGTCCTTAATTCTCCACCACATTCATCACTTAAATTCTGTTGCATTTTTCATCAGTGATCTTGAACAGTTAATAGTAATTGAGTTGAAATAGTTTGATATTTGTATGTTGTTGATTATTTATCAAATTTGCATTTGCTTCATGTGCCCCGAATCACAAGTGTTCTATGACTCCAACTTTCACCAGTGAATAAAATATTCAACAAATATTCAATATAAAACCCTTCACCAGTACATAAATGCTTTAATTAATAATATTCAATAAATATTTTAATTGTTTAGAGGGATAAACTCAAAGAAACTACTAGCAAAAAGGGATTAAAAATATTATATCTGCAAACTGAAATAAAGGCAACACAGCCTTTCATAATTCTTTTGTAAAGTTTTATGCACTCTAGATAGCAATGACAAGATATATATGGACTTCACGTGAAGGCTTCGCTAAGAAACTTAAAGTGCACAGGATTGAGCAGTTCCCTTATATTTTCGTGAATTGGATTGAGCAGTGTGTGACCACTACTTCTTTCTCTGTTGCTATAAATGGGACTGTGCAAGGTTTCTTTAGAGGTGCTAAAGGTCTGCGCCAAGGGGATCCGATCTCTCCTTTGCTATTTGTCATTTGCTTGGAATATTTCACACGAGTTGCTAAAGTGCACACACTTGGGACATCATTCAGATATCATCCCAAGTGTGAGGCATTGAGGATTACTTACCTTGCTTTTGCGAATGACCTGATGTTGTTTGCTAGGGGAGATTGTTCTTCTGTCTGTATTCTCCTTGACTGCCTGGAAGTATTTAAGAGGTGCTCGGGCCTTGTAATTAACAAGAATAAGTCAAATATTTCTCTTGCTGGGATCCGAATGACTGCTCATGAGAGTACCCTGGATGACATGGGCATTCCTATTGGGGAACTTCATTTTCGCTACCTAGGCTTACCAATCATTAATGGTAAAAGAAGGCTAACCTTCTACAAACCATTACTTGAATGAATTGGCTCATACATTGGGAGATGGTTTCCACGTTCTCTTTTGTATACAGGGCGACTCCAATTGATCCAGTCTGTACTTCAAGGCGTTGAGTGTTTCTGGTTGTCCATTCTTCTAGCTCCGTCAGCTGTTATTTGCCAGCTAGATAGGATGGCTAGGGATTTTTTGTGGAACTCGAAAAATGCATTGGTTGCCTGGAAAGGTATATGTCTTACCAAGACTGAAGGAAGACTTGGTTTGCGAAATTTACAGGCTTGGAACGAGGCGTTATTTTCTAGAATCATTTGGGACTTACAAGCAGAGAAACATTCCTTGTGGGTCAAATGGGTTGGACCACTACTACATGAAGGGCAGATCAGTTTGGGAGGTTGATCATCATAGGGGCCTTTCCCCTCTATTTCATAGACTGCTTTCAGTCAGAGACATGATATTGGACCGGGAATAGGATATTCATAGTGCGGTTGATCTTCTTCATACTTGGGCTACGGGTACTGGTTCGTTCACTTCTCAAGCTTATGAATATTTGAGGCCAACTACATTGAGGGTATATTGGGCTAATACTGTTTGGAGGCAGAGTCAACCCCTAAGCACTCATGCATTTCTTTGGTTGTGTGCTAGGGGAAGGTTGAAGACCAAGGATGCACTTGTGTTCCGGCTTGATGATATGTCATGTCCACTGTGTAAGTCACATTTGGAAATGACTAACCATTTATTTTTCAAGTGCTCTATTTCTGCTACTATTTGGAAGGAAATTAAAAGGTGGCTAGGATTACCACAAACAATGAATACGCCCAATGCTTGCCTTAAGTGGTACAAGCGTGCCAACTGTGGTTCTTCGTGGTTAGCTAAGGCAAAAGCTACTGCTATGGCAGCTACATTCTAGTACATCTGGAATGCTCGTAACAAGGCTATTTTTGAAGGGGATGTTTTCCAAGCATTGGATATTGTTAAAAGGATTAAAACACATTTTGATTTGTTTGTGTATGAGTTGCAGTTATTGTGCCCTGTTTCACTGATTCGACAGTTATAGACATAGTCTCAGTGGTATGGGAAGTTGAGGGCCCAGCTTCAAGGTCCACTGCTATTGTGCCTGGGTTATTATGGGGAGTGGGTGCTTACCTCATGTCAATGGCCGGAGCCTTGCCTTTGGCTATGTCACAGTTAGCTGAGTTCTGGGGGCTCTGTAGGCATCCCTTGGGTCCTGCAGGAGACGACATAAGCCTTAACTGAGACCTAGACTTTGCCTGTTTATGTTTAGAAGCATCCTTAGTAGGCTGTATATTTTCTCTGATTTTCATTTTGTCCCTCATACATATATCCATCCTATGGCCAAATATATAGCAACTCTTACAGATCGATGGTTCAAACTTATAGCGCACAAGCTGGCATTTAACTTTCCCAGATTGCAACCTACTTGGCATTGCCTTTACCAATGGCTTTGAGATATCATTCTCCACCAGCACTCAAGCATAGGAGATTCTTTCAAACTGTGATGTGAGCATGTTAGTCATTAGAGGTATTCCAAATCCAGATGCAATCTTTTTAAGCGCCAATCGGTTCCAACATCCTAACGGAAGTGTGGGGAATGTCACCCAGAGTGGCATAAAGTAAATGTCACCTAAGGAGGAGTCGAATTCCCTTGGAATAGTTTTTAGCATTGTACGTTGGCCAAACGAAGTATACGGTCCCTCACGAAGAACAACCTGGTTGTCCTCTTCAGTGTTAAAATGGAATATTAGCTAGCCTGAAGCATGCGAGTAAACCTTGGTAGGGACAGTCCACTACTTAGATAAGTCATTAATTGCCTTCATTCCTGGAAAACGCCCCGCAAACATTCCTATTATGCAGTATCCCAATTTCTGCTCCACATCTTTGAAGTCTATTTCATCAATGTCAATGAATTCTCCCATTTAGGGAATATGGTGCAATTTCATTTCATTGCTCGAGTCATGGTTTCCTTTAACTAAATTTGCCCAGGTTCATTCGAGGACCGTTGTTTTTTTGTTGGGGTTTCAACAGAATTCTGGTGAAGAGATGGGATAGACTCTGGTATGAAAAAGCCAGCTGAGTGAGAGGACTCTAGTGTATCAGGCAGGAGGACTGGTGGCTATAGCTCTACCCTCGCGAAGCCCGGGCATGGCACCAGAGATTGGGGAATGTCTACTGCAATTGTGCCAAGGTCCACTACAATTGTGATTGGGTTAATATGGGAAGTGGTTATGGTGCCAGATGATAAGGAAGGGCTAGGGTCAGATAGTAGTAGGCAGGTGGTCTGGGGAAGTGAATTTGTCTGGACACAGATAGGACTATTTGAGGTCTGTGCAGTTTTTTGGCTTCTTGCCTGATCTATATTAGCCCAGAAAATAGTGGGTGGGTAACTCAGGTCGGGTCACTATGATTAGGTAGGGAATCAGGAAAGGGGTGGGTCTTATGTAGTAGTTAGTCTTGGGAAAGCATATCCAGTTGCAGCAGTTGAGGAAATGGACAGTAGTCAGTAGGGTATGCTACGGTTCAAACACCAAGATTCAATAACAGAAGAGGTATGTTTGAATCAAAGAAGTCAGAGCATGCAAATGAACCTAGGAACCAAGCTAACTTCAAAGAACAAACTCAGCAACAATGAACAAAGTCGTCTAACCGACATATGATACCCCACTCATAAAAAAATCCATTGTAAACTCAATGATTTGCTCAGATGTCACTAGCTACATACCCCATTCACACCAAGTTCCTTAAGTAACAACAACCAACAGTTCTGTCAGGAGCTGTGGTGTATCTGGTAGAACACTCAAAATCGTGGACGAAACAAGAATAAATGGTAGACAACCAACTAAGTCCACCAATACAAGAATTGAATTTGAAACCACAATAATCACTTCTGGATACTACTTAGGTTTTGCCCCATGACATCCAAGACTTCATAAATAGCATCTACTACAAGAAAACTGTGAATCTGCCATGGACGTTTGCCACGGAAAATTTTCCGTGACAATCAGTGATGGATTTTGCCACGGAACAGCAAAATACAAGCAACTTGCGAGGAAAAAAATACCATTGCAAATCTCTGGCTATTTGCAATGGATTTGCAATGGAAATAGTAGCAAGTAGTGACACAAGCATATTTCGTCGCAAATCGGTAGCAAAAAAATGCGCCAAAAAATTATGCAAATATTAGCCACCGATTTGCGATGGAAATATTTCCGTGGCAAAATTATGCCAAACATTAGCCACGGATTTGCCATGGAATCACAAAGTAGTGATAAAAATAAATGGCTAAATTTTTGTTGTGTGTTCCGCGGCAAATCTGTGGCCATGGAATCACAAAATGGCCACTAATCCGTGGCAGATTGCCACAGATTTGCTATGGCATTTTTTCTTTTTTTTTGGTTATAATTTATTAATTATATTTGTTTGTATTAATTTTTGTACCATACATTTTAAATAACAACGATGAAATATTTTGCAAGTATCTTGATTTATTTATTTTCTAATACGTTCATTCTTGAAATGGAATTGAAAATAAGATGTATTATTTTTTAGTATCGAATTATACGTTTGTATTAAAATTATAAATTTTAAAGAAAATATATTATTTTATTTTATTTCAACTGTAAACGCCATTGAAAATTGTTTTGAAGAATTATATCATCATTAAGAGTACACAAAAATATATGTTACGCAAAGTAATGATAAAAATAAATGACTAAATTTTGGTTGTGTATTCCGTGGCTAATCACAAAATTGCCACTAATTCGTGGCAATTCTATGGCAGATTGCCACGGATTGCCACGAAATTTTTTTCTTTTTTTCTTCTAATTTATTAATTATATTGGTTTGTATTAATTTTTATTCCATACATTTTAAATATAAATGACGAAATATTTTGTAAGTATCTTGATTTATTTTTTTTCTATTTCATTCATTTTTGAAATAGAATTGAAAATAACATGTATTATTTTTTAGTATCAAAATATACGTTTGTATTAAAATTAAAAATTTTAAAGAGACGATATAAATTTATTTTATTTCGACTGTAAAAGTCATTGAAAATTGTTTTGAAGAACTATATTATCATTGAGAGTACACAAAAAAGTATGTTACGCAAAGTGATGATAAAAATAAATGACTAAATTTTTGTTGTGTGTTCCGTGGCAAATCCATGGCTATTTGCCATGGACTTGCCACAGAGTCACAAAATTGCCACTAATTCATGGCAATTCCGTGGCAGATTGCCCCGGATTTTCCACGACATTGTTTTTTTTTTTGTTCTAATTTATTAATTATATTGGTTTGTATTAATTTTTGTTCCATACATTTGAAATAAGAACGACGAAATATTTTGTAAGTATCTTGATTTATTTATTTTCTAATGTGTTCATTCTTGAAATAGAATTGAAAATAAGATGTATTATTTTTTAGTATCGAAATATACGTTTGTATTAAAATTAAGAATTTTAAAGAGATGATATAATTGTTTTGAAGAACTATATTATCGTTGAGAGTACATAAAAAAGTATGTTAATTTTATATCATCATGCCATTTCTATAATTTTATATTATTTTATTAAATTTCTGAAGGTAGAGTGTGCATTTATATATATATATATATATATATATATATATATGACAATTGGTTATGGAATTAGGCTGTAACACTTACGTATTTTTTAAAAATAAAATACATACACATTATGTGAGAAGGCCAAGAAGGCATCTCTAAATGAACTAGAGATGAAATAGTTTTTCGAAACCCTTAAAATTACAGTCTAGTAACCATTTTTAGTCCAAAAAAAAAAAAGATGTAAATAGTTGTAGCAAGTCTGACAATAACTGATTTGTTTATATTAGATTTAGTGATAACTAATATATCAGACCAAATTCATCAATATCATTATCATCTCTCTCTATTTCTCTCCATGTATTAAACATTTTCTGACAGCTTGGAAGCTGTCTTCGACGGCACAAAGGTTTCTTTTCTTTTTCCCCTTTTTTTTTTTGCTTCAATATGTGTCTGTTTTAATCCCAATTATTTTGGCATAATGCAAAAAATAAACTAGAATTAAGTATGTGAATGTTATTTAATGAGATTTATGTTAAACACTTTGAATTTATTGAAGCATCCATTTATTAAACGTTGACTTCAGTTTTTTTCTCCAAGAATTGTAACAACAATGATGACATATTACCTTCACTGTCAGTCTTTAAAATAATGGATAATTTAAGTTTACGCTGTTTAACAAGATTTACATTAAATGAGATTATTGCTATCTTATATAAATAATAGTTATTAGTAATCAATCAAAATCAAATTAAAAAATTATTGACCTTTTGAAGTTTTGAAATATTTATAGCCTCTTTTTTATTTTTCTTAATGCTTAATCTAAAAATTGATTTTTTGTAATATGCGTATCTACGTCTACAAGGTCCCGAATTCGTAGTTAACATTCAGTATATGGAATAAAAGAATGATACAATAATCATAGCTACCACGTTACTGCCATTTTTGTCAAAATTAAGGGACACAAACTAAATTTGAGGACTAAAAATTAATGTTGGCCATGGAGAAGTCAATAGCCGAAGGAGAAAAATAATCAACCATATAATACTAAAATATTATCAAGTTTAATATTGAATTTCAAGAAAAAGAAAATTTAGAACTTCTATTTCTGCAAAAAAAAAATCATCATTGGAATTATACTAAACACGAGTTATGAAAAATGACCCTAATAAAAAAGTCTTTAAAGGGTGAAAAGATCAATAATCTAATGATATTTTAAGTAAAATATGATTGATTGGTAATATTTATTGTTCAGTACAATAATTTTAAAAAAACCTTTGATTTTAAAGAGTTTTCATGATTGGCCTTTTTGTGGTAATAAGGCAAAATGGAATTTAACTGTGCTAGTTATAGAGGATTTTGAAGAGAATGAACTCTAACAGGTATGTATTAACTTCATGGGTTAAGTTGAAATTGTTGTTTTCTGATCCTTCATTTGGATGATAACAAGATCATTTGAAAGAAAAACCACTGTATATTGTTTTTGTATAGCTCCTGAGTAACAAAAAAAGTGAAGATTGATAGTGGACCAAACCTTAGATAAATTTATGCTCTCCTTAAGCTTCACCACACACACTGCTCCCCAACTCCAACCTAACAAAGGAAAAACAAAAAATAGATTTAAATCAGCTAGTGGACCAAACCTTAGATAAAATGAATTTTTTATTATTAAAATATTATATGAATGGATATAATATGCTTCACTTATACGAATGGATCGTCGAGTGTGATGGGTGATCATTTCCCATGGGTAAGGGGTGATTACCCTTACATTAGTTTTATTAAATAATTGCTGTGACAATTAATGTTTTTTTTTATGTTGTTGATTTTATGGTGGCTTGATGCCTAGAAACGTCCAACATATAGGGGAAACTCTATTGATTTGTTTTTTTTTTTTGCCATCTTAATACTCCAAATAAGTTGATTACCCTTAAGCTTAATTTTATACAATAGATTTTAATGCCTAAGCATCTTCTTAATGTAAAGAAAAATTTGAGAAAGATCATAAACTTGACCTTATGTAACTAAAGCAATCAGACTAACATCCGCACTCTCAAAATGTTTTCCAGATCCCTGAGTTTTCTCTTCTCATATTTGGTCTTGAAACATACTTGTCTCAGCCTTTTTGTTTGGCCTTCCAACTTCTCATCAGGTATTTCTTCCATCAACTCCTTCTCACATTCCAGTATCTCAATGGCCATTCTCAACTTCTTCTTAGCCATATGTACTCCTTCTTCTTCATTTTGCAAACCCCGCAAATCCAAATGGAACCTTTTAATAGGAATTATTTCCTTGTTAACTTTGGGGACATATATTTAGTAGTTCTTCATGCACAAGTTGTGTGAGAAAGAACCTAAACATTCTTGATTAGGGTCTCTAAGCTCATAAACTTCTTGCAAGGCCATCAATGAATTCCTAACTCCCTACATCTTTTCTTGAAATCGGTTCAGCAAACATTCAATTCTTTGGCCGCTTGAGTGATTGTCATGTAAAAGTACTTCAAAATGGTTGCTTTTGATAGTGTCTTGGAGCTAATGCCCTTCTCCTTTTGCTACCTCCTGATTACCTTCTTCCCTACAGGAACTTCGTCTAAAGTAATACCTTCAATAGGCATTTCCTCCACATGAACCATGTTCTGGTGATAGGGGCTAATTTGGTTATATTTTGCATAGTTATTTGAGGCTCTTTTGTAATACATTTTGTGCAATAACTAGTTATATTCTTTTGTATTTGAGATTTTACCTTTTGAAAGGTATTTGGGTCATTATTTCAGGTTTTTGGGTAAAAGAAATCAAAACCATCGCGAAACAGAGCAGAGGCGGCACCGGCTGGAAGCCTAGAACCGGCGCTGGCTATACACTGGATGCACGGACTTCAAAGTGATGGAAAAATTGGAGAAGTAGAGTAGAACAGAGCCTAACCAGCGCTGACTGTAAGGCTGGAGGCGGCGCCGGCTGCAGTCTGGAACGTATGCACAGAATTCGGAGAAAAATTGGTAAATGAGTAGTGAAACAAAATACAGGCGCCGCCAGTTGTGGTCTGTTCCTGAGGCGGTGCTGCGATCTTTTGACGCGTTTTTGGAATTCTGGGGAGTTTTAGCATCTTCCAACTTCTACTCGGCCAAGAACTTTGTACCTATGAGTTTGGGCTCTTCTTAAGCCTATAACTAGATGAAAAACACAAGGGAAAAGGTGAGAATTCATTGATCATCATAGAAAATCACTCAGTCTAAGGAGAATTCTTCAAGTTCAAGGAGGGTTGTACAAGAAGGTTTTCAAAGGAAGAAGAAGGAGGCTTGTCTATGAGTTCTTTCTTTTACTTTGTTTTCTTTTTCTTGACAATGATGTTTTAATTGTTCTATTGTAAGTTGACATTATTTTAGATAATCATGATTCTTGGAGTTATTTGATCTTTTGGTTAATTGACTGTTCTTCTTGGTATTTAATTACCTGGGCATATTCCGAGATTATTTAGTTGTTTCTATTGTTAACTTGCTAGACCAAAGATGTTGATTATGGTTGCAATTGATTAATTTTCGCATTTATTGGCTGTTAACTTGCTAGACCAAATAGGTTAATTGCTGAGGATTGAGTAATTAAAGGTTAATTGATGTTTGCCAGACCAAGGATTCATTGATTAATTTCATGTTTTAAATTTGCTAGACCACGGAAATTTAATTAAGGATTGTGTTTAATGCATCTTTTGGATGAATTGGTTGAGACAGACCATGTGATGCTAATTTATCTAGAAGGTAGTAATTAGTTGAGACAGACCAAGTGATGCTAATTTACCTTAATCCTTCATGGTGCCGTGAGAATGATTGATTATGATAATGGTTAAGTTCTTGAATATCGTGGTTGTCTAATCAATGGTTTGAATTGCATACTTCTCCATCCTTGACATGTACATATTTTTATTTTATTTTCTTTTTAGTTTTCCTTTTTATTTGATTTTCACTTTGTTGAGGTTAAACAATGAAAAAGGGGTAATTAATGTTTGCTTGTTCCTTGAGGATCAACACTTATTTGAATCCTATGCTCAGTAATGATGAGTACGCTTGCTCATATGTGTGATTTGGGTCCAACGTTTTAATTTAAACTTGATTGGGAATGTGCTTAGTTTTTGTATGATTTTTATGCCCAAATCTAAACGCATCAAGTTTTTGGCTCCATTGCTGGGGAACAATAGCATGAAAGCCTGGACTTTGTTGATTTAATCATATAAATATGTAAATATATAAATATGTATATTGTTCTTGCTACAAAATGGTGCTATCTTTTGTATTTTGTGTATTCTTGTATAACTTCGTAACCTAACATAACCTAACTAACTAACTTAGCCTGAGTTTAAATTACTAACGTTGTAACCTTATAATTGTGTATGGTAACCTGTAATTATACCTCTAACTTGCTTCTTGTTTTCTTAGGTATTACCCTTGGTACATGACCCAAAAATCCAACAACGGGATAGTCGATTTTGACCCTAAAATCGAGAGGACGTTAACAAAAATTCGTCAAACAATTCAAAGGAATCTGATTGTCGAAATGGATGGTGCTCAATAGAACAATGCCGGAAATAATAGGAGAGTTATGTATGACTTTGTAAAACCCACAATCTCAGGCATAGGCTCGAGTATCACTAGTACTAGGGTAGATGCCGACAACTTTGAAATAAAGCCCAACATTATTCAAATGGTACAGAATATGGTTCAATTTGACGGGCTACCGGAAGAGAATCCCAATGCTCACTTAGCCAGTTTTCTTGAGATTTGTGATACCTTCAAGATGAATGGTGTTTCTGAATATGCCATTAAATTAAGACTTTTTCGTTTTTCCTTGAGAGATAGAGCTAAATCGTGGTTAAAGTCTTTATCTACAGGTTCTATCACAATTTGGAATGCCTTAGCTGAAAAATTTTTGGCCAAATATTTCCCTCCAGCTAGGACAACCAAGCTTAGGAATGAAATCTTTGCCTTCCAACAATTAGATTCTGAGCCCTTATATGAGAGTTGGGAGAGATTTAAGGAAATGTTAAGAAAATGCCCACACCACGGATTCGAGCTGGGAATGCAAATGCTTATCTTCTTGAATGGCCTCACGTTTGCAACACGACAAGTGGTGGACTCTTCTGCATGGGGTTCTATCAACCATAAGACCCCGAAACAGGTATTTGAGCTTTTAGAAAATTTGGCTTCTAATAACTATTCTTGGGGAAGTGTAAGGTCAAAGGCTCGTGTGCAAGGAGTGCGCAAAGTGGACGTCGTGACAGCATTAGAGGCTAAGGTAGACGCCTTAACTCAAAAGATGGAACAGTTGGTGATGCCTCAAGGCCAAGTGTTAAACGTCAACTATGATTTCTATAGAGAGGGGGGCACCCCAATCATGATTGCCAAAAGATGGGGTCACTCCAAGAAACTTCTGAACAAGCGGCTTTTGTAGGTAATGTCCAGCCAAGTAACAATCCATATAGCTCTACTTATAATTCTAGCTGGAGAAATCACCCTAATTTCTCTTGGAGCAATGGGAATCCACCTAGGCAAAGTTCTTTGAATCTTGGAGGTAACCAAAGGAATCCAAATTCCATGAACAACACGGCAGCACCTCAAAAGCCACATTCGAAAGAATTGATTAGACAATTGGTAAGTACCACAGAGACTAAGTTCCAAGGAGTTGATGCGACAACAAGGAACTTAGAGGCTTCCATGCGCAATTTGGAGAACTAGATTGGTCAACTAGCAAAACTCCTGGGGGATCATCATGCAGGGACACTACCAGGGAATACGGAGGAAAATCCACGGGATCACAATTGTGGAAAAGCTTGAAGCAGTTTTTCTTTCCTCTCTTTTCTTTACTTATCATTTTTTTTTTTTGGTTAAGGGCAATTTTTTATTTATAGTATTTTTTCAGCATTCGTGTTTTTTTGCATCATCATAAAAAAAAAAAAAAAAAAAGTGACCCGGACAGACCAGAGCCGGCGCCGGCTCCAAGAGCCGTGCCGGCGCCGGTTCCTGTTGGGAGGACCCCAATTAAAGGGCCATTTTGGCTATTTTTTTCTTCAAACCTTCCTCTCCCTCGCTAATCCTCTCAACCTGTGCCAGCTTCACACCCATAAGAGCCCAACATTTGATTTTTTTATTTCTACTTCTAAACAGCTCAATAACATCTTTTACCTTCTTCTTTATTGATCGTACGAATCACACACATCACAAACTTCGATTTTTCACACCAATAGCACATTCAATCCACAATAAAAGGGGGTAGCTTTTCACAGAACTTTTGCATCTTTTGCTTGCCCATGCATAGAAAAGCCTAAAGGTATGATTTTTACTTAAGTCCTACGGTTGCATTGATGGAATTGATTTTGTCTAATTGTATGAATAGTGTTGGCTGAAAATTGATATATATATGCTATGAATGTTCATTTTTTCGTTGTGTTTCATTCATTGGATTACCTTAGGAGTTATTGAGCTTTTATTGCCTGTTCATGCTTATAAAAAATCAAGAATTCATATAGCTCCGGCTAGACTCATGGTTATTGGTGAATATATTGAAACTGCATTGTTGATCACATCATACCATGATATTGCCTTCATTCACATGATCACGTTTACTAGCATGTCTTGAGGATATTAGCACAAGTTATGCTTTACAGTGGATTCTTACATACATTGTGCAGGTTGTGTTGAAGTGGTTGACAGTGATTGATTGAGTGGGTGTTGGAGTTGATATACATTGAAGGAGTTTGGGGTTTGTGCGTTGTAAGCTTGGTTGAGGGTTGTGTGCCATTTTATGATTTGTTTTGTGCGAAGGTTGCTATACTCTCTCCAATCATTGAGCATATTAGTTCCCTCTTCTTATTGTTCCATTCCTTCTTTGGCCATGTCTAGAGTAAGGAGTCAGCCATCTAAAAAGGCAAGAACTTCCTCGTCCTCAGTTCCATCATCTGTTGACCCCTTATCTCTTAGACCTATGGAGTTTGTTGATGCCTCGTGTGAGGAATGGTATAGTAGGCGAGCTTCAAATAAAATTATTGTTGAGCGTACCTTTTCCCCCACCTTAGACCGAGCACTCAAATTAGAAATGATGTTTACATGGCTAGGTTAGGGATCCATAGTCCAATTGAAAGGGAGGTATTGTCCCGTACTTGTCAAGGAATTTTATACTAATATGACGGACAAGGGGAATAAGCATCTTCCATATATTGAAACACAAGTGAAGGGAGTTCCTATTGTCATCACCCAAAACCAATTAGCTAACCTCCTCCAGGTCTTTGATGATGATATTTCGGGTATTGATGTAAATAATCAAAAGATTCTGTCGGATCCGGATTGGGATATTGGAGGGACGCGAGCAACCCTAGGCTTATACAAGCATAATGCCTTCCAAGCTAATAGTTTTTATTCTAACAATGATTTGGTAGCCAACTTTCGTGCAATGGTGTATATATTTGGGTTTAATGTTGTCCCACGGGCCAGTGGTTTTAATGAAACTAGGCTTATTAACACTTATATTTTGCACCGGATGATGAACACATTACCTATTCCTCTTGCTCCTTTAATCATTCAATCTATTAGAGAAGTAGTTCATCATCATCTTTCCACAAAAGCCTTTATTTTTCCCTTGGTTATCATAAAGATTCTAAAGGACTTTGGGGTGAGTCTTGAGGGAGAACTCTTGGAGGCTACCACTGAGCACAATATGGTCACCGAGCAAACTCTCATGAGTTGCGGATATAAGTACAGCCCAGAATTGAAGAAATGGCTCACACCCTTCGAGGTCCAACATCCCGGTCAGGTAAGACCACCTACAGTGGAGGAGGAGCAGCCACCACCACCAGCACGTGCTAGAGCTGGCAGTTCTCAGTCCCGCTCCCGAACTAACTTTAAGACCACAGTACTGGGGCGCCTCGACCAGCAAATGGAGATGCTCCTATGCTTGCAGGGTACTATGGAGGATATGGCACGACGGCAAGTTACCATGGAGCAATATTTGACTGAGTTGAGGCAGCATTCTTCTAGGCCACACGATGGTGCGGGCACCTCCACACTTGCCGATAAGGTGGAGGATGAGAGTGATGATGCTGTGACGGACTGATGATGCATTCTTGCTTACTCTTGTTATTTCTTTTCTTTCTCATTTCATGTTTTTGTTCTAGTTAGTTTGACTTTCTTTTCATTGTATTTTCCATTTTTTCTATTTTTTCTTTCTTTTCTTTTCTAGATTTATGCTTTGGTATTTTCTTTTGTATTGTTTATAGGTACTTTGATGATGCCTCCATCTTCAAGCGTTCAGCTCTTGTACAACACGATTAATGGAAGTTTGTTTTCCTTATCTCTTCTCCTTTATCTCTTTGGTCCCTTGGTATTGATTGTTTTGGTTCTATTTATTTGGCCATTAAGCACAATGTCCAGTTTAAGTGTGGGGGAGTGGTTTGATTGACAAGTCTTCTACATACTCTTTAGCTGTCTTGGGAGAAGCTTTCTTGGGAACAAAATTAACAAAAATTTTCAAAAATTTTCAGAGAAATTTTTTTATTTTCTGGAGATTTCAAACCGTATTTTTAGTGCATATATTGATGATGAATTATAGAGCATATGTTCTAGATCATTTATGGCTTATGCATGATTTTTTGCACTCACTTGGACAAAGTAGTTCTTGATCAAATGCTTTGCGTTATTCTTAAACCTGTTTTTTTCTCTAA
This sequence comes from Voacanga thouarsii, assembly GCA_026120185.1. Lineage (NCBI taxonomy): Eukaryota > Viridiplantae > Streptophyta > Magnoliopsida > Gentianales > Apocynaceae > Voacanga > Voacanga thouarsii. The sequence continues at coordinate 1,686,737 of JANUWF010001120.1, forward strand.
AATGCGTGGAGCATTCTAGAACTTACTTGAATACCTCACGAGCCGAAATAAGAAAGACATTCATGATTTAACTTAGGGATGACGGTAATAGGCCTTCTTTGGATAGTTTGAGCTTTTCAAGCCTACCTAGTGCTATATTATCCCTAGTGCCTATTTTGAGCTTAAATTGGTGATTTCATTCTTTACAATCCGTCACGATATTTTGTCCATTACTTGTGCTGAGAGTTTGTATAGTTTCCAAATCTTTATGCTCTTCAAGGATGAAAGTGTATGTATGTTGAGAATAATGTAGGGAGAGAGATTATGACTTGTTACTTTTAGTCATGGATCAATTACAATTGGAGCTGGGAAAAGAGAGGAAGTGGAATGAAAGGAATAAGTTGAAAGATTGAGAAAGAAAAGAATGCGAGCTGAAAAAAGGATGAGAAAGAAGAAAAGAAATGAGTGAAGAGAGAAAATAACAAGCTGCTAGAAAGGAAAGTAAATGAAAAAGAAAAGAACAGTAGCAGGAAAAGAAAAAAAGAGGAGTAAAAGAAGAAAGCGTTGAAAGAGAATTGAAGACAAAAAAAGAGAAAAAATCACAAAAGGGATGGTGAGTGAACTGTAAAAGTAAGTTCATATAAGATACTTGCTACTATTGCTGGAAAAATGATTGATCTTGTGAGGAAAAGAATTGATGAAAAGAAAGAGCAATGCAGGATTTGCTTGAAATGCGTAAGGGTTGTTATTTAAGGTTTTGGTTTGATTGGTTCTTGGAATAAGAGAGCAAGAAGAGTTGGGAATTATAGGTTTATTTTGGTTACCCTTTTCTTGCTTACTCTCAGTTTTTCTTTGACTTTTGATGTTCCTATATCCTTCGTTTGCTAAGCTGCATTACAAACCTTTAGCCTTACATTACAATCTTAAAAGTCCTACTTGATCTAAGTAGAATCATGATATGTCTTGGATTAGTGGAGATAATGTATGAAAAGTAAGCGTATGGAATGCATATACTTTTTGAACTTACTTCTTTCTAATGGTTTGAGAATATTGTGAATTATTGTGATGGTTTTACTAAGTCATTTATCACTACACAAGTCTTGCATTAGCTATGAAAGATTTAGTATCATATGTTTTACGTTCATAAGTAAAGAAAGCATTGAAGATATTTTTTGGGAATTTATTGAGTGATGTGAGTAACACCTTGTGTTTTTTCTACTTGTTCTTGATGCTTTGCTTGAGGACAAGCAAAGAGCTAAGTGTGGGGGAATATGATAGGGGCTAATTTGGTTATATTTTGCATAGTTATTTGAGGCTCTTTTGTAATATATTTTGTGCAATAACTAGTCATATTCTTTCATATTTGAGATTTTACTGTTGGAAAGGTATTTTGGTCATTATTTCAGGTTTTTGGGTAAAACAAAGCAAAATCATCGCGAAATAGAACAGAGGTGGCGCCGGCTGTACACTAGATGCATGGACTTCAAAGTGATGGAAAAATTGGAGAAGCAGAATAGAACATAGCTTAACCGGTGCTGGCCGTAAGGCTGGAGGTAGCGCCGGTTGCAGTCTGGAACGTATGTGCAAAATTCGGAGAAAAATTGGCAAACAAGTGGAGAAACAAAACACAGGCGGCACCGGCTGTGGTCTGTTCCTAAGGCGGTGCTGTGATCTTTTGACGCGTTTTTGGAAATCTGGAGAGTTTTAGCATCTTCCAACTTCTACTCGGCCAAGAACTTTGTACCTACGAGTTTGGGCTCTTCTTAAGCCTATAAATAGATGAAAAACACAAGGGAAAAAGGGAGAATTCATTGATCATCATAGAAAATCACCCAGTCTAAGGAGAATTCTTCAAGTTCAAGGAGGGTTGTACAAGAAGGTTTTCAAAGGAAGAAGAAGGAGGCTTGTCTATGAGTTCTTTCTTTTACTTTGTTTTCTTTTTCTTGAAAATGATGTTTTAATTGTTCTATTGTAAGTTGACATTGTTTTAGATAATCATGATTCTTGGAGTTATTTGATCTTTTGATTAATTGACTGCTCTTCTTGGTATTTAATTACCTGGGCATATTTCGAGATTAGTTGGTTGTTTCTATTGTTAACTTGCTAGACCATAGAGGTTGATGATGGTTGCAATTTATTAATTTTCATATTTATTAGCTGTTAACTTGCAAGACCAAAGAGGTTAATTGCTGAGGATTGAGTAATTAAAGGTTAATTGATGTTTGCCAGACTAAGGATTCATTGATTAATTTCATGTTTTAAATTTTCTAGACCACGGAAATTTAATTAAGGATTGTGTTTAATTCATCTTTTGGATGAATTGGTTGAGACAGACCATGTGATGCTAATTTATCTAGAAGGTAGTAATTAGTTGAGACAGACCAAGTGATGCTAATTTACCTTAATCCTTTATGGTGCCAAGAGAATGATTGATTATGATAATGGTTAAGTTCTTGAAGATCATGGTTGTCTAATCAATGGTTTGAGTTGCATACTTCTCTATCCTTGACATGTACATATTTTTATTTTATTTTCTTTTTAATTTTTCTTTTTATTTGATTTTCACATTGTTGAGTTGGTTAAACAATGAAAGAGGATTAATTAATGTTTGCTTGTTCCTTGAGGATCGACACTCGTTTGAACCCTATGCTCAGTAATGATGAATATGCTTACTCATATGTGTGATTTGGGTCCAACTTTTTAATTTAAACTTGATTGGGAATGTGCTTAGTTTTTGTATGATTTTTATGCCTAAATCTAAACGCATCATCTGGCTTTGTTCAAAATCTATTAGGGGGTAGAAAGGATCATGCACAAGCGTATCCTCTATCAGAGGAACAACTTTAAAAATAGTCTCTTGAATAGGTAGATCAAATTGGAAATCCAAAGTAGCATGTTCATAACTTTCACTTATTCATAACACAACAAACCAAACTAGATGAAGAAGACAGGTAAACCCCCCCCACCCCCCACCCCCCCAAAAAAAGGCCTTAAAAGTATCTCACTTGAAATCAGGAGGAAGTCATTGGCTTGGAAAGGAAAACACATCAAAATATTTTTGATTGTAAGCTATTTCAAAAGTTGACCATCTATCAAATGAATTACAACTATCCATCAGAGGAACAACATAAAAAATAGTCTCTTGAATAGGTAGATCAAATTGGAAATCCAAAGCAGCATGTTCATAACTTTCACTGATTTATAGCATAACAAACAAACCCAGATGAAGAAGACGGATGAACCTCCCTCTCCCCAAAAAAGGCCTTAAAAGTATCTCACCTGAAATCAAGAGGAAGTGGTTGGCTTGGAAAGGAAAACACAACAAAATCTTCTTGATTGGAAGCTATTTCAAAATTTGACCACCTCTCAAACGAATTACAACTATTCATCTTTGAGAAAGAAAACCGAATAAGAAATCTTGGTGCCATTGTGGTTTCCACTAATGCTTGATGACTAAGGGATATATATCTGTGCGGGAAGAGGGGAGGGAGGACTGAGGAGAGAAAAAGACAAGGAGGAAGCAGAAGAGGTAGATAACAGGTGGAGGGAGGTATGACTGAGGAGATGAAAGGTTAATTTTTGAGAAAGCGACAAGGAGAGAAAGAGATAAGGAAAAGTCAATTTTTGAGTTCTCATCTTATTGAGTTCTCTATTTAATTTTTGAGTTCTCAGTTCACTTCTTATTGAATTCTCTGTTCAGTTCGTGCTTGTTTAAAAAATGATGTCATACTTATTTAATATTTCAGCTGTCAAATTCGTGCTTGGAGGTTTTGCTTGTTTCAGTCCAAATTTGAAATAGTAATAGACATGATGAAACTATCTTTATAGATTTCATTATTATAAATTGCAGGAGGGAAGTTGCAAAATTTACGACGCTGAAATGTGTTTTAAGGCCCAACCCAACATGACATTTAAAGGTTTAACTTGCTTTTTTTTTCTTTTAAAAAAAATAATAATATAGTGTTGATGGGTCTTTTAAAAGTAATCTACAGTGAAGTAGTAGGCTGTTGGAGAACTCCCATAGTAGGCTGTTGTGGGTGAGTTGAATGTCTATCTTCACGTATGAGTGAATTTGAATTTTGCTGGACTAGTGGTCTAGCTCCGAATTCAATTCTTTTTGGCTTGCAATTGTTGGAAGCTAATCCAAACTAATGTGAAACAGGTGATACGTACCCGGTTGGTTATTCTTTTGACGAATCAATAGTTCATCACAAGGTTTTATTTCTTTCAATATTATTTGACTGATTAAAATCATCGGAAAATAGTTGGTTTAGTTTTTGTCTTGATGGCTCTTCTGGGTAACATTTGTATATTTTACTTGGTTGTTCAGCACTTCAACGAAAATCCCGATTCTAGTAATCCTGCTTACAATAGCAAGTTTGGAGTTTATTTTAAAGGCTGCGGACTTGATTACGTGGTGGTGTCATGGGGCCATGATGACTACATGTATCTAGTAATACTCAAGATCCTTTTTCAATTTTTTATGGCTTTGCACTGAAACTTGGGAGAAATTTGAGACATAGATTCTAATGAATTTCTTCTTGGACTCAAACAAAATAGGTGGCCAAGGAAAATAAGACAACATTGCCATCTGCTGGCCTTTTTGTCATCAGATTCCACTCATTTTATGGTAAGTTAAGACACACACTGTAACACCCCGCTACCTAGGCCCAACAGGGCCGGGGATGTCGCCCCGTCCAAAGGACAAGGGGTCTTTATAACTAGGTCACACAAATAATATAGCGGAATAAAAATAATAACTTAACATAAAATTTTTTACAACCCAAGAATAAATCCACGAATAAAACCATGAATTCCCAAAAGAAAAACAAATCCATAAATAAAATCATCCACTCTCAACTCCCCAAAGCAATACATAAAAATAAAAGACAACATTCTCTTCTAAGGCAGATAACACTAGCTACTCATCCCCACAGCAGGATCGACCTGAAATCATGGTAAAAAGGTGATGAGACAGAAATCTCAGTAAGTCTGTGTGTGCTTTGGGTATTCAGTGAAAACAGTTCGTGGATGCAAAATATGAAATATTTATAAGAGAAATATTGGCAAGCAATAAACATTAGTCAAAAGCAAGAGTGGTGTTTTCGGCTTTTCTAGCCATACATAATTTATAGGATCAACCACTCGAAAGAAATGATTATGGGTTACTACACGTTGGGCCCCATAACCGGATGGTTAGTATGCCACACTTTGTGCATACTGCTGGTCAGAATGCCACACTTTGTGCAAACTGACAAAAGGTAGGTGATCGGCCTACCAGGCAAGATACTCCTTCTTCCCTATACCAAAACAACAACCGGGTGTCCATTCCGGCAAAACACAGTCACTTGACTGAAATAAAAATTGCTAGCTCGGACCGGCATGACTAAGTAGTACTGACGTTTCTCTAAGTTGAGTTCACCTTTTGGAGGAGGCCTCCTGCCAGCTCCTCCAGAAGACTTACTCTTGCTCTTCAAAGCTAGTACTACTAGCCTACCTATATTGAGTACTCAACGTAACGTATCCCACTTGGGGGGAAAAAATGAACAAAACATAGTTCCACTTGAAAATAGCAATTAAGGATTTTCAAAGTTTGGGGAAAAACTGGTTTTAGAAAGAGTTTTAGGTTTTGAGTAAAACCGCCCCTTGATTTGCAAATAATTTATTTGTCTAAAATGAGAACGGAAATAATCCTCAATTGCCTTTACAGAAATGAGTGTCCATTCACTTTACATTTGGCTTGCCATAAAAATCATTTTTGCATCAAAGATGTTTTATGCAGGAGCTTACTTGATCCTTGCTCACAACAAAGGTCTCCAACAGCTGACTTAACCCCGCATGGGGTAAATACAAACCACAATCAAACTCAAACCAAAATCCACTTTCACAAATAAACTAATCAACTCACTACTACAACCATGATCCTAGTGTCCCAAGCTTTAAGGCCAAATAATAAATAAAAAGGTTTATCAGCCAAGACTAATTTGATATTTAAAATAATTAGAGTCTTGGGAAATAGGTACTGATAAGTTAAAGGTTTAAATCTTGCGAAGAAAAATTTAGAGTTTATCTGATGAAGAGTCCTAGGCGGTATTAGGTAAAATATTGATTTATTAATAATTTCGTTGTTAGAAATTAATTGATAACTAAAATTAGTTGAAAATAAATTTAATGAATCTTGCTTGAAAAATAATAAATAATTCTTCAATGGGTTTTGATTAAAAGATAATAATTAAATTTTTAGTAATAAATATTTTACTAACTATAATTATTCCCAAAAAAGGCTTTAATTGATTTCATTATTTTAAATAATATCTATATATCTACATACATACATATATATATATATTATTTTCCTAGCAAAAGCTATTATTTATTTGACTAAAATATCATTATTATGTATAATAATCCAAATTTACCCTTCCTAGGGTTTTTGGAAATTACTAACAAAATCATATTATGAAATATTTTATTCATGAAATAAAAATTAGCTTAGGGACAACTAGATCATGATCATACTTCTATGGCTAACCACAATCATGGACATATGCAACCCTTCAATTCATCAAAACATCCAAATCATGCATATAAGCATAGATCTAACGATATCAAGACATGATCTAACCTTTTCTAGCATAAATATGATCATGGCTTCAATAATCCAACATGAATATAAATCCTATTCACCAAAGGGAACATAATCTCTAGTATAATTGATCACAAATACTACCTATGACATGGAGACATGCATTAAACCTCAAATCATCATACAATCAACCAAGATAATCCATCCATGAATAAATCCCATCCCCTTCACATTCATACATACATTCATGATTCAACCTCAACAATATATACTCAAACCTTATCCGCAATCCATCTTCTATCAACATGATCCTAGAGACAATAATCTGGAATTTAAAAGAGGGTTGAAGGGACTTTACTTGATTGATGAGTACCTTGAAGGAGTTTCAAATGGATCTCAACTCCTAGATGTCTAAATCCATCCAAGGGAGAAGAAGAAAGCATGGCCATTGGTGAAGAAGTCATTCGGCCAGGAGGGAGAGTAGTTCGGCCAAGAGAAAGAGATAGAGAGAAAAGAGAAGAACAAAGCTCATTAGCATACTTAAACACATATATGTTCATCAGAGATTGAAGATTAGCGAAGATGAAGTTAATTGAATAATCCTACCTTGAAGGTGTTCTTGAGTCTTCACAAAATTTCTGGTTTTTTATCCAAAAGTGCAAGTTGGATTTTGTAGTTTGATATTAAAAATGGTACGAATGGACTCAAAGCAATGAATAGATGAAATCTGAAATTTTTAGAGGTAGTTTGAAGTGATTTGGAGAGGTATTAGGTGAAAGGAAGGAGTAGGTGTTCTTGGTGTACTATGTGTTCTTGAAGGTTGAAGAGAGTAGAAAGCTTTTGGATGGGAGGCTGCCGAAATTCTATACGAATTAGGGCTGGCTGAATTTTTGCAGGGTTTAGGGAGATAATTCTCTGGTTTGGAAGGGAAAAGGAAAGGCAAGTTGTTGGAATCCTTGAAGAATATTTTTAGAAAGCAAATTTGGAAACTAAATATTCAAGAATACCTTTGATTATAGGAGAGCTTTTGGAAGTCTGCCATGGCTGAATTGCTGGGCAGTGTTTTGGCTAGATGAATGTTGGTTGAGGGAGGCTTAAGGTGGCCAAAATTACTGAGTGTAATGGTGAAGGGAAGGTCTGGTTGTTTGGGGTATATTTTATGGAAAGTTGTTAAATCATGGTGGCTGGAATTTTGGTATCCTAATCAAGACATGATTGAAGAATTTTTTTGGAAATCTTTTAGGCAGCCATGACTGGATTTTCGTGCAGAAGCTTGAGAGGGATAATGGAGCTCAGTTACTGAAGGTTTAAGGGTGGTTTGTACAGAAGAAGGATGGATTTTCAGCTAGGGTAGAATTAGGAAACAAATCTGGAAAATTCCTGCACAGAATTTTGCTGCTTGCTGGAATTTTCTGGGCAGTTTTTGGCTGCCCTTTTTCCAGCCAGTTTGCAAGGAGTTTGAAGGGGAATTTCAGGGGATTTCAAGGCTGGTTTCTTGCCTTCTTCATGGAAGGAAAACAAGGCTAAGGTGCTGAACAAAAACTGGAAGAAAACAGCTTGGTTTCGGACCTCCTAAGCTGTGATTTGCCCAGGGATTTTTCTGGTTTTGCACCACCTTTGTGCAGTCCGAAAATAGCCAGAAAAATCTAGATTCTAAGCTGATAAAAAGGGCCATTTTTTGGCAGCATTTGGGAGGGAATAATGGTTAAGAATTTTGAAACCTTAAAGGTACACAAAGCTGGAAAAATTTCAGTTCTATGCAGGAAGGGAAATGAACCTAGCTAGAGTGAATTTTTAGAAAGTTCACTAAGGAATTTAATTCACTTGAAATTTTCCCCCCTCTTCCATTGTTTTGGTCCATATGATGTCCTTTACTAAGACATTTTTAACCTTCAAAGCCATAGCACCTTGCTGGAATTTTGGGAAAGAAAACGGCTAGAACAATTGGATCAAACTAATGAGTTGAGAAATAGGAAAAATTAAGGATCAAGAGGAAATGAATTCCCCTTAGGAATTTTGTGTAAAGCAAAGGAGTAGGATTTAGATATTCCTATCATATCTCTCTTAGGACAACATCTCTACCCTACTCCCAACACATAAGGCCGGATATGATACTTCCCAAGCAAAAATAAAATTTAACCAAGCTAAAGCTCCTATGATGGAATTTGAACCCAAGACCTCAAGAATTAATTCTAAGGCTCTAACCACTAAACCACAACAACTCTTATTCTTATTTTCCCCCTAAGAATATTTTCCTATTCAATCCTCAAGCTATCTCCCTTTTTCCTCCTCAAGCAAAAATTACCATTTTGCCATTCTCACTCAATAATCATAATCAAGCCCCCTAGACTATAAAATACAAATTCAATGCACATAAAATCATATGAAAATATATTTAAACATGCAATAAAATATGATATGCATCCCAACCCCCCTTACTCTAAGGTTGGTTTTGACTGGGGTTTCACACACACACAAGGGACTTAAATAATGACTCATTTCTTCTAAATGCCTTTTTAAACTATTGCATACTTTAAGAGCTTATAGGCACTTAATGAATGAGGGGGATATGGAAAACCTCAAGTGGTTGTAGATATTTAAGTAAGTGCAGCTTTGCAAATACTCACCAGAAAATTCATGTAATAAACTAATTAAACCCCATTTTCTAATATTTGCTACCATTTTTATTTTTACAGCAAGTATGATCAGTATAGCAAATGCAAGGTTAGAATAGACGTTGACCAAGTCAAGCCCTACTATCTGTCTCTCATTGAGAAGGTGACCATGCAACATCGTTTTCATTTTAGAGCTAATTTTCAGGTCATTTTCGTATTTCTTTTCTTTCTTTACCTAACTAATTGATGATGTATTTCCTTTTCTTCTTGCAATATTTTCCTACGAAGCTCAGGTGGTGAAGCAATTTTTGAGGAACACAAAGATGCTGCGAAGTTGCAGTTTTACGAGGCTAATGAGTGTAGATATAAGGGCTTGCAGATTAGTAAAGTATTTCTATAGGAAATGTAGTTCTATACAATTATGGGTGTATGTTGGATATGTTGTCAAATGATATGTAGTCAATTGACATCAGTAATTGACTTCAAATGAGAAAATTGTGTTTTATTATATTTGGTATTGAATGAGTTGATTCTATTGTATTTGGCAAGAAATTGTACGTGTGTAGGGTCAAATTCAAAAAATTTCAATTTCTAATAAATTGTAATTTTTAATATTTTTTAATTTTTAATAATCCGTGGCAAATCCGTGAAAATTTACTATGAAAAAATAACATTTCTGTGGCAAATCTATGGCAAATTGTCACGGATTTTCCATAGAACAAATTTATAAATGAAGTATTCATGACAAATTGTCATAGATTTGCCACGGATAGCGTATATTCCATATTGTTTCTATGGCAAATTGTCCCGGATTTGCCACGAATGGTACCTGCTTGAGAAACATCCATGGCAAATCCATGGCAATCCGCCACAGATTTGCTACAGACAGCATATGTTCCATATTGTTTTCATGGCGAATCCGTGGCAGATTGCCACGGATTTGCCACGGTTCCCTCGCAATATTTCTCCCCCTAAAGGTGATACCAACTTGAACAATCCATGGCAAATCCATAGCAAATTGCCACAAAAAAATATTTCCCTTGCAAAAAATGCTTAGCGACAAAGGTATTTGCCAAGAACCTTTTCCGTCGCAGATCCGTGGCAACATCTGGTTTAGCCACGGATTTGTCCGTGGCAAATTGGCAGATTTCTTGTAGTAACCCAATCCACATAGTTGGTAGGATATTCAGATAGAATAGTAGTGAAGAAAACCAGTGTATTCGAGCATGAACAATAGGCAGAATTAATAGAAAAAAAAAAAACACACACACACACACAAAATTTGCAATCCAGTAGGAAGAATAAGCAACTGTACTAATTGGGATAGAAAACGTGATATTTCTCTTGAGCATGAAAATCATCCATTGGTAGCAAGGAAGGTGAGAATCGGGAAGAGGACTTAAGGAAGTTGAGAGCGTCTCTCTCTACCTCTTCTCTCTGTCTACCTTATTCCTATCTTTTTGAATGGACACACACGTATAGTTCCTTTGGAAGAGGTGGTGACTTAAATATATTGGTGAAACAATTGATTGTTGTTCTTGGTTTTTGATTACTTCTTTTTCTTATGAAGTTGGTTGATTTATTTTTGTTATTAACTTGCTTGAAAAAAAGGTTGGTAATGACGTCAATTAGTTAATTGCATATTGTTTTCTCTTAACTTGTTTGGAAAAGGGGTTAATTGTTTAGAAAATTGGTAATCAAAGGTTGGTTAATGATTGCTAGAATATAGATTCATTGACTAATTTCAGGTTTTAAAGCACCTAGAATATAGGAGTTTATATGAGGGTTGATTTTAATGCATTTCTTGGATAAGTTAGTCGAGACAGAATATGTTCACCAATGTTGCTAGAAGATAGTGATTCCATTGATTGCAAACGAAGTGGGTCTATATTAAATCATTCATGATACCAAGACGACAATTGATTGTGATGAATGCTAAGTAATTCAATATTGTGTTTTCAAGATAATTGTCTAGTTACATGAAATTGCATCCTTGAATTATATCTATTTTTTATCTTTATTTATTTCCCTTTTTATTTTCTTTTTATTTCATTGGCTAAAGAATAAAGATTTGGCTAATTTAAGGTGGGAGCTTAAGTTCTCGTAGATTGGATGCTTGCTATGCCCTATACTAGCAAGTACAATTTTTAACTAAGCATTTAATTCAGTGGAACTCAGCAGAACTCACCAAAGACAAAATAATTTTTTACTAAGCATTTCATTTCAACAATTGCAGGATCATCGAAGAAAAAAATATCTAGAAGAGCAACATTAATAGGGCCTAAATTAGTCATATATTTCCTAGTTATTTGAGGCTATTTTGTTATACATTTTGTTTAATAACTAGTCATATTCCTTCATATCTGAGATTTTTCCCTTGGAAAGGTATTTTGTGCATTATTATAGATTTTAGGAGTAAAAGACGACAAACATATTACTAAACAGAGTAGAGGCGGCACCAGGCAGGACAGAAGAATCGGTGCCGCCACGTGCTGTTGGCATGTATTTCGAAGTGATGAAAAATCGGTGAAACAGAGCTAAATAGAACACAACCGCCACCGGTTGGGAGCTCAGAGGTGGCGCCAGCTGCATACTGGAAAGGTTGGCATGAAAATTTTAAAAAAAAATCAGTGAATGAATACAGAAACATACCAAAACTGGTGCCGACCCTAGGCAAGACAGGCGGCGCCGGCTGTGCACTGCTACTGAGGCAGTGCCTGAATTTTTGCGCGTAATTTTTGGCAAGTTGCAGAGTTTTAGTATTTTCCTACTTCTAGTCAGCCAAAAACCCTAAAGGAACGAATTTAAGCACTTATAAAGCCTATAAATAGAGGGAAAACACAAGGGAAAAGGGAGAATTGATGAATCAAAATAGAAAATCACTCAAAATCAAGGAGGATTGTACAAGAAGGTCTACAAAGAAAGAAGAAGAAGGCTTGTCTATGAGTGATTTCTTTTAACTTTGTCTTTTTTTCTTGAACAATGTTGTATTAATTGTTTTATTGTACTTTGACATTATTTTAGGTATTCATGATTTTTAGTGTTACTTTTATCTTTTGATTAATTGATTGTTATTCTTGGTATTTAATTACTTATGCTAATTACGAGATTAATTGATTGTTTCTTTCCATTAACTTACTTGGCCAAAGGGGTTGATGGTGGTCTCAATTCATTAATTTTATATTTGTTGTCTCTTAACTTGCTTGGACAAATGGGTTAATTACTAGGAATTGGGTAATTAAAGATTAATTGATGTCAGCCAGGACATGAATTCATTGGTTGGTTTCATGTTTTAAGTTTGTCGGGATATGGAAATTTAATCAAGAATTGTGTTTAATGCATCTTTTGAATGAATTAGTTTAGACAGGCCATGTGGTACTAATTTGTCTAGAGTATAGTGATTTCATTGATTGGAAAAGAAGTGAATCTATCTTAATCCTTCATATACCAAGAGAATGATTAGTTATGATAATGATTTAGTACTTTAAGATCATGTTTGTCAAAATAATGGTTTGAGTTACATAATTCTCCATCCTTGGCATGTATATATTCTTTTGTTTTATTTTATTTTATTCTTTTTCACTTTATTGGGTCGGCTAAACAATGAAATAAAAATTATTAAAGCATACTTGTTCCTTGAGGATCGACACTCGTTTTAAACCCTATGCTATGTTTAATGATGAGTACACTTGCTCATATATGTAATTTAGGGTTAACGTTTTAATTTAAACTTGATTAGAAATGTGCTTATTTTTATATGATCTTTATACCCAAATTCAAACACATCAAACATATTACTAATATCATGTAAAGACATATCAGATAAGCAGAATTGTTGTATGCCAGGGATCTATAGAATTAACTACTAAATACATTACATAGACAAAAGCCCACAATTGTGGCAACATTAGAGGTACTAAATTGCATATGATTTATCGGCACTGTTTGAATATTGTTGGCATCATTCTTCAAGCAAACTCCCAAGAAACCATAACCAGAATTGGCATCCTAAAAAATACCAAGCTAAAAAATGCAACCAGCTGTGACTAGAGTTGCATAAAATGATGATAAAAAAAAGACCAAAAAGAACTTCATAGCATCAACAGCACTAGAGTGGTGCCATCTCTAAAACCCAATTGCGGAATCTAATTCCGTAATGATTGAAAAAGAAATTACCTGAAACTTAAACAAGATTAGGAGGAGCTTAATGGCAACAAAGGAGCTCGGCGGCGATGGTGTTGTGCAGGGTCGAATTCTATTGGTGGCAGTGGCGGGGGTGCTGGATAAATCATGATCAACAATGGAAATACCAGCGGTACCAGTGAGTGCGTGCTAGAAAATTGATAATGGGGGTAGTGGCACCGATGAGGAGGGGGTGTGTGTGCAAGAAAATCAAATAGAAAGGAAGCGGAAAGAAAGAGGGTAGTCGTAGATGGATTGGAGATGGCCAGAGATGGGAAAGAATGAAATACAAAAAGAAGGGAAAAAATGACTAAGTGTTGAACTTAGTCTTTAATTTAGCTATGGCTTATGTACTGTTGCTAATCCCTCGAATCTTGAGAGGGTTTAGCTCCGGATTCAGATAATTTTCTTGGGGCCTGTATGCCATCGGTAATCCCTCACAAGTAGCAAGGGAATACCAACAACATAATATAGAATTTTTTTTTTTTAGCATCTCTATATTTTTATAATTTTATTTTAGCTGAATATATAAGGTTAGATCTTAATTTTACTCAAGTTAACGTAAGTTGTATGAATTTTTTGTAAAACTAACCTCAAAATTAAATAATTAATTATTTATGCAATATGTTAATTGATAATACTTTTATTTTCCAATTTTAATAATTTTTTACTAAAGATACGTTATAAACAACTAAATGTGAAGTAAAGTTATAATTTAATTGTTAATATTTACTTTTTAATATTAATAGAGTTAAATTTTAACAAAAGTTCAACTATTCTTTCTTTTTAAAAAAGTTGTATAATTAAAACCGAATAGATTAGAATCATTATACTTTGCTACAAATTTTTTAAAAAGTTCAAGTAATAAAACTGCAAGACATTTATATTATACAATCAACACACACACACACACACACACACACACACACACACACACACACACACACACATATATAATTACAATTGGCGCATACATAATTATATAAACTCTAATATATAACATACACACCTAATGTCTATATATGCATATACAATTATAACCATTCATATATTAATATAGTATATAACTACATTAAATATGTGTCTGTGTGTGTATACTTAATTATCTAACATTTCGAACATATTGGTATATATATCATTATTGTATAACGACATATACATTTTAATATATATATATATATAATTATATAAACACTAATATGTAATTTCCCTCTAAATATTTTCCCAGAAATTAAAAACGCCATACCTGAATCCTAGCAAATAGCAAGGGTTTTGCTACAAAATTGCAGCATTTATTTTCCACCAATTTTTTCTTTCCAAAAAATTTAAATAGTCGTAGCTAAGCCCTAGCAAATAGCGAGGGCTTAGCTACGGCTGCCACACATTAATTTCCCTCTAAATGTTTTCCCAAAAATTACGAGTATTGTCACTAAACCTTAGCCTATAGCGAGGGTTTAGCTACATCCACCGCATAATAAATTTTCAAAATATTTATTTCAAAAAATTACTTGGTTAGATGCGCGCACTGTTAATGTTTTTCGACAGTGCCAATGGGACAATGATGGTGAAAATTGTGCATTTGGTGGAGATTTAGGATGAAGAAGAGGAAAAACTTGTCTATGAGTTCTCCCTTTTCCATTTTCTTCATCATTTCTTGTCAATATGTATGCATTTCACTAATTGTATTATGAAGGGTTGAACCCTAAATTGATTTGTTCCTCTGATTTGTAATATTTCAACTTCTAATGAATGATTACTTGACATTGTTATATATGTTAGATTTGTTGTTTGGCTAATCCTCTTCTAATTAATTCAAGAAATTGTGTTAGGAGTTGGGTTCCAAATGAATGGATTCAATGTGTGTTATCGTTTGTCTAAATTTAGAGATTGGTTGGGGATTAGAACTTGATAATTATTGGGTTCTTGATATCACTTTGAGATAAGGATATTGGGTTCGTCCAGAATTTTCGGGTTTTGTACATAATGCCTCTTAAGGAAAAGTAATCCATAACTTGAGAGAGTGTGGATTTCGCATTTGTGACCTCTATGGTATTAGAATTGGGATTTGATTGCCTTGGGTTTGTGTTTGGTACTTGACTAATTCTGGAGAATCCTAACATTTTACACGTCTTTTACTGTTTTTCCTATCTTTGATATTCTCATGGCCAATCTTGTGTGGGATGTGCTGATTCTCAAGGTTTACCCAGTGTAGTTTGTGTTTTCCATTAAATTATTTGGCGACATAATAGAATAAGAGTTAGTAGTGGTATCTTTATCCCTTCCCCATGGATTTTCGATACTTACCATTAAACTCTATACTACTTGATGAGTATACTTGCCCAACCGTGTGTTTTTAGTGTTTTGGCTGTTTTAATTAAAATTTGACAATGTATTTGTTTGGTAATATTTCCCCCACTCAAAATCGCACAACACTGATCAATGTTTTCTTCTGCCGTAGCTGGTGGATATCATGTGCCATCACTAATTGCACATAGAACATACATTCTTGCTGGCAGCAACGATGTTCATTCTAGAATTAGTCAGCGATCAATTTATGAATAGAGGGCATTGATCTATAATAGCCATGATTCAGTACAAGATATTAGATAGGCAATCAAGACTAAAGGTTGACAGATTTGGCCATTCCAGATTCTCATCTTCTCGTTGTAATGCAAACAGTTAGGACAACACAACAGGTCATCATCATGGTTAGACTACAGCAGTGTACCTTTGATGATACAGAATTGGATCTTCTTAATAACGTTTCAAAAATTCCACAAATAACTAACCTACCGTATCAGGTTACGGATGACATATAAATTGGAATTTCTACACACGACACATTTTTCTTCAAAGATTGTTTATATGATACTTCATCAGCTATTCCACCATGAGTAGAATTCAAGCTTGAATTACAGAAACAAACTATTCGTTTCAAAAAGGGGGAAAAGAGAAAAATGCCAATCACCATAAAAAAAAAAAACCGATTGCAGAGTTATATGTGGACCTATTTCAATTAGAGCCAGATGACTATGATGATGATTACACTCCTATTCAATCTAGAAAAAAAAGAAGAATGGAGATTTTCAACTTCTAAGGCATTCTATGACAAGTAATTAGGGGTTTTAGATTATAATTATGTTCATTCTTATCTTGCCACTTCTGTAATTTTTTATATTTTCTTAATAAATTTCCTATTGTAGAGTGTGCACATATGTATATATATATATATATATATATATATATATATATTACCATTGCTTGTGGAATTAAGCCGTAACAGTTACCATTTTTTTTAAAAAATAAAATACAAACACATGACGTGAGAAAGCCAAGAAGGCATGTCTAAATGCACTGGAGATGAAACAGTTTTTCCAAACCCTTAAAATGACATTCTAGTAACAATTTTCAACCCAAAAAAATAAATGATGTAAATAGCTGTAGCAAGTCTGACAATAACTGATTAATTTATGACTTAGATTGGATTTAGTTATAACTACTATATCAGTCCATTGTCGTCATTATCATCATCATCATCTCTCTCTGTTTTTCTCCATGTATTAAACATTTTCTAGACAGCTTGGAAGCTATCTTCGATGGCACAGAGGTTTCTTTTCTTCCCCCCCCTTTTTTTTTTTGCTTCAAAGTGTGTCTGTTTTAATCCCAATTATTTTGATAAATGCAAAAATATATAAGAATTAAGTAAAGGAATATTATTTAATAAGGTTTATATTAATCACTTTAAATTTATCGAAGCGCCCATTAATTAAACATTGACTGTGGTTTTTTTTCATCCAAGAATAGTAAGAGAAATGTTGACATATTACCTTCATTGTTAGTCTTTAAAGTTATGGACAAATTAAGTTTATGTTATTTAACACGATTCACAATGAATGAGATTAATGCTTCCAAATATAAATAATAAATATTGCTTATCAATCAAAATCAAATTGAAAAATTATTGACTTTTTGAACTTTCCTTATCTTTATAGTCTCTTTTTTATTTTCTTAATGCTTAACCTAAAAATTGATTTTTTGTAATATGCGTATCAAAGTCTACAAGGTCCTGAATTAGTAGTTAACATTTAGTATATGGAATAAAAGAATGATGCAATAATCATAGATACCACTGTACTGCCATTTTTTGTCAAAATTAAGGGACACAAATTAAGTTTGAGGAGCAAAAATTAATGCTGGCCGTGGAGAAGAGAATAGCCGAAGGAAAAAAATAATTAACCATATAATACTAAAATATTATAAAATTTAATATTGAATTTCAAGAAAAAGAAAATTTAGAACATCTATTTCTGCAAAAAAAAGCATCATTGGAATTATACTAAACGTGAGTTAAGAAAAATGACCTTAATAAAAAAGTGTTTAAAGGATGAAAAGATCAAGAAGCTAATGAGTTTTTAAGTAAAATATGATTTACTGGTAATATTTATTGTTCACTACAATAATTTTAAAAAAAAACCCTTGATTTTAATGAGGTTGCATGATTGGCCTTTTCGTCCTAATAAAATCTATACATGCTAACAGATCCTCTCTCTCGCTCTCCCTCTCCCTCTCTCTCTCTCTCTCTCTATATATATATATATATATAATATTTTTCATTGATTACGTTATGTGATGTGTTATATGCTAGGTGATTTGAGAAGTATGTGTTGAAATGGAATTATAAGGCTTATGGTCCAACTACGCATTTGTGAAAATTATCATATTATCCAAACTATTTTGGAAACTGTTCAGATTCAACACAAAAAAATTATTTTCCACAGTTGGGAATTCTAGGAATTTGGTTATAAAGGCTCTAATGTGGGTATCTCAACTTAGATACTACTTTTAAGTGGAATTTAAATTTTTAGAAATTATATCAAGATAAAAATAATTGAACTTGTAATGAATAATATTTTTCAACTTTGGGAATCCAATAGAAACCAATGGAGTGGTAACTTGTCATTCGTCGAATTAATTCACTTTTATGGTATTCATTTAAAAGTTGAACGGGTAAATAAACAATTTACACAAAGTTACACCAACCTTCCTAAAATAATTTTTACCAAGCTTTCGCCATTATTTAAACACTAAGAAGGCTGAAACTCAGCCATTTTTCTGCTATAGGCTGACACAAAGGTGGCTGCCCTCTTCTTTCTCATTTTCTCTTCATTTTCTTCACTAGAGAGTTCACTTATCTTGGCAAAAACATCCACCAAAGACTATGGATAGATTCCTTACCTAACAAGGTTTTCTATAAAAGGTAAGACACCGGATTTTTCTCTCTATTTAAGCGGCGATTTTGCTGAAATTTTGTACAGACTAGTGATTAAAGCCCATAAAATGTTTAATGGATGAATATTGTTTAGTTAGGTATGATCAATGTTTCTACTAGATTATTTTGTGACAAGTTGTGGTATATTATTTTATTTGAAGGTATGATCAATGTTTCTGCTGGATTAATTTGTGACAAATTGTGGTATATTATTTTATTTCAAGGCTCTTTATTTTGGATAAAATTAGGGCTAGAATTTGGATTATCAATTCCCGCCTATGTGATTAACTTTGAACGAAACTTCTAATTTTTGTGTTGTAGAAAGAAAAGAGAGACTGTCTTGATCTTACTTGTCCTTAATTCTCCAACACATATATTCCTCAAATTCTATTGCATTTTTCACCAGTGATATTTGTATGTTCTTGATTACTTATCAAATTTGCATTGGCTCCATGTGCTCCGAGTCACAAGTGTTCCATAACTCTAACTTTCACTAGTGAATACAAACAGTCAATTAAAAACCCTTCACCAGTACATGAAGTATGTAATTAATAATATTCAATAAATATTTTGACTGTTTAGAGGGATTGACTTGAAGAAACTACTAGCAAAAAGTGAGTAAAAATGGTATATCAGCAAATGGTAAAAAAGGCAATAGAGCTTTTCATAATTCTTTAGTAAAGTTTTATGCACTCCTAAGTAAAGGGATAAATCTGAGTTTGGTTGTGCTTGAGTCTTGAGTTCGTGGTGCTAATGGTAGAAAATCCGAAATGGGTGCATCATTTTGGAAGCTTTGATATGAGACTTGAGTGGGGAAAAGGAGTTTAGTAGCTCCTTAAAATTTTCAAATACTGAAAATGATTGGCGGCTACTGGTGGCACCGATACTTCCAACTACTGCTAGCAGCATAATGTCTGCCATGGCAAGCAATCAAGGCTTTCTTGTTTTGGGTGGAAGAAGACGGATATGGAAGTGGATATGGGAAAAAGAGCCAGAGAGAGAGAGAGAGAGAGAGATGACTAAGACAATACTTTGAATGATGAATTCCTGGGCAGGCTGTACTAGTTGGAAAATATCACCACTCTTTTTTCAGAGGTGTAGTACAACTTAAGAAGTGGGAGAATGCCATGAATATACTCACATGAAAACCCAACAAAATCCACCATACAAATCAAGTGTAGTTCAGCACACCATCCACCACCTTGTAATTCTATTAAAACAACTATTAACCCAAACCATAATTTATTTAATTAGTGGGAGTAAAAATAAATGTAAGAAATAATAAATTAACCTATCATATTTCAAATACATTATAATAAAAAACCTATCATATTTCAAATACATTATAAAAAAATTTTAAATGCAATGAACAGAGGAAATGAAACCTAACAAACATATATTTCTTAAATATATTATTGCTGAGGATTTAAATATTATGCGCACACCCGCAAAGGTTGTGAATCATAATTTTCACGTCAATTATAGAAATTA
The DNA here is from genome assembly GCA_026120185.1 of Voacanga thouarsii. Classification (NCBI taxonomy): domain Eukaryota; kingdom Viridiplantae; phylum Streptophyta; class Magnoliopsida; order Gentianales; family Apocynaceae; genus Voacanga; species Voacanga thouarsii. The sequence continues at coordinate 1,706,859 of JANUWF010001120.1, forward strand.
CAAAACATAATAGGGAAGAATGAGCTGTGAAGTGTAGTTAAATTAGTAGGTGCCTCTATAGATTAGGAATGAGACGTAGGAATGAGATGCACCTCCCCACCATTTCTTGGTCACATTTATTTCAAATGAAGGTACAATCTTAGGCTTAATGTAATCTGATGTCTCAAGGATGTTGACGTACTCTTCAAATTATTTTAGATATTTATTAGCCTTCCCTGGGTCCGCAATGCTAGCTATTCACTGTAGGCATCCGAGTCTTCTTGAGTCACTTGTAGTGGGCTCATGGATATATCAAGTTAAACCTCTGTTGTGTTCTCTCAAATACTCACAGGATCAAGCTTTAAATTATATATCTCTAGACCAAGCCATAAATAATTACTCCACCACACAAATAACTCTTGACATATATAATAAACAACCTACGCAAGACTAAAGTGCAATACCTACTCGAACTATGAATTTGACTGCTAGCAACATTAGGAAATCTAAATAGTAAAGGGAAAGTTCAAAAACAATACTCAACAAAATAAAAACTAGTAAACACTAAAACTACCAAACTTTTGTAATTAATAAGAAACTTTTATAAATGTTAAGTTTAGGTTAATATTGCCAACAAAAGCTAAATCCAATACAAAGGAATTCCAATTGAAATATGTTAATTTATATAAAATACTTAACAATAGATCAGAACCTGAAATCTAAGCAACAGAAGCTCTTAAACCAAGCCATCTACAGATTCCGTGAACTCATCAACTAGCTCTTGAACATTAAGGCAAATCTGTTTGGGAGATTGAACACCACAAAGACCATTCTCCATTGTTTCGTAAAGTGTTAAAAATTCGGGACCTAATTCTGGAGCGGGAAAATGGTCTGCTTTGTGCTTCTGATCTTTTCCATACCTGGGCTACATCTACCACCTCCTTCACCTCATTGGCTTATGACTATCTTAGGTTGCATTGCTCGAAGGTTTTCTGGGCAAATACTATTTGGAAGCAGGGGCTTACCCCCAAGCACTCATTCATGGTCTGGTTGTGTGCTAGGGGGTGTTTGAAGACCAAAGATGCTCTTGTGTTCCGCTTGGATGATTTATCTTGTCCTTTATGTAAAGCACATATGGAGATGACTAGCCATCTTTTCTTCAAATGCTCTGTTTCTGCATTTATTTGGAGGGAAATCAAAGTGTGGTTAGGATTACCACAAGAAATGAATTCGGTTGGATCTTGTCTTAGGTGGTATAAGCATGCAAACTGCGGCTCTTCCTGGTTGGCAAAGGCTAAAGCTACTGCTATGGCTGCCACATTCTATTACATATGGTCTGCACGTAACAAAGTACTATTTGAGGGGACGGTTTGCCAACCGATGGATATTTCTAAAAAGATCAAAACACATGTGTACTCTGTTATTTTACATTGTACCCTAATGTTCTGTCTACTTTAGAGAATGGTATGAACCACTACTAGCTAATAGTCATCCTGACTATGAACTAGTAAACATCCTTGTAAATATATTTTGATCAATATAAATCCCTTTACATTGAGATAAAAAAATAAAAGAAAAATGGTAAATGTGTAAGTCACATGAACACAAAATTATTTAATATAGTTCCTGAGAATGGGCCTTAATTACATGAATTATGTATCATTTGCTCTTTTTGTTGTTTGCATGTCCCGCATGGTCGGAATTAATTTGGGTGCAAAGCTTCTTGCCTTGATAAATCTTTTATGGTTATTGATTTATTATAATGGTACAATAATGAAAAAGGACTATAGCTTCTCCAGATTTGATATTTTCTTTAAAAGAAATTCCTGGAGTGGAAACTAAATCTCTATTATTTTTCACATTCAATTTCAATCAATCATGCAAGTATCATTTTCTTACAAGAATCATTACATGTATTGCACTTGAAAAATGTCCTTACATTTGCATTTAGAAGGATCATGGCCTTTTGGATGTAGGACAAACCTGCTTGATTCATTTTCCTTAGCTATTGCATTGTCAAAGCTCTCAAATATTTCTCTTCCCCAGTGTCTCCATCCTCAGCAATATGAAGAGAGGCAGAAAAGGATATGGCAGGAAACCCTCTAGGAAAATGAAGTCAGCCAAAGAAGAGAGCCCGGTGACAAAGTACTTGGGTACTACAATTTCAAATTTAAGCAATAGTATTTTGGAAGAGATTTTTCTAAGGCTTCCATGAACTACCGTCATGTCGTGCAAACATGTTTGCAAGAAATGGAATAACATCTTATCTCAGTCTCATTTTTGTATTCAATACCTTGCAAATCCACCATACACCAGTCTGTTGGACTTTAACTTGATCAGAAATTTTGAAGAACAAGCGGATGCTGTCCATTTTGTTGAAATAAATGAAACAACCATATCATATGCCACTTCAACAACTACCTCAGATGCCACTTCAGCATTGGTTTTATCTAGCTCGTCTTATGATCCGAGCTAGCTTCCAAAGTGAATACATCATTTAGTTAGTTAGTTAGTTAGAAGCTAGTTTATCATTTAGCTAGTATAGGAGTTAGCACATTGACAACTTCAAATCCATTCATGTAATTTCATCTTTCTTTTCAATGTAATGTAATTAGTTTGAGATCTGTATGATATATATATATATATATATATATACATACATCTCATTGTAATTTCAGATCAATTAATGAACCAAGAGATGAATATTCTCTCTGCAAAGCTGCTTCTTCATCTTTAGTATTGTTCTTCATATTCTGCTTTATTTTTTAAACATGGTATCAGAGCACTTTTCTTCTACGTATAGAAGAATTAGTTCATCTATTTTTTGGCAATTCCACACTCTTAATTGTTATTATCTTGAATTCAATTTCTCTATTCAACCCGTTTTGGGTTGAATGGCCAATCAAGATATTTCCAGTCCTTACTATTTGCATCCTAGCGAAAATCCTTCATTGATCCTTGTTCAACCCCCGTTGAATGAAAAGAATTATCATCAATGGTGCCGTGCTATGAGAATGGCATTGATCTCTAAAAACAAACTGAGTTTTGTTAATAGAATTATCAAAGCACCTAATTGAACTAGCAGCAATTACACAGCGTGGGAGCAATGCAACAATATGGTACTATCTTGGATTTTAAATTCTGTTATAGCTTCCATAGCTCAGAGTGTTATATGGATTGGTACTGCTTATGAAGTGTGGATTAATCTCTATGAAATATTTTCCCAATGAGATTTGTTTAGAATTTTAGATCTGCAAGAGGATATCTATAATCTTAAGTAAGGAACATCCACAGTTAATGAGTATTACACCAACTTGAAGACTTTGTGGGAAGAATTGTTAACTCTGAGACCTCTTCCAATCTGCTCTTGTGATCCGAGATGCAAGTGTCCGGTATTGCCTGAAGTAAAAGCGGCAAATGATGTTGATTTTGTAATTATATTCACAAAAGGATTGAGAGATGAATTCAACGGGGTCTAATCACAAGTATTATTGACTCAAACTTTTCCTACTATGAATAAAGCCTTTTCTATGGTATCTACACATGAACGATCACTCAATTATAATGCCACACATCTAGATAGCACAGCTTCTGTTAATTCACAAGTTCTTGCTACTAGAAATGGGGTTAGCAATTTACCTGCGTACGCTGGAAATAGAACAAAGAGTGATTATATGATGACTATAAATGATACTACTACTGGGAGAAACGATTTTAGTTCTGAGCCAGTAATAAATCCGATTGGTACTAATACTATTAGCAGAAATTTTAATAGTGCTGGACATCATCATTTTGGAAATAAAAAATTCTAGAAATCAAACTTATAAGAAGGGCAATGGCCAGAACAGAAGGCTACAATGTGTTTTTTGTGGTTTGCAAGGGCACACTATTTATAGGTGTTACAGGAAACATAGTTTTCCTATTGGCTACAAAAACAAGAACAGAAACCATGGAGGAATGGGATTTACCCCTCAGATCAATTTAATTTTTGACAGTAGTAATGTTCCAAATGCTTCTGTTGTTATGCATTCTGGTGCAAGCTGTTCAACCATTTCCACAGATTCACAAACCTCAAAGTATGTTACACAAGAACAACACTTGTCTTCTCCTTTGAAGCAAAATACTATCACTGACCACATTCCTTCCATTAATCAAACAAGCACTCTTTCAGCAGATTTCTTACATTCTTCAAATTGGGCACAAAACACAGGTATACCGTCCTTTACCTAGATTTTTTATTCAAGTGCTACAGATCATATTTGTTCATATTTAGGCTTTTTCATTGAGTATTATCCTATCCAAAATGTTTCTGTTAAACTTCCCACTAGAGACATAATCAAAGTTTCTCATATAGGGAAGGTTAAATTGGGCTCTTCTATCATCTTAACCAATGTGTTATATATTCCTATGCTCACCTTTAATCTAATTTCTGTCAGTAAACTTGTTCAGTAGCAAAAATGTTTAATCACTTTTCAAAATGACTTTTGTTTGCTTCAGGATCCTTTTCTTGGACAGATGATTGGATTAGCTAAACTGTTCAATAGATTATACTACTTTGATCTTCCTCAACCAGCTTCTCTCATCAATACAGCTTGTGTTGTTTCCACTGGTGACCTCTACAATAAGTCTTTGTTATGGCATTTCAGACTAGGGCATCTTTCTTCTAAACAGTTGGCTGAGATCCAAAAATTAGATGCTTCTGTTTCTTTGCCTTCACAATGTATTTTGTCCTATATGTCCTTTAGCTAAGCAGCACAAGTTGTCTTTTCCTTTGCATAATGGGATTGTAAAGTCTAGTTTTGATCTTGTTCACATGGACATTTGGGGTCCTTTTACTGTTAATACAATGCATGGACATAAATATTTCTTGACCATTGTTGATGACTTTAGTAGGTATACGTGGGTTTTTTTAATAAAACAGAAATCAGAGGTTGGTATTCTGATTTAAGATTTTGTTGCTTATGTTGTGACTCAGTTCCATAAAAAAATTAAGATCTTAAGAGCAGATAATAGCCTTAAGTTTTCACTTATAGTTTTTTTTTTCAGTTCAAGGGAATTATTCACCAAACATCTTATCCTTACACTTGTGAACAGAATGGTGTTGTTGAAAGAAAACACCAACATATTTTAAATGTTACAAGAGCTCTTAGATTTCACTCTCAAGTACTATTAGGATATTGAGGATATTGTATTCAGCATGTTGTGCATCTGATTAATATCACTCCTACTCCTATTTTGAATTAGCACACACTTTTTGAAAAATTGTATAACAAACTCCCAAATTACTGTTCTCTTAAGGTTTTTGGCAGTCTTGCATATGTTTGTATCATGCTACCTCATAGAAATAAGTTTGAACCAAGAAGTAAACCTTGTGTCTTTCTTGGACTTTCACATACTACAAAATGCTACATTTTACTAGATTTCTTTTCCAGGGAAGTTTTTGTATCTCGAAATGTTTCTTTTCAGGAATCTCATATCCCTTTCTTGAATTTAGATTCCAAACAATCAAAAACCTGTTTTACCTTTACCTTATTCTACATCTCATTCTTCCCCTGCTAGTGACAATGCACCTTCTGCTAATGACACAATAACTTCAGCTGGTGCTATTCCAAATTCCACTCCTCTTTCTTCTAACACGCCTCTTTTTAATAATGCTCCTTCTAATCTTCCTTCTTCTGTTCCTCATATCAGAGAGTCAAATAGATCTACTATCCCTCCTGCTTACTTATCAGACTACGTTTGTTCACAAGTAAATAGCATTACTACACCACATGGTTTATCTACCTCTGATTTGTCTTCTGCTTTTTATGCAATGCTTCTGTTCATTTTGACCCTAAACATTACTTTGAAGCTATGAAATCTAAGTACTGGTGTGCAGCTATGCAAGCAAAGATTGTGACATTAGAAGCTAATAAAACTTGCCACTTGGTTCATTTACCTTCAGGCAAGAAATCTATTGGTTGTAAATGGGTGTATCGAGTGAAATACAAGGCAGATGGTACTGTTGATCAGTATAAGGCCAGACTCGTCACTAAAGGGTATAACCAGCAGGAAGGTATTGATTACTTGGGTACATTTTACCCAGTGGTAAAGAGGACTACAATTAGAATCATGTTATCTCTTACAGCATTGTCCAATTGGCATATCCACCAGCTTGACATCAACAATGCCTTCTTGCATGATGATTTAGCTGAGGATGTCTACGTGGATTTACCTCTAGGTTTTTCTTCTGCAGATTCATCTTTAGTTTTTAAGCTTGATAAGTTACTTTATGGACTTAAACAAGCCAGCAGGCAGTGGAATGCTAAGCTTACTGACTTCCTTTTATCCCTTGGTTTTCAACAGTCTAAAAGTGATTACAGTTTGTTTTTTAAACATCATGGTGCCTTGTTCATTGCCCTTTTGATCTATGTTGATAATATTCTTATCTTAAATAATCAGCTGCCGGAAATCAGTGCTATTAAAATGCAATTGCATGAGCAATTTCAGATTAAGGATTTAGGGAATTTACATTATTTCTTAGGCTTTGAGGCTACTAGAAATTCTGTAGGCATAACTCTTTCTCAAAGGAAATATACTTTTGATTTGGTTCAAACTTATGGATATACTGGTTGTAAATCTATTTCTACACCTTTCAACAGTAAACAGAAATTTGTTTGGAGATGCATCTCTTTATAGAAGCCTTGTTGGTCGTTTGTTATACTTGACTCACAATAGGCCTGATTTGTCTTTTGCTGTACAACATTTGAGTCAATTTTTGGCTGCCCTAGCTGTCATTCAGATGGAAGAAGTTTATATGATATTGCGATATCTTAAAGGATCTCTCAATCTTGGTCTTCATTTTCCTGCTGACAATTCCTTACAGCTTCAGGTTTATACTGATTCAGATTGGCTGGATGTCTTAATTCTAGGCGGTCTATGACTGGCTATTGTGTGTATCTTGGTCAGGCTCTTATTTCTTGGAAGTCTAAGAAGCAGCCTGTCATTGCTAGAAGTTCTGCTAAGGCTGAATATCGTGCCATAGCTCAAGCCACATGTGAATTACAGTGGATTCTTCACTTCTTTCATGAGTTACAGTTTGTTTGTCCCTTACCAGTCCCTATTTTTTGTGATAACAGAAGTGCCATCAATCTTGCTGAAAATCCTATTTTTCATGAACGCACAAGACATATTGAACTCGATTGCCATTTAATTCAAGATCAATTCCAAGCTGGATGCATTAAACCTCTTCCGATTTCTTCATCTCAGCAATCAGCTGATATTTTTACTAAAGCCTTACCACCTGCATCCTTCAATCTTCTTCTCTCCCACCTTGGTATTGTTTCTGCTTCCAGCTTGCGGGGGGCTGTTGGAATAAATGAAATAACCATATTAAATGCCACTTCAACAATCACCTCAAATGCCATATCAGTATTGGTTTTATCCAGCTCGTCTGATGATCCAGGCTAGCTTCCAAAGTGAATACATCAGTTAGTTAGTTAGAGCTACTTTATCAGTTAGCTAGCAGGAGTTAGCACATTGACAGCTGTAAATCCATTCATGTAATTTCATCTTTCTTTTCAATGTAATGTAATTAGTTTGAGATTCGTATGATGTGTATATACATCTCATCATAATTTCAGATGAATTAACGAACCAAGAGATGAATATTCTCTCTGCAAAATTGCTTCGTCATCTTTAGTATTGTTCTTCATATTCTGCTTTTTTTTTTCAACACACTTGATTTCATTGGAAAAAGACTACATGTCTAGTCCAGTGCTCATTTGCAGCAAAAGGCTTTGCCTCCCAAGAAAAAACCGCTTTGAAATAGTGGGATCATGCAATGGGCTGTTTTACTTGCTACAATACGATACTACCTATATATCTAATTATATTACCAATCTACTGACAGGGGAATACATTTGTCTTCCTCGTATTACATCTAGTAGGAAACCACTTAGCATAGCTTATGGCTTTAGCTTTTCTACACACTATAAGGCCCTGAGTGTTGAGACTTATCAACTTCCAATTGGTGAGCTGGGGATAGATTCTTGAATTTTTACTGATAGAGTTGATTGCCAGGGGAGAGAGTCGGTGGTCGGGGCCTCGGCAGCTTATTGTGTTGAAAGGTCAGCCACTATCTTAAATTGTGCATTTTATTGGCTTGTTGACAATGAATCAGCTTCAGCATACTCTCCAAATAATCCACTTTTGTTGAACAACATATGTGCATTTGTTATTGCGGTAGAACAATTTAGGCCAATCCCACCTCCACTTGGAGATACCATGTCCAAAGCACAGAATCTTTCTCATTAGGTGAACTAAAAGGGCATCTGTGTTTATTTGATGGATCCAGATCTAGGGTAGTATTTGATATTTAGATGATTAATGAATATGGAAATGAGGAGTCCGGGAGCAAAAACTTTGTTCTGCGAAGCTGGAAGCCATCTGAGCACTATTACCTTTCCGTGCATCTACCAACCACTTCGTGGAGAGATTGAGAGATTTTGGCACACTGCCTGTGCAGCCCTCGCCTGATTTCTTTCAATCTAAGAGAGTAGAAGGCTGAATTACTTGATATTTCAGGATTTAAGAGGGTTTCTCCAATGCTTGAAATGTTAATTGCATATGTTCTGAATTTTTTGCAACTCAAGGATGCTATGAAGGGAAAATGTCCGAAGATTCACTAAGTTTAGGGTGGAAAATTCATTTAGTCATTAAATCTCTTGTCCCAGTTATATCATACATTAAATGCAGCTTAATTTTGCATTGAACTCGTGTTTCTTTCAAAGCATCATTAATGAATAAGAATTTTGTTGCCATTATTTTGTCTTTTAGAAAGTGAATATTTGCATCAAGGGCAACTGAATGTGACACTTTTCCTCTTTATATGAAGCACAAGGACAGAGAATATGAGCATTTTCTAGCTTTTTGTTTCATGTGAAAAGATTTTTAGCATTCAAAAAATGAAGAACACGCCTATAGGTGGTTGAATACATTATTTTGTGAGACGTATTTATACTATTGTATGTAAGAGATAATAACAAAATTGAAAAGGTCATCAATACATAATTTTAGTATATTTCTCAAAATTTTTATATTTAAGTCATTTGATTTATCATCATCTTCTTCATCACTACCCTTCTCATCATCTAATACATCTTCATATTTTTCAATACCCCCTCCGCACAATCTCCACCCTAATCAAAACCGTCGCTGCAGGTTTCTCCAAGGAATGTCTCAAATTTAAGTGATGACCAATCTTAACAATTTGCTGCTTGTTAGGTGGGTCTGGGGTATAGTTTTCCAGTGGAAGATATAGTCAAGGCTTATCAATCTAGTGCTGCAGATGGCAGCTGATTTCCTACATTCCAAGTGTATATTCGTCTGTTGGAATGGCCTAGTAATAGTAGACCCCTATATATCTTATATAAATGAATACAGTGTGTATATCAAATTGAATTTTGATCCCCCGCCCCTCCCCTCCAAAAAATTTTGAAAAGAATTCTAAATAATAGTCTCATAGATTTTTTTTGATAAAATAAACTAAATAAAAAAATTTTAAAACCAAATAAATCTAATGATTTTTTTAAAAAAAAATTGTTGCTATTTCGAAATTTAAAAGCACAAGGTCAACAAATAAATTATGCCACAATTGTTTTTTTTTTTTAAAGAGCTGATCGCAAACAATTCAAAAATTAAAGAAAGACCTAAACCAATCATAAGCAAAACAAAGACCCATTTAAATACAAAAAGAATATTAAAAAAAAGTGAATCAAATGTTAATAATTAACATCCTCTGCAATCCGACCAGTCCAAAAAATGAAAAGAAAAAAACATAGCTTTCTCAACAATCCTGAGTTTATGCCTTATCCAGTTATCCTCTCAGTTCCACACTTCCACTTTTCAGTTTCTTTTACTTTCTAAAGCTGTTTTTATTTTCACTTTCTAAAGTCCAACGACATTGCAATAAGCACAAAGGCAATACCTCGGTAAGAAAATTAAATTTTTTTTTTCTTTTATATTAAATTTCATTTTTTATATTGTAATTTCTAAAGTTTTTTTTTTGGTCTCTTTCCTCTCATCTTATTAAAACCATAAAAAAATAAAAAAAAATCTATCTCAATAAGTGACTTTTCATGCTCCAAGAGAGAGAAAGAAAGCTTGGACCACACAATTTGTTTTATTTTTGGTAAGTTATGTTTTTCTTTTTTAAAAAAATTTTTAGGTTTGTTTAAATTTAAATTTATATATTTTAAAAATTGTAAACTTTATTGCATATATATAAGGAGTAAAAATGATGTGCAAGTTGAGACTTAGAATGTGGACTTTTGTGCCCACATCTCCCTTAAATAATAGTCAGTAAATATTTTGATTGTTTAGAACGTGACCTAAGATTACAATTATAAATACTGGGAATATCCTATTCATAGTCGTGATAAAGTTTGGAGAGCCAATATTAAGGTCGATTCATATCAATTCTTGCAATCTACATATAAAAAATCAGGATGAAAGCATTCATGTAGCTTTCAAGTATTGTGGTTCAAATCATTTCCTTCTTGGTTAGAACATTCTCCTACTAAATATGCTACATTTTGTCTTCCTTGTTATCCATTCTCTAAAAAGGATAGACCCTTCTGGATTAGATGCGCTCACTGTTAATGCTTTTTGATCATGGAAATAGGAGAATGATTGTGAAAATTGTGCATTTGGTGGAGATTCAGGATGAAGAATAGTTAAAGCTTGTCTACTGTTCTCCTTTTTCCATTTTCTTCATATTTTCTTGTCAATATGCATGCATTTCTGTAATTGTATTGTGGAGGGATGAACCCTATATTTTTCTTGTATTTTACTTCCTCTGATTTGTTGGATTTCAACTTGTAATGAATGATTACTTGATATTATTATGTTGGATTCATTGTTTGGCTAATCCTCTTCTAATTAATTCAAGAGATAGGGTTAGGAGTTAGGTTCCAAAAGAATGGATTCAATGCATGTTATCCTTTGATGAACTCGAGAGATTGGTTGGGGATTAGAACCTAATAATCATGGAGTTCTTGATATCGCATTGAGATTGGGATATTGCGTTCGTCCGGAATTTTCGAGTTTTGTACATAATTCTTCTTGTGTTTAATTTGACGGGCAGTAACGATGTCCATTCTGGAATCAGTTAGCAATCAATTTCAGAGTAGAAGGCATTGATCTGGAGCAGTCACGATTCATTTGAAAACATCATATGTGTAATAAAAACCAGAGGTTGATAGATTTGGCCATTCCAAATACTCATCTTCCAGTTGTAATGCAAATAGACAACACAACAGTGTCATCATCAGCCGCTTAGACTACAATAGTGCACCTTTGATGATGCAAGTTGGATCTTTTTAATTGCATTTCAAAAATTCCAGAAATAGCTAAGCTACCATATCGGGTTACAGATGACATCCAAATTGGAATTTCTACACACAACATATTTTTCTTCAACATATCTTTCGAGATTGAATTACAGTTACAAAGTATCCATCTCAAAAAAGGAGGAAAAAAAAGAAAAAAAGCCAATCACCATAAAAATTTGATTGCAGAGTTATTTGAGGACCTATTTTACTTAGAGGCAAAAGACTATGACGATGACTATGTAAAGTTGTGGCTTAGGAGAGCTTCAGCTGTCATTGTATATACCTTCCATCAACAGAGATTACATAATATATAGAGATACAACAGCTAGCTAAGGATAACTACAAATAAATATACAATAGCTCCTAGAATATTTATCTAATCTAATCAAGTCCTAGCTGAGAAACATGATAAGAAACAAAACCGGAAAGCGTGATATGGCACAACACTAGACGGCTAAACATAAGGCACAAAACTCTAGCTAACACCCCCTGCAAGTCCTTGGCTGAGTGCAGAGGCAATCGATCACGAAGAAGAGAAAACCAGTGGAATGACAAGGGCTTGGTGAAGATGTTTGCTAATTGGTTAATAGTGGAGAGAAATTGGATGACCAGTGTACCGTTAGCCACCTGCTCTCGAACAAAATGATAGTCAAGCTCAATGTGTTTTGTCCGAGCATGGAATACCGGATTGGAGGACAAGTAAATAGCACCGATATTGTCACACCACAATGTATTGACTGTAAGTGGAAACCCCAGTTCGTGCAGTAAAGACTTAATCCATAAGAATTCAGAAGCTGCAATGGCGTTAGCTTTATATTCACTTTCAGTGGAGGATCGAGCTATGGTCGGTTGCTTCTTGGCAAGCTATGAGATAAGACATGAACTCAAGAAAATGCCAAATTCACTAGTAGACCGTTGATTGTCAGGATCGCCTCCCTAATTACTGTCGGTATAACATTGGACATCGAGAGAAAAGGTAGAAGACAACAGTAACCCCAAGTCGGGGGGTTCCCTTTAAATAGCGAAGAAGACGCTTTAAGGCCTTCCAATGGTGATCACTGGGATTATGCATAAATTGACACAACTTATTTACACTAAATGCAATATCAGGTCTGGTGATGGTAATATATTGCAAGGCACTAATGAGTTTTTGATAGTGAACATTATGAGGACTAGGATCACCAGAAGACTGAGAAAGCATTGGAGAGACTGCCATTGGGGTTAGGCAACAGTTAGAATTAGCCAGCCCAGCTTTGTCCAACACTTCATGAATATACTTAGCCTAGGATAAGAGAAGCCCTTCTTTCGACCGAGAGACCTGAATCCCAAGAAAGTAGTGCAATTCACCAAGGTCTTTGACAGGGAACTCCTTTTGCAAAGAAGAAATGATATGAGAAATGAACTTAGACGAAGAGCCAGTAATAATAATATCATTGACATAGATAAGAATGCAGATAATATGGTGAGTATGCCGATATATAAAAAAAGAGCTATTGGCTTTAGAAGAAATAAAGTTTTGTTGATGCAAAAATGCCCCATGTCGGGAAAACCAGGCTCACGGAGCCTGTTCTAAACCATAGAGGGAACGGTTTAATTTGCAGACAAAATCTAGACGTGACTCATCCACATACCCAGTCAGTTGGGTCATGTAAATGGTTTCCTGCAAGTGACCATGGAGAAAGGTATTAGACACATCTAGTTACTTGATTTTCCAATGATGCATAGTCGCAAGGGAAAGAACAGTGCGAATAGTGGTAGCCTTCACCACCGGGCTAAAAGGTTTATTTGTAATCTACTCCCTCTCGCTGCGTGAAGCCTTTGGCCACTAAGCGCGCCTTATATCTGTCAATGTTGCCATCTGCCTTTCGTTTGATCCTGTAAATCCACTTATGCGAAATCACATTATCATCCAAAGGTTTGGGAACCAAAGTCCAAGTGTTAGTAAACAGTAAAGCATTAATCTCCTCTGTCATAGCTTGTTGCCATTCAATAAATTAACTAGCTTGAAGAAGATTTTGTGGTTCTTGTGCCAGAAAAGAGTGCAGCGATTTTTCAACAAGAGAAAGATGAGTGTCACATTTGGCCATAGAATTGTCTATGGAAGAGGTGGGTGAATGAGGAATGGGAGGAGATAAACTGGAAGTAGGAGAGGGTGACAAAAGTGAGGGAGTAGGAGGAGGAAACGGACCTGTAGGTAAAGGAGAGGAACACAGAACTTGCATTGTGAGCCAAGGGAGATCAGATTGCTGTTTGGGAGGAGAAGGAGGACAAGAGTTACGGGTTTTGAAAGGAAAAAGATTTTCATTAAACACCACATGCCTGACCACATAAACTCTGTCAAGATTAATATCTAAACAATAATGACCACAATGATTCGGAGACCGGCCTAGATAAACACATTCCTTGCTCCTAAAAGAAAATTTATGCACGTTATAAGGTCTTAAATAGGGATAAGCTGCACAACGAAAGATTTTAGCATCTAAGTAATTTGGATTCCGATTAAACAACATGGCAAAAGGCACACGATTATGAACGCTTGTGCTGGGTAGATGATTAATACTATGGACCGCATGAGCAAACACATAAGACCAAAATTTGAAAGGAATGGAGGCATGATCTAGGAGAGTTAGACCGGTGTCAACAATATGCCGGATTTTGCATTCGGAGAGGCCATTTTACTCATGCGTATAAGGACAAGCAATGCGGTGAATAATGCCTTGTTGTTGAAAATATGAATGTAATTTTTGATACTCGCCTCCCAAATCTGAGTGGAAAGCTTTGATATGAGCATGAAATTGGAGCTTCACATAAGATTCAAAATTTTTAAAGATGGAGAAGACATCACTTTTATTGCGTATGGGAAAGAACCAAGCGAAACGGGAGAAATCATCAACAAATAAAATAATGTACTGAAAGCCTAAATTACTAAGCACAGGGGACGAACCCCAGATATCCGAGTGAATAATATCAAATGGCATATAGCTAGTGTGCTCAACAGCTACAAAGGGTAACTTGGCCAGTTTGCCTAACCGACAAGAAGCACAATTTAAAGCACGAGATGTATTTGAAATTGGTAGGTTATTATCCTTGATTAGTTTAGAGATGGTTGGAACTTGAGGATGCCCCATGCGGGCATGCCATTGATCAAAGGAAACACAATCAGCCAACAAAGCATGCGGCTTGGTTGGGGAGAGTTCATAGAGGCCCGTATTACTCTTACCTTGCAATAGGATTTCCTTACTCTGGAGGTCCTTAACCAAAAAACAGGATGGATAAAATTCAAAGAAACAGTTGTTATCCTTAGTAAATTGTTGAACAGATAACAAAGATTTGGAAAGAGTAGGCACATAAAGAACATCCTTTAACTTCAAGGTAGTATTTTTAATTGAAGGGTAAACAGCCATACCAGTATGAGATATCGGCATTGACTGTCCATTACCAATTGTGACCTAATCACCACCTTTGTATAGTTGGGGAGTTGTAATTGTTTGAAGATCTGGTGTCATGTGATGTGTAGCGCCAGTGTCAGGAAACCTGGCGGGATATGGTGGAGGCGACACATGAGATGGAGATGAAGAAACGGCATATGGGATAGACTGAGTAGGAAAAGATGGTGGTGTTTGCCATGCTACATTAGCCTGAGGAGATTGAAAACTCTATCGTAACTGCCGTGGAGTGTATCTGTGTCTACAACTACTCCTGTGTAATTATAATACCCACAGATCTGACACTTCCTCTTATTGTTGTGGCCCTTATAATGGGAGTTTGGCATACTCATTGACTTAGGCCTTGAGAATGGCGTTGATGATGATGGCTGAACAGCAAGATTAGCCAGAGGAGGAATTTGATGGCTTTGTAATAGGATTTCATGAGAAAGAAGCTGGCTGTACAACTCAGGAAATGTAATAGGTTCAGTATGAAGATTTAATGCAGAAACAATGGGATGAAATTCAATACCAATATTGCGATAGATTATCGCATTAAACTCAGTAGAAGAAATGGCACGTCCAGTAGCAGCTAATTCATTAGTGAGGGATTTTGCTTTTTGAAGATATTGCGCAACCGACATGTCATTTTTCTTCAATTCTTGAAGTTCTACGTATAACTGAAGTTGTCTATTCTGAGAAACACAACCAAAGGCACTTTCTAGTGCTCTCCATGCAGCCAAAGATGTGTCACAACCAACAATATATAAATAAACCTCTTCGAAGAGAGAGGACAGAATCCATGACAGGAGCAATTGATCTTGTTTAAATCAATAGGTATAAAAAGGATTAATAGTATTCTCATTAGGATTTATGGCCGAAGGTATTGTCTGTGAAGGTGCAGGTGAGCCATCAACCAAATTAGTCATATTATGATAATTAAGAAGTGGAATAAATTGCGTCTTCCATGCAAGGTAATTGCGAGATGAGAGTTTAATAGCAAAACTATGATTTGTAGTGGGAGTGGATACAGGAGTGGTTGAAGTGGTGGAACCAAGAATGATTTGGTCAGTCATTGCTGGCTCTGATACCATGTAAAGCTGTGGCTTAGGAGAGCTTCAGCTGTTGTTGCATATATCTTCCATCAATAGAGATTACATAATATATAGAGATACAATAGCTAGCTAAGGATAATGACAAATAAATATACAACAGCTCCTAGAATATTTATCTAATCTAATCAGGACCTATCTGAGAAACATGATAAGAAACAAAATCGGGAAGCATGATAAGGCGCAACACTGGACAGCTAAACATAAGGCACAACACTCTAGCTAACAGACTATGCTCCTATTCAAGCTAGAAAGAAAGAAGAACGGGGATTTTCAACTTCCAAGGCATTCTATGATTACTAGGCAAGTAAATATGGATTTTAGGCTGTAATTATCTTCATTATTATCACGCCATTTCTATAATTTCTATATTATTTTATTAAATTCCCGATGGTAGTGTGTGGATATATATATATATATATATATATATATATATATGACAATTGGTTGTGGAATTAGGCTGTAACACTTACCTATTTTTTAAAAATAAAATACATACACATGATGTGAGAAGGCCAAGAAGGCATCTCTAAATGCACAAGAGATGAAATAGTTTTTCAAAACCCTTAAAAATACAGTCTAGTAATAATTTTCAGTAAAAAAAAAAAAAGATGTAAATAGTTGTTGCGAATCTGACAATAACTATTTATTTTTTACTTTAATTGGATTTAGTGAAAACTAATATATCAGACCAAATTCATCATTATCAACATCATCTCTCTTTGTTTCTCTCCATGTATTAAACATTTTCTAGATAGCTTGGAAGCTATCTTCGACGGCACAGTGGTTTCTTTTATTTCTCCTTTTTTTTTTTTTTTACTTCAATGAGTGTCTGTTTTAATCCCAATTATTTTGATAGAATGCAAAAAATAAACTAGAATTAAGTAAGGGAATATTATTTAATGAGATTTGTGTTAAACACTTTAAATATACCGAAGCATCCACATTTAATAAACGTTGACTTCGGTTTTTTTTCATCCAAGAATAGTGACAACAACGATGACATATTACCTTCACTATCAGTCTTTAAAATCATGGATAATTTAAGTTTATGCTGTTTAACAATATTCACATTAAATGAGATTATCTTATATAAATAATAATTATTGCGAATCAATCAAAATCAAATTAAAAAATTATTGACTTTTTGAAGCTTCCAAATCTTTATAGACTATTTTTTATTTTTCTTAATGATTAATCTAAAATTTGATTTTTTGTAATATGCGTATCAAGGTCTACAAGGTCCTGAATTAGTACTTAACATTCAATATATGGAATAAAAGAATGATACAATAATTATAGATACCAATGTATTGCCATTTTTATCAAAATTAAGGGACACAAATTAAATTTGAGGACTCAAAATGAATGTTAGCCGTGGACAAAAATAAATCAACCATATAATACTAAAATATTATCAAGTTTAATATTGAATTTAAAGAAAAAGAAAATTTAGAACTTCTACTTCTGTAAAAACACCATTGGAATTATACTAAACACGAGTTAAAAAAAATGACCTTAATAAAAAAGTGTTTAAAGGATGAAAAGATCAAGAAGCTAATGATTTTTTAAGTAAAATATGATTGACTGGTAATATTTATTGTTTGCTACAATAATTTTAAAATAAAACCCTTGATTTTAATGAGGTTGTATGATTGGCCTTTTTGTCCTAATAAAATCGTTACATGCTAACAAATCCTCACACACACACACACACACACACACACACACACACACACACACACACGTAGTGTGTGTGTGTGTGTGTATAAATATATATAATTCTATTTTTCTTTGATTACATTATGTGATGTGTTATATGCTTGGTGATTTGAAAAGTAAAAAATTAAGTGTTGAAATGAAACTATAAGGTGTATGGTCCAACAACGCTTTGTGAAAATTACCATATTACCCAAACATTTTTGGAAACTGTTCTGAGTCAACACAAAAAAATTATTTTCCAGTGTTGGGAATTCTAGGAATTTGGTTATAAAGGCACTAATGTGGGTATCTCAACTTCAATAATACTATTTTTAAGTGCAATTTAAATTTTTAGAAATTATATCGGGAAAAAAATAATTGATATGTATTAAATAATATTTTTTTAGCCTTAGAAATTCAATAGAAACCAATGGAAGCGTAACTTGTCATTAGTCGCATTAATTCACTATTACTGTATTCATTTAAAAGTTAAAGGGGTCAATATGCAATTTACCCAAATTTAGACCAACCTTCCTAAAATAATTTTCACTAACCTTTTGCCACTACTTAAACATAGAAAAGGTTGAAGCTTAGCCATTTTTCTACTGTAAGCAGACACTAAGATGGCTGCCCTCTTCTTTCTCTTTTTCTCTTCATTTTCTTCACTTGAGAGTTCACTTATCTTGGCAAAAAGACTCTAAGGACAGATTCCCTACCTAACAAGGTTTTCTGAAAATAGTCTTCTTGACTATTTTCAATAGTCAATAGTCTTCTTGACTATAAACTAGTAAACATTCATGTATATATATATATATATATATATATATATATATATATATATATATATATATCAATATTAATCCTTTTACATTGCGATAAAAAAAAAGGTTTTCTGAAAAAGGTAAGACAATGGATTTTTCTCTCTTTTTAAGCTGCCATTTTGTTGAAATTTCGTACAGCCTAGTGATTAAAGCCCATAAAATGCTTAATGGATGAATATTGTTTAGTTAGGTATGATCAATATTTCTACTGGATTAATTTGTGACCAGTTTGTGGTATATTATTGAATTTCAAGACTCCCTATTTTGGATAAAATTAGGGCTAGAATTGGGATTTTCAATTCCCACCTATGCGATTAACTATTAATGAAACTTCTAATTTTTGTGTTGTAGAAACAAGAGGAAGACTGTTTTGATCTTACGCCCAATAGAATTACTTGCCCTTAATTCTCCACCACATTCATCACTTAAATTCTGTTGCATTTTTCATCAGTGATCTTGAACAGTTAATAGTAATTGAGTTGGAATAGTTTGATATTTGTATATTGTTGATTACTTATCGAATTTGCATTTGCTTCATGTGCCCCGAAACACAACTGTTCCATGACTCTAACTTTCACCAGTGAATAAAAATATTCATTAAATATTCAATAAAAAACCCTTCACCAGTACATAAAGGCTTTAATTAATAATATTCAATAAATATTTTGATTGTTTAGAGGGATAGACTCAAAGTAACTACTAGCAAAAAAAAGGAGTAAAAATATTATATCTGCATACGGCAAAAAAGGCAACAGAGCCTTTCATAATTCTTAAGTAAAGTTTTATGCACTCTAGATAGCGATGACAAGATATATATGGACGTCACGTGAAGGCTTTGCTAAGGAACTTAAACTGTACACAAGAGTTTCTTGGGTCAATTACCAAACTAATCTATTCGGCAATATCCAACTTTTGCAATCCTTGAACAAATCCATGTAAGCTAGAAAATAATCATTTGACAGCATTTTCATATGGAAGATGTTTTCAAAAGTATCCACAAATGACCACAAGCTTACGCAAAGTTACCACATATATAGCCATGATCCATAAATTTCTTCTTAATTGGACATGGATTGCTTAACTTGCTAAGTAATATCTTTGTTGAGTGTATGCATTACCTATACAATGCATTTAACTTTGCAAAAAAATAAAAATAAAAATAAAAAAAGAGTTGTCAATATATCCCAAATTCAATAGGCCACTCAATTTATTTGGTCAATGTGGAAGAAATATGCTCAAAGTAGTGTTGACTTGATTGGTGCCAAAAAGGCACTAATTAGTCCACCATGAAAGTTGCTTCATGGAATATGCAAGGGTTCAACAGGACCCTTAAGCAACATGGGGTACGTGAATTCATCTCAAAACATCGTGTGGACGTAATCGGATTACTGGAAACAAAGTTGGCTGTAGATGGGCTGGATAACATCCTTCAAAACAAATTTTGTAATTGGTCGGTTTTACATAACATGGATGAAGCTGATGGGGTAGAATAGTCATTTTCTGGAATGGGGCAATGGTGGATGTATCATACTCCATTGCTCACCTCAGGCTATCACGGTTCACATCACTTGTCAGATTTCCCATGTTACTTATTTCTTTACTTTTGTCTATGCTTACAATTCCGTTGTGGCAAGAAGGGATCTGTGGAATGAGATTGATCAACAAAATGAATGTTGTGCATTTGTTCATCAATATTACTTTGGACAAGCTCTTTTCCTTTGTCAGTATGAGGCATCTTAGCTTGAGGAGGTGAAGCTGATCTAATCTCCTGCCCGACTGGTGCAGACAAAGGCCTTGACCTACTATTTAGCCGTTTGTTAGTTTGGACATCACGATTATCTATGCTCAATGCTCAAATGCTATGGTAGCCACATTCTACTATATCTGGAAGGCGCGTAACAAGGCTATTTTTGAGGGGGAAGCTTGCCAAGCATTGGATATTGTCAAAAGGATTAAAACACATGTGTACACTGTTATTTTTACTTTGTACCTTAATGTTTTGACTAGTTTTGAGAATTGCTGTCATATCCGCTAGTTAATAGTCTCCTTGACTATTGACTAGTGAGCAACCATGTAAATATCTTTTGATCAATATTAATCAATTTACATTTTGATCCCAAAAAAAAAAAAAAATGTGTTTGTATTTACTATTCTTAGTGAGGGTGTTTTCCTTTCATTGGGAATGTGATCCTCAACCAAACCCTAATTGAAAAGGATTTGTCATTTGGTCATTTTGTATTTAGATACCATAATAGACTCAAAAGAAAATTTGATTACATATTTTGAGAATTATTATTATTTTTTGGGTTTATAAATCTAAATGCACCTTAAAAATTACAGCCATTGAATCAAATTGTTGGCGAAAATAGTTGTGACAATCTAATTAGAGCCTAACAGAATGAATGGTCACCCGTAGAGTAGAAATCAATGACCTAGAAAGAAGAAGAGAGATAAAATAAACAAAAAAGGAATGCATAAAAAAAAAGAAAATATTATGCTATAAAGAGATAAATATGAGTTTGGTTGTGCTTGAGAAGTTGGTGGTGGTAATGGCAGCAAATCCGAAATGGGTGCAACATTTTAGAAGCTTTGATAAGAGACACTACATGAAAAATGGGATATTGTGATGCGAAATTCCATCATTAACGGGAGGCTTTCTTGATGCTTTTGGCCTGCTGATGCTTCACCGTGGCGTCGTCTAAAGTCGCATCACAATAGGTGCTTTGGTGCACAAAAGCATCGTGAAAAGTGTCACTAAAGAATGTTTAACATGACGCATTCTGGTGTCAGAATAAGGCTTTTATTGTGATGGTTTTTTGCGTCACTAAAATCATCATTAATGCTATGTGAATATGACACAATAGGTGGTCTCAATAGGTATTATATTTTGACACAAGTTAGCATCAGGCAAATACCACTAATATGACAAATCGATCAATCATAACAGGGTATTTACTGTGACCACTGACCGTGTCAGCAAAGGTGTCATGAAGTCATGGCTAATATGACGATAGTTCCTGTCACAAAATGTGTTGTACTATAACACATTCAGGTGTCACAATAGATGCTATAATGTCTCACCCTGAACTGGTCATGAAAGCACATCTAATATGACACAGAAAAACTTCACTATAGGGCCTTTCGCACGACACTAAATGGTGTTATGTAATGTGTCGGCTTTAATATGATGGAAAAAAGCATCACCATATGTTATGTAATGCCAGTAAGCATCAGTGCTCGTTAGGCCTCTGTTTTTTTTTTTACCTGCCTTAATATATATATATATATATATATATGTTTCCCCCGCAAATAAAATATAATTTTTAAATGCATTATGAAAGATCAAAGGAATCAAAAGCCATACCAAAGAGAAAGTAATTCCAAATGTAAATTTTATAATATCCAAATTTAACATTCATATTCATCGAACAAAAATAGTACAAAAGTGAGTACTAAGTATATTTAAATACATTAGTTCTTGACACTAAGCTAATCTAAAACTAAAAATTAGTTCTTCCAAACCAAGCATCATTTATCCTGTCCCAAATCCCAAACTGCTTTGATACTGAGATACATATTCAATCTTCTTCGCGAATCCTCACCTACATTATTATTATATGGAATGAATTTAGTAACAGCAACATTATAAAGTATAATGAAAAACAACAAATATTAAACTAATTAGTAAAGTAAGTGTTTAGATAGTTACCAAATGGCATGGGCAAGCAATAGATAATCCAATGGAGTCTCCGCCAACTTCACACCATCCCTCACCTAGCCTTAGTCCCCCAACTTGTTGGGATGGATTCAAATTTTGAATGCGGCCTGTTGCAACTACTTTAGTTGAATCCAACATGCTTAAAATTAAAACATATCCACCAACCTGCAATGAATATTTTACTTAGTCTATATTTAATGGAATTAGCTAAACATGCTAAACAACTCATGGACATGAAAAAGGCATTGATTCCACACCCCCCCCCCCCTAAAAAAAAAACTAATTAAACAGTAATACCAATCACAATGAAAGAAGATGTAGCATAAATCAAAACTAAAATTAATTAACTGTGTTGAAAGCATAGAAATGGTGGCAAGAAATGCACTCTAATACTTCAAGAATGGTGGCAAGAAATGCCTCTAATATAATGAAACCTCATTCATTAGTAACTGATTACCAACTAAAATGATCCTATTTCCCTTCTGCAAAGAGTGAAGGTATCAAATGGATGTCTAGGATTAGGTACAAATAAGGTTGTATTCCAGAACTTGAAATCATGATATGTTTAAACAAATCAAGAAGTTTCAATTCAACCATTTATAAGGTTCATGTAGGTCCAGTACTAGCTAAACTATGATCATGGTAAGTCCACAAATCACGAGATAGAGAAATTAAAAGTTTCAAACAGTGGCCAACCTGAGTCGTCTTATATCAGCTCTTACTACACATCACATCATAAGCCTGAAGAGAATTGAGAACTTCAGATAATTAGACTACTTTAAAGTGGCACCCATTATCTTTCCCTCTTTTTTCAATAATTTATCTCATTATTTCGTGCATAAATCACCTTTCAAAATAGTGAATCAAAATCAGATTATTATATTGAAAATGCACTGAAAATGCTACTAAAAATGCACTGAGACAGCAGAGAAAATGCACTGAAAATTGTACTGAAAATGCAGTGATAGTAATGCATTGAAAATGGTACTGAAAATACACTGATAATGCTGCTGAAAATACACTGATAATGCACTTCAAATGCTACTGAAAATGCACTAAAAATGCCACTGAAAATGCATTGTAACTCTACTGTTTGTGTTCATGGTTTTATGCTCCTGCCATGCATCTTCATGTCTTAAATATAGAAAAAATAATAAAGCTTTTTAGTAAACAAATTGAGTGAACTATGCATGCAATCGACACCAACCAACACTAGCTAACACCAATACCAGCCAACACCAACCATCTCAATCGACTTGAACTCTAGATCCAAAAAAAAAAAAAAAAAAAACGGATGAAGAACTATTTATATGCATGCTTTGCTACATTAATGAACAACTATGGTATGAATTATTTTAAAATATTGTCTATACCCTTAATGTGGTACTACTGTTGGAACACATTGATTGAATTCTTGAATCAGGTGGGGATGAACTATTTCTCCCGAGCATTAACAATGCACGTATCTCTGCAAGTTCTTTTGCTCGTCTCGTTCACTAAACTGGTTTTTCATACTTGTAATTTTATCTCTTTGCTATTCAATTATACGAAACGATGTGCTGCAACTTAGTATTTCACCGCACATATCCGAGAGGTGAACACCACTACCAAACACGTAGATTCTGTCATATGTATCTGGGCCAACAACTTGAGAGAATATATCATTTGGCCCAAGTCTATCTTTTGAGCCAGGAGTGAGCTATGTAGTTCTTTCAACCATTTCATTCTGTTAAAAGAAGAACACTCTAAATTTATTCCCAGCATTTCCTTTAAAACACTGTAATTCACAATACAGTAAAGACTTCAACATTTCCATACTAGGTTAGACTTTTAGTTTTTCTTCCAGCATACAACACTGAATTATCATTTTACATGCACATATTATAGCCTTAGTTCTTACTGATCTGAAGAGCATCAATGAGGAAATCATGAGGAAACTTACTGATCTGAATCATTTTTTACAACAACCACTCAAAGGAGTAAGAGAAAATCATGAGGAAACTTACAACACTGGCTCCAAAATACACTAGACGACATAGAAATAAAATTTCTAACCAGCAGAAAAGAAAATTAGAAATAAGTCTCCCAAGAGATAAAACCAACAAGTCATATAATATCACCAATTGTCAAGGCATCAATACAAATGGCAAAATTAATAAAAACCACGAACAAGACCCGAAAAAAAGGCTCCCAAAGAACCAAACATTGAACAAATTCATTTCCAGCATTTCATTTAAAACACTATATTTCACAACACCGTAAAGATTGCAGCTTTTCTATCATAGGTTCAGTCTTTAGTTTTTCTTCCAACATACACCACTGAATTATCATTTTTTCCTTCTTATCATAGTGAAACTATAATTTTTATTGTCTAATCATTGCTTAGTGCTTTGACATGCACAGATTACAGCCTTAGTTCTTTTAGTGATTCAAGGCTGTTCAAAGTAAATAGATCCTAAGAATGCTAAAACTAGTATTCAGCATTTTCTTATCCTTAACCAGCACTACAATCTTGTTCCTATAATAGCACTTGAAATTTTGAAATCAAACTATCCTAATTTCTCTCCTTTTGGCAGCCACTTTTGTAGATTGTCAGCAGCTAATCTCTTTGAAATTCAAGCTATTCCTTGAGGAACTTTAGAAATAACACTCTTGTTATAGAACTTTAGAAAGATAAGAACAACATCAATAAGGAAATCATGAGGAAACTTACTGACCTGAATCTTTTTTGCAACAACCACTCGAAGGAGTAAGAGAAAATCATGAGGAAACTTACAACACTTGATCCAAAACATACTAGATGACGCAGAAAAGAATTTTTCAACCACTAAGAAAAAAAAAATCAGAAATAAGGCTCCCAAAGAGATAAAACCAGCAAGTTATGTTATATCACCAATTGTCAACGCATCAATACAAGCGACAAAATTAATAAAAACCACGAGCAAAACCATAAACAAGGCTCCCAAAGAAATAAACATTGAATAAATTCTTTTCTAGCATTTCCTTTAAGACACTGTAATTCAAAACATAGTAAAGACTTCAACATTTCCATACTTGGTTCAGTTTTTTAGTTTTTCTTCCAGCATACAACACTGAATTATCATTTTACACGCACATATTATAGCCTTAGTTCTTATTGATCTGAAGAGCATCAATGAGGAAATAATGAGAAACTTACTGATCTGAATCATTTTTTACAACAACCACTCAAATGGGTAAGAGAAAATCATGAGAAAACTTACAACACTGGCTCCAAAATACACTAGACGACATAGAAATAAAATTTCCAACCAGTAGAAAAAAAAAAACCAGAAGTAAGGCTCCCAAGAGATTAAACCAGCAAGTCATATAATACCACCAATTGTCAAGGCATCAATACAAATGGCAAAATTAATAAAAACCATGAACAAGACCAAAAAAAAGGCTCCCAAAGAACCAAACATTGAACAAATTCATTTCCAGCATTTCATTTAAAACACTATAATTCACAACATTGTAAAGACTTCAGCATTTCCATAGTAGGTACAGTCTTTTAGTTTTTCTTCCAATATACACCACTGAATTATATCTTATCGTGGTGAAATTGTAATTTTTATTGTCTAATCATTTCTTAGTGCTTTGACATGCACAGATTACAGCCTTAGTTCTTTTAGTGATTCAAGGTTGTTCAAAGCAAATAGATCCTAAGAATGCCCATACTAGTATTCAGCATTTTCTTATCCTTAACTAGCACCAGAATCTTGTTTCTAAAATAGCACTTGAAATTTTGAAATCAAACTATCCTAATTTCTCTCCTTTTGGCTACCACTTTTGTAGGTTTTCAGTAGCTTATCTCTTTGAAATTCAAGCTATTCCTTGTGGAACTTTAGAAATAACACTCTTGTTATAGAACATTAGAAAGATAAGAACAACATCAATGAGAAAATCATGAGGAAACTTACTGATCTGAATCTTTTTTTACAACAACCACTGAAAGTAGTAAGAGAAAATCATGAGGAAACTTACAACACTTGCTCCAAAACATACTTGATGACACAGAAACAAAATTTCCAACCACCAAGAAAAAAAAAATCAGAGATAAGTCTCCCAAAGAGACAAAACCAACAAGCCATGTTATATCACCAATTGTCAACACACAATACAAACGAAAAATTTAATAAAAACTATGAAAAAAACCAGAAACAAGGCTCCCAAAGAATTTAACATTGAATAAATTCTTTTCCAACATTTCCTTTAAGACACTGTAATTCACAACACTATAAATTCTTCAGCATTTCCATAGTAAGTTCAATCTTTTAGTGTTTTTTCCAGCATGCAACACTGAATTATCATTTTTCCTTCTTATCATTGTGAAACTATAATTTTTATAGTCCAATAATTGCTTATTACTTTTACATGCGTATATTACGGCCTTAGTTCTTTTGGCGACTCAAGGCCGATCAAAGCAATTGGATCCTAAGAATGCCCATACTAGTATTCAACATTTTCTTATCCTTAACCAGCACTACAATCTTGTCCCTAAAATAGCACTTAAATTTTGAAATCAAACTATCCTAATTTCTCTCCTCTTAGCAGCCTTTGTAGATTTTTAGCAGCTAATCTCTTTGAAATTCAAGCTATTCCTTGTGGAACTTTAGAAATAACACTGTAGTTATAGAACTTTTGAAAGATAAGAACAACATCAATGCATCAATAAAAAATGGGAAATTAATAAAAACCAGGAACAAAACCATAGATAAGGCTCCTAAAGAAACACAACTAGACATTAGGTGATGCAGGTGATGGATAAAAGGCAACATAAATTCATATATCCAACTATTTATTATTCAAGAGTCAAATCTCACTATTGCATTGGCAATACGAGAGTCGGAAGAACTTCCATTGGCATCCATGTAACATTTCTTCAACATTTGTATACGAGTTGGTGAATGGCCTTGCTCCTTTATCTGAATCATTCAATATAGTTTATTAATTAATAATAGGCGTTGAAATTAACAATCAAAAATGAAGCAAAATTTATATTTACTATATCTGCATGAATTTGACAATATAGCTTCTTCCTTGTCCTATGATTATGTTCGTCATGTTTCTATTCCTTTTGTTCTTTTTCGACAATGCCTTTTTTTTTTTTTTTAACACCAACAGATTTACATGACATCAGTCCACATAAAATACAAAATTTATAGAAATAAAGCGTAAAGTAAAAACCCAATAAAAAATTGAAAGTAGGAAGAGAGTCAGAAAAGTGTTGCTTTTTCTATAGTTGAAAGAAGGAGTCATTCCTTCCCTTCTGATGAAGCCTACCATTGTATGAGATTAGTCCAGTGAGTTTGTATAACACGTTCATCAGTACGTGGAGTTTAGTTTTGATTGTCTTTTTCTGGATCATCATCTTCATTGCCATTATCCTTTTTATCATCTAATACATCTTCAAATTTTTTGATCCCCCTCCGCACAATCTCCACCCTAATCAAAATCATCGTTGCAGGTTTCTCCAAGGAACATCTCGAATTTAAGTGATGATCAGTTATAACAATTTATTGCTTGTTAGGTGGGTCTGGTGTATGGTTTTCCAGTGGAAGATATAGTTGAGCCTTAATAATCTAGCGCCGCAGATTGCAGCCGGTTTCCTACAATCCAAGTAGATATCTGTCTGTTGGAATGGCCCAATAACATTAGATCCCTATATTTTTTATATAAATGAATGCATTATGTATATCAAATTGAATTTTGAACTCCCACTCCCACCCTTCCCAAAAAAATTTGAAAATAACTCTAAATAATAGTCTAATGGATTTTTTGATAAAATTCGATAAAACTAAATAAAACATTTTTAAACCAAGAAGCCTGCAAAGTTGCCCCAGCCTATAAACCTAGAAGCCTACAAAGTTGCCCTTCCAGCTTTAACCATCACCTTTGGTAGGTCCTCCACATTTTCTCCTACACCAATATTCAGTACATCAGTTCTTTCTTGAAAATGCACCCTCGGTTGGGATTGAGAGTGGGTCCAGAATTGTCTCCTTAGATAAAATTATGCTCTCCTCATGTTTCACCACACACACCCCTCCCCAACCCCAACCCAACAAAGGACCCTAAGAAAAAAAGTGTTTAAAGGGTGAAAAGATCAAGAAGCTAATGATATTTTAAGTAAAATATGATTGACTGGTAATGTTTATTGTTCACTACAATAATTTTAAAAGAAAACCCTTGATTTTAATGAGGTTTCATGATTGGCCTTTTTGTCGTAATAAAGCAAAAAAAATTTTTTTGTGCCAGTTATAGAAGATTTTGAAGAGAATGAACTCTAACAGGTATGTATTAACTTCATGGGTCAAGTTGAAATTGTTGTTTTCTGATCCTTCTTTTGGATGATAACAAGATTATTTGAAAGAAAAACCACTATATATTGTTTTTGTATAGCTCCAGAGTAACAAAAAAAGTTAAGATAGAGAGTGGACCAAACCTTAGATAAATTTATGCTCTCCTGAAGCTTCACCACACACACCCCTCCCTAACCTGAACCTAATAAAGGAAAAATAAAAAATAGATTTAAATCAGCTAGTGGACCAAACCTTAGATAAAATGACTTTTTTATTTCTAAAATATTATATGAATGGATATTTTATGCTTAACTTATATGAATGGATCCCTGTGAGTGATGGGTTATCATTCCTTATGAGTGATGGGCGATCATTCCCCATGGGTAATGGATGATTACCCTTACAATAGTTCTATTAAATAATTGCTGTGATAGTCAATTTTTTTTAATGTTGATTTTGTGGTGATTTGGTGCCTAGAAATGTCCATTATATAGGGGAAACTCTATTTTTTTTTTTTGTCATCTTAATACTCTAAATAAGTTGATTACCCTTAAGCTTAATTTTATACAATAGATTTTAATGCCTAAGCATCTTCTTAATGTAAAGAAAAATTTGAGAAAGATCATAAACTTGACCTTATGTAACCAAAGCAATCAGACTAACATCCGTACTGTCAAATTTTTTTCCAGACCCGTAAGTTTTCTCTTCTCATATTTGGCCTTGAAACATGCTTGTCTCAGCCTCTTTGTTTGGTCTTCCAACTTCGCATTTGGGATTTCTTCCATCAACTTCCTTTCATGTTCCAGTATCTCAATGGCCATTCTCAACTTCTTCTTAGCCATATGTACTCCTTCTTCTTCATTTCGCACACCCTAAAAATCCAAATGGAACCTTTCAATAGGCATTATTTCTTTGTTAACTTTGGGGACACATATTTATTAGTTCTTCATTCACAAGTGTGTTTGAGAAAGAACCTGAATATTCTTGATTACAGTCTCCAAGCTCATAAACTTCCAGTAAGGCCATCAACGAATTCCCAACTCCCTACTTCTTTTCTTGAGATCGGTTCGGCAACATTCAGTTCTTTGTCCACCCAAGTGATTGTCATGTAAAAGTACTTCGAAATGGTTGCTCTTGATAGTGTCTTGGAGCTAATGCCCTTCTCCTTTTGTTGCCTCCTAATTACCTTCTTATCTACAGGAACTTCGTCTGAAGTGATACCTTCAATAGGCATTTCTCCCCACAGGAACCATCTTCTGGCTTTGTTCAAAATCCATTAGGGAGTAGAAAGGATCATGCACAAGTGTATCCTCTATCAGAGGAACAACATCAGACATAGTCTCTTGAATAGGTAGATCAAATTGGAAATCTAAAGCAACATATTCATAACTTTCACTGATTCATAACACAACAAACTAAACCAGATGAAGAAGATGGGTGAACCCCCCCCCCTAAAAAAAGACATTCAAAGTATCTCACCTGAAATCAAGAGGAAGTTGTTGGCTTGGAAAGGAAAACACATCAAAATCTTCTTGATTGTGAGCTATTTCAAAATTTGACCACCTCTCAAATGAATTACAACTATCCATAAGAGGAACATCATCAAAAATAGTCTATTAATAGGTAGATCAAATTGGAAATCCAAAGCAGCATGTTCATAACTTTCATTGATTCATAACACAACAAACCAAACCAGATGAAGAAGATGGGTGAACCCCCCCCCCCCCAAAAAAAAAGGCTTAAAAGTATCTCACCTAAAATCAAGAGAAAGTGGTTGGCTTGGAAAGAAAAACATATCAAAATTTTCTTGATTGGAAACTATCACTCAAACGAATTACAACTATCCATCTTTGAGAAAGAAAACCGAATAAGAAATCCCAGTGCCTTTGTGGTTTCCACTAATGGCTGATGACTAAGGGATATATATATATATCTATGCGGGAAGAGGGGAGAAAGGACTGAGGAGAGAAAAAGACAAGGAGGAAAAGGAAGAGGTAGATGACAGGTGGAGGGAGGGATGGCCGAGGAGATGAAAGGTTAATTTTTGATAAAGAGATAAGGAGAGAAAGAGACAAGGAGGAAGGGGAAAAATCAAATTTTGTGCTCTCATCTTATTGAGTTCTCTATTTAGTTCTTTGTTCAATTCTTATTAAGTTCTTTTTTTATCCTTGTTTAAAAAATGCTGTCATACTTATTTAATATTTCAGCTGTCAAATTCGTGCTTGGAGGTTTTTCTTGTTTGAGTCCAAATTTGAAATAGTAATAGACATGAAGAAACAATCTTTATAAATTGCATTATTATAAATTGTAGAAGGGAAGTTGCATGTTTTACGAGGTTGAAATGTGTTTGAGGCCCAACCCAACATGACATTTAAAGGTTCTACTTGCTTTTTTTTTCTTTTAAAAATAATAATAATATAGTGTTGATGGATATTTTAAAAGTAATCTGCAGTGAAGTAGTGGGCTGTTGGAGAACTCCTGCAGTGGGCTGTTGTGGGTGAGTTAGATGTCTATCTTCACGTATGAGTGAATTTGAATTTTGTTGGATTAGTGGTCTAGCTCCGAATTCAATTCTTTTAGATTTGCAATTGCTGGAAGCTAATCCAAACTAATGTGTAACAGGTGATACGTACCCAGTTGGTTGTTTTTTTGACGAATCAATAGTTCATCACAAGGTTTTGTTTCTTTCAATATCATTTGACTGATTAAAATCATTGGAAAATAGCTGGTTTAGTTTTTGTCTTGAAGGAACTTCTGGGTAACATTTGTATATTTTACTTGGTTGTTCATCACTTCATAGAAAATCCTGATTATAGTAATCCTGCTTACAACAGCAAGTTTGGAGTTTATTCTGAAGGTTGCGGACTTGATAACATGTTGGTGTCATAGGGCCATGATGACTACATGTATCGATAATACTCAGGATTCACTTTCAATTTTTTCTGGCTTTGCACTGAAACTTGGGAGAAATTTGAGACATAGATTCTAATGAATTTCTTCTTGGACTCAAACAAAATAGGTGCCCAAGGAAAATTAGACAACATTACCATCGGCTGGCCTTTTTGTCATCAAATTCCACTCATTTCATGGTAAGTTAAGACATGCACACACACACACACACACACACAAGGGACTTAAATAATAACTCATTTCTTCTAAATGCATTTTAAAACTACTATTCAAACTCTTTGTAATTTAGTTATATGATCTTGAAGCATTGCATACTTCAAGAGCTTATAGGCACTTGATGAATGAGGAGGATAAGGAAAACCTCAAGTGGTTGCAGATATTCAAGTAAGTGTAGCTTTGCAAATTCTCACCAAAAAATTCATATAATAAACTAATTAAACCCCATTTTCTAATATTTGCTTCCATTTTTTTATTTCTGCAGCAAGTATGATCTGTCTAGCAAAAGCAAGGTTAGAATAGACGTTGACAAAGTCAAGCCCTACTATCTATCTCTTAATGAGAAGGTGACCGTGCAACATCGTTTTCATTTTAAAGCTAATTTTCAAGTCATTTTCGTATTGCTTTTCTTTCTTTACCTAACTCGGTGATGTATTTCCTTTTCTTCTTGCAGTATTTTCTTGTGAAGCTCAGGGGGTGAAGCAATTTGTGAGGAACACAAAGATGCTAGGAAGTTGCATGTTTTACGAGGCTAATGAGTGTAGATATAAGGGCTTGCAGATTAGTAAAGTATTTCTATAGAAAAAGTAGTTCTATACAATTGTGGGTGTATGTTAGATATGTAGTCAATTGACTTCAGTTATTTACTTCAAATGAGAAAATTGTGTTTTATTATATTTGGTGTTGAATGAGTTGATTCTATTGTGTTTGGCGGGAAATTGTACATGTGCAGGGTCAAACACAAATAAAAAAATAATTAAAAAAATAATGTGTGCAAGGTCAAATTCAAAAAATTTTAATTTTTAATAATTTTTAATTTTTAACAATTCGTGACAAATCTGTGATAATTTACTGTGAAAAAAAAAACGTTTCCATGGCAAATTGTCACGGAACAAATTTTTCAATAAAGTATTCGTGACAAATTGTCATGGATTTGCCATGGCCAGCCTATATTCCATATTATCTCCTTAGCAAATCCGTGGCAAATTTCCACGAATTTTTCACAGATGGTACCTGCTTGAAAAACATTCGTGGCAAATCTATGGCAGATTGCCAAGGATTTACCACAGACTGTACCTGCTTGAGAAATGTCTATGGCAAATTCGTGGCAGATTGCCACGGATTTGCCACGGTTCCCTCGCAATATTTGTCCCCCTAAATGTGATACCAACTCGAACAATTTGTGGAAAATTGCCACGGGAAAATATTTTCCTCGCAAAAAAATGCTTAGCGACAAAGGTATTTGCCATGGACGTTTTCCGTCGCAGATCCATGGCAACATCTAGTTTGGCCATAGATTTGTTTGTGGCAAATTGGTAGATTTCTTATAGTGACCCAATCCACATAATTGGTAGGATATTCGAATAGAACAGTAGTGAAGAAAACCAGTGTATTCGGGCATGAACAATAGGTAGAATCAACACAGAAAAAAAAAATAACACACACACACACACACACACACACATAATTTGCAATCTAATAGGAAGAATAAGAAGCTGTACTAACTAGGATAGAAAGCGTGGTATTCCTCTTGAGCATGAAAATCATCCATTGGTAGCAAGGAAGTTCAGAATCGGCAAGAGGACTCAAGGGATTTGAGAGCTTCTCTCTCTACCTCTTCTCTCTCTCTACCTTATTCCTAACTTGTTGAATGGACACAGACGTATAGTTTCTTTGGAGGAAGTGGTGACTTAAATATATCAGTGAAACAATTGATTGTTGTTCTTGGTATTTGATTACTTGTTTTTCTTACGGAGTTGGTTGATTTATTTTTGTTATTAACTTTCTTGAAAAAGAGGTTGGTAATGACTTCAATTAAGTAATTGCATATTGTTATCTCTTAACTTGTTTGAAAGGGGGTTAATTGTTTAGAAAATTGGTAATCAAAGGTTGGTTAGTGATTGCTAGAATATGGATTCATTGACTAATTTCATGTTTTAAAGCACCTAGAATATAGGGGTTTATATAAGGATTGATTTTAATGCATTTCTTGGATAAGTTAGTCGAGACAGAATATGTTCACCAATTTTGCAAGAAGATAGTGATTCCATTGATTGCAAATGAAGTGGGTCTATATTAAATCATTCATGATGCCAAGACGACAATTGATTGGGATGAATGCTAAGTAATTCAATATTATGTTTTCAAGATAATTGTCTAGTTATATGAAATTGTATCACTGAGTTATATCTATTTTTATCTTTATTTATTTTTCTTTTTATTCTCTTCTTATTTCATTGGCTAAAGAATAAAGATTTGAGTAATGTAAGGTGGGAGCTTAAGTTCTCATGGATTTGATACTTGCTATGCCCTGTACTAGCAAGTACAATTTTTTACTAAGAATTTAATTCAGTGGAACTCACCAAAGACAAAATAATTTTTTACTAAGCATTTAATTTCAATAACTGTAGGATCATAAAAAAAAAAAATCTAGAAGAACAACATATTACTAATATCATGTAAAGACATATCAGATAAGCAGAATTGCAGTATGCCAGGGATCAATAGAATTAACTACTAAAAAGATTACACAGACAAAAGCCCACAATTGTGGCAATATTGGAGGTACCAAATTGCATATGATTTATTGGCACTGTTTGAACATTGTTGGCATCATTCTTCAAGAAAATTCCCAAGAAACCATATCCAAAATTGGCATCCTAAAAAATACCTAGCTAAAAAATGCAACCAACAGTGACTAGAGTTTGATAAAATGACGATAAAAAAAAGGCCAAAAAGAACTTCGTAGCATTAACAACACTAGAGTGGTGCCATATCAGAAATCCAATTGTGGAATCGAAAAACCAATGATTGAAAAAGAAATTACTTGAAACTTAAACAAGAATAGGAGGAGCTCGGCGGCAACAAAGGAGCTCGGTGGCGATGGTGTTGTGCAGGGTCAGATGCTAACGGTGGCGGTGGCGGGGGTGCTGGATAAATTACGATTGACAATGGAAATACCAGCAGTACCGGTGAGTGCGTGCTGGAAAATCGATAATGGTGGTAGTGGCACCAGTGAAGATGGGGTGTGTGCAAGAAAATCAAATAGAAAGGAAAGGGGAAGAAAGAGGGTAGTCGTAGATGGATCGGAGATGGCCAGAGATGGGAAAGAATGAAATACAAAAAGAAGGGAAAAAATAACAAAGTGTTGAACTTAGTCTTTAATTTAGCTACGTCTTGTGTACTGTCAGTAATCCCTCGAATCTTGAGAGGGTTTAGCTATGGATTCAGATAATTTTCCTGGGGCTTGTATGCCGTCGGTAATCGCTCATAGGTAGCAAGGGATTATCAACAACATAATGTAGATTTTTTTTTTTTTTAGCTTCTCTATATTTTTATAATTTTATTTTAGCTGAATATATAAGGTTAGATCTTAATTTTACTCAAGTTCATGTAGGTTGTATGAATTTTTTGTAAAACTAACCTCAAAATTAAATAATTAATTATTTATGCAATATGTTAATTGATAACAATTTTATTTTCCAATTTTAATAATTTTGACTAAAGATACGTTATAAAAAACTAAACGTTCAGTAAAGTCATAATTTAATTGTTAATATTTACTTTTTAATAGTAATAGAGTTAAATTTTAACAAAAGTTCAACTATTCTTTTCTTTTTAAAAAAGTTGTATAATTAAAAATGAATATATTAGAATCATTACACTTTGCTACAATTTTTTTTAAAAAAAAGTTCAAGTATTAAAACAACAAGACATGTATAATATGCAATCAATACACACACACACACACACACACACATAATATTATTACAATTGGCACATACATAATTATATAAACTCTAATATATAACATACACAACTAATATCTATATATGCATATACAATTACAACCATTCATATATCAATATAGTATATAACTGCATTAAATGTGTGTGTCGTGTGTGTGTGTGTGTGTATAATTAATTATCTAACATTTCAAACATATTGGTATATATATCATTATTGTATAGTGACATACACATTTTAATATATATATATATATATATATATATATTTAACTATATAAACAGTAATATGTAATTGCCCTCTAAATATTTTCCCAGAAATTAAAAACGCCGTAGCTGAACCCTAGCAAATAGCAAGGGTTTAGCTATGAAATTGCAGCATTTATTTCCATTCAAATTTTTTTCCAAAAAATTTAAATAGTCGTAGCTAAGCCCTAGCAAATAGTGAGGGTTTAGCTAAGGCTGCCACACATTAATTTCCCTCTAAATGTTTTCCCAAAAATTACGAATATTGTTGCTAAACCTTAGCCTATAGCGAGGGTTTAGCTACATCCACCACATAATAAATTTTCAAAATATTTATTTCAAAAAATTACTTGGTTCCATAGGAAAACCCTAGCAAATTGTTGTCTATTGTTACTCCTCTAGCAAAGCCATCGCTAACGACAAGAGTTCAGCAACGACTGACCAACTCCTTGCTATGTTGTCCTTCCCTTTCTCACCATCGCAAAACTCTCACAATGTAGTGATGGTATTTTAGCCATCACTAATTGCCGTCACAAATCACTATTTTCTTGGAGTGTCCTCATTTTCCTAACTTTAGAGTTCAATATCTAGGAAAAAAACATCCACCAATGACTCTCAGGATAGATTCCTTACCTTACAAGGCTTTGAGTAAAAGGTAAGACATTGGATTTTTCTCTCTATTTAAGCTACCATTTTGCTGAAATTTCATACGGCCTCATGAAAGCCCAAAAATTGCTTAATGGATGAATATTGTTTAGTTATGTATGATCAATGCTTATACTAGAATAATTTGTGACAAGTTATAGTTTATTATTGAATTTCAATACTTTGTTTCTTGGATAAAATTAGGGCTACAATTGGGAGTTTCAATTGCCACCTACGTGATTAACTTTGAATAAAACTTCTAATTTTTGTATTTTAGAAACAAGAGGGAGACTGTCTTGATCTTACGCCCACTGGACTTTTGTGCCCGTGTCTGCCTTAAATAATATTCAATAAATATTTTTTACTGTTTAGATAATGACCTAAGATTACGATTATAAATACTCAAAATATCCTATTGATAGTCGTGATAAAGTTTGGAGAGCCTATATTAAGGCAAATTAGTATCAATTCCTACAATCTAAATATCGAAAATCATGAGGAAAACATTCATGTAGATTTCAAGCATCATGGTTCAAATCATTTCCTTCATGCTTAGAACATTCTCCTACAAAATATGCTACATTTTGTCTTCTTTGTTATCTATCCCATGAAAAAGATATACCCTGCTGGATTAGATGCGCTCACTGTTAATGTTTTTCGATAATGCCAACGGGAGAATGATGGTGAAAATTGTGCATTTGGTGGAGATTTGGGATGAAGAAGAGGAAAAACTTGTCTACGAGTTCTCTATTTTCCATTTTCTTCATCTTTCTTGTCAATATGTATACATTTCACTAATTGTATTATGAAGGGTTGAACCCTAAATTGATTACTTCCTCTGATTTGTTATATTTCAACTTCTAATGAATGATTACTTTATATTATTATATATGTTTTATTTGTTGTTTGACTAATCCTCTTCTAATTAATTCAAGAAATTATGTTAGGAGTTGGGTTCCAAATGAATGGATTCAATATGTGTTATCGTTTGTCTAAATTGAGAGATTGGTTAGGGATTAGAACTTGATAATTATTGGGTTCTTGATATCACTTTGAGATAGGGATATTGGGTTTGTCCAGAATTTTCGGGTTTTGTACATAATGCCTCTTAAGGAAAAGTAATCCATAACTTGAGATAGTACGGGTTTTGCATTTGCGACCTCTGTGGTATTAGAATTGGGATTTGATTGCATTGGGTTTATGTTTAGTACTTGACTAATTCTGGAGAATCCTAACATTTTACATGTCTTTTACTTTCTTTCCTATATTTGCTATTCTCATGGCCAATCTTGTGTGGGATGTGCTGATTCTAAAGGTTTACCCTATGTAGTTTGTGTTTTCCATTAAATTATTTGGCGAAATAATAGAATAAAAGTTAGTAGTGGTACCTTTATCCCTTCCCTGTGGATTTTCGATACTTACCATTCAACTCTATACTACTCGATGAGTATACTTCCCCAACTGTGTGTTTCGAGTGTTTTGGATATTTTAATTAAAATTTGACTGTGTATTTGTTGGTAATATTCCCCCACTCGAAATTGCACTACACTGATCAATGTTTTCTTCTGCCACGGCTGGTGGATATCATATGCCATCACTAATTGCACTTAAAACATACATTCTTGCTGGCAGCAACGATGTTCATTCTAGAATCAGTCAGCAATCAATTTCTGAGTAGAGGGCATTGATCTGGAATAGCCATGATTCAGTACAAGATATCAGATGGGCAATCAAAACTAGAGGTTGACAGATTTGGCCATTCTAGATTCTCATCTTCTCGTTGTAATGCAAATAGTTAGGACAATACAACAGGTCATCATCATGGTTAGACTACAATAGTGTACCTTTGACGATGCAGAATTGGATCTTCTTAATAACATTTCGAAAATTCCACAAATAGCTAAGCTACCGTATCAGGTTACGAATGACATTCAAATTCGAATTTCTACACACGATGCATTTTATTTAATAAGATTTATATTAATCACTTTAAATTTATCAAAGCGTCCGTTAATTAAACATTTGACTTTGGTTTTTTTTTCATCCAAGAATAGTAAGAGCAACGTTGACATATTACCATCATTTTCAGTCTTTAAAATCATGGACAATTTAAGTTTACGTTATTTAACACGATTCACAATGAATGAGATTAACGCTTCCAAATATAAATAATAAATATTGCTAATCAATGAAAATCAAATTGAAAAATTATTGACTTTTTGAACTTTCCATATTTTTATAGTCTTTTTTTTATTTTTCTTAATGCTTAATCTAAAATTTTATTTTTTGTAATATGCGTATCAAAGTCTACAAGGTCCTGAATTAGTAGTTAACATTCAGTATATGGAATAAAAGAATGATGCAATAATCATAGATACCATTGTACTACCATTTTTTTTGGTCAAAATTAAGGGACACAAATTAAATTTGAGGACTAAAAATTAATGTTGGCCGTGGAGAAGCGACTAGCCGAAGGGCAAAAATAATTAGCCATATAATACTAAAATATTATCAAGTTTAATATTGAATTTCAAGAAAAGGAAAATTTAGAACATCTATTTCTGCAAGAAAAAGCATCCTTGGAATTATACTAAACACGAGTTTAGAAAAACGACCCTAATAAAAAAGTGTTTAAATGATGAAAAGATCAAGAAGCTAATGAGTTTTTAAGTAAAATATGATTAACTGGTAATATTTATTGTTCACTACAATAATTTTAAAAGAAAACCCTTGATTTTAATGTGGTTTCATGATTGGCCTTTTTGTCGTAATAAAATCATTACACGCTAACGAATCTTCT
Organism: Voacanga thouarsii; assembly: GCA_026120185.1. NCBI lineage: Eukaryota > Viridiplantae > Streptophyta > Magnoliopsida > Gentianales > Apocynaceae > Voacanga > Voacanga thouarsii. The sequence goes on from JANUWF010001120.1 coordinate 1,745,870, forward strand.
CTCTCTCTCTCTCTCTCTCTCTCTCTCTCTCTCTCTCTCTCTCTCTCTCTCCCCCTTCTCTATGTATATATACATATATATAATTCTGTTTTTCATTGATTACGTTATGCGATGTGTTATATGCTTGGGAAGTTTAAAATTATGTGTTGAAATGGAATTATAAGGTTTTATGGTCCAACTATGCATTTGTGAAAATTATCATATTACCCAAACTATTTTGGAAACTGTTTAGATTCAACACAAAAAATTAATTTTCCCTAGTTGGGGATTCTAGGAATTTGGTTATAAAGGCTCTAATGTGGGTATCTCAACTTAAATACTACTTTTAAGTGGAATTTAAATTTTTAGTAATTATATCAAGATAAAAATAATTGACTTGTAATGAATGATATTTTTTAACTTTGGAAATCCAATAGAAACCAATGGCAGGGTAACTTGCATTAGTCGAATTAATTCACTATTATTGTATTCATTTAAAAGTTGAAAGGGTAAATAAGCAATTTACCCAAAGTTACACCAACCTTCCTAAAATAATTTTGACCAAGCTTTCGCCATTATATAAACACTAAGAAGGCTGAAACTCAGCCATTTTTCTGCTGTAGGCTGACACAAAGGTGGCTGCCCTCTTCTTTCTCATTTTCTTCACTTGAGAGTTCACTTATCTTGGCAAAAACATCCACCAAAGACTCTTTGCATAGATTCCCTACCTATCAAGGTTTTCTGTGAAAGGTAAGACACCGAATTCACATCTGGACAACTCCTAACTGCCTCAACCACCACTACCGTCCTTTTTGTCAGATAATCCATGGAATCATCGGTTCTTTGCTTCTCTTTTCTCCCATGATCCAACGCCTACAGCTCCTCTGAAGACATTATCTCAATTCAAAGGTGAACCTACCATCTTTTTCTCCTCTTCTGAGATTGAGGAACTCTCAGAACCTTTCAAGTATGCTTTGGTGGGTATGTTCCCTCACGGGAAACCCTCCATGGATGCCATAAAGTGGGGGTTTCAAACCATTGGTCTTAATGGCAGTGTTCACATCGGTTGGCTTGATCCGAATCACATATTGATCTGGCCTGATTTGGAGGAAGACTTCATTCGATTATGGCTCAAAGGATTATTGTGAAACCCCACCTAAAGCCAACCCTAGAGTAAGGGGGTCGGGATGCATATCATATTATTTTGAATGAATATATATGTTTTAAATGATTCTATGTGCTTTAGAGTTGTGGATTATAGGTTAAAATGCTTAGTTATATTTATCGAGTAAGAAGGGTAAAATGGTAATTTTGCTTGAGGTCAAAATAGGAAGAAAGCTTGAGGATTAAATGGGAAGAAAATGCGGGTGAGAAAATAACAACAAAAGTTATTGTGGTTTAGCAGTTAGAGCTTGGTGAATTAATTTCTAAGGTCATGAGTTCAAATCCCATCATTTAAGCTTTTGTCATGATTATCTTAACTAAGTTTGAATTTTTGTTTTCTTTCATTTCATGGAAATAGGAATGTTGTCTTAGGGGAGACATGAAGAGAATGTCATAATCTTACCCTCATGTCGTAAAAAGAATTCTAGAGGAATTCTTGTCCTTTTTATTACCACTAGCTTGTCCTAACATCTTTATAATTTAAAACTATTAAATCATTTCTTTTAAATTCCAAAAAAAATCTGTGATAACTCCTCCACCTTGAATTTCGAAAATCAGCTTTGGAGGTTGGTAAGTTGGCCGAAAGTAGGAGGAGAAATAGGAAGGGTTCCAAGAGAAAATCAATCACCATGATAGCACCTTCAAACTCACCTTCATGTTGTTCATCTTCTAGTAAAAGAAAATCTGGAAATTTTCCAGAATATTTGCAGACCGTTTCTTTGAAAATTCAGCCAGTAAACCCACTCATTTTCTGCCAGGAAAATGGTCATTTTATGTGGCTTGAAGGCTGGAAAATCTGTGCAATTTTCGGACTGCACAAACTGCACAAAACCAGGAAAAAATTCTGGTCATTTTTGCAGCTTTCAACCAAGTAAATGAAGCTGTTTTGATTCATCTTCAAGCCAGCAAAACTCCTCAATATTTCTCTAGCATTAAGGCTGGAAAACCACCTTAGAAAGACCTTCAAACTCCCTCAAGATTCAGCTGCAAATCGGGTTGAAGGTGTGCAGAAATTCTGCACAGCCTTCGAAACTCTTGAAGCATGAAACCAGAATTTTCCAGCTTTGCTCCCTTCTAGCCTAGGCCGAAAATCACCTTCAACCTCTCTAAAATTGAACCTTGCTCAGCTGTAGACTGAACACCATTAACCCCACACTTACCTTGAGCATGTGGACTCCATAGCCACACCACAAAACACTCCTAAGATCACTCCATTCAAACTCTTTTTTGAACTTCAAATAATTTCAGCATTTTACTCCATTAAAATCACTCTTGTATTAGGCAAATAAACCAGAATTTCCTCTGCCGTTTAAGACTGAATTTTGGCCAGCCTTGGAACAACATTAACCTTCAATCAATTCAGCAAAACCACCATGTTCAGCCGGCACCATTGAAGACCATAGAAACCTCTCTTGATCAAACACCATAGCTAACCTTTTACCGTAAACATCTCCACCATTTCCTCCATTTAAATTTGAAAAAAAAAAATCTGATCATTCTCTCTCCTTCTTGATGAAAACCGAAACCCTCATTCACTCCATACCATTCGGCCAACCCTCTACCAAAATTCGTGCAGCACTTCTTCCCAATTCTCTCCATTTTCACCTAGAACACAAAGAACACACACTAACCTTCTTCAAGCCTAACCCTACTCTAAACACCTCCAATCACTCTCAAATACTCCAAATCACTTCCATTTAATCTCTAAACTTCATTTCTGGTATTTATAACACAAAACCTCGCAAACAAGAATTTTCGAACGGATCAAAATTAGCTTTTCTTTGAAGGTCTTAAGAACATCAACAAGGTAAGTCAAGAACAACCTTCTTGATCATCTTCTTCCATTCGATTGTACTTTTCTAATGCTCTCTCTCTCTCTCTTCCAACTGGAATGGTTGATCAACCATCAACCATGGCCGTTTTCCCGTTGGATCATTCAAGGCTATCAATCGCGTGGACCTTCTTAATTCTTCATCGAAGTGTTCATCAAATCAAGTATTTTCCTTTAATCCTTCTTTTAATTCAGTATTCATGTCTCTTAGATATTGATAGGAAGAATGAAATATGGATAAGGGATTGAGTATATGCATGTGGATTAAGGGGACGGAGTTAGGACATGATGATTGTTGTATATGACTAGGATGTATGTGTTTTCCTTTCGAATCAATGTATGTTCTTCATGCTTAATGAAATTTTATGGATGTTTGAAGCATGTTAGAGACCATGACACCAAAGGTGATTAGGCTTTTATGTTCTTATTTTTCCACGGAAACCATGATTGATGATTATGCTTAGTAGGATTTTGGCCATGTGATGGTATGAGATAGTTCAAGTGTATGTTCATGAATGGATTAATATATTGTTTGATGATGGAGAAGGTGTTCATGAATCCTTTCTAGCAATAGGAAAATCATGGTGAAAAAGTATTTTCTTGTTAAGGCTAGATTATTTTTATTAAGAAATTTTATTACCTTGAATAGAATGCTGCTATATTTTCCCTATAAAATTCGAAACTCTAGGGAGATTTGGAGTGGTTTATTAATTAAAATGTTCATATTTTCTTTATCAAATAAATGAGATTTTTTATTAAAAATAATATATATAGTAATAAATAATTTATAATAAATAAAATATTACGAGAATCTATTTGTTATTTATTAATTAAAATTTAAAATAATTCATTCATTATTAATTTTATTTATTACTAATTATTTATTATCTATTTAAAAATTAATTAAAGGTTATTTGTAATTAAATATTTATTTACAATAAAGCTATTTTTAAATCACCATTTCTTAGTACTATTTAGGATTTAATATTCAAACCTTAGTTTATTTATTAAAAATAACACTCAAGAATTATTAATTGGGTCTATAATTTATTAGCAATTATTTTAGAACCCCAAGTTCTTTTAACTTATCAACTAAAACTTATTTTATCACCTAGCCTTAAGGCTTAGGACATTAGGGTCATGGCTAGTCATGGTTGTAACTAGTTGAGCTAAGAAATTATTTATGTAAGGCAGTTATAGCCCGAATGTAACCTTATGTCTTGTGTTTACCCCAGGCAGGGTTAGGTCAGCCTTGGAAGACTTTTGAATTTGAGCAAGCAAAGGATCAAGTAAGCTCCTGCATAAAACTTGTTTGTTGTAAAAGGTTACCATGGCAAGCTAAACACGAAGTATGTGAATACTGATTTGGTAAAGGCAATTAAGGACTGTTTCTTTTCTTGATTCAGTCAAACCAATTATTTGAAAATTTTCAAAGCAGTTTTACTCAAACACTGAACTATTTCTAAAACTGATTTTGGCATGGACTTTAAAAACCCTTGATTGCCATTTTCAAGCAAAGCTATATTTTATCAGTTTTCTCCCAAGTGGGACAATCAAACGTTGAGTACTCAATAAGGGTAGGCTAGTAGTACTAGTTTTGAAGAGCAAGAGTGAGTCTTCTGGCAGGAGGCCACCTCCAGAAGATAAAACTCAACTTAGAGAAACGTCAGTACTACTTAGTCATGCCGGTCCGAGCTAGCAATTTTATTTCAGTCAAGTGACTGTGTTTTGCCGGAATGGACACCCGGTTGTTGTTTGGGTATAAAGAAGGATGAGTATCTTGCTTGGTAGACCGATCACCTACCTTTTGTCAGTCTGCACAAAGTGTCGGCATTCTGACCGGCAGTGTGCACAAAGTGTGGTATACTGACCATCCGGTTATGAGGCCCAGCGTGTGGTAACCCATAATCCTTTTTTTTTGAGTGGTTGATCTTATAAATTATGTATGGCTGGAAAAGCCAAAAACACCACTCTTGTTTTTTACTAATGTTTAATGCTTGCCAATATTTCTCTTATAAAGTTTTCACATTTTGCATCCACGAACTGTTTTCACTGAACACTCAAAGCACACACGGACTTACTGAAATTTTTATCTCACCACCTTTTATGCCATGTTTTCAGGTCGATCCTGCTGTGGAGATGAATAGCTAGATTTGTTGCCTATGCTTTGAAGATTTTATGTTATTTTTCTTATGTGTTGTTTTGAGAGATGGTAGCGAACAATTTATTTTGGATTTGTTCATGTATTTTTGGGTTGTAATAAGTTTAATTTCAAGGTATTACTTTTATTTTCTTTTGTGTGACCTAGTTATAAAGACCCCTTGTCCTTTGGACGGGGCGACATCCCCGGCTCTGTCGGGCCTAGGTAGTGGGGTGTTACAATTATGGTATCTTCTTGGTTTTCCCATGAGAATACTCAAATGGACCCCAGATTTCAGAATTTCTGCAGGTCTTGCAGTTGTCCCCGTGTGGATTGCTTTGGAGCATCTTCCCATTCACATGTTTTCTAAATAGATTCTTTTCCAGTTAGCATCTGCTGTGGGTAACCCCTTGAAGATAGATGATGCAACTGCCACGCTTTCTAGGCCTAATGTAGCTCGGGTGTGTGTCAAGGTGAATCTGCTTAAGGCCAACCCATCTTGAATTTGGATAGGAGTAGGTTCATCAGGATTTTATCAATCAATATCATATGAGAATATGCCATCATACTGCCCAGTTTGCTGTAGAATTGGAAATGAGGTTGCAGGTTGCAGACAGATTTTGGCGCCATAGAAACAAGTGACATATCCTCACCAGAAACATTCAGAACAATGGGTTCCAAAGGAGGCAACTGCAAGCGGCCATCCTATTGTGTCTTCTTCTTCTTCTGGAGAAGCGGATAACCCAGCTTGAATGAAGGCTTATCTCATAATGTTGTGCCAGATAAATGGGGGACACTGTTAGGTAATTCATGCACTGCTGAACCAATTGCACCCGATGCTCAAGCCAATTTACATTCTAATGAACCAATCAGCCCTACATTACCAAAGGGGAATTTACATTCTGTGTGAGTGAGGAAGGAGTGTTGTTTGGTTGAAGGGGCAGTTAGAAACCAGAAAGAAGGCTGACAAACTGGTTTCAAGGGTTCAAAGCCCGGTTTCAAGAATCAAAAACTGGAAATTGCAAATAAGGAGGAATGAATAGGGATTATTCCCAATGTCTGATGCTGCCTGATGAGCCTCACCTTTGACACAAACTACTTGCCAAGCTAATGAGGAAGAAAAGCTCCATTCTCAAAGAGTTTCCAAATCATAGTGTCATCAGCATGTGAATTAAGTAAAGGCGGCAACAATGTAAAAATTTTGTACCCCCAGCTTGCGTCTAGAATTCTTGAATCTACTTAAGGAGGCAGCCCTCTGAAAGTAATCACGCAAAAATCCAATCACCATGCAATCCCATCCGAAGACCTCTCAGACAAGGAAACAATTACCAACTCGTAAGGCTAAATTGTCCTCAACCTATTTCCATCCATCCAATTAGTATACATACTCTCATATGGAACATAATGGGTGTGGCTAATAGATTTTCTACCAGAAGATTGAAGAGGCTAATTAGCAAACATAAGCTGAATCTTTTAGCAATTTTGGAGCCAATGGTTAGTACGAATTAGATTCACATATATGCACAAAAATTAGGTTTTCAGCAATGTTTTTCAAATTGTACAGGTAAAGTATGGCTGTTTTGGAGTGACTTTAATTGACTCTTCTATTCTTATTGATCATGATCAATTTGTACATCTTAGTCTTACCATGCCCACTGTAGCCGTTTTTCATTCCACAATTGTTTATGCTTCTTGTACTCGAGCTGGATGTTTTCCTCTTTGGATAGCACTAGTGGATATCTCTGCGACTTTGCAAGGTCCTTGGCTAGTAGGAGGTGATTTTAATGTCATTGCGGAAATGTCCGAATATTCGGGTACCTCAACACCTAATTATGCAGCTATGAAAGACTTTACTACATTTATAGATTCTTGTTCTCTTCAAAGTCCACCTTTTTTAGGTAGTCAATTCACATGGATCGAGGTGGTGAACGGCCTTGTTATGAACGGTTGGACAGAATCCTCCTAAATTCTTCATGGATTTCCTCTGTCTTCTCTGATCATTCTCCCTTACTGATATCTCTTTCTTTTGCGGCTCTTGGTACTGGTCCTTCTTCTTTCAAGTTTCAAAAAATGTGGCTTCGTCACTTATCATTCCATTCATTAGTTGAGCAGGAATGGAGGAAGCCTGTAGAAGGGAATGGTATGCATGTCCTTTCCAGAAAACTTAAGCTAGTCAAATTGGCTCTTTGTTCTTGGAATAAAGAGGTCTTTGGCAATGTCTTCTTCAATGTCCAAATGGTAGAGGATGAGGATATTCAAGCAGAATCCTGATTTGATCTATCTAACATGCCTTAGCATAGGGAGCTGTTACAGGAAGCCAAGGCTCATCTGGCCTTTCATTTAAAAGTGGAAGAGGACTTTTGGAGGGATAAATCGTGACTTCGTTGGATGAAAGAAGGCGATTCTAACACTACTTTTTTTTTCACTCATACTGTTAACGTCAGAGATCCAATCTTATTATTGTTTCCATTACTAATCCAGATGGTGTGAGGCTGACTCAACAATCAGATCTTAGTGGAGAGGCAGTGAGATTTTTCTCTAAGCTGCTATCATGTTCTAACGCACCCATTTTGGTGTCTCTACTTCTAGATAACATTCCTCAATTGATTTCTGATCAGGACAACATAATGCTATCCAAAATTCCAAGTAAAGAAGAGATTAAGCACAAAATTATTACATTGTTGCTGCCTTTACTTAATTCACGTGCTGATGATATTATGATTTGGAAAATCTCTGAGAATGGGACCTTTTCTTCCTCTTCAGCTTAGCAAGTAGTTCATCTAAAAAGCGAGGCTCATCAGGCAGCATCAGACATTGGGGATCTCAAAATCCAGCCCTCCATTAAGGTGTTCTTGTGGAAATTATTCAATGGTATCCTCGCGCTAGATTCACAACATAAATATTTGGGGTTTAAGCTCCCATTGTGCTGCAATCTATGCTGGGCAACAGAGGAATCTACTACTCATTTATTTTTTGAGTGCTCTGCAGTAACAGAATTTTGGGATCTTGCTGCTGCTCATCTCCCCAGACGTAAATCTCCGACTCATTGGGCAAAAACCACTGGATAAGCATTGAGAAACTCTCAGGTCTGGTTGGACAACCACTGAGTTCAAATTACAAAATTTCTCAAAACCCGTCCAATCATCGAACCAAAATGAAGACGAGCCATTACTAAGACTAAAGCCGATATTGTCCTCGGCAATCGCCCTAATTCTGAGCATCATTCTCCAGACCCGAGAAGAAGAATAGTTGACAAATAAAAACATAGGATGAAGCCCCCTAGGATTACATTTAGCATGCATGAATTGGGGCCAAAGGAAACCACCCTGCCTAAACATCCACCATAAGCCTAGTCCAAACGATATACTCACATCAAATAACAACCTAATCCCTAATCCATTCTCACTCCAAGGAAGATATAAGGATTTCCAATGTCGTTTCTTCCTAAAAAGAGAGTAGCCCTAAAAGAAATCAGCGAAAGCCTTCTCTATCATTTTTAGAATAACTTGCGGAGGCTCCATTGTGTGAAAAATATGCAGAGGCATAGAATATAGCATTGAACGAATGAGTTCCAAACACCCCACATCGGATAAAAATTTGAATTTCTGAGTACATTTAAGCAGTTTATGCAGAACTGGTTGGAAGTGGATCCTTTTATTTCTTACTCTGAACACCGAGCAACCCAAAAAAGTAAAAGGAAGATGCTTCCGTGAGAAACCTAGAATTTGGCGAAGATGCTTCCTCCAACTTAGAAATTTTCTCGAGCTACTACGAGGGAAATTCAGACGATTTACTATTACTCATGTTTATAGGGAAGGGAATCAGATTGCAGATCAATTAGCAAACTATGGATTGACTCAAAATGGGAGATTTACTCTTTCTAACTCTTCTGAGTTACCTAGGCACATTCACGGATTATACCTTCTGGATAAGATGCAAGTACCTTCCATTAGATCTTGTTTATAAATAATTTCGAAGGTCAGGCTAATGCCCCCTCCTTGTATTTCCCTTTACTATCTCAATAAAATTTCCCACCCATCGGGTGGTTAACCCCCCTCCCTCCAAAAAAAAAAAAAAAAAAAAGCGCGATTTTGCTGAAATTTTGTACAACCTAGTGATTAAAGACCATAAAATGCTTAATGGATGAATATTGTTTAGTTAGGTATGATCAATGTTTCTACTGGATTAATTTGTGACAAGTTGTGGTATATTATTTTATTTCAAGGCTCTCTACTTTGGATAAAATTAGGGCTAGAATTTGGATTATCAATTCCCACCTATGTGATTAACTTTGAACGAAACTTCTAGTTTTTGTGTTGTAGAAACAAGAGAGAGACTGTCTTGATCTTACTTGTCCTTAATTCTCCACCACATTTATCCCTCAAATTCTGTTGCATTTTTCACCAGTGATATTTTGTATGTTCTTGATTACCTATAAAATTTGCATTGGCTTCATACACTACAAGAAAAATGCACTTTAGCGACGGCTTTGTTACCGTCGCTAATTTGTGACAGAATAGCGACGGCAAACAAAAATTTTTAATTTAAATTTATTTTTTAAAAATTTGTCAGAAGCCATAGCTAATCCCTCGTCAATTAGCGAGGGAGTAGCTAGTCCCTCGCTAATTAGCGAGGGATTAGCTACGGTAAATGAAATTAACACTAATACTAATTAATTGTTCAAATGCCGTAGCTAATCCCTCGTTAATTAGCAAGGGGTTAGCTATGGCTTCTTGTCCCTCGCCAATTAGTGAGGGATTAGCTACGGTAAATGAAATTAACACTAATACTAATTAATTGTTCAAATGTCGTAGCTAATCCCTCGCTAATTAGCAAGGGATTAGCTACGGTATACGTAATTAGAACTTACACTAAATTAATTGAAAATGCCGTAGCTAATCCCTCGCTAATTAGCGAGGGATTAGCTACGGAATCGTAATTAACACTAATACTAATCAATGCCGTAGCTAATCCCTCACTAATTAGCAAGCGATTAGCTACAACTTATTGTCCCTCGCTAATTAGCAAGGGATTAGCTACGGCTTCAAAATCCCTCGCTAATCCGTTGCAAATTCCTCACTAATCCGTCGCTAATTTATAAAAAAAATACTATATAATTAATATAAAGAACAAAAAATCACAAGAATATCAATAGCCTAGTGGTGGAGCACGTGCTCCCCCACAACAAGGACGCGGGTTCGAGCCCCGTATCCGACATAATCTCAAAAAATTATCTGGCGGGTCGGGTCGGTGGTCGGGCCGAACCGGTTACGCCGGGTCTTGACTAATTAATTTTTTAAAAATAAAATTCGTTGGCTGTCACTAAATTTAGCGACGGATTAGCAATGACCTTAATTGCAAATTTAATTGTAAATACCATTACTTAATATCCGTCGCTATTTGCGATGCCAGTCTTAGCGAGGGTAAGAATCCGTCGCTAAACTCAATTAGCGACGGATTAGCGACGGATTTGACCGTCGCTAAATTGTTATTTTCTTGTAGTGATGTGCTTCGAATCACAAGTGTTCCATAACTCTAACTTTCACCAATGAATACAAACATTCAATTAAAAACCCATCACCAGTACATGAAGGATGTAACTAATAATATTCAATAAATATTTTGATTGTTTAGAGGGATAGACTCGAAGAAGCTACTAGCAAAAAGTGAGTAAAAATGGTATATCAGAAAATGGTAAAAAAGGCAACAGAGCTTTTCACAATTATTTAGTAAAGTTTTATGCACTCCTGAGTAAAGGGATAAATATGAGTTTGGTTGTGCTTGAGACTTGAGTTGGTGGTGGTAATGGTAGAAAATCCCAAATGGGTGCATCATCTTGGAAGCTTTGATATGAGACTTGAGTGGGGAAACGAAGTTTAGTAGCTCCTTAAAACTTTCAAATACAAAAAATGATTGGCGGCTACTGGTGGCACCAATGCTTCCAACTACTGCTAGCAGCGTAATGTCTGCCATGGCAAGCAATCAAGGCTTTCTAGTTTTGGGTGGAAGAAGACGAACATGGAAGTGGATATGGGAAAAAGAACCACAGAGAGAGAGAGAGAGAGAGAGAGAGAGAGAGAGAGAGAGAGAGATGACAAAGATAATACTTTGAATGATGAATTCTTGGGCAGGCTGTACTTAGTTGTAAAATATCACATCTATTTTTTTAGAGGTGCAGTGCAACTTATGAAGTGGGAGAATGCCATGAATATACTCACATGAAAACCCAGCAAAATCCACCTTACAAATCAAGTGTAGTTCGGCACACCATCCACCACCTTGTAAATCTATTAAAACAACTATTAACCCAAACCATAATTTATGTAATAAATGGAAGTAAAAAATAAATGTAAGAAATAATAAATTAACCTACCATATTTCAAATACATTTTAACCAAAAACCTATCATATTTCGAATACATTATAAAAAAATTTAAATGCAATGAACAGAGGAAATGAAACCTAACAAACATACATTTCCTAAATACATTATTGCTAAGGATTTAAATATTATACGCACACCCGCAAAGGTTGTGAATCATAATTTTCATGTCCATTATAGAAATTGCAAAATATAATATGGAAGAATGAGCTGTGAAGCGTAGTGAAATTAGTAGGTGCCTCTATAGATTAGGAATGAGACGTTGGAATGAGATGTACTGCCCCACAATTTCATAGTCACATTTATTTGAAATGAAGGTACAATCTTAGGCTTAATGTTATCTTGTGTCTCAAGAATGTTGACGTACTCTTCCAATTATTTTAGCTATTTATTAGCCTGCCCTGGGTTTGCAACGCTAGCTGTTCAATGTAGGCATCCCAGTCTTCTTGAGTCAGTTGTAGTGGGCTTATGGATATATCAAGTTAAACCTCTGTTGTGTTCTCTCAAATACTCATAGGACCAAACCTTAAATTATATATCTCTAGACCATAGCCTTAAACAATTACTCCGCTACACAAAATAACTCTTGACACATATAATAAATAACCCACAAAAGACTAAAGTACAATACCTACTCGAACTACGAATTTGACTGCTAGCAACATTAGGAAATCTAAATAGTAATAGGAAAGTTCAAAAACAAGACTCAACAAAATAAAAACTAGTAAACACTAAAACTACCAAACTCTTGTAATTAATAAGAAACTTTTATAAATATTAAGTTTGGGTTAATATTGCCAACAAAAGCTGAATCCAATACAAAGGAATTCCAATTGAAATATGTTAATTTATATAAAATACTAAACAATAGATCAGAACCTGAAATCTAAGCAACAGAAGCTCTTAAACCAAGCCATCTACGGATTCCTTAAACTCATCAACTAGCTCTTGACTAAGAAAAGAAAAATGGTAAATGAGTAAGTCACACGAACACAAAAGTATTTAATATAGTTCCTGAGAAGGGGTCTTAATTACATAAATTATGTATCATTTGCTGCTTTTGTTGTTTGCATGTCCCGCATGGTTGGAATTGATTTGGGTGCAAAGCTTCTTACCTTGCTAAATCTTTTAAGGTTATTGATTTATTATAACGGTACACCGATGAAAAAGAACTTGAGCTTCTCCAGATTTGATATTTTCTTTAAAAGAAATTCCTGAAGTGGAAACTAAATCTCTATTAATTTTCACATTCAATGTCAATCAATCATGCAAGTATCATTTGCTTACAAGAATCATTACATGTATTGCAATCGAAAGATGTCCTTACATTTGCATTTAGAAGAATCATGACCGTCTGGATGTAGGACAAACCCACTTGATTCATTTTCCTTAGCTACATCATTGTCAAAGCTCTCAAATATTTCTTTTCCCTAGTGCCTCCAACCTCAGAAATATGAAGAGAGCTAGAAAGGGAAATGGCAAGAAACCCTCTAGGCGAAAGAAGTCAGCCAAAAAAGAGAACCCGGTGACAAAGTACTTAGGTACTACAATTTCAGATTTAAGCTACAGTATTTTGGAAGTGGTTTTTCTAAGTCTTCCAACAACCACCGTCATGTCATGCAATGTTGTTGGCAAGAAATGGTATAACATCTTATCTCAGTCTCATTTTTGTATTCAATACCTTGCACATCCACCATACACCAGTCTACTACACTTTAACTTGATCAGAAGTTATGATGAACAAGCGGATGCTATCCACTTGATTTCATTGGAAAAAGACTACATGTCTAGTCCAGCTCTCATTTGCAGCAAAAAGCTTCACCTCCCAAGGAAAGACCACTTTGAAATAGTGGGATCATGTAGTGGGCTGCTTTACTTGCTGCAATACGATACTCCCTATATATATACTTACATTACCAATCCACGGACAAGTGAATGCATTTGTTTTCCTCGTATTACTTCTAGTAGGAAACCACTTAGCAAAGCTTACGGCTTTAGCTTTTCTACACACTATAAGGCCCTGAGTGTTGAGACTTATCAACTTCCAATTGGTGAGCTGGGGATAGATTGTCGAATTTTTACTGTTGGAGTTGATAGCCAGTGGAGAGAGTTGGTGATCGGGGCCTTGGCAGCTTATTGTGTTGAAAGGTCAGCCACTATCTTAAATGGTGAATTTCATTGGCTTGTTGACAATGAATCTGCTTCAGCTTACCCTTCAAATAACACAGTATTGTTGAACAGCATATGTGCATTTGATATTGCGGCAAAACGATTTAGGCCAATCCCACCTACACTTGTAGATATCATGTCCAATGGCACAAAATCTTTCTCATTAGGTGAACTAGGAAGGCATTTGTGTTTATTTGATGGATCCAGATCTGGGGTTGTATTTGATATTTGGATGATGAATTATTATGGAAATGAGGAGTCATGGAGCAAAAACTTTGTTCTGCGAAGCTAGATGCCATCTGAGCACTATTACCTTTCCGTGCGTCTACCAACTGCTTTGTGGAGAGATGGAGAGCTTTTGGCACACTGTCCGCGCAGTCCTCACCTGATTTCTTTCGATCTAAGAGAGCAGAAGGCTGAAGTACTTGATATTGTTGGACTTAAGGGGGTTTCTCCAATACTTGCAATGTTAATCGCATATGTTCTTTATTTTTTGCAACTCAAGGATGCTGTGAAGGGAAATTGTCCAAAGATTCACAAATTTCAGGGTGGAAAATACTTTTAGTCATTGAATCTGTTGTACCCGTTATATGATGCCTTAAATGCAGCTTAATTTTGCATTGAACTTGTGTTTCTTTTAAAGCTTCATCAATGAATAAGAATTTTCTTGCCATTATTTTACCTTTTAGAAAGTGAATATTTGCATCAAGGGCAACAGAATGTGACACTTTTCCTTTTTATAAGAAGCACAAGGACAGAGAATGTGAGCATTTTCTAGCTTTTTGTTTCTTGTGAAAAAATTTTTTGCATTCAAAAAAATGAAGAGCATGCCTATAGGTGGTTGAATACACTATTTTGCGAGACATATTTATACTATTGCATGTAAGAGATAATAACAAAATTGAAAAGGTCATCAGTATATAATTTTAGAATATTTCTCAAAATTTTTATATTTAAGTCATCTGACTTATCATCATCTTCATCATCACTACCCTTCTCATCATCTATTACATCTTCAGATTTTTCAATCCCCCCTCCGCACAATCTCCACCCCATTCAAAACCATCGTTGCAGGTTTCTTCGAGGAACGTCTCAAATTTAAGTGATGACAAGTCTTAATGATTTGCGGCTTGTTAGGTGGGTCTGGTGTATGGTTTTCCAATGGAAGCTATAGTCAAGGCTTAAAAATCTAGTGCCGCAGATGGCTGCCAGTTTCCTACAATCCAAGTAGATATCCGTCTGTTGGAATGGCCTAGTAATAGTAGATCCTAATATATCTTATATTAATGAATACACTCTGTATATCAAATTGAATTTTGATCCCCCTCCCCTACCCCTCCAAAAAAAGTTGAAAATAACTCTAAATAATAGTCTAATAGATTTTTTTTGATAAAATAAACTAAATAAAAAAATTTTAAAACCAAATAAATCTAATGATTTTTTTAAAAAAAAATTGTTGCTAAATCGAAATTCAAAATCACAACGTCAACAAACAAATTAGCCCACAATTGTTTAAAAAAAAGGTTGTAAACAATTAAAAAATTAAAGAAAGACCTAAACCAATCATAAGCGAAACAAAGACCCGTGTAAATGCAAAAAAAATATTAAAAAAAAAATGAATCAAATGTTACTAATTTACATCCTTTGCTATCCGACCAGTCCAAAAAATGAAAAGAGAAAAACAAAGCTTTCACAACAATCCTCAGTTTGTGCCTTATCCGATTATCCTCTCAGTTCCATACTTCCACTTTTCACTTTCTTTTACTTTCTATAGCTATTTTTATTTTCACTTTCTAAAGTCCAATGACATTGCACTAAACACAAAGGCAACAAGTCCGTAAGAAAATTAAAAAATTTTTCTTTTATATTAAATATCATTTTTTATATTGTAATTTCTAAAGATTTTTTTGTTAGTCTATTTCCTCTCATCTTATTAAAACCATTAAAAAAAAAAAAATTCTACCTCAATAAGTGACTTGTCATGCTCCAGGAGAGAGAATGAAAGCTTGGACCACACAATTTGTTTTCTTTTTGGTAAGTTATTATTATTTTTTTTTTTTGAAACTTTTTAGTTCTGTTTAAAATTTAAATGTGTATATTTTAAAAATTGTAAACGTTATTGCATATATATAAGGAGTAAAAGTGATGTGCACGTTGAGACTTAGAATGTGGACTTTGGTGCCCACGTCTCCCTTAAATAATAGTGAGTGAATATTGTGATTGTTTAGACCGTGACCTAAGATTACAATTATAAATACTGGGAATATCCTATTCATAGTCGTGATGTTTGGAGAGCCTATATGAAGGCTAATTCATATCAATTCTTGCAATCTACATATCCAAAATCAGGATGAAAGCATTCGTGTAGCTTTTAAGTATCGTGGTTCAAATCATTTCCCTCTTGGTTAGAATATTGTCTTACTAAATATGCTACAATTTGTTTTCCTTGTTATCTATTCCCTAAAAAAGATAGCCCTTCTAGATTACATGCGCTCACTGTTAATGCTTTTTGATCATGGAAACAGGAGAATGATGGTGAAAATTGTGCATTTGGTGGAGATTCGGGATGAAGAATAGTTAAAGCTTGTCTATGTATTCTCCTTTTTCCATTTTCTTCATCTTTTCTTGTCAATATGCATGCATTTCTCTAATTGTATTGTGGAGGGATGTGTTAGAAATGGCGACTTTAGGAGTTAATAACTTTTAACTCATGATTAGTTAGCCTAAAACAATTAATGGGAATTGTTCTTGTCATGTTAGAGATTGTTTTGATTATGGTAGAAGCCATTTTCATGCTGGGAATCCATAATTAAGTATTGTTAAAGTTGGGTGTTTAACCATTTGGGAACTCATGTTAGACATGAGTCCCACATGGGAAAAATTGAGGAGTGCAAAAGCCTTTATATACTAAAAGGCTTTTCTATAGACTTAATAGAGAAGCCCAAGGTATAGAGGATGCCACATGTGCGCGCAGCCCGGCCGGCCCGGCTCGGGCTTGGCCCATGTTTTCACAGTCCTCTATTTTTATTTGGCCTAATTAACTCTAACTTGAAAAGGAAAAGGAAACATAAAATCTGGTAAGGAATTAGGGTCTCTTAATTCGGATTGGATTTTAATTTTCCCTAAGGCGGGATTAAAAGAAAGGAATAGAGCCGCCTTTAGGATTTTTTTTTTATGCTCTGTTTTTCGCGTCTTGTTTCCTTGAGAGAAAAATCGCCTCTTCCATTCTCCCTCCACGATCAATAATTTTTTGCTTATCGGCACCGATGAACTGAGGAGATTTTCGAGGTGATCACAGTTGGTGTGTGTCGATAGTGATCTGAGACCGTCTTATCCTGCAAGGAGTGTCGCTGTACCCATCGCACCGGAATGGGGCGAATAACTTCTTGAAGGCAAACCAGTATTGTACTGGTGATTCGGTTAGTAGTACAGTACGTTGTGGCGTAGCTTGTCCAGAGGAGTGCCAGCACCTGGTACGTTCTGGTAGAACCGTGAGCAAGCCTCTCAGGTATACTACTGACTTGTCTATTGAGTTTGAATTCGTTTTAGTTACGTTACTTTTAGACTGTGTAGCCTGGCCGGCATTGTTGATATTTGATAATTGCACTTGTTAGAGCCTTGGTCGGGTATAGGCGGTG
Source organism: Voacanga thouarsii (assembly GCA_026120185.1). Taxonomy (NCBI): domain Eukaryota; kingdom Viridiplantae; phylum Streptophyta; class Magnoliopsida; order Gentianales; family Apocynaceae; genus Voacanga; species Voacanga thouarsii. The sequence continues at coordinate 1,763,173 of JANUWF010001120.1, forward strand.
CTTGTTCAATTCAATTGAGTTGCCTGTCTGTGCTCATAGGTACCCTATTTTCTAATAGTCTTCAAGAAGTTAATCTGCAATTATCTGTTTGTGTGCAATGGCCAGTTCATCAGGTACTACATCTGCTGCATATAAGCCTTTGGTTGACTTGAATGGTCTGCTGGACAAGTTTGGTCCAGGGCAGAATTTCAAGCGTTGGCAACAACGCATGAAAATTTGGTTGACCATAAGGGGCTTATTGTCAGCAGTGCAGGTAGCTAGACAAACCCATACCAGCTGAACGACATCCTAGAGTAGCTGAGATTGCTGCGTGGGATGAACGAAACAATGTAGGCAGAGGGGAAATACTGTCAGCATTGACAAATGCTCTCTTTGATGTCTACTGTTTTGAGTCATACACAGCAAAGATGCTATGGGATGAATTGGATAGGAAATATAATACCAGAGATCAAGATCTGGAAAGGTATTATGTCTCCCAATTCCTGAAGTTTCAGATGGTTGAGGGCAAGTCTGTGACTGAATAGACTCAAGAGTTGCACTTGATTATTCATTCTCTTCATGAATCAGATATAGAACTTCCCGAGAAGTTCCAAGTGATGTCAGTGATAGAGAAATTTCCTAAGTCTTGGGAGGACTTTGGTATGTCCCTCAAACACAAGACGGAGAAGATTTCTCTAAACGATCTGATGAAATCAATATCCATTGAGGAGCAACATAGAAAGAATAGTCATATTGTACCTGTGGAGTCTAATGTTCATGTGGTTACTACTGGGAAGAAGAGCAATAATCAGAGGAATGTGGGGGTTAACTCAAATTCTAAAAACATAAACAAGACAAAAAGCAAGGCCAAGAAGAAACCGAAAGCAAACAAACCTTGCTAGAATTGTGGTCAAGTGGGACATTGGGCTAAGGACTGTCCGTCTAAAAAGTTCAAAGTCAAACAAGAACCAAATTTTGAAGCTCAAGTCAATGTGGTGGTAGAGGATACTAGTCAAGTGGAAGCTGATTTGAGTACACACCTTGCTGAGGTTTGTACCATTAAGGCTGGGACTGGCATCACTACTTCCAATGATGATGGAAGGTATGTTTCTGTTTACCCAGAAGTCTTTACTATTTATGAGCCACTTGAATGGCTGGTTAATACTGGAGCAAGTGTGCACGTTTGTGCTGATAAATTGCTTTTTGTGTCTTACCAGCCTATTAAAGGAAAAACTGTAAATATGGGGAACTCAGCTGCAGCCAATGTATAGGGGATTGGATGCGTGGATTTGAAGTTTCCTTCAGGGCGTATTATTTCTCTTCATAGGGTGCAGCATGTTCCAACAGTGCGTAGAAATATTCTTAGTGGCTCATGTTTAGTTAGAGAGGGTTATGAATTTACTTTCAAATGTAATAAAGTAGTGATTATGCACTATAATTCTTTTGTTGGCAAAGGTTATTTGTCAAATGGTTTATTTAAATTAAGAGTTGAATCATTTACTTCTGATTTGAATAAAGCTTCTTCTGTTGAGAATTCTGTTTATCCTATGGTGCATATTATTGAATCCACTGATATTTGGCATAGTAGACTTGGATATTTAAATTTAGATTCTGTTAAAAGAATGATGAATTTAGACTTGATCCCTAAACATTCAATTGATAAGAAGAACAAATGTTAAGTGTGTGTGGAAGCTAAAACAACCAACAAACCCTATCGCTCAATTGGAAGGGATTCATAAATACTTGATTTAGTTCACATAGACATTTGTGAATTCAATGGCTTGTTGACTAGGGATTATAAAAAATACTTCATTACTTTTATTGACGATTGCAGTAAATATTGCTATGTTTACTCACTTAAACATAAAGATGAAGCACTTGAAAAGTTTCTCATATTTAAAAATGAAGCTGAAACTGAAACTGGCAAGAAACTTAAAAGGTTAAGATCTGATAGAGGTGGAGAGTATGGGTCGAATCCATTTGTTGAATATTGCCAAAGCAATGGCATAATTCATGAGGAGACACCCCCTTATTCTCCCCAGTCTAATGGGATTGCTAAACGGAAAAATAGAACATTTAAAGATATGATCAATAGTTTACTTTTGAATTCTGGATTACCTAAATATATGTGGGGTGAGGCTTTGAATATGGCTTGCCATATTCTGAATAGAGTCCCTCACAAACAAAAAGAGGTAACTCCATTTGAAATCTGGAAAGGTAGAAAACCTAACTTAAGATACTTCCGTGTGTGGGGTTGTCTTGCAAAAGTTCTAATCCCTGAACATAAGAGGAAGAAGTTAGGACCAAAGTCTGTTGATGCTATCTTTATTGGTTATGTGGAAACAAGCTATGACATACGGTTTTTGGTAATTAAGTCTGAAATACCTGGCATAGATTGTAACACTATTATTCAATACCGTGATGCTACATTCTTTGAGGATGTGTTTCCCATGAAAACTGATTTGCCTCAAGATGTTTCTACTTTAGATTCAACCCTAACATTTGATTGTATTCCTGGTCATGTGGAATGGATGAACAATGGGAGGGTAGGTCCAAATAGTTCCAATACTCAAATTGAGGAATTAAAAGAACCTAGAAGGAGTAAGAGAGCTAAGTTAGTCAAGGACTTTGGAAGTGATTTTGTCACTTATAATGTTGAGGATGAACCTTTAACTTTTCAAGCAGCTATGGCTTCCTCAGAAGCAGGGCAATAGAAATGAGCTGTTAAAAGTGAGATGGATTCCATTGTCTCCAATGGGACATAGGAACTAGTACATCTCCCTCCTGGGGTGCACTACAATTGGATGTAAATGGATATTTAAGAAGAAACTTAAACCAGATGGGACCATAGATAAGTATAAAGCCAGATTAGTTGCCAAAAGGTTTAGATAAAAGGAGGGAATAGACTATTTTGATACCTACTCTCCTGTTGCTCGTTTGACTACAATTCGAGTGCTAATTGCATTGGCTTCTATATATGGCCTCACCATCCACCAAATGGATGTGAAGACAGCTTTTCTTCATGGTGATCTTGAAGAAGAGATATATATGGAACAACCTGAGGGATTTGTAGCCAAAGGAAATGAATGAAAAGTTTGTAAACTTGTGAAATCCCTATATGGTCTAAAACAAGCACCCAAATAAAGGCATGAAAAATTTGATAAAACTATTTTATCATTTGGCTTCAATATAAATGAGAATGACAAGTGTGTTTACTGTAAGGTTAAAGGTAATGCATGTATTGTTCTATGCTTGTATGTGGATGGCATTTTGCTATTTGGGTCCAATGTTGAGATAATTAATGAGACTAAATCATTCTTGAAAAGTAAGTTTGAAATGAAGAATATGGGAGTAGCAAATGTGATTCTTGGCCTAAAGTTGATTCGCTCAACTAAGGGGATAACCATTTCTCAAACTCACTATGTTGATAGTGTTCTTGAGAAATATGGTTATCAAAATTGTAGAATTGCTAAAACTCTCAGTGACCCTTCTGTAGCTTTGTACAAGAATGAAAGTGGATTTCCTGTGTCTCAATTAAGATATTCTCAAATTATTGGTAGCTTGCAATATCTTGCAAATGGCTTAAGACCAGATATTTCATTTTTTGTATCTAAGCTGGCACGATATATAAGTTGTCCAAATCGGACTCATTGGGAGGCCTTGGATAGAGTACTAAGGTACTTGAAAGGAACAGTTTCCCTTGGGCTACATTATGGGAAATTCCCTACTGTACTTGAAGGGTATAGTAATGCAAGTTGGATAGCCAAGAACTCTGGTAGCAATGGTTGCACTGGATATGTGTTTACATTAGGTGGCGGTGCAGTCGCCTGGAAGTCTTGCTAATAGACTTTGATAACTCGGTTAACTTTTGAGGCTGAGTTATGTGCTTTGGATACTACTGGAACGGAAGCTGAATGGTTGTATAGACTATAGTCCTCTTTGACAGTGGTCAGCAAGTCCGTTACTGCTATATCTGTGCATTGTGATAGTCAAACCACAATTGCAAAGATAAAGAGTACCAAGTATAATCAAAAGACTAAGAGACATATCCAAGTTAGACTTAAGTCTATAAGGGAGTTAGTGTCTGTTGACTTTGTTGGATCCAAAGATAACATTGCAAACCTCCTAACTAAGGGACTAGAAACATCCTTGTTCCTTAAATCCAGGTTGGGAATGGGACTGATAACCCAGTAATGATTCACCTACAGTGGCAACCTAACTGATGAAGTGGAGATTCCATAAGGCAGTTCAATATGGTATAAATAAGCTATTTGAGTGAATCTGGCACCAATTCTGATACCTTTGTATCTAGGTCCTTTCCATGAAAGCCTGTGGTGCGTCTACTGTAGTAAGTAAGAGTTTTGACTCTGAATGGGATCAAGTCTTTTAGATAAGATGCTAGCAGTACATCCTTGGGTTTTCTCTGAATACACTCATGAGACAGGATCAAGACACATGGCCATAACGTGTCAACCCTAAAGATTATCTCCAGAGCCGATAGTCTGTTGTTACCAATGGACGCCGTCACATTCAAGGTTCAGATTCAAGGTTTAAGTCCATCTATTCCTGTGGGGGCATAAGTTGGATAACTTAGGTAGTGGTTCAAACCAGAAGGTACCATTATTGAAAGCAGATTATGTAAATCCTAGATAGTCTTTAACTATGGATTTGTTGGGGATTGTTGAAAATGGCGACTTTGGGAGTTAATAACTTTTAACTCATGATTAGTTAGCCTAAAACAATTAATGAGAATTGTTCTTGTCATGTTAGAGATTGTTTTGATTATGGTAGAAACAATTTTCATGGTGGGAATCCATAATTAAATGTTGTTAAAGTTGAGTGTTTAACTATTTGGGAACTCATGTTAGACATGAGTCCCACATGGGAAAAATTGAGGAGTGTGAAAGCCTTTATATACTAAAAGGATTTTCTATAGACTTAATAGAGAAGCCCAAGGTATGGAGGATACCACACGTGCGCGCTGCCCGCCCGGTCCGGCTCGGGCTTGGCCCATGTTTTCACGGTCCTCTATTTTTATTTGGCCTAAGTAACTCTAACTTGAAAAGGAAAAGGAAAAATAAAATCTGGTAAGGAATTAGGGTCTCCTAATTCGGATTGGATTTTAATTTTCCCTAAGGCGAGATTAAAAGAAGGGAACAGAGTCGCCGTTAGGGTTTTTTTTATGCTCTGTTTTTCGCGTCTTGTTTCCTTGAGAGAAAAATCACCTCTTCCATTCTCCTTCCACGATCCATAATTTTTGGCTTATCAAGACCGGTGAACTGAGGGGATTTTCGAGGTGATAACAGTTGGTGTGCGTCGACAGTGATCTGAGACCGTCTTATCTTGCAAGGAGAGTCGCTGTACCCATCGCACTGGAGTGGGGCGAATAACTTCTTGACGACAAACCAGTATTGTACTGGTGATTTGGTCAGTAGTACAGTATTTTGCGGCGCAACTTGTCCAGAGAAGTTCCGGTGCCTGGTACGTTCTGGTAGAACCGCGAGCAAGCCTCTCAGGTATACTACTGACTTGTCTATTGAATTTGAATTCGGTTTAGTTATACGTTACGTTTGGACTGTGTGGCCTGGCCGGCATTGCTGATATTTGATAATTGCATTTGTTAGAGCCCTGGTCGGGGATAGGTAGCACTTATTCAATTCAATTGAGTTGCCTGTTTGTGCTCGTAGGTACCCTATTTTCTAACAGGATGAACCCTATATTATTCTTGTATTTTACTTCCTCCGATTTGTTGGATTTCAACTTCTAATGAATGATTACTTGATATTATTATGTGGGATTCGTTGTTTGGCTAATCCTCTTCTAATTAATTCAAGAGATTGTGATAGGAGTTGGGTTCCAAAACAATGGATTCAATGCATGTTATCCTTTGACTAACTTGAGAGATTAGTTGGGGATTAGAACTTGATAATCACTGGGTTCTTGATATCATTGAGATTGGGATATTACGTTCATCCAGAATTTTCGAGTTTTGTACATATCTTGTGTTTTATTTGAGGGGCAGTAACGATGTCCATTTTGGAATCAGTCAGCAATCAATTTCAGAGTAGATGGCATTGATCTGGAATAGTCACGATTCAATTGAAGATATCAGATGTGTAATCAAAACCAGAGATTGACAGATTTGGCCTTTCCAGATTCTCCTCTTCCAGTTGTAATGCAGATAGACAACACAACAGTATCATCATCAGCCACTTGGACTACAATAGTGTACCTTTAACGATGCAGAGTTGGATCTTTATAATAACGTTTCGAAAATTCCACAAATAGCTAAGCTACCGTATCAGGTTACCGATGACATCCAAATTGGAATTTCTACACACAACATATTTTTCGTCAAAGATTGTTTATCTAATACTTCATCAGCTATGCCACCATGACTAGAATTTGAGCTTGCATAACAGTTACAAAGTATCCATCTCAGAAAAGGGGGAAATAGAAAAAAAAAAAAAAAAGCCAATCGCCATAAAAAAATCGATTGCAGAGTTATATAAGGACTTATTTTCCTTAGAGGCAAAATACTATGACGATGAATACACTCCCATTCAAGCTAGAAAGAAAGAAGAACGGGGATTTTCAACTTCCAAGTCATTCTATGATTACTAGACAAGTAAATAGGGATTTTAGACAGTAATTATCTTCATTATTATCACACCATTTCTCTAATTTTTATATCATTTTATTAAAGTTCAGATGGTAAAGTGTGCATATATATATATATATATATATATATATATATATGACAATCGGTTTTGGAATTAGGCTGTAACACTTATCTTTTTTTAAAAAATAAAATACATACGCATGACAGGAGAAGGTCAGGAAGGCATTTCTAAATGCACTAGAGATGAAACAGTTTTTCGAAACCTTAAAATTACAATCTAGTAACAATTTTCAGTCCAAAAAAAAAAAAACAAAAGTGTAAATAGTTGTTGCAAGTCTGACAATAACTGATTTATTTATGACTTTAATTGGATTTAGTGAAAACTAACATATCAGACCAAATTCGTCATTATCATCATCATCTCTCTCTGTTTCTCTCCATGTATTAAACAATTTCTAGACAGCTTGGAAGCTGTCTTCGACGGCACTGGCACTGAGGTTTCTTTTCGTTTTCCTTTTTTTTTTTTTTGTTTTGCTTCAATGAGTGCATGTTTTAATCCCAATTATTTTGATAGAATGCAAAAAATAAACTAGAGTTATGTAAGGGAATATTATTTAATGAAATTTATGTTAAACACTTTAAATTTACCGAAGCATCCATTTAATAAACGTTGACTTCTGTATTTTTCATCCAGGAATAGTAACAACAACAATGATATATTACCTTCATTGTCAGTCTTTAAAATCATGCATAATTTAAGTTTATACTGTTTAACAAGATTCACATTAAATGAGATTATTCCTATCTTATATAAATAATAATTATTCCTAATCAATCAAAATCAAATTAAAAAATTATTGACTTTTTGAAGTTTCCAAATCTTTATGGACTCTTTTTTATTTTTCTTAATGCTTAATCTAAAATTTGATTTTTTGTAATATGCGTATCAAGGTCTACAATGTCCTGAATTAGTAGTTAACATTTAGTATATGGAATAAAAGAATGATACAATAATCAAGGATACCATTGTACTGCCATTTTTGTCAAAATTAAGGGACACAAATTAAATTTGAGGCCAAAAAATTAATGTTGCCCGTGGAGAAGCGAATCACCGAAGGACAAAAATAATCAACCATATGATCCTAAAATTTTATCAATATTAATATTGAATTTCAAGAAAAAGAAAATTTAGAACTTCTATTTCCGCAAAAAAGCATCATTGGAATTATACTAAACACGAGTTAAAAAAACGACCCTAATAAAAAAATTGTTTAAAGGATGAAAAGATCAAGAAGCTAATGATTTTTTAAGTAAAATATGATTGACTGGTAATATTTATTGTTCACTATAATAATTTTAAAAGAAAACCCTTGATTTTAATGAGGTTGCATGATTGGCCTTTTTGTTCTAATAAAATCGTTACATGCTAACAAATCCTCTCTCTCTCTCTCTCTCTCTCTCTATATCTCTCTCTCTATATATATATATATATATATAATTATGTTTTTCTTTGATTACGTTATGTGATGTGTTATATGCTTGGTGATTTGAAAAGTAAAAAATTAAGTGTTGAAATGGAATTATAAGGTTTATGGTCTGACAACGCTTTTGTGAAAATTACCATATTACCCAAACTTTTTTGGAAACTGTTCAAATTCAACGCAAAAAAATTATTTTCCACAGTTGGGAATTCTAGGAATTTGGTTATAAAGGCTCTAATGTGGGTATCTCGACTTAAATACTATTTTTAAGTGGAATTTAAATTATTAAAAATTATATCGGGATAAAAATAATTGACATGTAATAAATAATATTTTTTAACCTTAGAAATTCAATAGAAACCAAAGGAAGGGTAACTTGTCATTAGTCGCATTAATTCACTATTACTGTATTCATTTAAAAGTTGGAGGGGTCAATATGCAATTTACCCAAATTTACACCAATCTTCCGAAAATAATTTTGACCAACCTTTTGACACTACTTAAACACAAAGAAGGCTGAAACTCAGCCATTTTTCTGCTGTAGAATGAAACTAAGGCGGCTGCCCTCGCCTTTCTCATTTTCTCTTTATTTTCTTCACTTCAGAGTTCACTTATCCTGGCAAAAACATCCACAAAAGACTCTAAGGACAGATTCCCTTCCTAACAAGGTCTTCTGAAAAGGGTAAGACAATGGATTAATGTCTGACCAGTTTGTGGTATATTATTGAATTTCAAGACTCTCTATTTTGGATAAAATTATGGCTAGAATTGGGATTATCAACTCCCACCTCTACGATTAACTGTTAATGAAACTTCTAATTTTTGTGTTGTAGAAACAAGAGGGAGACTGTTTTGATCTTACGCTTAGTAGAATTACTTGTCCTTAATTCTCCATCACATTCATCACTTAAATTCAGTTGCATTTTTCATCAGTGATCTCGAACAGTTAAAAGTAAGTTAGTTGAAATAGTTTGATATTTGTATGTTGTTGATTACTTATCAAATTTGCATTTGCTTCATGTGCCCCGAATCACAAGTGTTCCATGACTCTAACTTTCACCGGTGAATACAGATATTCAATAAATATTCAATAAAAAACCCTTCACCAATACATAAAGGCTTTAATTAATCATATTCAATAAATATTTTGATTGTTTAGAGGGATAGACTCAAAGAAACTACTAGCAAAAAGAAAGTAAAATTATTATATCTGCATACGGAAAAAAAGGCAACAGAGCCTTTCATAATTTTATAGTAAAGTTTTATGCACTCTAGATAGCGTTGACAAGATATATATATATATATATATATATATATATATATATATATGGACGTCATGTGAAGGCTTTGTTAAGCAACTTAAACTTTACATAAGAGTTTCTTAGGTCAATTACCAAACCAATCTATTCAACAATATCCAACTTTTGCAATCCTTGAACAAATCCATGTAAGGTAGAAAATAATCATTTGACAGCATCTTCATATGGAAGATGTTTTCAAAAGTATCCGCAAATGACCACAAGCTTACGCAGAGTTGCCACATATATAGCCATGATCCATAAATTTCTTCTTAATCGGACATGGATTGGTTAACTTGCTAAGTAATACCTTTGTTGAGTGTATGCATTACCTATACAATGCATTTAACTCTGCAAAAAAAATAATAATAATAATAAAAATGAGAGTTTTGAATATATCCCAAGCTAAAAAATGTGTATTTGGTTATTTCTTTTAATCATTATGAGCAAACATGATTATCTATGCTCAATGTGTTTGTATTTACTATTCCTAGCGAGGGTGTTTTCCTTTCATTGGGAATGTGATCCTCAACCAAACCCTAATTGAAAAGGATTTGTCATTTGGTTATTTTGTATTTAGATACCATACTAGACTCAAAAGAAAATTTTATTACGTATTTTGAGAATTATTATTATTTTTTGGTTTTATAAATCTAAATTCACCTTAAAAATTACAGCCATCGAATCAAATTGTCAGCGAAAACAATTGTGACAATCTAATTAGTGTCCAACAGAATGAATGGTCTCCCGTAGAGTAGAAATAAATCAATGACCTAGAAAGAAGAAAGACAAAACAAAAAAATAAAAAAGGAATGCATAAAAAATAAAAAAGAAAATATTATGCTATAAAGGGATAAATTTAAGTTTGGTTGTGCTTGAGAAGTTGGTGGTGGTAATGGTAGAAAATCCGAAATGGGTGCATCATTTTGGAAGCTTTGATAAGAGACACTATGAGAAAAATAGGATATAGTGATGTGAAATTCCGTCATTAAAGGGAGGCTTTAATGATGCTTTTGGCCTGCTGATGCTTTGTCGTTGCATCGTCCAAAGTCGCATCACAATAGGTGCTCTGGCGCACAAAAGCAACGTGTAAATTGTCACTAAATAATGTCTAATATGATGCATTCTCGTGTCAGAATAGGGCTTTTATTGTGACGATTTTTTGCGTCGCTAAAATCTTCATTAACGCTATGTTAATATGACACAATATGCGGTCTCAATAGGTATTATGTTGTGACACAAGTAAGCATCAAGCAAAAACCACTAATATGACATATCGATCAGTCATAACAAGGTGCTTACGGTGACCACTAACTGTGTCAGCAAAGGTGTCATGAAATCATGGCTAATATGACGATAGTTCCTGTCACAAAAGGTGTTGAACTATAACACATTCAGGTGTCACAATAGATGCTATAATGTGTCACCCTAAACTGGCCATGAAAGCACATCTAATGTGACACAGAAAAACTTCACTACAGGGCCTTTTGGGTGATAGTAAATGGTATTATGTAATGTGTCGGCTCTGATATGACGGAAAAAAACATCACCATAGGTTATGTAATGCCAATAAGCTTCAATGCTCGTTAGGCCTCTGTTTGTTTTACCTGCCTTAATATATATATATATATATATATATATTTATATATATACATGTTTCCCCCGTAAATAAAATATCATTTTAAAATGCATTATGAAAGATCAAAGCAATCAAAAGCTATACCAAAGAGAAAGTAAATCCAAATGTAAATTTTATAATATCCAAATTTAACATATATATTCATCGAACAAAAATAGTACACAAGTGAGTACTAAGTATATTTAAATACATTAGTTCTTGACACTAAGCTAATCTAAAACTAAAAATTAGTTCTTCCAAACCAAGCATCATTTATCCTGTCCCAAATCCAAAACTGCTTTGATACTGAGTTATATATTCAATCTTCTTCGCGAATCCTCACCTACATTATTATTATATGGAATGAATTTAGTAACAACAACATTATAAAGCATAATGAAAAACAAAAAATATTACACTAATTAATAAAGTAAGTGTTTAGATAGTTACCAAATGCCGTGGCCAAGCAATAGATAATCCAATAGTCTCCAATTGTTTGAATGAGATCTAATGGCCTTATCAATTGCTCATCACGATAGAAAGGAGCTAAAACCACAACTTCACACCATCCCTCACCTAGCCTTAGTCCACCAACTTGTTGGGATGGATCTAAATTTTGAACACGGCCTGTTGCAACTAATTTAGTTGAATCCAACATGCATAAAATTAAAACATATCCACCAACCTGCAATGAATATTTTAGTCAGCCTATATTTAATGGAATTAGTTAAACAAGCTAAAACAACTCATGGTCATGAAAAAGGCATTGAAGGTATCAAATGGATGTTTAGGATTACCAACAAAAATGATCATGTTTCCCTTCTGCAAAGAGTGAAGTAATCAAATGGATGTTTAGGATTAGCTACAAATAAGGTTGTATTCCAGAACTTGAAGTCATGATATGTTTAAACAAATCAAGAAGTTTCAATTCGACCATTTATAAGGTTCATGTAAGTCTAGTGCTAGCTAAAGTATGAGCATGGTAAGTCCACAAATAACGAGACAGAGAAATTAAAAGTTTCACACAGTGGCCAACCTAAGTCGTCTTATATCAGCTCTAACTACACATCACATCATAAGCCTAAAGAGAATTGAGAACTTCAGATAATTAGACTACTTTAAGTGGCACCCATTAACTTTTCCTCTTTTCTTAATAATTTATCTTATTATTTCGTGCATAAATCACCTTTCAAAATAGTGAATCAAAATCAAATTATTGTATTGAAAATGCACTGAAAATGCAGTGATAGTGGTAGTGAAAATGCACTGAAAATGGTACTAAAAATGCAATGAAAATGCTGCTGAACATGCACTGATAATGCTGCTGAAAATACACTGATAATGCACTCAAATGCTATTGAAATTGCGCTAAAAATGCTACTGAAAATGCACTGTAATGCTACTATTTGTGTTCATGGTTCTTTGTTCCTACCATGCATCTTTATGTCTTAAATATAGAAAAAATAATGAAGCTTTTTAGTAAATAAATTGAGTGAGCATGCAATCGACACCATCCAACAGCAACACCAGCTAACACCAACTCCAACCAATACTTGCCATCTCAATCGACTTGAACTCCAGATCCAAAACACAAAAAAAGAAAAAGGATGATGAACTATTTATATGTATGCTTTGCTACATTAGCGAACAACTAAGGTATGAATTATGTTAAAATATTGTCTATACCCTTAATGTAGTGGTGCTACTGTTGGAACACATTGATGGAATTCTAGAATCAGGTGGGGACGAACTATTTCTCTGAGGCATTAACAATGCACGTATCTCTACAAGTTCTTTTGCTCGTTCACTTAACTGGTTTTTCATACTTGTAATTTCATGTCTTTGCTCTTCAATTATACAAAAGGATGTGCTGCGAATTGGTATTTCACCCCATACATCCGAAGGGTGAACACCACTGCCAAACACGCAGATTCTACCATATCTATTTGGGCCAACAACTTGAGAGAATATATCATTTAGCCTAAGTCTATCTTCTAAGCCAGGAGTGAGCTATGCAGTTCTTTCATCCATTTCATTTTGTTGAAAGAAGAACACTGTAAATTCATTCCCAACATTTCCTTTAAAACACTCTAATTCACAACATAGTAAAGACTTCAACATTTCCATACTACATTCAATCTTTTAGTTTTTCTTCCAGCATGCAACACTGAATTATCATTTTACATGCACATATTATAGCCTTAGTTCTTATTGATCTGAAGAGCATCAATGAGGAAATCATGAGGAAACTTACTGATCTGAATCATTTTTTACAACAACCACTCAAAGGAGTAAGAGAAAATCATGAGGAAACTTACAACACTTACTCCAAAATACACTAGATGACATAGAAACAAAATTTCCAACCAGCAGAAAAAAAAAAAACTAGAAATAAGGCTCCCAAGAGATAAAACCAGCAAGTCATGTAATATCACCAATTGTCAAGGCATCAATACAAATGGCAAAATTAATAAAAACCACAAACAAGACCAGAACAAGGCTCGCAAAGAAACAAACATTGTACAAATTCATCTCAAGCATTTCATTTAAAACACTATAATTCACAACACCGTAAAGATTTCAGCATTTCCATAGTAGGTTCAATCTTTTAGTTTTTCTTCCAGCATACACCACTGAATTATAATTTTTTCCTTCTTATCATGGTGAAACTGTAATTTTTATTGTCTAATAATTGCTTAGTGCTTTGACATGCACATATTATAGCCTTAGTTCTTTTGGTGATTCAAGGTTGTTCAAAGTAAATGGATCCTAACAATGCCCATACTAGTGTTCAACTTTTTCTTATCCTTAACCAGCACTACAATCTTGTTCCTAAAATAGCACTTGAAATTTTGAAATCAAACTATCCTAATTTCTCTCCTTTTGGCAGCCACATTTGTAGATTTTCAGCAGCTAATCTCTTTGAAATTCAAGCTATTCCTTGTGGAACTTTAGAAATTACACTCTTGTTATAGAACATTAGAAAGATAAGAACAACATCAATAAGGAAATCATGAGGAAACTTACTGATTGAATCTTTTTTTACAACAACCACACAAAGGAGTAAGAGAAAATCATGAGGAAACTTACAACACTTGCTCCAAAACATACTAGATGACACAGAAACAAAATTTCCAACCACGAAGAAAAAAAATCAGAAATAAGGAATCCAAAGAGACAAAACCAACAAGTCATGTTATATCACCAAGTGTCAATGCATCAATACAAAAGAAAAATTTAATAAAAACCACGAACAAAACCATAAACAAGGCTCCCAAAGAATTAAACATTCAATAAATTCTTTTCCAGCATTTCCTTTAAAACATTGTAAAGTCTTCATCATTTCCATAGTAAGTTCAGTCTTTTAGTTTTTCTTCCAACATACAACAATGAATTATAATTTTTCCTCCTTATCATTGTGAAACTATAATTTTAAATGAAGTATTCATGGAAAATTGTCACGGATTTGCCATGGATAGCCTATATTCCATATTGTTTCCATGACAAATCCGTGGTAGATTGCCACGGATTTTCCACGAACGGTACCTACTTGAGAAACGTCTGTGGCAAATCCGTGGCAATCTGCCACAGATTTGCCACGAATAGCATATGTTCCATATTATTTCCGTGGCAAATCCATGGCAGATTACCAAGGATTTACCACGGATTGTACCTGCTTGAAAAATGTCCGCGGCAAATCCCTGGCAATCTGACCCGGATTTACCTTGGAAACAATATGGAACATATGCTATCTGTGGCTAATCCATGGCAGATGGAACATATGCTATCTGTGGCAAATCCATGGTAGATTGCCATAGATTTGCCTTGGATGTTTCTCAAGCAGGTGCCATCTGTGGTAAATCCGTGGTAGATTGCCAAGGATTTGCCACAGTTCCATCGCAATATTTGTCCCCCTAAAGGTGATATCAACTTGAACAATCTGTGACAAGTCTGTGGCAAATTGCCACGGAAAAATATTTCCCTCGCAAAAAAATGCTTACCGACGAAGGTATTTGCCACGGACCTTTTCCGTTGCCGATCCGTGGCAACATTTGGTTTGGCCACAGACTTGTCCATGGAAAATTGGCTGATTTCCTGTAGTGACTAAATCCACATAATTGGTAGGATATTCGGATAGAAAAGTGAAGAAAACCAGTGTATTCAGGCATGAATAATAGGCAGAATCAACAAAAAAAAAAAAAAAAAACACACAAAAAGAAGATGGCCAGAGATGGGAAAGAATGAAATACAAAAGGAAGGGAAAAAATGACTTAATGTTGAACTTAGTCTTTAATTTAGCTACGACTTATGTACTATCACTAATCCCTCGAATCTTGAGAGCGTTTAGCTACGGATTTAGATAATTTTCCTAAGGCCTGTAAGCCGTCGGTAATCCCTCATAGGTAGCAAGGGATTAAGCAAGGGATTTAGATTTTTTTTTAAGCATCTCTATATTTTTATAATTTTATTTTAGCTTTATATATAAGTTTAGATCTTAATTTTACTTAATTTCATGTAGGTTGTATGAATTTTTTGTAAAACTAACCTCAAAATTAAATAATTAATTATTTAAGCAATATGTTAATTGATAACAATTTTATTTTCCAATTTTAATAATTTTGACTAAAGATACGTTATAAAAAACTAAACGTTGAATAAAGTCATAATGTATTTGTTAGGATTTACTTTTTAATATTAATAGAGTTAAATTTTAACAAAAGTGCAACTATTCTTTTCTTTTTAAAAAAGTTGTATAATTAAAAATGAATATATTAGAATCATTATACTTTGCTACAAATTTTAAAAAAAGTTCAAGTATTAAAACTACAAGACATTTATAATATACAATATATATATATATATATATACACACACACACACACTATATTATTACAATTGGCGCATACATAATTATATAACTCTAATATATAACATACACAACTAATATCTATATATGTATATACAATTATAACCATTCATATATCAATATAGTATATAACTGCATTAAATATGTGTCTGTGTGTGTAATTAATTATCTAACATTTCAAACATATTGTTATATACATCATTATTGTATAACGACATACATATTTTAAAATATATATATATAAACACAAATACGTAATTGCAATTTTTTGGAGGATATATGTTATAGATGTGGCATGAAAGGTCATTGGTCACGAAAGCGTAAATGCGGCTAAGCATTTAGTTGAATTGTATCAAGCTTCATTGAAAAATAAAAATGTGGAAGCAAATTTTTCTCAACATCCAATAAATAATGTTGAGGATGACGATATTGATCCTGAAGATCTTAATATCAATATTACCCATATGGATGTATCGGATTTTTGAACACCCAGGACGGTAGGATAGACCATTTAATTGGTGATGGCGGTGTCCAGAAGAACTAAAGCCTCACCACGATATTTTTGTATTTTCATTTTCATTCTATTCTAATAATATTTACGTTTACATATATATATTTGTGTTCGGATAGGCTGTTGTTAATGATGATGTATGCATTATTGATAGTGGAACTACACACACCATACTAAAAAATGAGAAATATTTTTCGATCTCAAAATGGGAGAAATAAATATTTATACGATAAACGGTAGTGCAAATGTAATTGAGGGCTCAGGAAGAGCTAGTATATTGTTGCCTAAAGGAACAACAATTATTATTGATAAGGCACTATTTTCCTCAAAATCCAGAAGAAATTTATTGAGTTTTAAAGATATCACGAGAAATGGGTATCATGTTGAAACAAATGAGGAAAATGGGATTGAGCATCTTTTTATTACTCAAATGCATTTGGGTAAGAAATCGGTATTAGAAAAGCTGCCGTCTTTTTCTCTTGGTCTATATTTTGTAAAAATACGTACAATTGAAATTCATCATCTAGTAAACCAGAAGTTTGCTGATCCTATTACTTTTAGCATTTGGCATGACCGGTTGGGTCATCAGGGATCTACCATGATGAGAAGAATCATTGAGAATACACATGGTCATCCTTTAAAAAATAAAAGGATATTAACATCGAGAAAAATTCGCATGTCTTGCATGTTCCCTAGGAAAATTAATTGTTAAACCATCACCGGTAAAAGTAGGAAGTTGAAAGTCCTACATTTCTCGAAACAGTTCACGGAGATATTTGTGGACCTATTGATCCACCATGTGGACCGTTCAAATATTTTATGGTCTTAATTGATGCATCATCCCGATGGTCACATGTATGTTTATTATCTACTCGCAACTTTGGCGTTTGCGAGATTACTTGCTCAAATAATTAAATTACGAGCACAATTTCCGGACCATCACATTAAAAATATCCGTTTGGATAATCTTTGGTGAATTTTCATCACATGCTTTTGATGCATATTGCATGTCAATTGGGATTAATGTTGAACATCCTGTAGCTCATGTTCACACACAGAATGGTCTTCTTTGAATCTTTGATTAAACGATTACAATTAATTGCTAGACCATTATTAATGAAAACAAATCTCCCAACATCTGCTGAGGACATGCTATTCTACATCTTTGCAACACTTGTACGTATAAGACCGGCTAGTTATCATAAATTCTCTCCTTTGCAATTGGCTTTTGGGTGAGAACCAAATATTGCTCATTTAAGAATTTTTGGGTGTCTTGTATATATTCCAATTGCACCAAACCAACGTACAAAGATGGGTCCTCAAAGAAGAAAGGGGATATACGTTGGATATGATTCTCCCTCTATTATCGGGTATGTTGAACCCACGACGGGAGATGTATTCACGGCAAGATTTGTTGATTGTCATTTTGATGAATCATTATTCCCTAAATTAGGGGAGAACCAAAACGACATAAAAAGGATCTTGCTTGGACAACATCATTAAATTATCTTGATCCGCGCACAAGCGCATGTGAACTTGAAGTTCAAAAGATAATTCATTTGCAAAGCATTGCAAATCAAATGCCGAGACAGCTTTTGTTGACTCCGAGAAGAGTTACAAAATCGCATATTCCGACTATAAATGCTCCTATTCGAATTGAAGTTCAGTGAGAACAAAATATTATACCTATAGGCTCTTTGAGTCAAAAACACGCCGGAAGCGTGGCCGACCTCTTGGTTCTAAAGATAAAAATCCTCGAAAGAAAAGAGGATTAAATGATCCGAGAAGATCATATTGAAGAAAAGAATGATAAAGACCAAGAGAGAGCGATGACAAAGAACCGAGAAGTTGATGAAAGTAACACTTGAAATTTCTATCAATTATACCACTTCCGGTAGAAGTTGGAATCGGATAGAAAGCTGTTATTGATAATATATTTGCATACAATATATCTCTTGATGTTACACGGGATAATGATGATCCTGAACCAATATCGATTGATGAATGTCGGCATAGAAAAGATTGGCTGCAATGGAAAGATGCGATTCAATCGGAGTTAAATGCAGCGACAAAACGTGAAGTCTTCGGACTGCGGTCCGAACACCGGAAGGTATAAAACACTGTTGGCTACAAATGGATATTTGTGCGAAAGCGCAATGAAAAGAGTGAAATCGTTCGATATAAAGCGCGATTAGTAGCCCGAGGTTTTTCACAAAGACCAGGTATTGATTATGATGAAACTTATTCTCCTGTTGTTGATGCTATTACACTCCGATATCTTATCGGTTTGGCGGTACATGAAAAGATAGATATGCGCCTATTAGATGTTGTCACTTTGCTTACTTGTATGGAAATTTAGAAAATGATGTTTACATGAAAATCCCAGAAGGATTTCATATGCACGAAGCATATAAACATTATCCTCGTGAAAATTACTCCATCAAGTTGCAGAAATCATTATATGGCACTGAAGCAATGCGGGCGCATGTGGTTCACACGTCTTAGTGAATATTTATTGAAAGCGGGATTTAAAAATGACCGGGTATGTCCATGCGTTTTTATTAAGAAATGCTGGTTCTAAATTTGTGATATTAGCTATATATGTTGATGATATTAATCTTATTGGAACTCTGAAGAGCTCAAGAAACAATTGATTATTTAAAAGAGAATTCGAAATCAAGGATTTTGGTAAAACCAAATTTTGCCTTGGTTTACAAATTGAACATTTGGAGAGTGGAACATTTATTCATCAATCAACATATACTGACAAAAGTGCTAAAAAGATTTTACATGGACAAAGCACATCCATTGAGTATTCCAATGATCGTCAGATCATTAAATGTGGATAAAGATCCTTTCAGAGCCTCAAGAAAATGATGAAGAACTCCTTGGTCTGAAGTACCATATCTCGGTGCAATTGGTGCATTGATGTATCTTGCTAATAATACACGGCACTGATATTGCTTTTCTTTGTCAATTTATTAGCAAGATTTAGTTCTTCACCAACACGACGACATTGGAATGGAATTAAACAAGTCCTTCGATATCTCCAAGGTACAATTGATCTCGGATTATTTTATTCAAATAAAACCGAGTCCAACATTGATAGGTTATGCGAGATCTTTGGTTATTTATCGATCCACATAAAGCACGTTCTCAAACGGGCTATCTATTTACATGTGGAAATCTTTGCTATATCATGGCGTTCTACGAAACAATCTATAGCGACTACTTCTTCAAATCATGCTTGAAATTATAGCCATTCATGAAGCAAGTCGAGAATGTGTATGGCTAAGATCCATGATTCATTATATCAGAGAAAGTTGTGGATTATCATCAATCAAAGGTATTCCAACTCCTCTTTATGAAGACAATGCGGCTTGCATAGCTCAATTACGAGGAGGATATATTAAAGGAGATCGGACAAAACATATTTCACCAAAATTCTTCTTTACTCATGAACTCCGAGAAGAAAGGTGAAATTGATGTGCTACAAATTCGGTCATGTGATAACCTCGCGAGATATTTTCACGAAGACTTTACCGACTGCAACATTTGAAAAGTTGAGATATAAAATCGGTATGCGTCGGTTTAAAGATTTAAAGGAATCATCTCATCGGGGGAGTAATAAATAGACATATAGAATAGTGTACTCTTTTTCCTTCACTAGATTTTTTTCCCATTTGGGTTTTTATCTAGTAAGGTTTTAACGAGGCATATTCTTTATGTAATGGATGGACATCCAAGGGGAGTGTTATGAATTATTGGAATCTCCATTAATTAGTGGAGGCTCCACTAATTATGGATTTATGTGAATTATTAGAAGATTTTTATGGATGTCCACCATTTAGTGGAGACACCACTAATTGAGATTAGTGGAAGATGATGTATGCCATGATGTAT